>OY735216.1:49142121-49189621 GCA_963457665.1 Thysanoteuthis rhombus | reverse complement strand
TGTTTTACTAATAAATTCATGTATATTGATTTTGAAAAATGCGTTCTCTCTCTCTCTCTCTCTCTCTCTCTCTCTCTCTCTCTCTCTCTCTCTCTCTCTCTCTCTCTCTCTCTCTCTCTCTGTGATGAGCTCAGATTTTGTTATAATCATATTTCCCAGGAACCAATACTGTGTTTACAAAAATATTTATACAACCAATACAAAATTTTCATACTTTTCTTTGTTAAGCTGAAGCGTTTAGTGCACTTGCTTAAAACCCGTCCGTAGGTCCGAGTTCTCAGCCAGTTCCTGTGGAAGGTTTCAGTTCTTGACCAGATCAAATCATTATTCTGATTGTTCTTACTAGAGATAAAAGATAATGGATTTAAACTGTATGCAAAATGAATTTCGTGAATCATATCCTATTTGAAAAATTGTCGCTATCATAAACTCTTGGATCACATTCAATTTGAATATCTATGATTAACTGTTCCGATCACGACAATAGCTAGCTTGTTAGATAGATTGATAGATTGATAGATAGATAGATAGATAGATAGATAGATAGATTCCAAGAATTGATAATCGTGCGTGGATTCAAATAGAAAATTGCTTCCTAAAAATTTAAAACTTATCACATTAAAACTTTCCTCTGGGCCCATTGGGTATGCATGCCAAATTTCGTTGAACAGAACAGACTCTTAGTATCATAAAGAAACTGATGGGAATCAGATCGTTGTTATTCGGGGTGAGCACGAACACAGACTCCACAAAGGTTTCTTTTTCACTTAAGGACCTACCCTCAGGTCCGTTGAGTATGCATGTCTAATTTGGTTCGGCGGCACCCATGTTTAGATGGTTTCTACAGCCTGACGGACAAACACAAGCAAACACCACCGTGTTATGATTATAGAGAAATTATATAAGAAGAAAGGTTCAAGCATTTTTTGCGTTAAACCACAGAGTTCAGTTCATTACTTCTGTCGTTTTCTAAGCAGCCGTTCGCTACTCTTGAGGACAAGAATGTGTTGTATAAATATGCCTTGATATTGAATTTCTCAGCATTATTCTGATGCGACATAACCTGGCTGACTGTTCCTCAGCATGCACTAATACATCATCAAGGAATTACCATGTATGATTTTGTTCGAAAAATGTCCCAAACTTGGGATCATCATCGGTGCTTTTTATCGCAGCTATACATTCTTTCACCGCTAGCATGAACGGCAAAGGAAATCAGAAACGAGATTGTAGCTTCTGGCGAGTCTTGAGCTCGCATCTCACACCTCAAGTTGACACACACTTGAAAATTCATATCATTCCACATGAAAAAATAATGCTTCGAGAGTGTTTTTCTTATTAATTTATGTACAAAACTGGCTTTTCAACTTTTATTCTAATTGCTACGTCTGTATTGTATATAACGAATAATCAAATGATTAAAATATGTATTCGTGTATAAATCGATTGATTTATTTTTGGCCGGAGGGGAAGCAACCAAAACCCTGAAAAAAATGAATTCGTAGACGAGGGAAATAGTCTGTCCATATCGTACATAGTGATTAATAAACCCCATCTAACAAATTTCAGACAAGAATGTATCTATTTATAAGAATGAAATAAGCCCGTGCGTTTCTGTATTATAAATTTTCGTTAATATCAAAGACTTGTCAATTTAGCTCAGTCAGTAAGACCACCTCCCATCAATCATTTAGTCATGAAATCAAATCATAGTAAGGGTTTATGGATTTTACAAATCGGTTTAACAATCATTCTGCTCTTGCTTTTCTTGTTGTAACGGTAGAAAAACAAAATAAACTCCAGGTACAGGAGTTTGACAACATACATTGCCCCTATGTTTATACGTGGGTACAAGGGGCGAATAGCCGAAAAATTAACGACGCAGAGCCGAGTTCAGCTGAGACAATTAGCGTTCATTTCGTACCATTGCCTTTGGGAGAGGCATGTATCCACACTCGACAACAACACGTCATTGGCCAGCGTTACAGTACACCAGGAATCATCCCCCATTTTTACTTACTTACTTACTTACTTAGTGAAGGTCGATGTCCTACAACGGGCCCTGAAAAAGGCTGATGAAATTACAGGGATAGAGATCTCCACGGTTCGATTTTCGCTGTTGATTGAATTACGTCAAAGGGAAACGTAGAAAGAAGAGATTTTCAAGGCGAGAAAGGGAAAAGAAGCAAGAGGAAGGAATGAGGCGGAAAAGATCATTAGTCTTATAGGTTATAGAGTGCACGTAACTGAAGTCTCATTTGGTAACGGGAGATTTCAAATTGGAGTTAGAGAATAAAAATCTAGCTAACTAGCTAGCTAACTAGATAGATAGATAGGTAGATAGATAGAGATTAGTATATTTCTAAATGTGTGAAATGTACGTGGGTTTCGTAATATGTAAAAGCAATTAAATTTTTATTTTCGGCAATAAGTAAAAAAAATTTTTAAAAATACGAATAATTTCCTGAATAAGCACATAAGTAGCTATAACATATGTATGAAAACATATTGTTCACTTGATATTAACAGAGATTATGTACATATATAATAAGTGACACGAACCCAACGATACTCACTGATACCTTGTCAAATTTATACGCTTTTGTAGGCTACGTGAGTTTGTCTATGTCTGTTTGGAATAACATCCTTATACAATGAATAACTGTAGGACCAATATAAGATTTTTAAAAAAGTACATGTATCATGAAATGGCCCTAAAAATCATATAACAAAATAAATATAAGGATCAAAGCTTGAGGGGAATTGGTGTTAGATCAACACTGCAGGAGAGCTACGTGAAAATAACTGTTTTGTTTTTAAATTTCCGAAACGGTTGCATGGTAAACAACTGGCGAGCCCCGGAAGAATAATTCACATATATAACTATAATATCTAATTCTGTGTGAAACATAAAACCCTTTGAAAATCTTGCATCGATTGCATTAACAGATATTTGGAAATAATTCACTGAAATGGCAAAAAATGTTTATATAATAATTCCATTACATCTTTTACATTAGTGTTTAAAGCTGTGAAGCTTCACAGACTATATATATACACACACACACACACACACACACACACACACATATATATATATATATATATATATATATATATATATATATGCATATGTGTGTGTGTGAGAGCTTGTGTGTGTGTTTACGTAATAAGAAATTACGTGTGCCCACGCATGCAAATGTTTTTTTTTCATTTCTTCTTCAATTCAAACAAATATTTCCTTTCATGTCATTCTCTATGCAATTCATGTTTGAAATTCATTTTTCTTCTTTCGTTTAAAACCACGATGTTTTTCCCTTTCCTCAAAGGATTCAATCAATAAGTGAATGAATGCAGAGAATAAATGACAGGATAAAAAAGAAAGGAATCGAAAAAAAAAAATAACTTGCTTGGTTTTGAGGTAAATTGACCGCATATTGAAAATTAACAATTTGCTTGTGATTGCATTGCAAACTTTTGACCAAGAATGGACGTTTTTTTTTATATTCTGTTGATGTGCTGGAGGCAGAATCACAATCAATTGTATGGTAACATGCACAACTTGCATCGTCTCTGCCTTATTTAACGATCGATAGCACACATAGCCTGTCCATCTGAGCCGATGTTCGATGATGTCGGCTTTGAGGACTGCAAGGTTGGTGACATCACCATCATCATCACCATCATCAGCAGCAGCCTTTCATCGTCCATTGTCAGTCATAGACTTATCCAAACATTCCCTTGACTTATATCTCATTGGTGTTACTGAGTACTTTTCTAAACTAATCCCATCTTATTCTCTGTCACCGTTTCGCATATGATCTCTGGGGATCCTCGTTTTGAGTCGTGATGTCCGGCAGTTGTCTGAAATTCTTGCAACATCACCAGCCCATTGCCAGTTGAATTTGAGTAATCACTGGCTCCTGTTTTTCCTCTAATATACTATGCTGTCTTGTGAACTTTCAATGTAATGTCGAGCGTGATTCTTCCTTGTGCACATTGGTTAGGCTCTATGTTTCAGCTCCATAAGTGACTATAGGGAGGTTGCATTGGTTGTACATCTTTCCTTTTAGGGCTATTAGGACTATCGGGATTATTTTGTTCTTGAAGGCTGAGCCTCCTCCAACGAAAGCTTGCCAGCCTAGAGTGATTCTACGCTTGAGTTCTTCTACTTTTGAGGGTTTCATGGAGATTCATTACCCTAGGCAGTGGTCTACTTTCTCCAGGATCGCGTTTTTGGATTGTAACCGCTGTGGATTTGTCCCCAGCGTATTGTATGTGACCATGCAGAGACTATTATTTTGTTCTCTCCATTCCGCTTGTCTAGCATCATTTGATGATCATGAAGGTTCTCAGCAAAAAGGAATATGTCGTTAGAAATCGGAGGTTACTCAGATATTTGCCATCTAATCAGATTCCTTTCCGGAAGATCATATCGCGGCAGGCTAGTCTCCGAAACCAGTGGACTACGTCACTAACCATGTTCATGATTGATCGATGATACTGCTGGTGAAAGTGCTCAAGTTCCGACAGTACAAACCTAATGTTTTGCATCAGTAAAACAAGGTTCAAACGATGACTTTGATACACCATTGATTTGTTGATACAGGTTGGATATCTTTCACCCCAAATGACTTCAACCAGAAGTGTTTCGCATTTGGTATTTCTTTTCCAGGTTTATGGATATTTGCATGTACATAACCAGATATCTTGGAGATATAGCCAAGTCAAAACTGGAAAAAAAAACGTTTGTGCTTCGTGAATACTTGATGCTTATAGCCTGAAAGTAATTTGTACCATATTTTTAATAATCTTGTGTAAAAAAAAAAAAACATTACCGTGCACAAAACCATCAGAGAGGCAAGGTTCCACAACCTCAGCCGCCCATATAGACTATATATGGTAGATTATTATCAGTTTCATCCCTGACTCTGTATTTATATGCAACTGATAGTTGTATGTATTTTTACACTCATCCACACATAACTACATCATTGTAAAGGAAATATGATATGTCATAAATACAAGGGAAAATATGTTCAGGGTTCAAAGGAAAATGATTTTTCATTCTTACCAGAAGAAATTGATCTCTACTTAAAAAGTTTCGGATTTTGGAATGTTTCGGATATCAGAATTACAGATAAAGGATATTCAACCATAATGATATTTTGTAACGTTATCAAATATTGAAGTAAAAAGATTATTCAATCAAGGTTTGATATTTTGCTGATTTCACATGACTGAAAATCGATGTTTGGCATTAGTTTTTTTTTCTTTCTATTCTATGCATTCACATATTCACACCAAATGTCTGTTGGTTATTGCTGGATCAAGTGACAGAATTCATATATATATATATATATATATATATATATATATATATATATATATACATGTATATATCGCGTGAGCAAGAATGCAAACATTTTTTTCATTTCTTGTCCAATTTGAACGAATGTTCTCTTTCATGCTATTTACAATACAATTCATGTTTGAAATTTTCCATATTTTTCCCTTCTAACCACAGTATTTTTCTCCTTCCATAAAAGATCCAATCAAATGAATGAATGTGTAGAATAAAAGACGCGATAAAAAGATATCGAGAGAAAAAAATGGTTTCGAGTAAATTGACCGCATATTGAAAATTAACAATTTGCTCATGATTGCATTGCAAACGTTGACCACGCATGTTTTTGTATTCTGTTAATGTGCTGAAGGCGAAAACACAATTGAGTATATAATAGATATATGAATATCATTTATAATTATACATTTATATGTATTATCCATAAATATATATATATACAAACATATATATATATATATATATATATATATATATATATATATGAATATATATATATATATGAATATATATATATATATATATATATATATATATATATATATATATGTATATATATATATATGCATATATGTATATACATTTATATATGCATATATATATATGTATGTTTATTTGCAAGTGTGAATGTGGGTAGATAGATAGTTGGATGGATAAAATTGAGACATTCTTTGTGTATGAGCTATGCTTTCGGTATTGAGCGCTCCAGGTATAACAAAAAGGAGGAGAAAAACTAAATAAACATGTGTGTGTGGGTGTCTTTCAATAAATGTGTACATGAAAGTGCACATGTATGTGTTAGTTTATATATATATATATATATATAAATATATATATATATATATATATATATATATATATATATATATATATATATATATATGAGTGTCTCTGTGTGTTTATCTACGCTATGTATATATATATGTTTGTGTGTGTATGTATATATATATATATATATATATATATATATATACAAGTATACATATATTAATGTCTAATTATGTAATTATGTGTGTATAAACATGTATATATGTTTATCAATGCATATATATATGTATATAAATGTATATATATATATATATATATATATATATATATATATATAATATCTATATGTGTTTGTTTATAAATGGATATATATATATATATATATATATACATATATATATATATATATATATATATATATATATATATATATATATATATATATATATATATGTATATACATTTATATATGTATAAAGATATACACATATTTAAGCTGTAAATTTTATAGACCATGAGGAAAATACATATTGAGTGAATAGGTATTTATCCACGAACGTTCGTCGGGTAAGAGTCTAAATCGTCAGCGAGGTGGAGAAATAACATTATGGAACCTCAGTGTACAAATACCTTTTAATCAAATTTAAGATTTCTTCATTGTCTAAAAAAATATTTACATTAAGTTGGATATAACCTATTTGTCCTATAACCACTCATAAATAAACGTATATATACATATATTGACAAACACCCATACATACATACATACATACATACATACATACATACATACATACATATCTATCGTACATACATATATATTTAGTCTAGAAAGCTTTACAGCTTTAAACACTAAACAAATTAAGAAACTTTTCCAAAAATGTTTACATACATTTGTATGTGCGTCTGAGTGAGTGCCAATGCGTGTGTGTGTGTGTGTGTGTGTGTGTGTGTGTGTGTGTGTGTGTGTGTGTGTGTGTGCATGCAGTAAACCGTCAGATTAACTGACTAATAGGGGTGGACGGTTGTCCATTAAACCCGAAAGTCCGTTAAATTGAATTTTGAAGGGTATTTTGTACTTTTTTTTTTTTTACCTCTGACGAACTCAAAATCAATAATTTCGACGCAAAAATAGCTTCAAAACAATATATAAGACCAATTTATTGAATTATAATACCGACCAAGTCGGTAAAGTTTGCAAAAAGAAAGCGTCCAGCTTTAGTTGTTTGCCAATATGATATTGTTCACGGAAAATCCTCATAGCAAGCAATAATTTTCCAGTTAACTTTGATTCCTGTATCACATTTGCTCACTTTCTCTAAACTTTTGTATCAGTTGTTTTCATTTTGAGTTGTAAAGATTGCGAAATTATTCAATGAATAAAGTAAATATTCAGAAATCGCAGATATTAACAGGATGAACAAATCAAAACAAAGCAACCGGCACATGATACATTTTTTTGATTTTTATTTCTATTAAATCAAGTACTAAAAATCATTATCATTTTGTAGTTGTCATAACTACTTTTTCATTTAATCTTAATTTCATTAGTACCTTTTTATCGTGAATTTTTGCAACGACTGATTACCTTCTGGCAGTGAGCAAATAGCGTTGAATGGAAAAATATAGTATAAGCCTCATATTTTCCGATCAATGCTATTTTAACTCACTGCCGGAGGGTAATCGGTTCTAGAATTTAAAAAAATCAAATGAAAGTAAAAAGTAGCTAAAAACATTCAAAACATGATAAAGCGAACAGTGTTGCCAATTTTTGTATCTAAACCAGACGCAGGAGAAATTCAAACATATCTAGTTGTTCCAGAAAATTATCTAAAAAATCATGCAAAATTGAGTCAAAAAATATCTAAATATATCTAGATATTTTAAGACATTTTTTTAAACACTCTATATATCAAGCTTTCATTCACTACATACTGTACCAAAATATTGAATAATAAGACCAAAAATACAAGATTTGTAAAGAGAATTTATAAAAGTTTTATTTTTTATTTCGAGATTTTGAAAGATTATAAACTTCATTTCATTGAGCCTTTTTTCTTCTTTAAAAAAATTTTCTATCTTTTCTATATCTTACAGCTGGTTCTGTTATAGAATTGGGACAGAGGACAATCAAAATTAAACGATTTGCTTGGAAACTCTTCCATTTGATAACATTAATTTTTTTTAATCTCTTTTATCAAATTTGAACAACATTCTAGGAAGATATAACTAAACACCTTTTTTTATCATTTGACAATTTAATTCTATCAAAAAGACATCCTGCTGAACTTTAGTATTCGGAACCATAAAACATGACTAAATACATACCTTGTTATGTTAATTGGAAGAAAAGGGTTCTTCTGACGTAATGTTACTGTTTTTAACTCTCAAAACCAAGCGATTAGAGACAAAATGAATGTTTGCTCAAATACGTATGACTGACACGCTTTATATATCAGCAGAGATGGTACACACAACTAATGAAATCAGTAATGCAGGGAAATACTCGAAGACAATTTTTTTAAATCAAAAAAAGGAAATATATGGTGATAAAGATGGAAGAAGACGTTACCAAAAGGACAGAAGTTATTAAACAAATAAACAAACAAAAATTAGACAGCAGAAAAAAGAGAAAAATATGGAAAGGATAGTAAAAGCTACAATGAAAAAGAAAAGCTTGAAACGCGCTCGAGTCGCAGACCACGCTGGTAAGCAAAAGATGTTTGCATTAAGAGACAGAAAAGCAAAATTAACGAAAGTAGACACAAGATATGAGAGATGATTGGAGAATATTACAAAAACCTCTAAGTGTTGAGATTAAAAAGTACAGCTGAGCGACCCTTTGATAAAGAAAAGTGGTTTTACAAAAATAACAACTGATGAAGTAGATTTCGTGCTACGAAATATAAAAAGCGGAAAAGCTCCTGACGAAGACGGCTTAATGATATATCTTTTGGATGATCAATTGGGGTCTATAACAAGTGATTATCAAATCTATTCATACAATGCTTAAGGGAAAAGAAACCTTCTGTTTATGAAGAATACTACTACTGCACTAAAAAGAAGACGAAAAAGACCGAGGTAATTACTCCCAATCACTTTACAAGTTAATATTCACAAACGATTCTCGAAAATACTTACAAATAGATAAACAAACGCCTCGAATAAAAACTTACCATGCAGATTGGTGGGATTTCGAGATGGATATTCGGCAATAGCCAACCTACACACATTAAACCAGCTGATCGAGTAGGCATCAGAATACAACAAACCACTTTGTTTGGCTCAGATAGACTGTGAAATAGCCTTTTGGTTCGATAAAACACTCGACAGTCTTCAACTCTATGCAAAAACAATGTATAAATAAGGATTATATAAAAATAACTGAGACTTTACGCTAAAAAGACGCAGTAGTAATTAGGCGATAAAGATGCTAACAAAACGAAGATTTGGAAAGACAAGAGGGTGCGATATTACTTAAACTCTTGACTGCGAGCCTTAAAAGCTCTTTTTGGAGAACAGACTGGAACGACGTGGGAGTAGACTTGGAAGGAGAATATTTGAACAATTTAATGTGTTGTGCTGAATCTGCATTAATTTCAGGAAGTGCGGGGGATCAACAAAATATGTTAAATGACCTAAATGGAGAAAACCAAAAGAAAAAACGGTTAAAGATGAACAAAGCAGAGAAAAAAAAAATAATGCTCAATGTTCAGAAAAAAAGACAATAAGAATAGATGGTGGAGCCTCACAAAAAGTTAAGGAATACATTTACCGAGAGAAAGACCACGGAAATGAAATAAAACGGTGCATAACGATTTGCAGGAAAGCACTTGATATAAATAGAAATATACTTACACAAAATGCCAATATGCTTAATGTATTTCATCAATGCATAAAAACAACTATGACGTACAGAAAAAAACCTAGGGAACTTAATAGAAAACACTGAAATAAATTCAGATTAGCACAGCGCACAATGAAGAAGAGCAATGTTTGGAAAAATGAGCTCAGCGCTGGACTCGAACTCTTTGCATAAACTTAGCCTATACATCGCTCTTACCATCTTAGCTAAGACCACCCCTGTAGCACGACAGGGATCCAGGAATGATGAGCAATATAAGTGCGTTCTTCTTCTTTTTGATATACTCATACGACTTCAAAATTGACAAAGTTTCGACCAAACATTGAAAAATACAAAAATCAATACAAAACTCCTTTTTGAAGAGTGTTTTGTAAAAATCATAATTCTCGGATCTGATCTTCCCTGAATATGTATAAGGATGTTAACCTTTGATAGCTTTGATTTTTTGAAGCTGGGCTCCTAAACATCATCTCTATGAATGTTGATCATTTACAGTTTACGCTAGGTAGGGATGTGTTTCCAGGTATCGGTGGGTTGACTGGCATCAGCTTGAGGATTTTCCCAAGACAGGTCTTGAAGCTGACCAGTTCTGTTGTTGAGATGGTTTCTGCGGGAATGCAATTTCAAATTTTTGGTACAAACACTGAAAACGATTCATCATATTTGAATAGGGCCTTTATCTTTTTCCTTTGCACCTTGGACTATAGTTGGAATAGTTCACTGTAGAGGAACAAGATGCTCGGATAGTTAGGTCAAAGTTTTTTTAAGTACCTTGATCATTATAATATTTATGTAACGTTCTTTCCTCTTTTCTAGGGACATACGGTTAAGTTTAAGAAGTTTTTCTCGAAAAGAAAACTCCGTGCAGCCACTGATTCTGTCTTTGCACACCTCTGAGGGATATCTCTGCTTTATCTATTATGACAAAAAGAGGAAATAATCTTACATCCATCATCTTATCAATGCGTCGTACATTATCAGCATTATTGTTACACTTTGATCACAGAATATACTAAATACTCATAACTACATTTGTCTACTTTTATCACGTATAATATCTACATGAGGAGTCCATGACACTTCTGGGGTTATGTATATTCCAAGGTCTCTAACAATGGATTTAGATTCTGTATTTTGGCCGCCGTCTGTTCAATATTCAAAACACTATCTTGAGAATGGGAGTTCCTCTATGTGTTTAAGTATCCTAGTTGAGTGGGATAGAAGTTTGGATTTGTGATTGTCGAGTGACATGTTTTCTTTGGACTATTTTGTCGAGCTTGTACCTTTAGCCTGTAGGGTACGTCATTAGCTTCGGCTATTTTTTTTCTTTTAATACAGGTATTATCAGTTGAAATGAACTTTTGAGATATATCAGATGTTTTTTTAACTCACTGTGTGTGTATGTATATGTTTATTTAGTTTAAGGGTGGAAATAGATTTGAAAAGTATCATCATCATCATCATCAGTCTTTTAACGTCCTTCGTGGGACCAAGACCTTCTTCAGGATTAGCCATACTTCTCTATCGTGGATGTTGCAGAGCTGGTATTTTCTAAATTTGTCCAGTTCATCTCTCCATCTTGTATTTCGTCGTCCTTGGTGTCGTGTGTGATCTCTGGAGATCCATGTTATAAGTCGTGATGTCCATTGGTTGTCCATACTTGTATCTTTTCAGTGCTCTGTTGATATTTCAATTCAAATCCAATCTTTCTCAGAATAATAAGACTGGAAATGAACGGAGGTACATTTATGTTTATATTTATTCTATCTTTATAATCTAGATCAGATAAGGTGCCTTCTAATAAGATTTATTAAAAATGTATTTCATATAAGAATGATATTCACCGTGTTAAAAACAATAAGTTAGGCGACGTGAATATATGAATATATATGACTACATTTTCTCTCTAAAACAATTCTTGTTTCATCCAATGTCTTATTAATATTTCGGTGGCAGGGGTCGGTCGTAAAATATTGGTATGGGTTCTGCATATTTTCAGAAAGTTGGATAAGGATTCCGTTGACAAAGTTTGGGAAGGAGAAATCTTCATCGTGATAAGCACAGTGTCCGTCCGTCGGTCTGTCCGTCTGTCATACTTTTGAAATTATTGGAATGTGTTTTGTAAACTATCTGGGAGTAGAATCGAGACGTCAAGAGAAGCGGAGTATGGGTGTACAGAAGGTTGGGAATTGAAACAAACATTCTCTGCATTAGAAGAGCTAAGCTCAGCTATTGAGAAGAGTGAAATTAAGTGGAAGATAGATAGATAGATAGATAGATAGATAGATAATGAACATACTGGGATGGATAGATAAATATGAAGTGACTGAAAAAAGAATAAATATGAACGGACTAAGATATATATTTATATATATGTGTGTGTGTGTGTGTGTGTGTGTAAATCATGTATATATAAATCATAAATATGTATATAGATAGATAGAATTTCGCTCACCTCTTCTAGTAGGGCACCCGTTTGTGGAAGTAAATATGCAACGCACTCCTAATTCTTGAATTGAGCACTGGTAGATGTCGAATTATGTAATAAAAGAAGATATCGATAAATTCGGTAATGTCGATCGCCAAGCCAGGGGTAGAACACCGGATTCTAGATCTGGAGCGAAGGTTTCAATCCTGCTTGGTGGCACTGGGTGGATATCGAGTCTATAGACACACTGAAGAGTCGTAATATGACAAAACAGCTGTCTGTAGATGACACCAATATATATATATATATATATATATATATATAGAGAGAGAGAGAGAGAGAGAGAGAGAGAGAGAGAGAGAGAAATATACGGACGGATAGATAGAAAATGAATAGATAGATATACAAATACATATACATATAGATACATAGAGATATGAACAGATAAATAGATAAATATGAACAGATAGATAGATAAATACAAAGACTGAGATAGATAGATAGAAATAGGCGAAGATGTATTGATAGAATGAAAGAACGGACGTTTGTGAGAATGATGGCAAAAAGAATAGAATGAAAGTAAAACTGAGCGGATGTAAAAGAAAAAAGTTAGAAAGAAGTAAAAAGAAATTACATATATATATATATATATGCGTATATATATATATATATATGTGTGTGTGTGTGTATATGAGCTATACGTGCAAGTTTGTATTCTAATTGTTTTTTCTGTCTGATTCCTGTCATAACCTGACCCTTAAAATGGATCAGTCCGTGAGAAATGGGTTTAGATGAGTTATAAAACAACTAAGGGGTTGTATAAGTATGAGATCGTCTGTTGTAACATAACAAAGGAACTTACATTTTTATTGAATCATTTTTTATGGAAACTTCACGTTTGATGAACGGTTGAATCGCCTTGAGTTGAGTAGAGACTTGAGGAAAAATCAAAATTAGGATTCTTAAATTATTTAAAATAAATTATCAAATAACATATCTCTAGGCTCCTAAGCGTTAATCCGTACATACATTTTTGACGGGTCCATGCAAGTATATATATATATATATATATATATATATATATATATATATATATATATATATATATATATATATATATATATTCGTGTGTGTGTGTACGAGTTTTCACGCTTTTATTTCTTTTAACGAGTCGAAGACATTATCTTTCAAAGCTCTGCTGTCGTGTGATCTCCTGTATTTCTCACTGTCATGCGCACAAAAGGGGTAGTATCCCCTCTCACGAAACACGCAATTTCAAATCGAGTTGCTTCCCTTTGTTCCAGATGCACGCGGCCTCAGATTCAGAAATTAAAGGAAAAAAGACAACAAATTCAATAGACAGTGCCATTTTTTTCCTTAATTCCTGGCTATTCATCCCCAGCACCCAACAAATTCGCATCAATCCAGGATTCTCCTGAAATCGTTTGAATTCAAACCTTTCCAATCGTTTAGCTCTCTTTGGGTTTTTACTAATTTGTTTTTCCACTTTTGATTTCGTTCGTGGGACGCCATCATTAATTTTGTCGGTTGTTAGCTACTTCCGATACATTACTTCCGGTCTCTTACTTCCGACATGAAATTCGATCAGGGAAAAGGAAGATCAAAGTTTTTGAACTTTTCGTTTGAATTTCGTTTTTTTTTTTTTTCTTCTGAACTCTCGTTTGATTGAAGACCTCCGTGTGGAACCTTGGAAATATTTCAGATCAGTTTTTTTTTTAATAACAGGACTTTGAAATTCGGCTCAAGTTCTTGCAACCATTTTCTTTTCTACTTTTCTTCCTTCGTTGTCATCAGAGTGCTGTTTTGTTTTTCTCTCTTTTAGCTTTCTTTTAAAACCTGTCAGCCAAAACTGTCAACATCAACTTAGTGGACATCAAAATAGGTTCCTTCAGTCAAGTTGAGCTGGGTGACCGGTTGGCTGACTGGCTGTGTATGCTGCACGCCTACAAGCTGCATCAATGCAGTTAGAAGGCTGAAAATTTTGATATTCGTTCAATGTGTTTGTTTTGTTTTTTGTTTTTCTATTCTCCCCCTATACATTTTGATTATAGGTCGGTGTACAATGTAATATAAATGCATCTCTTAGTTTGTATATGCTAAAGTGCTGCCTTATTTGTTTTTTTAATTTAGACTTTTTTAAGTGATCATCGCCACACAAGAGACGAGAAGTAACATATCCAATGATCATCCTGCAGCCAAAAGACGTTGGTTTCTATTGAGTGTCAAACCAGAATTCTCTTCTAGTTCATGCTTTCTCATATGAAAATAAAATGGATGTAGTTCCCCCTTCTTCTCTTCCTTACCCCCGTTCTCGTTCGTTTATTTTAGTTATCCCCTCCGCTAAATCGAAAGAGGTATATGTCAGTCGTGTCTTTCTGTCCATCTATCTTCATATCCATACAATACCTCCAAATGTTCTCGATGAATTTAAATCACTTTTTTTGGAAGGAGAGGCAATCAAATATTGAAGCAGAGCAAGGAAATTTTCTCTGCTACCACCCTTGTATCGTAACAATTAATTTTCGTTCAACCTTGGTAGAAATGTCATTGTGAGCGGTTTGCCCTCTTTGAGTGCTTCCTTGTTTGACAAGTATTTCTTTTGTCTTAATTTCATTTTTCCTATGGCAACTATCCAGATCATTCGTCTTTGGCTATCATAAAATTTAAGTTAAGGGTAACGGCATCTTTTTGTTCAGATTTACGCTTAATGGTGCAGCACTGAATTCGAAATCAGTCTATTTATTGATATATTGGCCAATTAGATCTATGAGGCAAAATAATTATCAATACTAATTGATGACTGGTAGATCGATGAAAGTGTTAATGGGCGGACGATATTCTCAGCTGGAATAAGGTTAGAAATTATAACGGGGTGGTAATTATCAAGAAGATTAAGGTTTGAAGGGGAGGTCCTGGTGGTAAGGAGCACATGGAAATACCGATACATGAATAGGTAGCGCCCCTTTTCTCTCTCTGTCTCTGTCTCTGTCTCTCTCTCCCTCTCTCTCTCTCTATCGTTTTAACTGAAACCCGTGCCCTTCCAAACCAAGTAGATAAAAAGTTAAAATTTCTATTGTCAATATCTAAAAGAGGGCAAGTGTTTACTATAGATACAACACAATCTGCCTACTCGAATTCTCTCCATTTTAGTCCAGTGTCATACCATGTCATACTTAATGAAGATCACAGAGAAGGAGAAAAAGAAGGAGGAGGAGGAGAAGGAGGAGAAGGAGGAGGAGGAAGATAGAGAAGATAAGAAAATAGGAATAATTTTGTAACCTATTCTGGAATCTTTGGTTTTCCTTATATCTAGTTCCATCAAATGAGTCGCAAACTAAATGATGCTACGTGAGACTGCTGGGACTGCCTGCCCAGCAACATTCGCTCTGGAGAAGCCCCCCCCCCAAAAAAAACCATTGACACGTTTCCAGTCTCCTACCATAAAGGGATAAACAATCCCAAAAAATAACTAAGATTAAAATTATTACTGAAAAAGCGCTTCATTTATACATTTTGTGTTTATTGTTCACTGGATGTAGACTTCAAATTCTGAGAGTGATGGCATGATAGGTTGGTGTTACGGAGTGGATATGAATGTTGCTGCCGAGCCAGTAGAACGTTGGTATTGTGTGCCCTGGATTTCTGAACTGTTCGTCAATGAAAAAGCGAATACTGAGGTGAGTCCTGGAGTTTTATGGAGACTTGCTGTATCTTGATCTGCAGCCAATATTACCAGTTACTACTGGTCGGAAACAGCAGCAGGAAAAAAAATCCAAAACACAGCACTGCTGCAAACAGGTGCCAATGTTTAGAGGAGAGCTGGAGACTCGAAGAGACTTGCAGTCATTCAGTCTTAAGCAACGACCATCAGATAACGTGTGTGAAAATGTAGATGATGATGATGAAGATGGTGGTGGTGGTGGTGGTGGTAGCAGTGATAATAATAATAATAATAATAATAATAATAATAATAATAATAATAATAATAATAATAATAATAGTAACCTAACAAAAGTTGGGAAATGAAAGCGGGAATGTGAACCATAGCACTGGCATGATAGGCAAAGGAGAGAAGAGATGTTGGCTGAAGACCTTAGGAGACTTATTGTCACTCAGCCTTCAGAAATGACCACTGGGTAACTGGTGTGAAACTGTAAACCGCAGTATTACTGTGGCCTATGAGAACTAAGAGAGAAAGGCTGGAGACTTGAGGAGACTTGCTGTCACTCAAACTCCAGCGGTTACCACCGAGCAACTGGTGTGAGATTGCAAATAATAATGATTTGTCGGATCAGAAATAAAAAAGAAATCACGTATTTCTCGAATTGATAGTCAATTTAATAGTAAACTCAAGAACAAAAAACAATCCAATAACAACACTGTCTGCTGAAGAGTCGGAGACCATTCTTAATTTCTATTATGACTAAAGATGATTACTGCAACTTTTGTATTGTATATATAATAAATTAAAAAATATGTATATGAATATATTTTATTTAAATGTATTTGTGTATGATAACTTTTCATTAAAACAAATATTTAAGACCAGTCATTTAGCTCAGACAATAACACAGCCCCCCCCCCACACACACACGCATCAGGCGATCGTTGATGTACGATTCATACTGTGATTTAAAATCACAGTATGAATCGTACATATTAGTCTAAAGCCCTAATTTTGGTTTGGATGTGTTTTTGTTGTTCTTGTCATGGTATGAAAAAAAGTCAGTTTTGGAGTTTGGCAATAATCATCTTTTTTTAATATTATTTTTTTTAGTAAAGTGACTTTTCCAGATTGTGTTTTGGTTTAAAAAAATTAGTGTCAGCGTCTTACGTATAATTTGTTTTCTTTCTCAATTCAAAACAAGTTGTTTTCCCCATCGTATGTTTTCGCGTATGCGTGTGTGAGTGTAACTGTCGCTATATATATATATATATATATATATATATATATATATATATATATATATATATATATATATATATATGTATATATATATATATGCATATATATATATATGTATATATATATATACATATGTACATATATATACATATATATATACATATATGTATATGCATATATATGTATATAAATATATACATATATATATACACATATATATATATATGCATCTATATATGTATATAAATATATATACATATATATATGCACATATATATGCATATATATATGTATATATATATACGTATATATATATACATATATATACATATGTATACATATATATATACATATACATATATATACATATATATATACATATATATATATATATACATATATATATATATATATATATATATATATATATATATATATATATATATATATATATATATATATATATATATATATATTTACATATGTGTTGCTGTCATTATCGTTGTTTGACAACCCGTGAATTATATAATTGTGGGTGAAAGAAATTCGGGAACTGCAGATTTGTTTTGTATTCTTTCTATCTGATTCTTTTCGATGAATTTCGAAACATCATTGTTTATCATAAGTAAGATTTGTTTCCAATTAAATAAAACAAAATTTTGTTTCCGTTTTATTCCTTAGTCTCTCATACTTTTTCTCATTTTGATACAGAGCAGCACAAAAATAGCGAAAGCATATTTTTTTTTAAATTCATATTTTTCAATTTTAGATGATTTTTCCAATCGTTTCAACAAATGGAAACAAAGGAATGTAATTAACCCACGTACGGATAATAGTTTCGTCATTTTCGACTTCATGAATTATTGCTTTCTGATTAACATTCGGCGTAGCATTTTTCGAAGGATGTTTACTCCCGGCACACGTATAAGATTTTCAGCATTCAGGACTGAACATTTTGTGGGTGATCGATAACGGTCTCCAATTGCCGAAAACGCTCAAACATACAAAGACTCAAGAGGTCAGATGATGGTGTACGCATGTTTATATAACGCTAATATGCTCCTTGTGTTAACGTAAGAGGTATTCCATTATTTTTGTTCGTTTCTCAGCTGTGTAATTTTCCCTGATTAATCCCGATGGGTTACTTTATATATCTAAGAAAAGGTATAAGAAAAGAAGTTAAGATGAAAAAAATTTATGGTTGTTTTAAATCATCTGCGACGACTTATGTGCCATTGCCAATCTGCACTAAAAGCGAAGGTTAGAAAAATAATTTGTTTGCTTGAAATGATCGTATATTGTTTGAAGCTCACGGAAAAATTTGCTTTCAAAATATTCTTTATGTAGAATATCTTTATCTGTGAAGGACGTGCCAAGTGGCCGAGCTGTTGATGGCACAGAGGATGGGCTACGGGAAAGACATGAATCGATCTCACCCCAAACCTGCGATGGGTAAAAAAAAACGCAAACCGGGAAGGGTATAACCCTCCGTCCGACCTCATGAGTAGCCAGCAACAGCAGAGTAAAGGAAATGTTTTGAAAGGTGCGTTTTACGGAGCTCTGGTGAAGCTTCAACGGGCCTCGCCATCCAGAAGTGAACAATAATAAATGTTCATATGAGATTATCCGGATGACACTCGATGATGCAAATAGATATCTGATGTATAGTTTTATTTTATTCATGACATTTCTCACGCTCAATGCCTGAGTATAAGATATTATTATTATTATTATTATTATTATTATTATT
Source organism: Thysanoteuthis rhombus (assembly GCA_963457665.1). Lineage (NCBI taxonomy): Eukaryota > Metazoa > Mollusca > Cephalopoda > Oegopsida > Thysanoteuthidae > Thysanoteuthis > Thysanoteuthis major. The sequence continues at coordinate 49,170,518 of OY735216.1, read as the reverse complement.
ATTATTATTTGGAATCTCACACCAGTTGCCTAGTGGTAACCGCTGGAGTTTGAGTGACATCAAGTCTCCTCAAGTCTCCAGCCCTCCTCTCCTAATACTCATAGGTCGCAGTAATTCTACGATTTACAGTTTCACACCGGTTGCCCAGTGGTTATCGCTGAAGGCTGAGTGACAATAAGTCTCCTCAGGTCTTCAGCTAACGTCTCCTCTCTCTTTCGCATATCATGACAGAGCTACGATTCGTTGCAGTCCTTATATCTCTAGCACCTTCCTCAGTATCCGTGCAGTTCCCAGCAGTGCTGTGGTCTGTACGGTCTCTATCCTCCTCCTAATCCCAATCTCCTCCAGTCTCTCCCTCAGCGTTTTGGGGACAGTTCCTAGTGCTCCCACTATGACCGGTACTACCCTGGTTTTCATGTTCCACATTTTCTTTAACTCCCTTGCTAGGTCCTGGTATTTTTCCCTTTTTTCACCCTCCTTCTTTTTTACTCTATGGTCTGCAGGTACAGCAACGTCTACTATTTGTCAGGCCTTCCTTTTTTTGTCTACTATTACTAAGTCCGGCCTTCTTGCCTGGATGAGGTGGTCAGTTCGGATGTCAAAGTCCCACAGTAGTTTGTGGTTGTCATTCTCCAAAACTGCCTCTGGCTTGTGCTGGTACCACTTTTCCCCATGGTTGAATCCCATTTGTTTACTTAGTTCCCAGTGTATCATCGTTGCTACTCTATCGTGTCTATGCTTAAGCTCCTTCTGGGCGAGTTGGCTACATTCACTAGTTATGTGGTTTACTGTCTCATCTCTTTCACCGCACATGCGGCATTTGCTGTTTGTCTGTGTTCTGTCGATTTTTGCTTTTATGTAGTTTGTCCTTATGCTTTTGTTTTGGGCTGCCATGATGAGCGATTCTGTTTCTCTCTTAAGGTTTCCCTTTCGTAACCATGTCCATGATTTCTCGTCTGCTATATCTTTTATCTGTCTTTTAAACTCGCCGTACAATTTTTTCCCTTCCCATTTTCCTTTTCTAGTTTGCTGTACTGTTCCATTGTTTTCTACTTTATTGTTTGTTGCACTATCCCTCGCGCTCTTTATGATTTCTTCACTATTTGTTTGCACATATCTATCTAGGACTACTTTAGCTCTCTGGACACAATCTTCTATGCTGATGAGCCCCCTACCACCTTCTTTTCTCTTAACGTATAGCCTATCTGTATCATCCCTAGGGTGTAATGCTTTATGCATCGTCATAAGTTTCCTTGTTCGCCTATCCATTGATTGGAGCTCTTCCTTTGTCCATCCTAGGAATGGTCCTGTATACCTAACTACTGACACAGCCCAGGTGTTCATTCCTTTTATTAGATTTCTGCTATTTAATTTGGTTTCTAATATTTTCCTTATCCTTCTGAGGTATTCTCTCTTAATTTTCTCCTTCATCTCTTCCCGTTTTATCGTGTCACATTCAAGGACACCTAGGTACTTGTATCGGTCTTGTGCAGTCAATGCCCTAATCTTGTTGTTGTCCGGAAGTTCAATTCCCTCAGTCATTGAAAGCCTTCCTTTGTGCATCACCATGATTGCACATTTTTCTATCCCAAACTCCATCCCTATGTCCTCACTATATTCCCTTACTTCGTTGAACAGAGTCTCAAGCTCTCCCCTGTTTTTTGCAAACAATTTAATATCGTCCATGTACATTAAGTGGTTGACCTTTCCTTTTGTTTTAGAGAAGTGATATCCTTTGCTGTTTTTCAGGATTCTGTTAAGCGGTATCATTGTTAGAACAAATAATAGTGGGGACAACGAACTGTGGTTTACAGTTCCACACCAGCTGCCTGATGGTCACCGCTGAAGGCTGAGTGACAGAAAGTTCCCTCAGATTTTCAGCCCTTCTCCCATCCCATCTCATCTCTCCCTCATCTCTCACGGCAGCGCTGTGGTTCGTACCTCCACTACCATTCGGGTGTTTGTTTTTTTTCCTTCCGCCTCTATTAGGCCACTGCTAACAGCTGGGATCGTAGATCTTACAGTAGTAGTAGTAGTAGTAGTAGTTCACCAATTACCTAGAAATCTAGACTGAGTCACTGTAAGTGTCCTCAAGACTCCCGGCCTCCTCCTCACACTCTTACAGTCCACAGCAGTGTTGTGAATTACGGTTTCGCACTAGTTGCCTGGTGGTTATCGCTGGAGGCGCTGACAGTAAGTGTCCTCAGGTCACCAGCCATCCTCTCAAAGCGTCTTTACTTGTTACAGCAGCACAGCGTTGCGATTTGTACCACCTTCACCATGCCTTTTTCTTGGCTGTTAATCCATTGTTACCAGCTGGGGGTCGTTGGTCTCATATTTCCACTACTCTCTATATTTGGACAATTCTTCCTTCGCTTCATCTCCGAGTTTACGTCTGGAAGCGGCCAAAAGTTAAACCGACAGTTAAGCCTGAAGATGGATCTGTGATCTTTTGGACGATACTATTATGGAATTCTCTTGGTCCTGCCTATACAGAGTGAATTCCCAAGACGACTATCAGGCAAATTTGGTTAACCCTTTCCCCAATGGTGATGGTGTCATTCGAGACGATAATGCACCTATTTACACGACTGGGGTTGTTAAACCCTAGTTTGGAATACATGACAGTGAACGTCATCAATTGCGTTGACTTCTGCAATCACCAGATCTTGATATAATAAAGCATTTGTGGTGTCAATTGGAGCAGCAACTAAAGAACCGATTTCCCCCACCGACGACCTTCAAGGGGCTGGAGCAGATTTTGTTTCGAAAAATGGCTCAAAATTCCTTTAGATACAAACCAAATGTTATATAAATCAATTCCTCAACATGTTGAAGCTGTCACTAATGATAAAGGAGTGCAAATTCTATTTTAGAAGGATTTGAATGGTGTTTCCATTATTCCATCCAAGCTCTGTACATTTTTTGATTGATAGAAGGAAATATAGATGGATATGGATAATTCATCTGTGAGCAGATATAGATATCAATGCGTGAATGAATTACAACTTCCCATGTTAGATAGGTATTTCTCTATGCTTACAATGACTATCTTCGTGATCCAGGTTTTCTTGCCTTTTTAGACCCTTTCGAGTCAAAAGTCCATTGCACTTCACATCAAAGACACCCGCCCAGGCCATCATGCAGATGGATTTTATATCTGGCGCCAAGTATTCTCTCGTTGCTGTTCTCAGCACGTCTTTGACCAACAAAATATCGTTTAGTGTGGGCAAATGAGACAAAGATATTTATGCTCCATTGGCTACGAAATGTCGAGGCATATACACAAACATATATATATATATATATATATATATATATATATATATATATATAAAGAGAGAGAGAGAGAGGGGGGACAGATAGACCGAGAAACAGAGAGATATAGGAAGAAACAGAGAGAGAGACAGACAGATGGACAGACAGAGAGCGAGTGATAAATGCATGAACCGTGACGATAATCCATGTTATGAACGTATTTGCTTCGACCTATACAACATTTGGTCCGAAATGCCAAGGAATGTGCATGTGTGTGTGTGTGTGTGTGTGTGTGTGTGTGTGTGTGTGTGTGTGTTGCCAAAAGAATATGAATGTGTTGCCATCAAAAAGTAATTTCTTCCCCATGAAAGAAAAAGTTTATCTAAAATAATATTTTGTATGACTGCCTTTATTTTCAGAAAATGAACTGTGTATGCAAAATATTAGGGGTATACAGATTTATTGGCGATACTGTAGGTATTGACTTTGCCCAGCCATCGTCTATTACAAGGCCATAACTATGACACGTTTTCCCGAAGGTCGTGTTACAAAAACCCTCCTGGAGATTCTGTTAGGAAAACTGACATTTAGAAGTTGACCTTTTTGTGGACACACACTCAGCGCAAATCTGCTATTGATATCTGTACACACAAATGTATGATTTCATAGATGGGCACGTATGAAATTACTGGTGACTTCTTATATTTACTGATAGGAAAACAAAGATAACAAAACTGGTCGCTTCAGATTGAAAGTCCTCTCAAATATTTCAACTTTTGTAAAAACAGTTTTCCTTTAACTGAAAAGGATCTTCAAATTTGGCCAGAGAAGAAGGCTTGATAAATAGGATCTGGATCTTTCCTTTTAGATAAATAACCTAGAAATCTAGATGATTACCCAACAAGGGCTTTTGTGAAATCCCTAGGTAATAATGTTCAGTAATAATGGTCACCCTCACAAGCTTGTTAACCATCACTACACTGATTTCGAAACTAAACGTTTGATGAAACCATCTATCAGTTGTTTCACGATCTTTTCACACACACGCACACACTGGCTTTGAAACAGACGGTGGCTTAACAAAGTCAATATCCACAGTTTCGCAAATAAATCAGTATACTCCTTTCCATCTTTTGTATAGAAAATAAATTCTCTGGAAATAAAAGTAGTCAAGCCAAATATTGATTTTAAATAAACTGTTGCGGGTTGTACTCATTTTTGGAAGGCAACGTACTCATATTCTTTCGGCAACAGAGTTTCAATGTTGCAGAGGTTGGTCAAAAATAATACTTGATAGAATCTGTTTTAGTTGTGTAATTTTGCACAAGAAATATTCAAATCCTGGTACGTTTGGTTTATACGGTAAAAATTCTATTCCACATCATTTTTTTCACTTGCTCGTCTTTCTTCTTTTCTTGAAGACTCAGTTCAGCCGTTTTCTTTGACGGATATCATTATGTTTCAGCCCTTCCTCGCAGTCTTTATTTTTCACTTCAATCATTGCCCCCCTCCCTTCTCTAGCCCCTCTCTGCGTAAATTTTCAAAGTGTTATGCATGGACAGACAGACAGAAAAAAATATGACACGTTGTTTATCAGAATGTTGATTTACCAAAGAGAAGTACTCTTTCACTTCATTAGCATCACTAATATAAACTCAAACTCTAGCTGACACAGGTTGAATTTGAACTCTGCTCGTCCATTTCGTTCTTAATGCGAGAAACTGCTCTGAAACTTCCCATTCTATTCTGCACTTTCTGAACGTGAATCGCAACATGCTACTTTTTCCCCATGATTAATTTTTTTTATTTCAATCATTTACGGCAAATGAAAAAAGGAGAACAACGGAGGTTAGTCACTCAGTAGAAAACGTCACTTGGCCGAAGTCTTTTAGCAGCATGCCGTGTTTAGGGTGATCAATTGAAAATTGATGGAAAAAAAGCTGATCAATGAATTAGTTACTTCTCTAGCATTTTGTGGGGGCAGTAATAACTTGAAAAAAGTCTGAATTTTCAACAAAAAAAAAACCAGGCATAAATGCCACTGTTCCCAAACTAAAATAGAGTGTTGAATTTAGCATAAAATTACATTGCAAGTTGAATCGCACCACCATCACCACGAATGACTTATTATGGTGATGGATTTGAAAAAAAAAGTTTTCTGGTAGATACAACAAGGGGAAAAATGTTTGAATTTTCAGCCCCAAACTACATTGGTGCAGTCTTCACGCCTGATACATACATACATACATACATACATACATACATACATACATACATAGCCAGTCAGCCAGCCAGATCATCTTAAAGCTGAAGAAACCTATTTTGATAGTTTGGTTGACAGTTTTGGTCTACAGTTTCTAATAACACATTCAGCGATTCACCACTTTTGTTCATTTCAAGAAGTCATATCCCCTGTAATTATGAAAAACCGTTCCCAAAGAGATTCTGATAAACAAACAAATAAAAAAAATGAAGGAACTATCTTTTGGCATGAATGATTTTTTTTTTCTTTTTGTGGAAATCGGAAAATTAAATAAATCTGAATTAAAAAAAAGGAATTTTTCTTTCTTTTCCCGATCAACTGTTTTTCTTCCATTTCAACTTACGGATAGTATTTCTTTGCTTCTTCATCAATTATATTGGAGGGGCGGATCCATCATTCCGAGCAGTGGGGTCGATTTCTTTTCTTCTTTTACTTCATCTGCCTAATTAGACAATGGATATAATAATCTTTGTTGTTGCTTTTTTAGTTTAATTCATGGTTACTCGGGGTTTTCAGTCATATTTTTGCTGTTTAGAAGAAATCTTTATTGTGCTTTCAGTAGCGTGGGATCCTAGACCCCCCTTACCCTACGCCCCATTCCTTGGATCCACGCTTGTATCGATTGAACATTTTCCACCTTCCTGATTTGGGTGTTTCTGATATTCCGTTTTATTCCCAAGACTTACAAATAAACAAAAATTGTCCCAATATGTCACTCAATAGAAACTGCTTCATTACTCACATCTTTTGATAGCAAGCATTGTTGGGGTGATCAATCAAAAAAAGATGAAAAATAGATGATCAATGATTAAGTTACTTTTTTCGATTTGGGTGGGGCAGCAATCTCTGAAATATTTTTCTAAATCTTCAAAAAAACAAGCGTGAATACTGCCAGACACAAACAATGGGGATGATTTAGCAAAAACTTACATTGCAAATTAAACCCTCCACTTGGAGCTTATTTAGGTGGAATTTTAAAAAAAACATAAACATTGTGTTTTGGTTTCTATCGTATTTTTTTGTTCGTTTTTTCTTCATTTGTTCAATGGAGATCGGAAAAATTTAATAAATCTGAAAAAAAAATCATCTGATTAGATGCACATGATAAGTACCCAACAAACCATTTCAAAAAGCTCATCGTCTTGTAGTTTTTAGAGATCCAATGTTCGTTTTTTTCTGTTTCTTTTGTTTTGTTTTGTTTTTTATCTTTTTAAAACTCGATCTCTCTATGATTCGTAGTGTGTTCAAACCTTGGAATGTTTTTTATACCAACTCTGAAATAACGAAAATATCAACTTTTCAAAGGTGGTCTGTTAGGCATTTATCATGTGTGCTTTCATTCACTTCTTCCAATTCATTATCCGAATATTTTCTCTATACTTTTCCATCGTTTATATGGATTTCTTTTTTTCTTCTTTCGCTCTCGTAAAGTTTCTATAGTTTTATTTCTTTCCATCCTTTTTCTTTCTTCGCCTCTTTTCTTCTCTTTCTTTCGTTCTTTCCTTCTTTTTTTAGCCATTCTTTTCGTCTTTTTCTTCCATTCATCCCTTCTCTTTCTTCCTTTCTTCTTTTTTCTTTCTTCCCCCTCTGTTCCTCATTTTCTCTCCCTTTACTTCTTTTTTTCCTCTTTCCTATTTTCACTTTTTTCTTCTCTTCTTTTCTTTTCATTCTTTTCATTTCCATTCGTTCATTTTTCCTTTATTTCTTCTATTTTTCTTCATGTTTTTCTATAATCAATGACATACTTTCATTCATGCTTTATTCTTTTTTCTCTTTCCTCCTGTTTCCCATTCATGTATTTATCTGTTCAGTAATTCTTTCTTCTATATTTATTTGTGATGAATCCATTTTTTAAAATGTTTTTCCTTGTCCTACGCCTTTTCTTCATTTGTTTCTCTCTCGGTTTATTTCATTCTTTTTCAGTCATTCACTCTTTAGGTTTTTTGTTTTTCTTCTCTCTCCATCTTTTTCCTCTTCTTTTCCAGCCTTTTCTCGTTCCTTCATTCTTTTTTTTCTTTTCTTCCATTGTTCTTATTTTGTAGTGATCGATTACGATCTCTCATTCACGCTTTTTCCTTTTTTTTTCACTCTTATTGTCTTTTATTCATATATTTATTCTTTGATTGTTCCTTCTTTTTATTAATTATTCATCCATATGTTTCAATTTTCCTTCTTGCCTTACTTATTCTCTTTTATTCATTCATTTCTTTATTAATTTGTTTCGTGTTTTTTTTAATCATTTAATGCTTAGAGGTTTTCATTTCAGTTTCTTGCTTTGTGGGCGGTGATATATTCGCCAATTCATTTTTTCTCTTAACCTTTAAATCATTCTTTTTAGTTTCAAATCCCTTCCCTTTGAAGTTCAAAAAGTGATTTCGATCAGTTCATCTCATCGGCTTATTTTTTTTTTCTTTCAGGCAATCATCTTTATTCGGAGCTGATCACAAACAAAATCGATTCGACCATTATAGCTGGGATCTTGATTAGAGAAAAAATAAGACATTCCCAAAAAGTTGTAAGTCAGCATTTGAGAAACAAAACAAAATTTGTTCCGTTTTTGTGGGTTTTTTTTTCTCTTTTTTCATTAATACCAAACTTCATTCGTCCATACGTGGATCCATTTTGGTTTTTTTAAAAAGAGATATGATATTTGCTCGTCTACACGAATGTGCAGTAGAGCGTTGTATTCAATTTAATCAAAAAGTCCTTAATTTAGAAAAAGAAAAAAAAAAGGTTACCAGCGGACGTAAAGTTCATATATGGTGGAGGGGGGAAGCTGGTTGAGCGCAGGTGAAGGTTGAATTACATGCTTTAATCTTTATGCCCACCACTTGATGGCGCCGCCGTTAGCCTCGTTTTGAGCAAAAGAATGTCGACCATTCTTTTACTAAGATTAAGTTATACGTGTCATAAGCACGAAAAGTTTTGCTTGAGAAGCGGGTTTGTTTTGTTCGTTTTTTTTTTGTTTCGTTTTGTTTTTCACATTGGTAAGAAACTTTTTCACTCTGACAAACGAGTGTCTAGTTCATGATGTATTGTTCTGTTGATAATAGAGCGGTCTATGTTTATAAGAAGTAGAAATAAACAGTGTATATACTCCATTTCAAGCTGTTTCTATCCAGAACCTTTTCTTGGAATAGAATATGAAGAAAATCAGTTGTTTAGAGCTGATTGGTATATTGTAAATAGGATTGCTTGGTACGCTATTATTGTATGCAATTGGGGCAGATGAAGAACAGAAAGCCTGCAAAATAACGAAACAAACTTCAAACAAGTCATTGGCACCGTCATTCTTTTCTTGTTGTCTTTGTTTTCATCTTCCATCTCATTACAATGCATCGTTATCATATATGATTCCACTTGTCCTAACCGGGGATCATTATATTCATAAAATCTTACTTTTCACTTATTCAACTTTTCCTGTCTGGTCTTAGACTTCATATTTCTCAATTATAATAAAATATTAATCTCATCTATACCTACTAGCAAGAGAACTAACTCACCAAATAAGATTGTACCAACTAGTTCCACTGGTGTGATAGGCTGATACACTTTAGTGTGAATGTTCAAATGATGATCTAATAAACTTGTCAAATGTCTCGTATTTGAACGAATCATCTAAAGAAAGTCTCTTCTCCATTGTAACGTTTAGTCATATTTTATCTAGGAAGTTATAGCCATCTAAATGAAAGAAAAATGTATCTACTGGCCCCGATATCCACCTTCATGTGGGTTCCATTATAACTGATATTAAAAACGGCGGTAAAATTGATATGAGTCTTAGACATAATCTCGCAAAACGAATCCACGTGAAGCTAATTTACCATATGCATTGCAGTGCCCAGTGTATATAGATTTTTTGCTGATGATTAGCATTATAATATTAAACAGTTTGTTTTGGCTTCTTTCATTTTATTTTACATATAATCCAATTTTTACTTGTTTATTCAGGACATTGGATGAGATAAAATGTCAGGACGAACAACGAGAAACAATTCTTCCCTGTCGTGATTTGACCGACTGCCCTCGACCCTATGGGCTGTAGTGTTCCAAGCACTGAAAAAGCGGAGGTGAATACTTCATATCAGGTGCCAACCAAAACTTAAGTGGGTTCGACGATTAAAATAATTGATTCTGAAAAATATTTCTGCACTCTAACATGTTATTCCACCTCCTTCGAGTAGGCTCTTTTCTGTTGTTTTAACAGTCTCAGAAGGGAACTGCACAAGAAGGTAGTGGCAAAAAATTGAGGTCCATTGCGTTAGCACGCTCTGTTAATTTTCAGTGAACTCTTCATGTGCCTACTTGCAAATGCGTCACTTCCGGCTTTTCGTCGGAAGTGGTATTAGGCACGATGTGTCCGTCTTCTGTCGGGTAGCTGAACAAGCTACAATACGAACAAGAGACCTGAACAGTCATTATCATTTTTGAATAGTATTTTTCTGACATAATTTCAGTTGCTTTGATACTAATTCAAGAGTTCAGTCTGAACGATTGAGAACAAAAGTTAGGAAAAGGTTCACAGAGATTATTTTGATGTCTGGCATACATGAAAACGATTCTTTACGAAATGGTTCCGGATCATAGTGACATAACTTAGTGTTAGGTAAAGATATTTTTCGTTTAATTTCTATTCTATGAAGTATCATAAATCATTATTGTTCATTTCAATGACCACTTTTTTTCCGAGATTAACTTTTTAGTTGTCTTTCTATTTACTTACCGACCGGAAAAATACCTGTCACCTAAGGCTGATGGTAATATTCCATATTTAGTCCGTTAATTATTGAGTAGTAATGTAACTAGTAAGGTTTCTGACGACAAAATTTTAACCAGAATACCCTATTGCTTACATATCCCGGAAAGTAACGATACATAACGTATCCTGTGATAAAGTGAATAATCGTGTGGACACCATGAATGTATGAAGGGCAAGAAAATCTGAGGGAACCCATCCCTCTTCAGACTGTTTTTTTTTTTTATCAGAGTTGTTAATCTCATAGACTGAGCGCCAACCATGGCTATCAAGCACAGTCTGTCCTACTCTTTACCCAAAGTTCGAGAGAGATAGAATAAAACCCTTTCCATTGGAGCACAGTGAAAACAAACTGTCTGAGCCGGAACTCGCCTCACTGAGTCTATTCTATATTCTCACCACCATCTGCACTTCTAGATAAACATGAAACAATAGTAAATAGAAACTTATGGCAGCATGTCGCGTTGGGGATGATCAATTGAAACTTTGGAATAAATGGGCGATCAATGAATGAGTTACTTGTATTGCTTTTTGTAAGACAAAGTTCGTTTAAAAAAAAATATGAATGCTACTGGACACACACCAAGAAACAAATTTAGCAAAAACTTACATTGCAGACCGAACCACCCGCTAAAAACCTTCCAAGGGGTCAATTTAAAAAACATATTAAAAAAAATTTTGTTCCACATATGTTATTGAGCACATGTTGAAATTAACAGGTCTCTAACTCCTTCCGAGCGACTTGTACACGTGATACATATATACATAGCCAGCCAGATCAGCTGAAAAACTGGCAAAACCTATGTTGACAGTTTTTGGTTGACGTTTTCTAGCATTTGCAAACAAACAGTATTCAAAGGTTTTTTTTATAATGCAACATGTATGTTTTACTTTCTTTATGAGCCACTTATTTTCACATTACCAAATATTTGCCGAAGCGGTTTTTTTTTTCTTGTGTAAGATAATTAGGTTTTCTCTCTTTTGTTTCTTTTGGCATTTTTGATCAGCGAGGTTCCGTCTATTAACCTCAATGTTTGGCACGTTCTCTACATGGGGCCGAGTAAAGAAGGGTTTTTCTTCCAAAATACGAAACAAATCATGTCATTAATTTCCTGGTCTGTATTTTACCCTCCGGAAATAATTTCGGAAAATAGAATGGTACAAGAGAAAAGAGAGAATTCGTTTACTTATGTCGTGACATCAACTGTATATAGGAAATCGAAAAGTTAGATTTACATGTATAAAATATATGTACTCGGAGATTTGAAAATGCTTGCGCGTGTTTGCGTGATATATAAATATTTATAAGAGTGCATAACACACACACACACACACATACATACATACATACATACACACATATACACGTATTCAAATGCACCTGTATGAGTGTGAATAATAAAAACACTATACGACCATAAATAATGAGTTTGTGTGTAGGGACACATGTTTCTGCTTTTGCGTGTACGTGAATGGACCTATTCGTACGTGTGGGTCAATGAAGACATTCGATACCACACATGGACCTTTTAACGCGTGTGTATGAAGGGACACGTTGTGTACCTGCATTAACATAGAAAGATATATATATATATATATATATATATATATATATATATAGAGAGAGAGAGAGAGAGAGAGAGAGAGAGAGAGATACATATATATATTGATAGATAGATAAATAGATAGATAGATAGATCTGATCTGTCGTTCAATAGTAACAGTCAAGTGACCAACATCTTTTCGCAGCATGCTCTTTTGAGGTGAATTATTGAGAAAAAGGTTGGATCCATGATTGAAGATACTTCTATCATATTTTCTTGAGCAAGGATCATTAACAAAAAGTCTGAATTTTTAAAAAAACGTCAATACTGCCAGACGCAAACTAAGTAACCAATTTAGAATAAACTTCCATTGCAAATTGAACCACATGCTGGAAAACCATCTTTTTTTTTAATTGTTTATTCTAGGAATAATAAGAAATGAATCTTGAATGTTTCAGCCCTCTCGTTCAATTTAGTGTGGATTGTATTATAATGAATATATAACCAGCCAGACCAATTCAAAACCTAAGGAAACCTATTCTGATACTTTAGTGAGACATTTTTGTTGTACTGTTTCTTATAGCTAGATAGATAGATGAACAGAGAGAAATAAAAGAAAACAATATATGAACAGATTGTTCACATAAGATTCATTAATATTCACTTAATATGAATATCTCGGGCTGTTTGCATGAATTTATCAACTCAAGCCTGTTCAATCACCGTATTTGTCCACTCTTTAATTCTATCTATCGACATGTCAATTGATGCTCTCTCTCTCTCTCTCTCTCTCTCTCTCTCTCTCTCTCTCTCTCTCTCTCTCTCTCTCTCTCTCGTTGAGGTCACAGTATTTGTCCACTTTAATTCTATCTATCTACATGTCAATCGATGCTCTCTCTCTCTCTCTCTCTCTCTCTCTCTCTCTCTCTCTCTCTCGTTGAGGTCACAGTATTCGTCCACTCTTTAATTCTATCTATCTACATGTCAATCGATGCTCTCTCTCTCTCTCTCTCTCTCTCTCTCTCTCTCTCTCTCTCTCTCTCTCTCTCTCTCTCTCTCTCTCTCTCTCTTGTTGAGGTGTACGTTCGTTGAAGGTACCCTGGTCAAGTAATTGGTTGATATAACGAACAGGTCTCGTTGCTCTTCTTCCCATTTTGAGCACATACGACGAAATTGCTTGAACTTGAACTCGAACTTTCACGATTTGACCAGAATAAACAGTGAAAAGAAAGTGTCCAGCTTAAATCAATAGAACGACACTTCCCCCTTTAAAACGGTCAATAAACTTAACCCAGTTTTGACTTAGTTCGTACGTAATTGTTTTTGTTTGCTTCTGAAATCCACGCCAGCAGTCTACTAAGTTTATAAAGACTAAATGCTACATCAAACTTAAGCCAACTAGGCCAGTCGATAACCAAGTACTAGCTATGGTATAAAATTAACCTTTAACTAACAGCTTAGATTGAGGTTGTAAAATTTTGCATATTTGGTCAAACAAGCAAACACGCAATTTAATCAGATACTGGCCTGACTTTTTACGTTAAGGTTCTTTTTAAGGTAGATTCAATTTTGTGTCTTTGCTATGGTAGCCAGTGAAAGAAACCATTTATAACCTTTCAAGTCAAGCTCATAAAACTAAATCACTCCATGAGGCAATTTATATTCCTGTCAATGCATTACAATTTGATTGCATCAAACTTTATCGATTCCTATGTCTGTTTATGCCGCACTGTCTATCAATTTTTATATCTGTTTTTCATAGCTTCCAATTTCTTCAACTTGGCTGCCGACCAATTTCCCTGACTAAAGAATAGCCGTGGACTCTGTCCGTTTGGACGAGGTGTGCTCAGAGATTATCCAGCCATCTCGAGAACTGATTGTGTAGCCTTAATGTAGCCTTAATGTACGTTGGCACCCATTCAGAATGGGTATAATTATGCATGCAAGAACGGACACTCTCCCGTTGGGTTACTCATTCACCAATGAGATGTCATTGACTGAGCTGGTACACTGTGTGACTGTCACATTCACAATCGCTGAGCTAGTCATTCTTCATGTCTTGTGTGGGTTTTTGTTTTTGTTTTTTTGGGTTGGGATGCAGAATGATGCATCACTCAAGGCTTTGAGCTATCCCTTCAGTTCATATCTGACTCGCTGTGATCTTCTGCTTTTCCCAAAAAGATTCCTGACCATAATCAAGATTAAGGAGAACATGACAAGGCAGTTGATGGTGATCCCGAAAGAGGAGTTTGTTGACTATTTTCAAAAGAAGGTAAACGCTGGGATAAGTGCATAGGGTTCTGAGGGGCCGGATTTGAAAGAAGACTCAGGCGCCATTACTCTAGGTAGGGTATTAATTTGTCAAAATCAACTGGCTCGATAACTTCCTATCAGACAACCTATCTATCCCTCTGACAGTTATACTGTCCTGTCTATTAATATAGATAATCATTAGGCACCATCAACCAAAATTGTCATCAGAACTATCTGCAAAGGTTTCTCCAGTTTCTAAATTGGTATGGCTGGTCGGATAGCTTACTGATAGGCTATGTATGTATCATGCATACAAACCGCATCCATCGGTGCTAGAAGGTTGAAAAGGTTGTAGACCTAGGATATGCCAAAGTATTGCAACATATTTATCGATACAGCAGTTCCTTCATCAGCCTACATAAGACTCAGACCCCCTTCAGCTCGAAAAAGGGGTTGATGAGATACCAGCTCGCCCAAACTCTTCACAGCCTGTCTCGAGATGATTTTTCAGAACCTAACTGGGGAAATAGAAGATCAGAATAGACGGAGAATACCCAAAAACTTAGGATTTGCGGACAACATTGTCTTTTTCGGTGAAAACCTTCCTGACTTCCTGCCGGACAGAATAAACGAAGAAAGCAAGAAAGTTGGTCTTCACGTGAACTTCAGTAAAAGAAATGTCATGTACAAGGAATATGTTGAAGACAAAGACATAACAATCAAAATCGAAGATGCAGAACTGGACAAAGTGAAGCACTACATCTATTAATCAAAACGAATCTCCCTGAAATCCTCAAAAGTGAAGAATCACTTTAGGTTGGATAGACATGAACAGACAGATTGGTAGATACGATAAAAATTTGATATATATAGATAGATAGATAAATAGATAGATAGATACATACATACATACATACATACATACATACATACATACATACATACATACATACATACATACATACATACATACATATGAGTGTAATTAGAGAGATAGGTGGATATGAATAGAATTACATTGAAAAGATTGATAGCTATGAACATAATTAGATAGATATATGAATAGACATGAACAAATAGATGGATATGTATAGTCTTGCACAGATAAATAGATAGATTAAATAATGTACATACTGAGATGAATAACAGTGTCAATTGGAACGAAGGGATGAATTTTGTTAAAGTGTTGATGTTGTTGTAACCAGTCTGTCGATGAACAAACTAATCAATATATGTTATGCGAAATTGCCTAATTAGCGAAATTTACATTTTGTATAAATATGTTAAATTTTGCTTCGATTGCATAATGTTTTGACTGTGAAAAATAATTGCTTTTATCCTTGTTTTGACGAGATGAACTTTCGACTAAATCGAAACTACGTATTCATTTATACTTGTGAAATATGTTCAAAGTACTTATTTACTGATTATTCGTAAAAAAAAGTGTTTGATTGCATAAACTTTTGATTGAAAAAATAATAGTTTTTTATATCCTTGTTTGGATTCATAAACTTTTGATCGAATTAAATAACGGATTCATTAAGTCTTTGTAAAAAAAAAGTTGAAATTTACCTTATTCGGTAATTTTGCTGATTCAGCATAACATTTTTGTATACGAAACATCTTTGGATAGACCAGAAAAGAAAACTTTTGATTTTTGTTATATTTGAGGGGGTTCTCTAATGATGTCATCAGGACACTAATGACAACCGGCAAAAACATGAAGCAAATAACAAAATGCAGCCACTGAATCCAACAGAGAAAATTATCAGTGTTTTATCTATTATTTCAAAAGCCTTATTGTCCCAGGGGAATCAATCGGTTTGACTTTTCTAGCTATGTGCCCTGTCCATTTCCATTTTTGCAGCTTCATAACTTGTACGATATTTTCCACCTTGGTCCTCTCTCAAATCCATGCTGGTCTTCTTCTGCTGTAAAGATTTATTTCTTACATTGCTCTTCCCTGGTTTTTCCAGTTTGTTTTCGAGTGGTTAAGTTTCCAGTTTTTACTTCCGTACGTCAGAGCTGGTATTACAAATTGATTGTATGCTCTGCTTTTTAAGCATATTGGCAATTTGCTCCCCACCATGTCTCTATACACACACATACATATACATATATATTGATCGCTTGCTTTATTTTTATTGCTTAATCTATAAATCCATCTCCCTTCCACTGAAATAGTCTCTGTTTTTCACTATTCCTACGGCCATAACTCTCGTGTATTAAGCACAAAAACGGGCAATAGATTTGTCCCCAACATAAATCGTGATTTTTCATAACGCTGTAATCAGATCATCTTCCGTCGTAATGACTTTGTCCGAAGCAATATGCAAACCACGATGTCATCTCCTTTTCTTCTGTCCATCTACAACGCCGCTTCTATCCTCTAAGTGCTAGTACCCATCCTACCCCTCCATCAGTCTCAGTCTATCGTGTCGTATATACAATCATGCATAACCGCTAAGTTCGTTCATATCGCCTTGTCCCGAGGTTTTATCACATCAGATTGAAGACACTTTCACCCCGTATAACACTACATAAATCTATTAAACGTTGCCGTATTAATCAATAACTGTTCAGTATTCATGACCAACTTTATGGCATTGCCTTCAGGAAAGAGAGAGGGCAAAAGAAGAAAAGGGTGTTGGAGAGGACGGGGAAATTTGATTGGCTAAAATGGCTCTGATCATGGAGAGTAGGTGCCGAGTTGAAATTATGCAATTTTCATATATATATATATATATATATATATATATATATATATATATATATATATACCATCACAGAAAGAGAGAGAGAGAGAGGTAGGGGAGATGAAGAAAGAGAGAGAAAGGGAGATGGAGAGTGAGAGAGAGAGTTATATACAAACAACAGACAACGGCGTACACGACTAAATTGGATAGATAAACAGACTGATAAAGATTTATAGATGGATATATATGACAGGTAGGTGTTGCTGATTTCACTGTGAAATTCTTCGAAGTGCACACCTGTGCGCCTGGAAAATCAGCTTTCGAAAATCTGCCTTTTGCTTGGACTTGGATGCTGATCATAAAGACTGCGGTAAGTATTAAACGCAACAAGCATACCCATGGATAGATTGCGGTATGAAAAGGTGGTATACATTAGATAGATAGATAGATAGATAGATAGATAGATAGGATTATAATACATACACAATAAACAGACTGAGTTGGATCAATTTTAGGCTGCTTGGATATGTAGATATATAAGAAGAATGAAATAGAAAATGTGAAAACTTTTAATGTACATACGTATAAATATGCGTATATATATATATATATATATATATATATATATATACGTGTGTGTGTGTGTGTGTGCACATACATACATACCTACAAAATACATAGAAATCCTTATTGTTAAAGTATAGATGCCTTTGCAGCTCGACACTCTTCTGGACAGTTACCAGAGGCCATTCAGCAAGATTGTCGATTGGACATTATTGCAATATTTCCCTATCGGAAAAGTGAATGTAAATGCAAATTACATTCGGGACTGAAGGCTTCATGTTGGCTTAGTCCATCACCGATTTCGTTATGAATGGCTCCATGTGTTTCATTCTTTTATTTGACTATAATATTTGATGCGTGTTAAAAGCTGCATCGTCAGAGGTTTCTCAGCTGTCAGCATACGAATAAAGACTGGGCTTTAAATGTCACAAGTTGCAGAAAATCTATCGTCTTTCTCTACCGGTGATTCTCAACATTCATTGTACAGGGTACAGCAATCGTCTTCTTTTTTTTTTTAAATTTTAAACCTGGACTTTTTTTTTTTTGATTAAAAAAAAAAAGGAAAGAAATTTCCCCTTTCGATATATTTCTTTTGGACCCTGGATATTACTTTAGGCTTATTGCGCAATCTTGCAGATGGTTTCCATCCTCAGCTTCGCAAAATTTTTTTTCATGTGGATGAGGAATGGACTTGGCGCCACCTTCGCTAAATTTGTCTGTCCTTGTTTGTTTGTTATTCCTTCGTGGTTATCTTGGAGAAAGTGTTGACGTTAATAACGCCGGAAACACTCCTGCAACTGGAGAATAATATTCGACGAGATGTCAGTGGATTAGAACACAAGAAAATCTCACTCGTCCTTAAAGGAAGGGTATACGAACAATGTGTCCAACCAATAGTCAAATATTGAGCAGAAACGTGGAATCTAACCAAAAGATTGACCTTCAAGCTGAAGACCATGCAACGTGCACATGAGAGAATCATGCTCAAACTCACTTGGAAAGATTATAAGACAGCACAGTATATTACAGAAAGGACAGGGGTCAAAGATATGGAAACCGTTAGAAAACTCAAATGGCAATGGGCTGGACATACTGCATGAATGTCAGACAACGTTGATCCCAAGAGACCTATTGCAAGGCTGGGGCCGACAGAAAATGGGATTGCGTGACGAGCTCGATAAATTCAGAAAGTACTGGCTACACGATGCCCATGATAGAGGGGTCTGGCGAATCCTAGGGGAAGGTCTATGTCCGATGACGTACGCTAACAGATTGATGAAGATGATGACTAGTCGTCATGGAACATTCCCTAGGAAGGGTTCAGCTCTGAAGAGTTAAAAATGGCAGGAATTTGAGGGACGTTATAGTCCTCAATTATTTCTAGACAGTGTTGGCAATTTAAATGATGTTTTCTTCTTCATTTTTCTTTATTTGGGAGTGAAATAGTGAAATGAAATGGTAAAAATTTGAATTTAAAATCCTCCAGTTTCATTGGTGTGACCTGTGAGCGCGATACGTACGTATATAGCCAGCCAGCCAAACCAACTAGAAAACTGAAATATTGAATATATGTTGAAAGTTTTGGTGACCCTTTATGTTAATTGTTTCTATTACCTTGCCTGATAAGACCGACGAGATAAATTGAAACATCATCCGTTGTTGAAAATAGACCTTTACCAAGATTTGCCAGATCTCTCCATCACGGGCGTTGCAGTGCCAATATCGTCTCAACTTCCAGAGCCAGAAACTACCCAATCAAACACTGATGGAGATCGATTTAAAGTGATTCAAATAGGCTGCCTTTCAAGTTTATGAGTCAACTGATGGTGATAACAGTGAACTTCTAATAGTGTCCATACGTTATGATATAGAGTAGTGGTTCTCTAACTGTATCGTACGACGGCATAATAGGGAAATAAATTGATTCACGCAGCACACCAACTCTTTGCACCATTAGAATATGAATATACACATATTGGTATATATGAGGCCATAATCAAGGTATGGAATAACCCCCACACACACAGATATATATTGGTAATTTGACAAGAGGAAGGGGAGAAGAAATTTGTCACATCCCAGATTATTTTTATTATCCAGTTGGCATCTTCTTATGCATTTCGTTTATCGCTAACCACCTTTATCAAAGAACTTGCAACGGCTATGGAGGAAACTGTATGCTTTTTACATGTTTGAGATTTGAGGAATGACATGGGGGAAATTTCAGCGTCGTTGGTTGTTTAGTAGTGGGAAAGGGATGTGTTAGAATCTGTTTCTGTGATTATCAGATTTGTCTGAAACAAGACGAGTCCCTGAGAGGGGGGTAGTTGACCAAAAAGATTAAAACAATACATCCCATTTGCACCTGTCCATTGAGTGCAAGACACCTACTCTCCACGGCCACATAAACATTCGTGAAAACTGACCATTTTGATCCTGACCCCTACTTTCACTTTCTCTTCCCAGATAAGCTCGATACTCACGAACAATGTCTTTTCCCTTTCCAATAACCAACATAAAAAAAACTTTGGATTAGTAATGAAGGAATTAAGGTAAGTCAAGTGCTATATAAGTAAAATGAATCAGGCTAATGCTTTTCGTTAATCAATGAACCCTCATATCCGAATACTGTGATATAAGGCAGTCATGGACCCTTTTTCCTTCCATCTATTGTTAAAAAGGGTGAAATCTCACAAAATCTAGACCACTAGATTAGAAGCCCTGTAGTGGGAGCGGGATATACATAATACCTAGACTGGATACTTCAGTGGGTTTTCATGTAACGTTTTGTTATTTTCCTCGTGCCCAATTAAGCTATAGTAGTAATGATCGACCAATTTTGCAGGGTAACTACTCTACAGCGAGAATATTAACAGGTACTTAATAAGATTAGCTCAGTCTTGTGAGGTACACTGTAAGGGTCGTACTCATTATTGGAGAGTGATGGAAAAAAGGAGGCGAACATGCAACGAGGAGTTTTTAACTGCAAAGTCGGTAGTTCTGAGAAAGCGCAAAAATTACGGTTAAGACCAAATTTGAATTGGTTGATGGCGTTTGTAAGGAATTAATTGACCTGAAGAGAGAATGGTTAAAATGAGATTACAAAGACAAAAAGCAGTTGATTCGAAAGAATAAGATTGTTCACGTCACACTACATCATATTATTCTTTTTTTAATCAATTCTCGAGATAAAAATAGAATGCAATACATAAAGAAAGAAAAAAAAAAGGAGGAAGTCAGTGCTTATAACTAATGTATATATTTCTCACACACACATATACATATGTAATTTTTTCCTTTGCCAATCAATTATAATGCACTTCTGACAATGTTTCCTCTTTTTCATGTAATGATTATTCA
The DNA here is from genome assembly GCA_963457665.1 of Thysanoteuthis rhombus. Lineage (NCBI taxonomy): Eukaryota > Metazoa > Mollusca > Cephalopoda > Oegopsida > Thysanoteuthidae > Thysanoteuthis > Thysanoteuthis major. The sequence goes on along the minus strand of OY735216.1, from coordinate 49,149,824 downwards.
TTTTTGTTTTGGACGTTTTAAAATGGGATTAACTAGAAAAATCAATTGGAAACAAATATTTTTCTGAAACGAATGTTGCCAAGCGCTGTAAAAAAATGCACATCTCAGGCTTTGACCAGAGTCTGTTCTTTGTCTTGTTGAAGTATGGCTTCACTAGTTAGTGATTAAACTATTTTTTCATCCATCAGTAGTTTTTCACATTTGGCGATCTTTTTTTTCTTCATTCATCGTTTTGTTTTTCATTCATCGGTCTGTATTTTTCATTTATCGTTTATCTCTCATTTATTGGTCTTTTTTTTCCTTCACTGTTTTTTTTTCTCATTCAAAGTGTATAATTCTTATAATTCATTTCCTTTTCAATTACATCTTTTTCTCATTCCAATTTTCCCACGTTGTTTTTTTTTCTAGTAGATCTTTCGCAATTACTTTCATCCCTTTTCCTTTTTCTGTCCCCTCCCTTTTCTTGTACATTCTTTAATACTATTTTTATAATCTCTCTCCCTCCCATTATTCTTTCACGTTAGCGCTTGTTCTTTCAGTATTTATTTTTTTCATCATTTCGCTTCCGAAATTTAAATTTTTCTCGGTTTGTTCCTGTTTTGTCTTTTTCTGTTCGATTCCGTTCTGTCTTGTTTGAAGTTTCTTTCTCTTTACTCCAAACCTTTTATCGCCGCCATGTTTTCTCTTGTCTTCTGTTTTGTCGAATCGCCCAATCAACTTTCCCCGTTTTCTGCCTGAAAAGAAATAAAGATCAATAACCATTAAGTTAATTACAATTAATTACTTCTGGTTTTATTGATCGATTTTTCCATCACCTTCCTCTCTGCATTTGAGAAGCAATCAATCAGGAAACATACATAAATACGAATCCATTGGGCTATATTAAATTGCAATGGCGATTTTTCTACGCATCACGCATGCGTGGGTTTGCAAGCGTATTAGCTGAATGAGCACAGATGGATCTCTCTTTTTTTTTTAAAACAAGGTGGGCCGAAAATTACTTTAACGTAATATTGTTTTATTAACACAGTTGTATTCTAACTTGCCCGGGCATTTGAACTTTCATTTTTTTTTAATATTTTCATTTATTTTGATTTTTAAAAATTAATTTTCTATGATCAAAGAATAAATAAAGACAATTTCAAGGAGTCTTCAAAAATTGGCAAAAACTATAACAGAAGAATTTGACATTTTGAAAAATGATCATGAGTTGGGAAGGAGAATTTGCCACTTTTTTCTTAATCATCAGAGGGATACAGGTGGCCAAGTGGTTAGAAGCAGTGAAAATGGAATCTGTGAACCTAGATCGAACTCCGAGGGTGACAATGTGTTTTCACTGCACAGTTATGCCGAGAAGCATTCATCGTTTTTTCCTGAGCTATGGGTGGGATAGCAAGAGAAGTGAGTGATGCAACCCTGGGTTATTGTCGGTTTACACACAAACCTTGTAGAAGTTCCGAGTCAGAGACACAGATATGTGATTTCCAAGCAAGAACAGCTTTGTTATACCAAGCATACGCATATACATGCATACACATAGACACAACGATAGATCCAATACAAATAGATATATCTAATAAGTATAGATAGATAGATAGATAGATAGATATATATTATAATCAAAACAACTGTTGAGCACAGTTGGACCAACAAGAATGAGGTAAATCTGGCGAAAGTACCATTTCATTTCCTATATATTTTTCCTAATCCCCACAGAGGATTTACAACATTCCGAGGAAATGAGTAATGACTAAACGATGGTTTATTTACAACCTTTTGCTCTCATGGATTACAAGTGACTTCTATTGCAGGTGTGTACGGGGGAGTGGTCGTTTGTTTTGAATTAGTTAATAGTTAATTAATTAGTAAGACATGCAGCTGAACAACAAACAGTATACTCTAAGGTCAGCTAGTTTTCAAAATATCTCGGGTTATTTTTTTTTTATTTTTGTTACTTTTTGTTTAAGTACGTAACTTAGTATATTTACATATAGAGATATCTAAATTTAATCACTTTTTCTGTAAACCATTTCCCACTGTTCCGGGGAATGTTATTGAAATTCATTCAGACTGTTTTGAAATATTGTGTGGTGCAGACATATGACCATGATTCAGGGGAGGTAACTGTGCATGAATTTGCAGCTCAATTTAATCACTTCCACTATGTTCTTTTTTCAACACTCTCGCACAATTTTGTTATTGGTTCAACCGAAGCCGTCTGTATGAAAGGTTAGGGACGGTTGTTTGTGTGGAATTATTAAAAACAAAATCCTGGGCGTGAATCTGTCACCCATAATGTTCGTCGATCTTCATTGGGCACCCCTCAACTATGGCCTTGTATCAAATTAAACTGTATATACATTGTACATGTTTGAGAAGAATATAACTTACTGAAGTTTTTATTGCAGCAATGATGGTCAGAATCACGAGCTCGTTAATCATTACTTCACTGATTGTAAAATTACTGAAATATTCATTACAACAGCCATGGTCAACATTACAAGCATGTTAACCATTGCCTGATTTTCGAATTATTGAAATGCTCATGGATTTCACAGAATCCCTAGGGATAAAAGAAAATACTAGTTCCACAATCTGACTGTAACTTGTATGGAGGGGTTGGGAGGTTGTTTGTGAGGAATTACTAATAACAAAATCCGTGTATCCGTTAATCCGTGACCCCCGGGCACGTAGAGATATGACAATCGTTGAAATGTAATCACGCACAAAAGTCACGACACAATAAGATTCAACAATTCCTTTTCCTTCTGTGCAAGGGAAAGAATACAAGCAACGACAGAAAAATACGACGAAATAATGAACAGAACAGTACAATAAAAAATAAACAATTCTCTCTCAATTTATTCTCACACACATATACGTGTTTGATTTTCAATACGTGTTCTACTGCATATACACCTGCATGTGGTGCCTGTGCGTAAGTGAAGTACGTTTTCTACGACCCTATAATCCTTATATGAAAACCCTTTGACGTGTAAACTTTCGTGTATAAATGAACCGTTGAAAAGATCCTTAGATATTTTTTAACCACTCTACAGCTAGTATTGAGCACTTTTTTGAACTCAGATATGCTTAATACATTATTACATATACACATGCTTGTTGAATATTTCATTTTTTTCTCTATTGAATGCATTGAATGTATTACAATATCTGCTCTGACGAATTCTATTTTGAAACTCTGCTCTTACTATAAACAGTCATCAAGGACTTTTACAATATTATCATTACGAAAAACTATAAAAGTGTTTACCCCAGAAATACATACCTCCAGGGTCTAACAGTGACTTATTTCAATAATTTATTTATTTACATATATATATATATATATATATATATATATATATATATATATATATATATATATATATATATATATATATATGTTGAAATAATTCATATATATGTGTGAGTGTATTCACACGCCAAAGATATTGCTGATTTTTTTTCCTTTTATCGGTATAGAAATATTTACAATCTTGAACCACATGAGATGGTACCATGTAAATTGTAACTGAAGATCATACACATAGAACCTTTTTTTGTGTCTTATTTTATTTCAATTATGTTTTGTAAATCAATTATTCACGGTTACTCACAAGACGTTCAAAGAATTTATTTTCCATTCTTTTCACAGAATTTGATCTTATGGTACTGTAAGTGCAATGTCTTGGTAGATATCACCAGTTGTTTACCAAGGATGTGTTTTGATATATATATATATATATATATATATATATATATATATATATATATATATATATATATATATATATATACATATATATATATATATATATATATATATATATATATATATATATATATAAATATAAGCACTCAGTCAGTCTAATATCAAGATATAATCACTTAGATCTTTGAAAGACCTTTGAATAAAAACAACAACCAAGTCCAACGATGTGACCCAAATCGGTGTTGGTTGTACCAGAAGGAGGAAGAAAAAGAAGAGCAAGTTGTCTTTTGTTGAGTCAATTGATTCTCATACTTGTGAAATATTGTGATATGGGGATATTTTGCGAGTATCATTTCCAGTGAGATATATACGTGTCTTTGATTTTGCAAGCTGTGTTGTATCAAAGATGCCTGTACTAATAGTATTTTTGTAGTACAAATATGATTTCAAGTAAAAAAAAACTAACTTCCTCAAGAAAGAATGTTCAATTGTTTTGCTCTTCGAATTTTTATCACAGCATCATATGATTTTTTTCTTCTCTAAATGATGTAATTTCTATTTGGCCATAAAATCAGTTTTAGGTAATTATATGGTAAATTGAAGCCTTTTCTAGAACAAGACGCAACAGGTAGAAACCGTCCGATCTAGTTTTATTCTCCAAGATACACCAGAGTGAAGAAGCAGGATTGAAAAATACTCTTTCTACAATGTGCTGTGAATTGATTTCAAACAAATTGGGGACGGACCGACCAATAGACAGTCTGACTGACTCACAGACCTTCTTATAGAGATGCACGTGAATACATCCAGAAGCAGGTTAAAATCAATGGAGGAAAAAGAAATGATTAAATGGAGAAAAAGAGAGAAAGAAGAATAAACAGGCCTTATTGCTGAAGCGTCTAACCCCACCCTTACTTCAATTATGACTCAAGATGATTATTGCGTTTGTATTGCTTTCTAAGTGAAAGAATATAAAAATGAATATAATCTATTTTTTAGTGTAAATATATCTATTTATGGGAATGAGATAAGCCATTTCGTATTTCAAAGAAAACATATCCAAAGATTTCGGAGAATCTTCGGTGCAGCTCAGTCTGTAAGAGGGTTTACTCCTCGAAATTAGGTGAAGATTTTCGCTGTTTTGTGGTGACGATAGAAAAAAAATGTTAATGCCTGGATTGGAGTTTGACATTTGAATTGAAGAGAGTAACAGAGTGAAAAACAGAAGGGAAGAAAGATTAGGAGAACAGGGTTGAAAGAAATAGGGGCAGAATGAAAGAAGAAGGAAGAAGGTAACAGAAAGAGAAAAAATTAAATAAAGGGGAAAATTGAATGACAGAATTGAAGAAAAAAATAAAGAATGAAAGAACAGACTGAAAGAAATAAGGGAAGAATGAAAAAAAGGATAATAGAAAGAGAAAAGGTAAATAAAGGGGAAATTGTATGACAGAATGGAAGAAAGAAAACGAAAGAATAAGAGAATAGGATGAAAGTAAAAAGGAAGAAAGGTAGAAGGACAGGGTATAAGAGAGAAAAGAAGGTTGGGGAGAGAAAGAAAGAAACACAGAAAGAAAGAGAAAGAGGGGGTACTAGGAAGAAAGAAAGTTACGAAGAAAGAAAGAAAGAAAAAAGATACGAAGAAAGAAAGAAAGAAAGGTAAAAGAAAGAAAGAAAAATACAAAGAAAGAAAGAAAGATAATAGAAAAAAGAAAGGATAAAGAGTAAGGAAAAGAAAGAAAGGAAGAAAAAAGAAAGAAAGAAAGAAAGAAAGAAAGAAAGGTCCTAGAAAAGAAAGAAAAAGACAGAAAGTTACTTGAGGAAAAGAGAGAAATGGAAGAATGGGAGAAACTCTTCTGAATGTGTTCTTTTACCCCTCATCCATCAAAATTCTTAATTTCACGTTGCATGTTCTGACAAATGGATTCATGGAGGGAAGAAGGCCCTTTGCACGAACACTCCGCTTTCTGGTACACTTCGATTACATATCCAAAGGACTGCACACAATTTTGCCCCTAATCATGAAGAGACTCACATAATAACTTTGGTCCTTTAAAAAAGGTCTCATGACAGCCTGTCTTCCGAAATATGAAAGCTATGGAGAACGCAACTCTGTTCCAATTGAAAGAAATCGCATGTATAGCTCAATAGTCATGCAAAGAGAGCTATGAAGAATTTTTGAACCTCAGTATTGGATCAGAGGGATGTATTGATTATCTTTGCTTCTTCTAATGCATCCTCCCAATAGTCACCTATGGAGCTGAAACATGGAACCTAAGCATGAGACTGAACCTCAAACTGAGAAGCATGCAACGTGTACGTGAAAGAATCGCACTCAACCTCACATGGAGAGAGCACAAGATCGCACAGCATATCGGGGAAAACCAGGAGTCCGACACATCATAGAATCCATTAAAAAATCCGAATGGCAACGGGCTGGTCGTGTTGCAAGAATGGCAGATAATCGGTGGACATCACGACTCGCAACATGGATCCCCGTAAGCAAGGCCGACAGAATACTAGTTGGGGAGACGAACGGGACAAGTTCAGAAAGTATTGGCTCTGTGTGACCCATGATAGAGATCTGGCGAATCCCACAGAAGGTCTAGGTCCAACAACGGACGATAAAAGACTGATTATGGTGATGAGTTGGCCAGGGAAATCTTACGAACATAGTTTCATCCAAGCTTTGCACATGTGTGTGCACATGCACGTTTTGCGATCAGCGCACAAAACGTAATCAATGTGTGCACAAAAGCTTAGTAGCATAAAGTTACGTAGCAATTGATAAATGTCAAAATGATAAGCAATTATAAGTATATAGATAATATTATACTTATTGTATATTTACTTATTGTGATGGTAACTGTTTCAATCAGCTAGATGGTCGGTTTCCTCAAATATTACATTCGTACGACACTAATTTCCTATTCGGTCCGGTTCAGTATGGCTACAATCATGGTTGGCGGACAGCATTCAATTAAACATTATGTAGATACCTTACCGAAGATACAAGAGGATGAAAAAGGTCAGAAGGTCAGACCATTGATGCACTGATTGAACTTTTCGAACCTCCCACCTTTAAAAGCCCATTCTTCCAGAAGCATCTTTATTTAACACTAATACCGTAGTGAAGCAGAAATTTCATTTTGCAATTAACGCCTCTCATTCCACTCTAAAGAACCACCCTCAAAGACTTAACAAACTTATCCCAGTGTCAAAACTGTCTGCAAAGTCCTCTTTCGGGTTTACCATCCACTGCTTCGTTTCGTTTTCTTTAATCTTATCCACAGTCCGTTCATCTCCCTCTCAACGGTACAAGGATCCAATTCTGAAAGACTTGGACAATGCTGTGTTTTGCAAGAAAAAAAACTTTGCAAGGGATATGAAGATTGGGCAGGCTCTGTCATTGACCATTCAATACACAAGATCATTCAAGAACGTTTCATTGCTGACTGAGTCACCCTACGAGAGAGTGTCTATGCACAGAAATGATCCGTTGCTAAGTTACATCATGGTTGCATCCATAGCCAACAGCCCTCAGTTAACCATTACCACATCCAGTTCGGGTAAAACAGCATACTTCACGAAAAAAAACGTAGGAATTTCGGGAAAATCAAGACCTCTGCCCCTTTAACGAAAGACCTCCCATATGCCTATGTTCGCGAAACCGGTTGTCAAGATATCCAAAACTGTTGATTCAAAAGAGACACCGCATACTAGATTTAGCCAAACCCTAGCTTAGAGCAAAAAATAAACAGCAATTGAAATATCAATTCTTGAAAGCGAGAGTTCGTGAAACCAGATTTTTAAACACTACAGGATGGCTGGTGTTCACGTGTTCACAAAACTTTACCCGCAAAAAAAAAAAAACAAATGGAATATCTGGCAAGGATCGAACTTGTAAGCATTAGTTTGCAAAATTGTTTCGCTAACCATTGTTCTGTGTTCATGACTAACGCCTCAGCAATTACACCTCTGCACAAAAATG
>OY735216.1:49122121-49137121 GCA_963457665.1 Thysanoteuthis rhombus | reverse complement strand
ACCTTGCCCGTAAGAATCTGAAATTATGCTTCATGAGATTAATACCTATATCTTAATGTAGGGACAAACAGATGTCTATCAATTTTACAAATGTACACAAGAATCCCAAAAGGTGTTTCTAATAGCTGTAATTGTAATAATTGTTGTAGCAGATAGACTGAAGTGGTGTGGACTAGTCAGAGGGAAGTACACGTATACGGTTGACAATGGTCACTTCATCACAGCTCATGTACCTTTAATTAATTCTTCACAGTTAATGTACCTTTAATTAATTCCTCACAGCTCATGTACCTTTAATCGATTCCTCGCAATCTCACTACGATTTGCTTTGATCCTCTTTCAATCATGATTCATGTGTTCATTGTTTTTCCATACATTTATAGATGCAGGTATTAATCTCTTGAAGTATAATTTCAGAATCTCACTAGCAAGGTCCTGGTACATTTCTCAATTTTCTTGTAGGATTACTAGTAGTGCAATTAGTATAATACCATCGTTACCTTACTCTTTTTATCATTTTTCTATCAACATCAAAACCTCTTCCTTCTGCTGTCATTGATACCACCAGTATTAGCATCTTCACTGCTATCGCTAAAATCATTGTTTCTAATCAAGGCTCTTGAATTATTACTGTTTATTGTTTAGGTTTAATTTCTGAAATCCCACCTAATTTAGAAATCGTGTTACTTCATCACGATTTCAATTAGGTGCATCTGAAAAAATTTATCAACTTATAATTATAAAACACGACTCACGGAAAAATTATTTGTACCTTTTAAGGAAAATCTATTATTTCCTGCGTAATCTTGAAATGTTTTGACGTAAAAAAAATGTCACTCCCCTACTAACAAGAATGTACTTTAAGTTGGTTATTACATTTCGTGTCCTTTATTTATACACATAGTGATTGTATTCTGTGAGAAGATTCATAAATATACTAAATTATATAAATATATATATGTGTGTGTGTGTGCGTGTATGCGTGTGTGTGCTGTCATCATGATAAATCTATACACACATACGCATGCACACACACACAAACACACACAAACACAAACACACAAACACACACACACACACACACACACACACACATATATATATATATATATATATATATATATATATATATATTAATAAAATCATTATTATCATCATCAGGCACTATAAGTCCACTGCTGGAAAAAGACCTTTACAGTCTCCTTTCATGACAATCACGATTGCACTTTCCTCTGCCACGTCATGGACCTTTCTCTGTTATCTCATCATCTTTTTCCAGGTCTCTTCCTTCTGCATTAACTGTCCAGTGATCATCAATCAGTCACCTTTTGGCTCTGTCCGTTGTCGTCTATTCTTGTCAAGACTCAAGCCCTTTTTCATTTTATAAGCACAGTCATTTGTAGATTATTATTCATCGTAGTCTTCCCTCGGATCCATGCTGATCTTTTTCTGTCACTCGGAGTTATTCCTGGCATTGCTCTTTCCATGGTTCTCTGATTCCAAGTTGGCTTCCAGTTTGCTCTATTAGTTCCAATTATTCGCAGCCGCTCGTCATAGCAGGTATTATCAATTTCATCTGAGGTTTACCAAAAAGGTCATTCCAAACTGTTCAAGCAGAAGAGTCCATTGTTTTAAACGATGGGTAACGGATATTTTCATCAGCTAAATGTTTCCTCAAGGCAGGATAGTCCATTGTTACGGACAGAAAAACAAATAAATGTCACGCTGTTCATTATATAATTGGAATCTTGGTTGAAGTGTTTACCCCAGTTCTTTAGTGGTGTGCTGCTTATAAAATCAATCTATTTCGTACTGAAGTTAAATAAAAGAAAGTTCTCTTAGTGTTATTAAGCTTAAAATGCTTTTCTCCTTCTGTGGATGAAGACTTAATTTCTTCTTGTTCACTTTGAAATCTATAAAACATCAATTTATTTAATAGGAATCTTGCCGTATACATAGCCTTAAAGCCAGAAGTACAGAAGAAGAAAATTGGGAATATAATCCTATATTCAAATCGAAAGCAACTACAATAGACTTTCGTTATTACGACACCCTCGGGGAGTACCGTTATGATACATTTACCGTTATATCGGTTAAATTTTCATTACAAGTGAAAAACTAAAAAGTACAGACAAAATGACTTTTTATTACGGTTTCACGAGTGCCGTTACAACGGTATTTTACAGTATTTTCTCTTACTTCTCTCTCACCAAATCGGCGGCTTTATCCGAAGAGATTTAGGGAATAAGTTTGCATATCCCTTGAGGTTGACTTGTCCCGTCGATTTTAATTTGAAATCAAATACATCTCCGACCTTTATCTTAATATACTTATCTCGACACAACTTTTAACAAAAAAGATTAATCATTAATCATGTTCAGTATTCTCAGCCACAAAGTGTAATGGTCTTTTCATCATTATATCATGGTACAAAACGACACACCATAATTGCCTGCAAGTCCTCATAAATCATCGTTTAAGCGTCCGTTGTCTGACATGGATTTTCCCCAGGATTTGCCTGACCTCTCTATCATGAGCGCCACGGAGCTTTACTTTCTAATCTTGTCTAGTTCGTCAGGCTATCTTATTTTCTGACGGTCACAGTATGGCGTATGATCTCTTGGGATTCACTGATGACATTCTTGCAACATGACCAGCCCATTGCCATTCGAGTTCTCTGGTCGATTCTACGATATTTCTTATATTTATCCTAATATACTGTTCCGTCTTGTGACTTCTCCATGTAATGTTCAGCAGAATTTTCTCCCGTGCAGGTTGCAGGGTTCTCAGTTTGAGGGTCAATCCTTCGGTTTGGTTCCATGTTTCTGCTCCATAAGTGACTATCGGGATGATACATTGGTTGTAAACCTTTTTTCGGGGCATTTGTCCTCAAAGAGTTTTTCGTACAAGTGAACTCTTCTTGATTGCTTTGTTAACACAGCGTTTCGGCTGTTCCATTCTACGGCTTTCTCCAGGTGTACTATCCAAGTGAGATGGCAGTTAACTGGTTTCACCAATGATAGCAACGTTACAACATTAGATTTAGGTGATATCTTTTTCTTTTCTTGTTTGGTCTGGATTTACATATCTTGTCCCAGTCAATTAGCTGACGCCACATTTGGTCAAACTCTTCATTTGTTTGACATTTGCACTCAGTTGACATGATGATGAAGGCTGCCACCGTGATTTTTTTCTCAGTTTCCGACTGCCTACCCTGTCTATAATCTAGACTTCTTCGAATCGAACTTAGAGAGGTCTGCCAGTTTCACTATTGTAGCATTAACAAAGTTGTGTATATAGTTCCCTGTCTATTATCTGGACATCTTGCCAGAGCGGATAGTGTTTGTCTTTCTTCCTCCATATATGCTCAGACATATTTTGCCTTTGATTTTGGGTGGGGGCAGGGCTCATCGAGTCAATCTTTGTGAGGTTTTTGAGAGCTAGTTTCACTTAACATAACCATATAGTCTTGACAACACAAACAAGAAGGATTTCAGTCATCCAAAAATTTTCTGAATTTAAAATGGTCCCTCTTGAAATCGAAAGACTATTGTCATTGGATTCCTGGAACTTTGAGAGGTCTGCCAGTTTCACTTTTGTAGTATTAACAAAGTTGTGTCTATAGTTCCCTGTCTATTATCTGGACATCTTGCCAGACCGGATAGTGTTTGTCTGATCTCTCTATCATGGGCACCACGGAGCTTTACTTTCTAATCTTGTCTAGGTCGTCACGCTATCTTATTTTTCTGACGGCCACAGTATGGCGTATGATCTCTTAGGATTACATGTTTTCTAAATCTACGTTTTGAGGCCTGGACTATATCTTGAAAGTATTCTTGTCAACAGTCAACGACAATTCTCACATTATTAGAAACCACCAACAAAATCTCTCACTGAAACATAGATTTCTTCAGTTTTTAAGCTGGTCTGGCTGGCTGGCTGGCTGGGTGGGTAGCTGGTTATGTATGTATGCATGCATCACGCTGATATGTTGCACCAAAGGAGCTTGGAGGTTGAAAGTTTAAACATTTACTCCTTATTATGTAACGAAAAAGGAAACGACCGTTTTGTTTTTCGAATTTACCCCATAGATAGGTTCTTCAGTTAGATATTTAATTTCCAATGAAAGTTAATGCTAAATTGGTCTCTGAGTTTGTGCCCGGTAGCATTTACGCTTAGTTTTTGGAAATCCAGTCTTTTTAGTGATCAGTGCTCAACAAAAGGCGGATGGGATAACTTCGATCACTTCTCTTTCATTTTTTAATTGATCATCCCTAATACGGCATGCTGACAATTTTTTGTAACTAACCAGACCAGTTGTATAATAAGTTTTGTTCTCTCTCTTTGGCTCTCTTGCCAGCCTCAGTTTCTACTTCTGTCCTTTCTTTCTCACCAACTACCTCTCTTTCACAGGCAGGCCTCTTTTTGTTCAAGCCTTTCCTTTTTCTATCCCAATATTTCTTCTTCTTCTTCTTCTTCTTCTTCTTCTTCTTCTTCTTCTTCTTCTTTACTCTCACTGTCTCTCTCTCTCTCTCTCTCTCTCTCTCTGCCCCCATCTCTCTCGCCCACGTTCTCTCTTGTTCGTTCGATCTTTCTTACTGTACACATCTCTATTTAAATATATGTCTATAGACATACATTTATATATATGCATATGTATACAAGATTATAACAATTATAATTATCTTTACATAAGTATATATATATTTGTGTCTGTGTATGTCTGTGTGTGCGTGTGTGTATGTGTGTGTGTACACACACAACAGTATGTGTCCATGTGTGTCTGTGTGTGTGTGAATAAGCTATTTTTTCATCGGCCTCTCCTTTACAACCTGACTGTCGGCACCTTTTAGAAAATCCTAATTAATTAGCATTGACGTATGAAATAATCCAGTTCACACGTTCGGCACTTCAAACTTATCAGAGCAGCTCATAAATAGAAATATTATATTTCTGTTTATGACTTTTTCTGATATTTGAAATGCATACAAACACACACACACACACACATACATATATATATATATATATATATATATATATATACAAAATACATATTCATATACGTGTATATATTGATACCTATAATCATGAGAGAGTATATGTAGGTACATCAATAAGTCTGTAATCTAATGATGGATAGAGCATTAGTTATAAGCAACGAGTATTTATTTTCAAACATTTTTTTCCTTCCTGGCCATTGCAACGAACCCAACGTTTTCCATTGATCGCATAGATTATACATAATAAACTGATAATTTCATATCAAAATTCAGTAAATAAAAATGTCGGACTATTATTAGTAGTAACAACTGCAGTAGTCTTTTAGACTTTCTGTATGATTTGCCAGTCCCCTCTATCAGCGGCACCACAGATTCTATACTTTCTGAACTCCGTCAAACCATCTCATTTTTAGCCAGCCACTGTTTCGTATATGATCTCTGCGTCGGGAATCATGAGGTCCAGCTGTTGTCTGATATTCTTGCAACGTGACCAGCCCATTGCTATTCGAATTTTCTAATGGTATGTATAATTTCTCTGACCCCTGTTTGTTCTCATATGATCTGTCCATGTAATTTTGGGAATGATTTTCTCCTGTGTATCTAAGACTCGCCATCTGGATCCTCAGAGATCATTGGCAAAACTTTGAAATAAGATGGCATGACGGACGAGACAACAACAGGAAGTATCGGCCCCGCGACGCCCACTGAAGAGAGGTTTGGGAAATCGTGGAGAAGCTCTATGCCTAACGGTGGATGCTAAATACTGATGGTACCAGATTGTAGAAGAGAACAAATACTTGAATATAAGTCATCCAATTGGAAATAAGTAGAATTCACATCAAATGGCAATAGTCTATCGATTTCAGGAGGGGCCATTTACATTCAGAAAGTTCTTCGGACGATTGAAGTCCTTCTTGTTAGTGTAATTAAGACTATACTGTAACGTTAAGTGTAACTAGCAGGCCTCTCAAAGATCGACTTGATGAGTCCACCCCAATCAAAAAATCAAGGGCGAAATAAAAATATCTTTGATGTCCGATCATATATGGAGAAAGAAAGACAAACACTATCCGCTCTGGCAAGATGTCCAGATAATAGACAGGGAACGTATAGACACAACTTTGTTAATACTACAGAAGTGAAACTGACAGACCTCTCAGAGTTCGACTCCTTGTCACAAAAACAGAGTTTGAAGGGTATAATTCACGTCGTCTATTCGTTTAAGACGTAATAACTCAAGAGCAGAAAAAATTAAAAAGATTGTAACACAGTATCATCAGAAGGATAGCAAGCGTAACGTTATTTGAATTAGTATTGATGGAACCAATGTACTCAATTCTGTGGTGGATGTTGATCATGGAAATCGAATATCATACAATGAAAATTTCTGATCAAAAGAAAAACCAGTCAATATTATTATCATTATTTGCATTCTCCCACCAGTTCCCTGGTGATCACCGCTGGGGACTGGCTGACTGTAAGTCTCCTCAAGTCTCCAGTCCTCTCCTTCACACTCTCAGCGTCCTAAGGAGTGGTATGGGTTTCACGTCAGTTGCCTGGTGGTTATCGCTTGAAGCTTAGTGACCGTAAATCTCAGGCCTTAAACCCTCCCCTCATATTGTCTTTGCCTGTCGCAGCAGTTCTGTGGTTTGTGCTGCCTTCACCATGCCTTTTTCTTGGCTACTAAGCCATTGCTACCAGCTGGGTGTCGTAGGTCTCTTATTTCCTGTATTCTTCATTTGTCTTTGTGCGTTCTCTATGGTCTGTATGATCTCAATCCTTCCTCTTATCCTCAGTTCATTCAGTCTCGTTTTCAATGTCTTTGGTACGGTTCAAAGTGCACCTACTATTACTGGTACCACCCTGACTTTCATGCTCCACAATTCTTTCGGTTTCCTTGCCAGGTCCTGGTATTTCCCTAGTTTTTCATTCTCTTTGTTGTTAATTATGTGATTCACAGGCATATCCACGTCTATTATTTGCCAGATTCTCCTTTCCTGGTCTACGATTATCAGGCACGGTCTTTTGGTTGGGATTGGGTGGTCTGTTTGGATGTCAAAGTCTCAGAGTAAGTTATGGCTTCAATTTTCCAGGGCTATCCCCAATTTGTGCGGATACCAATTGTCTGCATAGTTGAATCCCACTCGTCCGCTCAGTTCCCAGGGTATCACTGTTGCTATCCTGTCGTACCTCTTTCTGGGGTAGTTGGCTTTATTTTGCATTTTCACGCCTGTTGCCTGTTAGTCACCGCTGGAGACTGAGTCTCAAACTCTCCTCTTGACACTCTCACGGTCCACACCAGTGCTGTGAACTATAATTTCACACCAGTTGCCAGGTAGTTATCGCTTGTGGCTGAGTGACAGTATGTCTCCTCAGATCTCCAACTATCGACTCATATTGACCTCACCTATCACAGCAGCGCTATGTGTTGTACCACCTCTACCATACTGGGGTTATTTATTTATTTTTTTTAATTTTTTTTTTGTTTTGCTGTTAGGCCGTTTCTAACAGGTGGGGATCGTAGGTCTCATATTTCCAGTGCTCTCCCCGGTATTCATGCAATTCCCAGTAGTCTGTATAGTCTCTATCTTCCCTCTAATCCACAGTACCTCCAATCTCGTTTTCATTTGGGGAATTATTTATCAGGTAACGTGTTAAAATATTTCAGATAAATCATCACTATTCTTTATTGAATTAAATAGGACCTTGTTTTCCTTTACACTACAACGTTTTTGTTTGGCTTTGTTTTGTTTTTTCAGATACTAAGCTCCTTTAGATTTCCACCCATCGATATACCGTTTGAAAAGCAACTAGTATTAATGGATCTTCGCACGAATTTGTCAGTATATATACATAATAATGGCTGCATTTAAATGCGATAGTGCGTTTCAATGAAATAACACAGGCAATCAGTTGTTCTCATTGTGCCACCTTCTAACATCGTCGATTTTTATGATCGTCTGTGTATACGGTTTGATTAGTTGAGCCAATTCATATTCCTTTATGGCCGACCAAATATTTCACTAAAGCGAAACATTGTTTTATTCTCGGCAGGAAAGCTCACCAGGGGCGAAATTGGCTCGTGTGTCTTTCGTTTTCATTTATATGCAGCAATATGCTGACTTCATTAACACTGTCTTGTCATACGCCATAAAACATTTGCAGCAGTTCAGGCCATTACACTAGCAAGAATTTTCATCCGCTCCCTGATGAATTTGTACACCTTTTGATTCTGCCAATTATTGGATGTCTCCAGTGATGGCCCAGTGGGTGCGGTAATGGAGCCGGGACTAAAGAGAATCAATTCAAGAGTAACAAACTTAATTAGGACGGGCTTAGTTTCGTTCCTAAAGCCGGCACCATAACTGAAAGGGGGAGATAAATGCTTAAAACTAATTTTGGGGTTTAGGTTCCTTTGTAATAGTCTGTTGAATCATTCCTGGTTTTCTTGAGTTTTTTTCTAGTGCCCTAAACCCGACCTGCACTCGAAAGTGAGGAATGATGTTGTCACTTCCCATCAACTAAGTGCATCTCCCAAAAAAGGATCCATTTTGTTGCGTAAATTTTGTATTGTGGGTGGTTTTCAGAAACATGCTTTTCTCATAATAGCTCTTATTACATAGTTGTCGTTTGGGTAATCTTTGGAAACACGCAATTCTTGAACGGAAATTTTGAATCGGCTAAAAGAGGCTGGATTATACATCCAGATAACTGTATAGCATTCAAAGGCGCTAAAAAGTATAATTATACAATGCATTGATCAGGCATAAACACAGCTATGAAGTTAAAAGCCATTAATTTGTTTTTCACCTAATTCATAGATTTCCGCTTCATTTCAATATTCCAGTTGAAAAATGGCATTTCAAACAAAGGTTCTATTTTCATTATTTTGTTGATCAATATACATATATATATATATATATATATATATATATATATATATATATATATATGAAATAAACATTTCCATATCATTATAAAGAACGCTACATCTAGAATAAGAATGTAGTTATCTGAAATTTAGATCTTTAGATCGAGGATGACTTTATTTGTTATCATATCTCAACAATGCGTAATATATTTTCACCTTTTGTTGCCTTTTTATGAGTTTTCAGAGCATAGAATGTTACGTGGAAATGGAATAACTAATTTCATCCACATCTCAAAACATCTAGACGCTTTTAACCATTCAAATTAGCCGATTCAAAATGGCCGCATAAGAATTGCGTGTTTCCAAAGATTGATGTTGTTGGTAACCGTTTTTTACACAACCTTCCGTGCTGAAAGCTTGTACGTAAATGCGTGCACACTCATTCATACACACATTGATATACGTTTGCAAATGTCAATAGCTTCCTTTATGGACTCATATACATGAAATATATACACTATCTATCTGTATATGTCGGCTCTCTCAGACGTTGAAAGACTTTATTTCAATCTTAACCGAGGTAAACGATTGTTGAACATCAAACGGCGAAAAATCGCCAACACAAAACTTAGCACACCACTTTTGACACGTCTGATAATTTACAGAGCCTTCTCCATAAACTACACATTCTTTACATCTCCGAGTCGCAGTTTTATTTAAAATAAAATACATAATGTAGTAAAATCTGGTTGTAACGACACTTGTTCTAACGGCATTATTTACTGACACATACCTTTTAATGGCACGTTGGCTTTTACGTTCTCATGGGCCTATAGTCGATGATTAAGTTGCAGCAACGGTATATAAAGATTTCAGAGCGATATTGTAAAAGCTAAAAACCGTACGTGGGTCATTTGACTATTGAAGGATAAATAAAAGTCATTTATGTCAGTAGTTTGTGGTTTCTGATTATCAATATACTTTGCCAATAGAACATTTGTTATAATTGCACTCTAAAATCTCTTACGGTACCTTTATGGCAGGGGTTTATTTTACACTGAAAATGCTGCTTATTTTCGTCTTCAACTTTAGAGTCAATGAACGAAAAGATTCGCCATTACCGACAAATGCACGCTGCCATAACATATACCAACAAAATCAAACGCGATCTATTACATTGGAGTTAGTTAAAACAACAAACACAGCGATCCATTTGGTCTGCATAATGGATCTGTCTCTTAATCTACACCAATATGCATGCGTGTGTGGTCACAGCTTGGTACGGTACAAGGTCATACATCGGGGGCACCCTGGGAGAATCTAATCATTACACAAGAGTAATAGTATGCTAGATCAGCTCACCGACTATGTCCCTACAGCGAATCAACTCTGCCTCTATCCCTCTTTCAATCTCTCTCTACCCACATACATATAGAGAGATAGATTCGTGTGTGTGTGTGTGTGTGTGTGTGTGTGTTCCGCCCAATTTTTTTATATGATCATGTCCATGTTTCTTATTTGATAAAAGATTTGGTGCTGGAGATTTATAGAGAGGACTTTACTGCATCTTTTCATAACATTGTATTCCTTATGACAGTTATGCAGTTATCATTCAACTTCTCAATACATAGCAATTTTCTAAACCCCGCTTCGTTCAGCACAGGGCAAAATCAGTAAAAATGCAAGAAAGGAATTTGTTTTGCCTACCTTGAAAATCAGCATTCAAAATCATAGCATTCATCTTCACTCAAACATCGACCACTGGAGTCGCTGAGAAATAACTTTCTCAGACAATATTTAATTACATATGGAAAAATACATTCAAGTGACATTAATTTTTCATGCCAAGAGCAATTTTTAACCTGGTAACTAAAATGGATTTTTTTTTACTTAATATGACCCATACCTAATTACTAACGATCTTTTTATTGTCTAATGAAATTCAATTGTTATAGGATATTAATCACGTGTCTGCTAACTCTAAATCAATGACGTAATATTCATAGACGGTAGTATAACACGTAGTATAACAATTATTTATTCATAGAAGTTGCGTTAAATCATTCTGAAACGATCCCCCATCATAACACTTGAATGTATCATTTGGCCGAGACAACATAAATAAAGTGAGCAATTGAAGAAAATGCCGTAGGAATCGAACTAGCGACCGATACAGTAGCCGCTTTAGCGTGGCGTTGCCCTTACCATTGAACTAAACAACAACCAGTAATGTAAAGTCCCAAATGATAACTGTTTCTACTCCAAATTCTCATGATTTTTCATTCATTGTTTATATCAACTGTATTTGTTTCTTTCGATGCTGACAATTATATCATAAAGAAATGGATATATGATCCGACAGAAATGATTATAAATTGCGTTATGTTACTTTGAATCTCAATTTGAAATACGGTGAATGTATCATGTGGCCTACTCAACGTACATAAAATAAGCGAATAAATTTCCAAAATAATAGAACACAATTTATAGTTATATACAGTTGGATTGTATATCCATTTCTTTATATATATATATATATATATATATATATATATATATATATATATATATATATATATATATATATATTTACCGGTGAAAGGGGGATAACTGAGTACTAAAAAACAATAGTAAAACTAGAAAGAATTCTGCGTAATCATTTCGTGACAATGCCACTCGAAAATCGAATCCGTGTGACAAATCTGTTGTGGTAAAAATTGGTTGCAGTATAACAATCATATACATATATATATATATTATGTATACATAGAGAGAGATAGGCAGACAGACAGACAGAGATCTGCATTGCTTTTCTATGTATATGGACATCCACACCGAATTAATGCAAGTAATCACTTCCATGGTTTGATTTGAATATACATTGATTCAAGCCGAAGAGCTACTTCATAAATAGAATACATACAGCTATTTCCGCACGCAAACATCATATTTGTAGTTAATAATCCAATCATCCTTGTATAGATTTTCATACCTGTGCGCATAGCATGCAAGAAGTTACTGATCAGATGCAAAAAGACACAATAGCGACAGCAGATATGCATAGATGAGAAATCAATTTGTTCCCGTAACTGGAGGGCATCTGTGCGAGAATTACGAAGAAACGAGAAATAGATGAATGAAAGCCGACTGGGAGACTATTCTTATGCCATCAATACAGAGTTACCCCGCTTAGCACTATCCCATTTTGCACTGATGCGCTTTAGTACTTTTTTTCCAAAAGCTGTATTTCCCGGTTGGTGAGACGCATTTTTTTTTTCGCTGAAAACTAGCTGACAATGGGCTCAAAATGTGATAATTAGCCGTGATAGGAAGATAAAATGACACTGTAGAATCGGCAACTTGGATTTGTTAGTTTGGTAAGCTATTTTATCTGAAAATATATCTCGAAAAGTACCAATATATTTATAGGGCGCTTCTTACCACTTGTAGCGTCTTATCAACCGGGAAATACGATGATTCTCGTGATGATTCTTTTAATGCTGAATTTCCAGGATAAATGATAATAGAAGATAGCATCATGGATAGACTTCGAAACAACTCTATACTGTACACCGGTTAACGACTCGGCACATACACATACATCTTGACATGTACATGCAGTTATCTATCATGTGACGATATACGTTGACACGTAAGTGATATATACCAGTTCAATATGAAGCACACGGCACCAATAAATTCCATTTTGCTGAGGCTCAACAACTTCATCCCATATTTCAAGATGGTTGCAGGAACAATATCTGTTTATGCCATGCTATAATCACTTCGTACAATGCCGTTTCGCTCAGCGCTGCATTTTGGCGGGAAACGTGTCTAAAGCGCTGAACGAATGATTGCTGTGATCAGAGCCATTGAGGCAGAAGAAGCAGAAATACGACGGGGGTGGGTGTATCAATATCTATCAGTTACTTATACGCCTTCGCCGCTTTTTAAATATAATTCCATTGTTGAGTTGCTTTGTATTGTTATCAATCAAGATACCAGGACGGCTCCCGTCCCAAAAGTGCGTGTTTGGAACAGGCCTATGATGTGTTTTGCAGTCTGCAGTAATATTTGCATAAAAGGATTTTCTATCAGCCTTACGGAACTACGGCTAAGCTAGGTATTACTGTAATCAGAGTCATCGTGACAGAAGCTGCAGTAGTTATAAGACAAGAAAGAAGCGCATAAATACCAGGAATACTTTCGAATGGTATGAAATATCTCGTCAGGCACTCCAGGGAAAGCACTGCTTTCATTGCTTCCGTCATTACTTATGACTTGTCTTGAATAACTATATTATGCTCAACCAGAATAGGAAGAAACAGGACAAAAAAATTCTTGTATATATCTCGTCAGCAGCTCCCAGCTGATGTGATTCGGCCGTAATCCCTAAGCCTTGCAGAAAGGTTTCTTGTGTTTTTTAGTGATCACTACCTAACAAAAGCCGGTGGAAGTAGCTTATTCGTTGATCATCCATTTTCCAAGTGTTTTTAATCGATCATCCCCAACACAGAATGCTGCCAAAAGACGGTTTCCATTGAGTGACCAACCAGATCTGTCTTCAATATTATTTGCTTATTCCTACCTACGCTTAATTGTTATGCTTCCAGTAATGACGCGAGGGAAAGATTATTTAATGGGAAGATGGAAAAAGAGATAATAAACAAGAAAATTAGGTTTGTGTATTTTGTAAAATTAGGTAGTTTCAGCTTATCATAACAGAGCAAATTAGTGCATATAATGAGAAGGTTAGAAGGGCACAGGAGAAACAAAATTAGGTAGTTTACTGAGAGGGTAAGTTAAATTTCGAACATGAAGCTAGTCAATGCCTGTATAACATTTGGATAGAAAGAAAACGTGGACGAGCAATTGATATTTGGAAAGGATAAGGGAGAGAATAAGAAAATACAGGCCCAGGTTGAGAAAAGATCTGCGGCATGGATTAATGGATCGTCTTAGTTTTCAACACCCGGTGTAATCTCAGACAAATCGTTGAAAAAAAATCACCATCGCTCAGATTTTAATGAAAAATGGCATGTCAAGTGAGTTTTTGCTCAATCATCCAAAAATTGAAATCTGTTCCCCAAAATTTTAATTAGATTTTAACATTTTGGTGAACTCATCTCTGTTTGGAACATTGGCTAGAAAATACTACTTCAATACAGTTTTGCTGGTATGTTACTGAAAAAAAAGTAATAGTAATTTTCAAAAAGTAGGGGGATAGAGGGGACCCTGTGGCCAATCATGATCCATTTTTTTTTCTTTCTCATGAACAACCCCTAAGTGCCCTCAATCATATGTAACTACTACAGTTTTGTATTTCTGCTTCTTACGGGTGAATAAACAGGCTGAACATTACCAATCTTTTGCAACTTTTCCTAATACCCCCTACAAAAAAATTGTAATCAAGGAGCTATGGTCAATTTCCAGAAAAAAGGGTGGGTTCACAAAGACGTCAAAATTAGGGAGGGTCATAGACCGCCGAGAAAATAGAATTTCGAAAAACGGATTTCATTTTTGGGAAATTGAGCAAAAACTCTCTTGACATGCCAATTTTCATTAAAAATCTGAGGGGTGGAGGTTACATGTCCTCTACGATTTGTCAGAGAATACACCACCCGCAGAATTACCACAGCAAGTTCGATATTAAATTTGCGTAATCTTGTAAAGGAGAACAAAATCCTTTCTTTTTTTTTTTTTTGTAATTGAATGTCCATTGTCAGCGGTTTGCTGAAAACTTCATAGTTTTCTACATCAATCGTCATCATCATCATCATCATCGTCATCATCATCATCAGCAGCAGCAGCATCATTATCATCATCATCATCATCATCATCAGTTGCATTATTCCAGACTTGTTTATTGTTGTTACCAACATTTAACTCCTACCTGCCCGCCCTAAAGGCAGTTTCTGCAAATTCCTGCACAAGACTTTTGTTTCTTCGGACAAAAGACGGACTTGTAAGAATTCCAAGAATTCTGCGACGATTCTGGAAGCCTATCACATATTCTACGCTGAATACTGTCTTCTTTATATAAAAAGAGTTAAAGGAAGAACAAAAAAACGGTTTGATAGTTAAAAACAATTTTTTATGAGCAAAACAGATTTTGGCAAAACAACT
>OY735216.1:49099621-49117121 GCA_963457665.1 Thysanoteuthis rhombus | reverse complement strand
CCCCAAAAGGTCACGAGTAATTTTGAAAGTGTAAGCGACCCCCTCCCCAAGCAAGAAACTAAGAATATATCTCTAATTATACGGGGAAATCTTTTGACAAGTATTTGCGTGTCTTGATAAATCTAATATATCAAAAAGATTTTCTCAGATTATGATGACCTGTTTCAAACCAATCATTTTGCTGAAGTTGTGAGGGGCCGTGGGCGCAAGGCTCATCTATAAAGAGGGGTTTTGTGGTTGTGAGAAGGTTAAGAACTACTGATTTAAGAGTCGAATTTCAGTATATATCAACAGAAGGAAGTATACCTTCCAACGAAGTATGTCTGGAAATTTTTCAGTCATTTTGAATATCTCGAAAACCGGCCGTACAGCCTTATTGTAACCAACTATAGGGATCAGTACTGTACATATATGACCAGACATTCTCCCTTGGAGTAACTCAGTCGGAAGTGATATGCCATTGAGAGGAACTGTGTATAGTGTGACCATCGCATCTACAGTGACTGAGCCTGTCCCTTCTCAACGTCTTCTGTAGGGACTTTTTGGCAAAGCTTCGTATCAACCAAGTGTCTCAGCTGTACTGCGGTCCAGATTTGACCTGTGTCTCCAGAAGTTTCTCAAGGGGATATCTGACCGCGAATGAGATTAAGGAGAACTCAACTAGATAGTTGTCAGTGATCCTGAAATACTTTTTTGATTGATGGACTATCCGTTTGGATTAATATGTTAGTTTGCCAAGTACTTAGACGAGGACTAAGGCGTCATTTCCCTAG
This sequence comes from Thysanoteuthis rhombus, assembly GCA_963457665.1. Classification (NCBI taxonomy): domain Eukaryota; kingdom Metazoa; phylum Mollusca; class Cephalopoda; order Oegopsida; family Thysanoteuthidae; genus Thysanoteuthis; species Thysanoteuthis major. The sequence goes on along the minus strand of OY735216.1, from coordinate 49,116,348 downwards.
GTAGGCTATTTTCTCGCAGACCTTGTATACATGTATGCATGGGCATCCACCTTAAAACTATGGATATGTTGGAAAACCATTATGGAACCTTAGACAGATTATACTAAGCATGTAACTCTTGTGCGTGAGGAAGATTTGCTTGCCTTTAAAATCAGCATTTGGTATACTACCTCTAATTCAGACTCGAACAGCGATCACTGAGGCCGGCAACGAACGCGATATGTTCATACACTTGTATATACGCTTCGATGCACACACTCGGATGCAAACACATACTGCAACTAACAATCACACCCCAATGCACACAGGAGCTCGATTAGACATAAACGCACCCAGAAGAGACATATAGAATATATATATATATATATATATATATATATTAATAATCCATTATCCATCATATATATATATATATATATATATATATATATATATATATATATATATATATATATATATATATATATATATATATACGTACCTATTTGTGTATATAACAAAAGTACCTCTTCTAAATTTATCTTATTCCTGACGCACAACCGGAAGAGACTATACGTGGGCTATCTCGGATACGTAGGGCTTCCTTTTGATTCGTAACAAAGGATAGTATAGAAGGGAAGGAGAGAAGGAAGGAAGGAGCCAGGAAGGAAGGAAGGAAAGAAGGGAGTGGAGCAAGGAAGGGAGTAACAAAAGAACGGGGGGGTTAGAAGGAGGAAGAGAGTCGGGAAGGAAGGGAGGAAAGGATGGAATTAGGAAGGAAAGAAGGGAATTAAGAAGGAAGGGAGCGAGGAAAGAAAAAAGGAAGGAAAAAGAAACGGAAGAAGAGAGGGAGGAAAGAGTGAAAGAAGGAAGGACACTAGGGGTAAGATAGAAAGGAAGGCATTGAGGGAAGATAGTGGAGGAAAAAAGGAGAAAAGAACAAGGATGGAACAAAGGAGGGGTAGGAAAAGGGGAATGAAGGGAACTGGATAGGAAGAAAGGAGACACGAACGAAGGGAGGAGTGGCGTAAGAGAGGAAGGGAGGGAGAAAGGATGAAGGAACAAGCGAAGAGAGGAGGAAAGGAATGGAAGAAAGAGAAGAATGAAAAGTGATGGGAAGGAAAGAAGGAAAAGATGGGAGGTAGGTAGGGACGAAGGAAGGAAAAGAAGGGGAGAAGGAAGGAAGAGGGCAAGGGACGATGGAAAGAAGAAAAGGGAGAGACAGAAAGGGAGAAAAGAATCTAAAAAGAAAAAAGGGGCCTAAAGGAGAGAGGAAAGAAAGAAAGAGAAAAAGAAGGTAGGTATTTACGTGTTTAGTAAAGAGAGAAAAACATTGAAGCATATAAGTTGGTTGAGAAAGAAAAACAATAAAGTAAGTTTTGGACAGAAGGCATTCGGTGAAGAAATAAAGAAAACTACAACGAGAAAAAAAAACAGAAAGAAGGGAAAGAATTGAGAAAGATAGAAAAATAACTATAGAAACAAATACAGAAGGAGTTAACGAAAAGCAGTGAAAAAAGAAAAAAAAGGAAGAAACGATGAAGTTGATCAGATGAAACAAAATGAACCCCTTAGATGTACGGTGAAAAAAAACGAAGTTCACTAGCGTATAATCATTGGCATAAAAACTTTAAAGCATTTTTATTTTTGGAAGACCGCTTTATTTAGCTACATTTCGGCAGTAAAATCTTAATCGATAATGAATCCGTTTACAAAGAGATAGAAAAACGATAATGTTGACACAACCATTTGATTTACCAATGAAATCAAAAATGATGGTCAGATTTTGTTCTGTTTTTCCATTAATTTATAAAAGATGGTTTTGTCATAATTACGTTTCCCTCGTGTTGTGAAGAGGTGTTACCATCAGGATTCCTTTCGTTTTCCCATGAAATGACTAAAGATAATTTCGTCATGATGACATTTACCCCTGTTTTAAGAAAGTAAGGTGGTATCAGAATTCGTTCTGTTTTCCCATGAAATTATAAAAGATGGTTTTGCTATAATGACATTCACTTCACCCTTGTAATGAGAAGAGATGTTACCGTCAGAATTCCTTCCGTTTCCCTATGAAATGATAATAGATTGTCTCGTTATAGTGTCATTAGGCCTTTAATAAGAAAGTATGCTAGTGTCAGAATCCTTTCAGTTTTCCCATGAAATTAACAAAGATGGTTTCGTCATAATAACATTTACCCTTGCAATGAGAATGTATGGTACCGTCAGAATTCCTTCCGCTTCTCTATGAAATGATAACAGATGTTCTTGTTATAGTATCATTAAGCCTTTAATAAGAAAGTATGGTAGTGTCAGAATTCGTTCCATTCTCCTATAAAATGATAAAAAATGCTTTCGTCATAATGACATTTACTTCTGTAATGAGAAAGTATGGAAGTGTCAAAAATCTTTCCGTTTTCCCATGAAATGATAAAATATGGTTTCGTCTTAATGACATTTACCCTTGTAATAAAAAAAGTATGGTAGTGTCAGAATTCTTTCTGTTTTTCCATAAAATGATGAAATATAGTTTTGTTATAATGACATTTACCCTTGTAATAAGAAATGATTGTAATGTCTTAATTCATTCCGCTTTCTATTGAAACGATAAAAAATGGTTTTGTCATAATGACATTTACCCGTGTAATGAGAAAAGGTAGTGGTTTCATAAACATTCACTTTTCGTATGAACTGATAAAGAATGGCTTGTCATAACCATTCCATCTACACATGAATTAAAAATTGGTCATGTAACAACCATTCTGTTCCCCTAAAAAGATAAAGGATTAAGTATTCCCTTAACTCCCAAAATTAGAATCGACCAAACTATAAGAAAAAAAACTCAAATGGCAATGGGCAGGTCATGTCGCAAGAACGAAAGACAACCGATGGACATCACGACTCACAACATGGATCCCCAAAGATCACATGAGAAACCGAGGCCGACGGAATACAAGATGAAGAGATGAACTAGACAAATTCAGAAAATACTGGATCCTTGATGCCCATGATAGAGAATCGTGGCAGATCCTGTGGAAGGTCTATGTCCAACGACGGATGTTAAAAGACTGATGATGATAATGATGATGATGATGATGATGAAGAAGAAGAAGAAGTTTTGAAGTTTTTACGGCCATAAAATTTATCAGTAAAGGAAACCAACATCTACTATATAAAATTCACTTGTAATATGCTAAGCTGTGCCTGGAGAAAAATTTTTAAAATCTTTCCCTGATATTTTGACTCCTAAAAGTGAAAGACTGCCCTACTGATTTTGACCCCTGAAATAGTAAAATATCTTTCCCCTTGATTTTGACCCCTAAAAGTTTTTTTGAAAAAATCCCATCAATTTTCACACCAAAAAGTGAAAAAAAGTTCCTCAAGATTTTGATCCATAACATTGAAAAAAATCATCTCCTTGATTTTGAAACCTAAAAGTGATAGAAAGGAGTTTCGCTTCGATTTTTAATATTAAAAATAAAACATCCCCTTAAATTTTGGCCCGTAAACAAGATAAATATAAGTCTGCCATCCTTTTTTGACACATGGAAGTGTGAAAAGTTCTTCTATAAACGGAAAAAAAGTTCCCACTTTATTTTGCCCCCCAAAATGGAAAGGTTCCCCTCGATTTCGATCCCCAAAAGTGAAGAAAAAATTTCCTTGATTCTGATAACTAAAAGTGGAAGAAAGCCCTTCTTTGATTTTGAATCTTGAAATTGAAAAAAAAATACCCCTAAATTTTGACCCCCGAAAGAGAAAAATAATGATTTGGATCCTTAAAAGTGAAAGGAGTTCTGCCACGATTGTAACCCTTAGAGATGTAAAAAAAGGATCCCACGCTATCCCACCTCCAAATTTTGTGTTTTATAAAAATGTTTAGGATGTAAAAAAAAAAAAAACCCTGAACGTTAAAAGAAAATCAACTCATTTTCCTTCCTTATAGCTCAATAACGAGCTAACGTCATTTTCCCATCTACTGCATACCTACTGCTTTCTATCTTATTTTGAGTGTTTTGATTCTAGGCTTTCTTAGTCGATTTGTTGGGATGCTTTGTTTACAATGAAATACCTATATTGGAATGAACCTATATTTTGTGACCACCAAAGAATGAAAGAAAAAGAAACAACGCTCTGCAAATAGGGAAACTACACAATTTTGAGGTGAGGTTCTTCAATTAAAGAGACAACTATGGATTTATTGAAATTTACTGTGAATCTTTCGCCCAAAGAATGCACCCCTAAATCCTTCTAATCGTGATGTTTTTCTGTATGTATGTATGTATGTATGTATGTATGTATGTAACCGTAATCCACAAAAAAATGGCACATTTTACGGAGAATCTTTTTGTCCTGAATCTTCTGTTAAAAAATAAAATAGATTTTAGTGGTTTCCATCCCTTACATTATCTTTTATTGAGGATGTTTGATGCCAAACAGAACCCTCTTTTACGGTCCACGTGATGTCTCAGAACATTTCCTTATTCTGAATGAATTTCAGTGATATTTTGTAGAAGGGTGAGTGATGGGCTAAAGACGGAGTGTTGATTTTTTTTGAGCGGATCCAGGAATTTTCCTGCAATATGTACACAACACAATATCTTCAACAGCTCTCAATGGTTTTCACTGAGATTTTGTGGAGTGTTTACATTTTGGGGCAGATCCAGGAACTCTTGTATTTACCTCCCCTGTATCGTAGCTATGTTATCACAGAATGTTCTTACTATGTTTCAATTAAATTGTTTGAAGAATGCTAATTTTATATATATATATATATATATATATATATATATATATATATATATATATATATATTGAGTAAAGATTTCAACAGAGGGTTCATTACAGTATATACAATCGCTAATGAACCATTGATAAAATCTTTACTCATTTTATACAAATATATATGATGAGTAAGAATTTTATCAATGGTTCATTACAGATTGTACATTCTGTTTAACTTAAAAGATTTTCAAATGAACCAGTCCTAAAAAAAAGGGTGACCAACCAGTGCACCCTCCTGATTGTCACCTATGGAGCTGAAACATGGAACCTAACCTAAAGATTGACCCTCAAACTTGGAACTATGCTACGTGCACATGAGTGAATCGTGCTCAACATCACATCGAGAGACCACAAGATAGCAGAGCATACTACGGGAAAAGCAGGTGTCTGAAATATAATTGTATACGTAAGGAAACTCAAATGGTAATGGGCTAGTCATATAGCATGAGTGACAGACAACAGCTGGACATGGTGACTCACAACGTTAGTCCCTAGCGGTCATATGCAATTACAGGTTTCGTGACGCCCATGGTAGAGAGGTTTCGTTTATGTTCAACAATAGACGCTAAAATGCTGATTATATATATATATATATATATATATATATATATATATATATATATATATATATATATATATTGGTACAGGCGTCCTCCGATATTCATGTATATATTGGTACAGACATCTTCCAATATATATATATATATATATATATATATATATATATATATATATATATATATATATATATATATATATATTCTGTCCGCTGTAGTGTTGTTTGCAACATAGTATTGTTAGGGAATGATATGGTACAGACCTTAATGGCTGGCGAAGACGGCTTTTAAGCGAGTAAAACAATAAAAAATTACTTTTCATGGCAGATTGTAAACATCCTAATATTATCTCAAAACAACGCTCTGTGAACATAAACACTGTTTGCAAAGCAGTTTTTTTTTTCTAGATAATAGTTGTCATTCCGTAAATAAAATATTTCAGTTTATTCGCAGTTTCAGTGCAATTAACGCTAAACATTTCTTGAGGTTTCTGCGCTGATCATCGCATTAGACTTATAATCTATTGCTAAAGATGTACTCTCAACCAAGTGACTTTGATGTGAATCAAATTTAAAGATTATCCAGCTCATTACTTTTTATAAGAACAACATTTTTACTCAGCCTCAAAGATTTTCATTTTTTTCTATTGTAAGATTGCAGCTTTTATTTATTCATATTTTTTGCCGACTAGTGGTTCACAAGCACTTATGCAACGCGTGTATATCAACTGTTTCGGCTCTACATGGTCTCTCATTGTTTGCTATGTATACGTTGCATGTTCCTTCATGGGCCCCGTGAGCGATAACAATCACATGATTTCTCTCTATATCCAACTAAATAGAACCAAAAATTAGATTCCACTTATGTGTATACGTCTTTTAAATTGTCAAAATCGTGCACAGTAGCCAGAGTTATGAAATTGAGGTAAAATTGAGAAAAGTGGTTCAATTTTTCTTTAGAACCAAATATTCCATTGTCAATTCTGACCGTAGGGAGACTTTTTAGCAAGTATTTCAAAAAATAAATGTGAACGCATCAAGTGTTCTAAAATGACATCACGGCGTTTACCAATCCAAAACACAAACTGGGGGTCCAGTTCAATAGCAAAGCCATGTAGTAATATGCAGCCCCTCTCAAGCCCATTAAAATTTTACAAATCATCCAGGTTTTTTTACAAACACCCTAATCTTGAGCATTTTAGGGATACGCTGAATAATATCATCTGAATACGATGAAACGTCTAGGAGGCGAAAGCGAGCATAGTCACAAACTTTCACAAGTATAAGTGTAAATTAAGTCTTGGTAAGCTTGATTATGATGTTCATAGCTTCTTGAAGCTTTTTTGTTGATAGGTAAACTAGTCAAGGAGAGGTGTCTGCCCAGGTGTTCGTTCACGCACTCTCTCTTCTGCCTTTATTGGATCCATACCTTACTCTATTGTAAAGTGCAGAATAAACAGAAGTGGTTTTGATTGCGAACCATATTTACTCATTTCATTTCTTGAGTGGATAACCCTTCCCTCACTTGCACTGCTTTCCATCATATAGTTCTTTATATAATTTTCGTGCTTTAAGTCTGTCTGTCAAAGCAGGCAAAAGAGAGGAAGGAGGTCATGTGAACACGAACACAAAATACCATTTTGCTGTGTGTCTGTGTGTTCGTTTACTGACAGCTGATAATATAACTGCGTCTACTAGTACTGCTTCAGCTGGTGCTGACGTGTCAATTTCGGATTTTTCTTTCCCAAAAAATGAATACGATGATTTTATTTAATTATAGAGTTAACCAGTCGAATTACTATAAAAACATACTGATTCAGGACACAATTGTAAATATACTGTTAGGAGAGCAGAGTAGAGTAAATAGTATTCTTACGCTGCCAACAACTTCAGTCGTCCGCTGCGGAATGATTAAGTCAAACGGTAATACTTTTCTCCCACTCATCACGGAAAATCTTTAAATGCCTTGCGTTATCTTTGCATGAGCTGCGACCTAACCGTCCTTAAAAAAAATAGTTCCTCAAACATTCACCATGAGTTGGGAGCCAAATAGCATCAAACTACAACGCATAACGGAGATAACTTATTAACAGAGGGAGTGAGGATGAGTTTTGCTGCAATTTGTGGCAGGAACGATCGTTTTAACAGACATGGAAATATCTGTAATAATTATGACACTAATAACACTCTCTGACTTTCGTCAACATGATAGAGACTATTTCTGACAAGCCAGTATAAAACAAACATATTCAAACTATAATTCTTTCCTTCAGACAATCAACCGTAATTACCTGCCTCAATCTAAAAGTAGACATAAATTTAAGTTTTGTTGAACGAATATGCAAATATATATATATATATATATATATATATGGGTGTGTGTGTATGTGTGTGTGTGTGTGAGTGAGTGTGTGTCTGTGTCTGTGTCTGTCTGTCCGTGTGTGTTTTACAGTGAGATTGGGAAAGTAATGATTTCGCGAAATCCCTGAACATTTCGATGATTTCATAAAATCCATAGTTTCACAATCAGCACAGCAATGATTAACAAGCTTGTGATGCTGACATTCTCAACTGTAAATCCTTCCTGAGAGCCCTACTACCGTAGCCTTGTGTCAAACTAAGCTAAGCTTGAGAGATATCAGATATATTTTTCTTTTCAGAATTCATGTTGAATTTACAATACAGCGTGGCTTAGTTTGACATTAGGCCACAGTTTTGAGGTACTTAATGAGGATTCATTATGGCAATAATGATCAGCATTACAAGCTTGTTAACCATGTGTATATATATGTGTGTGTGAGTGTGTGTGTGTGCAGGATTAAAAAAAAGAAAAACCAAACTTTTTAGAAATGGTTTTGAGGTATGATAGTGTTTAATAGGCCTTAACCAGTTTTGTAAATGTCTTCAGAAGGCTGATGTAATTCTGTTTCTGATCATTGTTTTCCCTAGTATAGTAGAGAGAGTTGAATTCAGGTAATTTTTATCTTAATTTTGATTTGAATTTATATTCCATGGGTGTCAAAAAATTCCAGTTGTTACTGAGTTTTTGGGGAAGGAAGAGGTTGATGCCAGAACTCCCTTTAAGGAGAAAGGTAGAGAGATGATGTATCAAAATGTGTCAATGTGTGTTTCCACAGAAAGGTTGAATTGTTTTTTAGGTATTATTGCTGATTTGTGTAGTAAGTGATAATATGAATTTGTATGAGATATGGGTTGATGGTTCAGTGGGGAAGAGAGGTTTGTAAAGATATCTATGGGATTTGGGAATGGTAAACTTTGAGATTTTGAAAAATGAAAGGGGGCTATGTTTTCAAAGAAAATCAGGGTTGAGGCTCTAACTCCAAATTGAGAAATCAGTTCGAATTAAGTGCAGGTTTCAGAGTATTGTGGAGATGTGTTTCCTTTCTTCTCTTTGCAGCATTGTCGGTATTTATTTTATAGAAAAGGAAAAACTAAAAATTTTGATTGTCGTGGAGAACATTGATAAATGTACGAGCTGACTTTGGGTATCCATGTCGAGGGATCTTTTATTTGTTTTCCGTATACTGTTATCCAATTCCTAAGGAGAGAAGTATTCCTTGTTGCAACCTAGGCAAATAATGGCAAAGATGATGTTTTTAACGTCACAAAAAGATGTTAAATTTGACATTAAAGAGTGTACCATATTTGAAAGTATATATCTTTCCTTCTATTAAATGTATACATGAGCCTCAAATGGTCTATTGTATTTGGTTATCTTTTTCTCTAGTTCCGTTTTCACAGAGTACGTGGCTTTTGTCAGTAGCTTTTTGAGGTTGGCTTTTTATTTTCAATTATTTAGGAATTTCTTATTATTTGGTTTATGTAGGAGTCCCTATTTAAGGTATGGATCTCTTGTATTTTATTTTTAACTTTAGATTTCAAAGAGTTGTGGGTCTTGATGAATGGGATGATGGTTGTTTTATTAAATTTAGTGTTTACCGCTAGCAATTGTTATCTATCAAATTTTGTGGCTTTTTCGATTCCAACCCTAAATAGGGAGAGGGGATAGTTTTGATGGAGTAGCTATTTTTTTTAATTCCTTGTGTCAAATATTTAGAGTACTCTGTTCGGATATTATTGTTTTCAAGCGCTGGGCAAAGGAAAATGGTATACTAACTTTTGTGAGTCTAGGGTGACATGAAGAAAATAACAAGTAAGTTTTATTGTCTCTGGATTTGTAGTGTATGTTGGTTAGGGTTTTTTCTCTGTTCTTATAATTTACTGGTTAAAAATGGGATTTCATGTTCGTTAAATTACGTTGTAAAATTAATGTGTTCATGTAGGTTATTTGATATGTGATGTAGATGTAGTGGTTCTTCTTTCGATGTGTTCCATATTAAGAAACAATTGTATAAAAAGCCAGTCTACGATTTTTTGAAAACCAAACATTTTCTTAAATCTATTCAATCCTTATTGTGGAATTTATCTACCTATATATATATATATATATATATATATATATATATATATATATATATGTATGTATATATATATATATATATATGTATATATATATATATATATATATATATATAGAGAGAGAGAGAGAGAGAGAGAGAGAGAGAGAGAGAGGGAGCAACAGAGACAGAGAGACAGAGACAAAGGGGAGAGAGAGGTGGGATATCTCTAATTGTGTATCACACTATAACGAAGCTAAACATAGGAGCAGCCGAACCAAAATAACCTGGAATACTCAAGAGACACGGGGGCAGGTTTTGAGATACAAAGTATTGAGACAACAAATTTTTATATCAGAGGTGTCTGGTTGTCACGCTATAAAAAAAACTAAGCATAGGTGCTGCCCAACCAAATTTACTACGCATTCACAAAAGATGAGGCGAAAGGTTTTGAAAAATATTTTAGGGTTTCAGACACTTGATTTTCTTTCTTTTTAAGGTATCAAAAATGAAAAAAGACATTCCCCTTCTGAAGAGTGGAAAATTAAAGGATACTTTTGCTCTCTTAGAGTGGTCAAAAGAAAACTGGATACTTGTTTCCTTCTGGAGGTATGAGTATGCATGCAAAAATTAAGGGGTCAAAAGTGAACGGAGATATTTCTTCCATTGAAGCGATTACTATTAATGCTAGACATCAAAGTGTCAAAAGTGAGAGGAGACTTTTTCTCATTTTTTTCCAAGAGTCAAAAGTGAAAGGAAACTTTTTTTACCTTTCAGAGGTCAGGGGTTAAGGGAAACTCTTCTGCATGTCTGGAAGTTCAAGTATATTTTTTTTTACACCTGAAATATTTTACACGGCTTAGGAATACTTCAGCTCTCCGTATATACAATTTTTAAGGGTTTTTTCGAGCTTCTATTTACAATGTAAGTATAATGCGGAAATGGAACTTTACTTTCTTCTCATGTTAATACATTCTATATGCTTATATATGAATTTTCAAGGGGTCTTAAGTTATGGGAAAACCGCTACCCTTCAAGAGTCAAAAGTGAGCGGGGACATGGAAAAACTGAATTTTTTCCCAAGAATCAAAAAGAAGATCTAGTTAAGAATCTACCCCTAGGCCCATTGAGTATGCATCTATATTTGGTTGGATTGCGCCCAATTTTAAGTGGTTTTGCTAGTGTGACATACAAACAGACAGACACCACCGAAATATACAATTTCTTTAGCATAATAGAGCCAATTTCTGACAAGGAAGCATTCACCAAACATTTTCAAACTGTAATCATTCTTTCCAACATGAATTACCCACAATTACTTCTTCATAAGTCTGTATTTTGATTATATATATATATATATATATATATATATATATATATATATATATATATATATATATATATATATATATATATATATATATATATATACATACAAGTTTCATTAAACACGATAGACTTGGAATGTCATTTCTGTTTTTTAAACTGTTTCTTTTTTTCTTGTTTTTTTTTTTTGGTTCAAAATGATATAATAATTGACCAAGATTTTTATCCAATCGAGCGCTTTCGACTGTTCTTCCAGTCAATATAAAGATCTTTAAAATGTGAGATATCAATTTTCACAATCTTTATAATCCATTCATTACGAATTCATATTGTTTGTATTGTCATGTCAATATTTTGTTGTTGCTATGGAGATTACTGGTTTTACTTTGTTGTCAATTATGCCGTAATGAAAAGCATTGCACATAATACATATATATATATATATATATATATATATATATATATATATATATATATATATATATATATATATACATATATATATGTGTGTGTGTGTGTGTGTGTATACTTGCATAGTACCCGTAAAAAACTGGAGGCATCTATTACAAATGGATCAACACTTCTGCTTACAGCCAGAGAATCTGTATTTTCTACCGAAGATCAACGTGTTGTTCGTCGTTTCTTCCACCCAGGAATAAAATGTAGTATCTGCTTGCTCAATGAAAGTGCTGTCCACAAAAATCATTCAACAAAAAGAAAAAATCCGGATCAAAATTCAGCTAATAAGTACATATTCGACTACGATCATATTGATTCATCCCGTACTTATTTTTTATGTTTACATTTGAGTAACCTTTTAAAATTTTTGTATTCGAGCGACAGCAGATTTGATTCGAAGTTCCGTATGACTGAGATTCGATAATTGTTTCTTAGACTGCGATACGTGCAAAGAAAAGAGAGGAAGATATCACAGTCTATCTTCGTGAGTTTAGCTTGGTCAGACACATAGTCACTTCTGTGGTACAGTACAGGTATTCAGAAGTAATCTCTGTAGCTTGTTAACTCGTAAACCATGGGAGCTACTCGGATAGATAGATAGATAGATAGATAGATATATAGATAGATAGATTGATAGATAGACGGACAGACATTTTAGAGTAGATGCTTGTCATAGTGATAATACGCCTATATATACGAGGGATCATTTTGACTAAGGAGCACCTTACGCAACTTAGGCAAAATAATCGATTTCTTTGTTGCAAATATGCCCCAATTTTAGTCGAAATCTTTTATTCATGTGAATCAATATCTTCATTATTCTGTCAGTAAACTATTCCGCTATCTTTCTATGGCCTCGTGCCACCTTTCAGATAAATCTGTCATTCTCAACCTTTTGGGGCCACGGCCCGATGAACAGCTCTTCTCTGGTTCCAAGCCAACCCTGTCAAAATGGGATACAACACAAACAACCCCATACAATATTCTTTCAATTTATGACCCTCATCTGATGCACCAGGGTCCCAAAGGGGACCATATGGACCAAGCGGAGAATGTCTGCGCTGAATTGTTTATTGCATTATGAAAGAACAATTCCAGTTTTTAATCAATTGATTTTTTGGAAAACTTTTCGGTATTTTGAACATGCTAAAACAGCTGTCCAGACTAAGGATGTTGTATGAAGCGGAGCAAGGTGTGATTTGAAAGCTGAATATGCCATTTGTTGAAGAACTTCCCATCACAACTCAATAATTTACCTCTATCATTGACGTTGGAAGAAGTATGTGTATTCACTCGTGCCTGTCTGTCCATAAAATATCCCCCAAAGTTAACGATGAATTTCAATCAGGATTTGTGGGTCATGGGCTAATAAAGAATCGCCTAAAAATGAAGTTGCTTCTCGTTCTTGACAATAAACCCTTTCTGTAAGTTCTCTGATGTCGCTGTCACCCAAGACTTCACAAACTAACCTACCCTATCTCGACACTTCGGACAGTGATACAAAGTTACATTGAGTAATACATGACTTGACAAGATCAGAGGCACCGATCGACCGGAGTTGTCAGTTTCAAGGGAATTGATGTGAAAAAAATAGTAAAACAAGAAAGGATGTAATTTTTATGATACCCTCTCTCTTTTTCTCTCTCAACCTCTCTCTCTCTCTCTCATATTCTTTCTTAATATATTACTCTATATGTATTTATGTATGTATATATCATTCCAACCAAACTTTTCCGGAAACGCGTGACTGACATAAATGCCATGTTATGGCTCTGGCGAAATAAATGTGTCCATTTTACAATGGACAATTATTATAAATCTAGCACCTCACAAAAGCAAGAGAGAAAAAAAAATAAAAAAAAAAATAAAAAGCTGGAGAACTGAAATAAATGTAGGGACGGATGAACGGAGAGACGAGTGAAAAAGGAAGAATGCCTCTGGCCTATGTTTTTCGTTGATTGGTCAGGTCGGGTCGTGGCTACGGAGATTCAATTTTTTGACGGATCTAAGAATTTCTATCATGCATCGCAGCTATGTGTCTAGAAATTATATCCAGAAATTCTTGATGAATTTCGATCAAATTTTCTGGAAAGGTAAGTCATGAGGTAAGAAAGAATTCGATGAATTTGGGGAAGGGGTCAAGGAATGGTTCTTGATTGAGGAAGATTTTTCATTTTTGCCGTGCACTTATATATTCACTCGCGTTCTCCCACGCAATATCTGGGAAGACATTCTGTGGGTGGCTGGATGATGGACCGGGGAGGAATTGATTGAGTTTATGTGTGGTTCATGGATTTTTTTTTTCTTGAAGTACCCACCCTCCATATCGTAGCTTTATATAGACTGGTTTTTATTCATTTTTCCAGTGACAACGTTGTTGGCAGAAGTATGTGCTCTCCGGGTGTTTCTTAGTTGTCTTAGATCTCTAGACACGATTGACATGAGCCATTACGCGTCTTTTCTTGCATCGTTTGGTTCTGTCACGTGCATGCGCCGATCAGCTGTAATTTCTGCATTCTGGTGCCTGTCAATATTTCGACTGCTTTTGACTCTCCAGTTTCATCAATCTCTTATTCTTATCTTATCTTCTCTCCCTCCACCCTCTCTCTTTCTCTCTCTCTCTCTCTCTCTCTCTCTCTCTTTCTGTCCTAGCTTATTAGATATCTACTGTATTCATGAGGAGATGCTTTCTCTTTTTCCTCTATCTCACACCCATCCCCACTCACCCTTGCTCTCAATGTCTTTCTCTTTCTTCTTGTCTATCAGTCTCCCCCCATCTCTCTCTCTCTCTCTCTCTCTCTCTCTCTCTCTCTCTCTCTCTCTCTCTGTATACCTCATAGTCGTCTTCCTCTGTTCCTGCCTCTGTCACTCGGTCTCTGTCCGTATGTCTGTCTGACTGTCTCTTTCTCTCTCTCTCTTTCCCTCTCTCCCTCTCTCTCTCTCTCTCTCTTTCCCTCTCAGCACTACTTCCTCCGTTTTTCTCTCTCTCCGTGTCATAGTCACCCTCTGTCTCCTTCTCTCTCTGTCTCTCTCTCTCTCTCTCTCTGTCCTTCTCAAGTAATTCATCATCCGGCTCCATGTTTTAATAGTCACCATTCATTTTCGTACCTTACTTCTTTCTCTCTTCCACCTGGAACCTTATTTTCCCACCGTTTAATCATCAATGTTTTAGATTTCTATTTATTTCCATTATCTTTTCATTCGCTGCGTTCATCTTATTTTTGCTCGAAACGCAATTTCATTCTCCATTTGAAAATATCTTCTTTAGCGTACAAGTAAACAAATAAATAAACGTTGACATTAATAGTTCCATAAATGTAAAACACATGAATAATTCCGAAATATAATAATCACATTTAGTTATAATTATGTTTATTATCTTCAAATGAGACCTCGTGCTTTTTTCCCTATTTCTCTTTTCACGTCTTGTTTGTTACGCCCTCTCTATAGCCGTAACTCCATTTATCTTCTCTCTTTCTCTCTGTTTTTATTTCATATATATATACATATATGTGTGAATGTGTGTGTGTGCGTGTGAGTGTGTGTGTACGGGTGTGAGTGTGTGCATGTGTGTGCACATATATGTAAATATATGAGATTCACAGAGAGAGAGAGTGATGAAATTCATCCACCATAATAGTGAATTCTGGAGACATTACGGAAACACGAAAGGTATGAATACGATCCAGTTTTCCTAACTCCCGTGTTACCATGTCGTCTATTGAATGATAGCAACGCTGCATTGAAGTGGCTACCTTATTGGTTTGAGGTTCGATTCCTGCAGCGGCCTCTCTCTCTCTCTCTTCAATTCTTTAATTCATTTACGTCTGGGTCAAATGATACGTTCACCGTGTAATGATGGGAGATCATTTCAAACAGAGTTTCAAAATAACATAATGAAACTTCTATGCATAAATAATTGTTATGCTACGGGTTATACGCCCGTCTATAAATATTACGTCATTAATTTTGATTTAGTAAGCATGTGATTGATTCTCTATAACAATTAGATTTTATTAAACCAAAAAAAATCGTTAATCATTTTGCATGGATTATATTGAATACAAAAAATTCTAATAATGGGAGATCATTTCAAATAGAGTTTCAATGTAATACAACGATATATATATATATATATATATATATATATATATATATATATATATAGATAGATAGATAGATAGATAGACATAGATAGATAGATAGATAGATAGATATAGATAGATAGATACATAGATACATAGATAGATAGATGGATAGATATATCGCTGACTTATGGTGCTTTGTATCATGGATGTGCTATGAGCTATGGGTGATCAAAACGCAAAAAAAAATCTAGTGTCTATAAGAAGCAATGAAAGCTTTTTTGATACAATGTAGGAAAGGTATTCCAAGTTGGAAGGATAGGGGTAGAGTAAAGGTCCGGTGAATAGAATCGCAACAAAAGATCTTGGAGAGGGTCAGAAGACGAATAGAGAAGTGAAGTAAAGGTATGCAATAGAGTAGGAGGTGGGACATATTCGCCGTGGGAAAACGGCTGAACTCGGCCGCTAAGAAAAGATGAAAGACGAGAAAGTAAGAAGAGATGGGATTGAATTCTATCCATTAGTTTCCTTAATGTTTCTTTCGTGCATCATTCTTCATCATAAGGTCGTGAGACACGATTGAATCAGTTTGTATTCTTGCTGTGTGACCGTCACTGTCACATTAACTGAGCCAGTCATTCTTGACATCTCGAACAGGGCTTTTTGGCAAAACATTGCATCCCCAAGGTCTATCAATCCCTTTCACAGATTTGTCTCTCTGTGACTTTTGGCCTTTTCCTGGATAATTTCTGACAGTTGGCGAGATTAGAGAGAACGTGGCGGTGCAGCTGATGGTGATCCCGTAATAGGCTGTGGTATACTGTTTTGGGAAGAGAACAGGATTCTGGGGAAAACGTGTGCGATTCCTAATAAAGTACTTCGAGCGAGACTAAGGTGCTGTTTTTCTAGGTAGGCTATATCCTCGTCAACATAGAATGGCTAGATACTTTTTTGACAGACTCTGTATGTACGTAACCTTATCACTGTTTTCTCATCGACAATCCACATAGAAATATCAAAGCCCCTTCTAGCCCCCTTATAAATGCACCTTTTCGATATCAATATCCACTTACTTTCCTTTTTCTATTGCCTTCCTTTGCTTGTCACAAATAACTTGTTATTATC
>OY735216.1:49019621-49097121 GCA_963457665.1 Thysanoteuthis rhombus | reverse complement strand
TATATCTTTGATTTAAAAGCGTAACTTTTGTATTCGCATGATTCTTTTCATATCCACGTATTTTGGTCGTTGGTGACGGTGGTCGCAAGTTGATTGAGTCAGGGAGCATATTTAATATATATATATATATATATATATATATATATATATATATATATATATATATATATATATATATATATATATATATATAATGCAGTATTGGATTTGCTGCACAAACACGATTATTTTTCAGTCCTGTTTGGACTACTTAAGCCGAATGATTCAGTTTGTTTTACATACCTATTCAGGACATTTTGGGGGGCGGGAGGCGTATTTTTTCTGCGTTGTAAGATCTTTCTTTTATTCTATCTATAAATCTTTTTTATTCGGTGGTGTGTCATTGCTTGTTATGCTTGCAATATATATATATATATATATATATATAGAGAGAGAGAGAGAGAGAGATAAAGAGAGAGAGAGAGAGTAGAAAGCTTTACAGCTTTAAACACCAAACATTGAAAAGCTTTTTTCAAATGTTACTTCAGTCACTCATTTCCCAATATCTGTCAATGCAATTCATGTAATTTACTTTTTGTCTCTTTGTTACCATGGTACAATGCGTAAATTTTCTCATATTGGTATCATCAGTTGTGTGCCAAATGATTGTTCTAGAGATTTTAAGAAACAAAACCGTTATATTAACATGGCACCCCAGAAGTATTGATCAAGTACTTGACTTTTAGTCTTTTTCTCTTCATGATACGGTCAGGAATGACAATAAAAAAATGAGAATACAATACAATTGAATAAATCTTATTTCATATAATCGAAAATAACAAGTTGATTATAATTTTGCTTCTGATTTATACAACATTTAAGGTTTCAAATCAGGCTTAATGTCTCACAAGAAATACCCACCCATATATTTTTATATACAGTATAACCTTTGTTTTTTCAATTTAAGAAATATATTAATAAGAAGATTCAATATTTTTTCAATATATGATAACTATATAAATATATAAAAATAGCAAAATTAAATATCAATAATCCACCATTTCCCAAATCTTTGTATTTACAATTAAGTTTCAAAATATATTTTTTAGAACGGTACCTAACTAATGAGTTTATCGTTTTCACAATTTAATAATTTACTTATTACAATGTGTATGTATTAAGTATCCATTGATGATTTTCATGAAGCTCTTTTACTTGAATGTATGAAATATCATTTCGGAAGAATTCTGATGAAATTAGTCCAAGCTAGTATAGATATAAGATACATTGTAACAGTATCAAGAATTTGCAACCTATGCAATGTAAAGATAGATAGAAAAAGCAAAAATAAACTAGATTTTAAAAGAAATAGTTAAACTAAGAGAGAAGACTGCATATCTTATAATTTCAAGGAAAAGGGAGATCAATCTAGGGGATCCCCCCTGAGCATAATACTAATGGTTACAATAGTTTTAAAAAAACAATTAAATCTGATTGGATGATGTATTCTTTAAATTCTTAGGGGTTTTTTTTTCATACATATGTTGCCGGTTGCTGGAGAATACATTTGGTACGAAATGTTGACAATCATTATATAAATATCTTGGTGATTATATATATATATATATATATATATATATATATATATATATATATATATATATGTGTGTGTGTGTGTGTGTGTGTGTGTTGGGGTGGTATTTGTGTACGTATTAGGATTTATCTTGATGTACCTATGATAGTAAAGAGTATATCGATTTGAGTCTCGTCAGCGATAATTTTATTGAGAGTGTTCTTGCTTACTGAAGAATAACATTAATTTCAACAATATATATATATATATATATATATATATATATATATATATATTCCTAAAGAGGCCATCTATTTTGATGAATTTGGGGGTATTTTGAACATCTGTTATATTGACATCATCGTGAACATATTTTCATACAAATTGTACTTCTTTTTTTACATCCAAAGAGATTTTGATATTTATAGTCATTTTTTTTTTGTTTTAAAACTTATTACCGACCATAGATGTGCAAGAAAGAATATACGTGGTCACATGCTCGATACAAATCATGAGATGTCTTCAAATTAGATAAAGTGTTCAAGAATGTATTCCATTAAACAAGTCCTAGAGTCCAAGCAGATCACAACTGAAATACTTGGAAGTTTGTACAGATACAGTTAATCGCTGAAAGATATGTATATAGACATCGATCGTAGCCACTTTGGATCTAATAATTGAGATATGTATATAAAGTTTTAGCTCAATGGTTACAGCAACGTTAAAGCGGATACACAATCGGTCACAGGATCAACTCCTGCAACTACCCTCATTTTCTTTTATTGCTTAGTCTATTTAAGTTGTCGAGGCCAAATGATACATTCACTGGGATATAATTTCATGTAAGAGTTCCAATATGAGATAATAAAATTCATAATGATTCTGTCAGAACATATATCCATAACATAACATATATGAACATATACAGGTACGTATATACATGCATAAGTATATATATGAATGTGTGTGTCCATGTATGTATGTGTCTATAGACATATATATAATAATGATTATTATTCATCCACATACAGCTGTTTCGTTGTATTACAACTCTTCAGTGTGGCCATAGACTATCCAATATAGCATCCACTACCACGAGGTAGGACCGAGACCTCTGCTTCAGACCCAGAGGTTGATATTTTACACCTGCCCTAGGCTGAGCTGGACGATCAGTAGGTCCGAAATTAAGCGATATATCTACTAACACACAATTCCAAATCCACCAGAATGCTCTACTCAAGAGTTGGAAGAGCATTACTATATATATATATATATATATATATATATATATATATATATATATATATATATGATAGAAATTATATGATATATATAATAGGGATTTTTAAAAAACACATATATACATGTATGTTGCTTTTTATTTCTATTATCATTTAGATGATTACTTTTGGGACGATGTATACTTATAAAAGATCCAACCGTATACAAATGCGTGCATACTAATGTATATGATATATATAAACTGTTGATATACGTGCAACTATGACCATACAGACACATGGCGATGATCATTCATGTTTATGTTCAGGTACATACGTATTCATGCACGAGCATTAGGAGTTAGATTTATGAAATTTCAAAGTTTTTCGGCGACCTGTAAATACTAGAGAAATAAACGTACATAGAAAGAAAAGGAATAAAACAAAGACAAAAGAAACGAAAAAGTTGAGCCGTTCTGCCTGCAGATAAACGCAGTGAAAACACTTATAAATAGAGTGAAAATATCCGCAAACTTATTTTTTAGCCTTCAACCTAAGAAGCAACAATTTAATGTGGTTTTAGAAAAATGGCTTCGTTTGCTCTCGAAGGAACCCATAAAACATTGACCTTGCATCTTTATATCATTATATATATATATATATATATATATATATATATATATATATATATATATATATATGTGTGTGTGTGTGTGTGTGTGTGTGTGTGTGTATATATGCATATATATGCATATATATATATACATATATATGCATATATATATATATATATATATATATATATATATATATATATATATATATATACATATTAGCTTTATCTAGAACGAACCTGACAACAGGAAGTGGAGGTACGGTTTATGTTCAGTTTTAAAGATCGTAAGGTGTAATAACTATCTGGAAGAAAGGAGAAGAAATGTGTTCTTTATTAAGGTTATTTGCTTTGAATGGTTTAGGGGCAAGTTATGAGGTCAGTTGCATTGGGGATTGTTTGGAAAAGTAATTGGAAAGAGAAGGAGAGTGAAAGAAATGATGGAAAATAAGGAAAATAAAAGGAAAAAGGGATTAAAGAAGGAAGGAAGGAAAAAAGACGGAAAGGAAAAAAAGAAGAACGATGTTAAAAAAGAAAGAAAGGTGGAAAGAAGAAAACGAGAGACAGGGTTTAAGAAGAAGGAATGAATAAAAAATGGGAAGAAGAAAACTTAAAAAAAAACTTTTTAAACAGGCAGGTATGGAGGAAAAATGAGAAAAAGAAACGAAAAACAAGGTTAGAGAGAATGGGAATGAAAAAAGATGGAAAGGAGAAAGCGAAAAACAAGGTTTTAAAAAAAAGAATGAAGAAAGAAAGAAAGAAAGATGGAAAGAAGAGAACGAAAAACAGACAAACACGCTAAATGACTGGAAGGGAGTGGGAAAAAGAAGAAAGAGAGAAGAGAGAAGTAGAGTGAAATGATAACGATAGAATGATTAGATATGAATGAAAAAAGTAAAAAGAATGAAAGAGTTACTAAATCACTAAAAAGTAACTAAATAGAGAAAAAACAACGGGAAGAGGAAGACGCATAAAGAGGAGGGAGACGGAAATTACGAGATAAAGGGGGCAAAGGAGGAGGAGAAGAATGATTAAAAAGTGAATAATGTGAGTGGAAGTAAATGAAAGAAAAGGTGGATTATAAAAGATTGATGAGGAAATATCATATTCCTGAATAATGAGAGTACACAAAAAGAAAGAAAGAAAGAAAGGAAGGAATGAAGGTAGAAACAAACAAACAAACATAAGAGAAAGAAAAAAAGAAAGAAAGAAAAAAAGAAAAAAAGAAAGTTTTGTCAGGGTGAAAGAGAGAACATGCAGAGTGAGAGAAAGAAAGAGAGAATGAACAACCAGAAAGAATGGATGAAAGGAAGAATGAGAGAAAGGAAGACATGACAGTCAGGATCGAAGAAAAGAAAGAAAGGTATAACAATAAGAAAAGAAGCAAGAAAAGAAGAAAGAAAGAAAGAACAGCCAGAAAGAAAGAGAGAAAGAAAAATCAGTCGGAATGAAAGAAAGACTGAATGAAGGGAAGGGGAAATGAACAATCAGAAAGTAAGAATAAAAGAGAGAACAAAAGATGGAAGACAAAAGTCAGAGAGAAAGAAAGTAAGAAAGAACAGTCAGAAAGAAAGAAAGAAAGAAAGAAAGAAAGAAAGAAAGAAAGAAAGAAAGAAAGCAAAGAAGGAAGGAAGGAAGGAAGAAAGAAAGAAAGAAAAGAAAAAAATTAATAAAAGTCATGATCAAGGGAAAGGGTAGAGAACAGACGCAGAAAGAAGATGAAAGAAAAACATTGTAAAAAATGATAAAGTAAAACATACTAAATGAAAGACAGAAAGGACAATTTGGGGAAGAAAGAGAAGTATAAAAGAGAGGAAAATGAAACAGGAGAGGCTTGAGAGAAAGACATCTACTGTCTTGGATAATTCTTCAAAGTCTACAGCATGTGAAATGGAATCCGTGGCGAGACTTCATCCACACGCTACCTATATCTGAGGGGGTGGATTCATGCGTTTCCCAAGGAAATTAGTGCTTGTTCCAGTCTTCCTTGAACTCGATTAGTAGATTTAATTTTCTATGCCGTTAGCTGCTTACCCATGGGCACTTCCATTAATTGAAAGAAATGCTTAAGGAAACAGAATAAGCGCCTTGACACGGATATTTTTTTTTATATTGGATGAGCGCTGCAATCATTAAATTAAATATCCGTACTTCACATAAATGAATCGCAGAAGCCCGTGCGTGTACCAGAAGTAATTAAGGAAAATATCAAAATCATCTTAGAGAATATATCTTTCATACAAAATTATCTTTTTAAAAAATAGTTCTTTTATCTAAAATTATCTCTAAAAAAATAAATTCCAACACAAAATTCAGTCATTGCTGGTCCATAGTGACCAAAAAACTCGTGTTTTTTTTTTTAAATGGTTTGTGATGGTGCCTAGTGGTGTAGTAGACCCCAAAATGTGACCATAAGTGCCTCGAGACACACACACACACACACACACACATTCATAGATAAGCACATAGACACAGTCGCTCTAAGGGAGAAGGATCGGTAGCCCACTTGGCTGGTCGGGCGTAGAGAAATACCTAAACTTGAAAGCACTCAGAGAGCATATAGCTCTGCAGATATCATATAATAACTGAGAACTGAATGAAAATCGTCAATTTTGAAATTGTTTTACGAATATATTGAAATATCTCTTAATAGGTAAAAAAAATCTTGGATCCACACCTAATTTGTTGATAGACATTGAATGTACAAACATGAGTTTAAATTTATCGAGAACCTTTCGAGATATTGTGTTGATCTACATAATGCTGCGATGAAGGGAATATGACTTTTAAAATTCCTCGATCTGCATGAAAATGAGATCAGTTCACCGTAGCCCATCACCCGTCCTTCAGAAAAAAGTCATTAAATTGATTAAGAACTTTTAGGGATATCGTGTGTACAAATAGAAAGACGGACAGCAATTACGACACAATAGATATACTTATTCAAACTTCATCAGCAGGGGGTAATCATTGAAAATAATTGGTCTAACACCGTATTTCTACGTATACCTAGGGTGGACGTAAAGCTAGGGGGTAACGGGGGTGATGGTAAACAAATTCTGGACCTGTCCAAAAACACCGTCATTAGTACGTATTGTCAACATAGACCTACAGCTATGATGCAAGGGAGGTAATTGCACTCATCCCTGGATCAATCCAAAAATCAAAACAATGCTATCTTAATTCATAGACTACCCTTCTCTTCCGCAAAATGCCATTGAAGTTTTGGGGGATATTAAGTGGACAGACAGCCAGAATATATATATATATATATATATATATATATATATATCTTCCAACTTCTTTGGCAGAGGTAAAATATATTTATGCACATTGTAATGTTAAAGACGGTGCTAGTATTTGGCTGTATTGATGTGTGTGACTTTACAAATGTCTATGTACGTCCGTTAGGTCGAACAACGACTACCTAATGGCTGAAGTACGCTTGACTGACTCTGGACAAAGGCCTTCACCATTGCAGCTTTCTGGGAGACCTGGCCAGCCACAATCGCCATGGTCGCTCGTAAAAAGTTCCACCGTTCAAGACAGGCCTCACTTCTATATCTTGTGATAAGGACGCTAACTACGGACAATGGTCTCACCGGAAATCACTTTTCCGTATGATGGACAGTGGCCGGACTCTGCTGACCGCCTTGAAAACCCTTCAACATAGACGGAAATTAGTCCATAAAAGGCTTTTGGCAAGACGACATCGGGAAATGATACTTGAGGGTGGATAGAAGAAGAGTAGGAAAGTGTTGGAGTGATTGTTGTTGTGTTTGTGCTCGAGTTACCCGGAAGGTTGAAGACGTGAACGGTGGGGAGGGTAGATAAGAAATATATCCACCGTATAAGAAATTAGTTAGCCATCATTGGAAATATATGATATATAAATATATATGTGAAATATATATACGACATATATATTATATATATATATATATATATATATATATATATATATATATATATATATATATATATATATATATGCACATGTGTGTGTATGTGAACGATATATATATGTGTGCGTGTGAGTGTGTGTGTGTGTGTGTGCATTGAGTGGGATGCATCTTTCCGATAGATCTCTGGAATTATCCCAGCAGAACTTTCTATATGATCTGTATTTCCAAGAGTTCCAATTTACAGAACACTTACAAAAATTGCTGAAATCTTTGATAAAAGCAGAATAAAATTTTCGAATTCCCGTCCTTATTTCTGGGATGATTCTAATAAATCATTTTTTCTCTCGGCAACCAAACGGTTGGACCCTGAAAATTAGACAATAAGGGTAACTTGACTAGGAGATGAACATTGGATGGATGGATGGATAGATGGATGGTACTGACCTCCGAAGTCGCTAGAGGTCGCCACAGGCCAATGTCTGATCAAAGGTTCTATTTCCAGTCAAACTGAGACGAAACATCTCTTTACATTTTACTTGTTATAGTTCCGACGCGTTGGACACTTAGTGCCTATAGCAACTCATCTGATGTTCATGATATTATTGCAAAGTCATCAACATATAATCAAATATTCTTCGTCTATGTTTACTCCTGTTTTTTTCAAGTCAATTTCCCAAAAGGTACTTTCAAGGCTCGCTGTGAATAGTTTAGTTGAAATTGAATCCCCTCGTCTCATACTTTTTCTAATCTTTATCTAGTTTGTATATTTATGAAGTCTTAATAACGCAGAGACATTTCCAAATATATTCTCGAAGACTTTTCTACAATTGTCGTTAATACCTTGTTCACGCATTGAGTTGAAGACTGTCACGTGTTTTACCGAATCAAATGCTTTTTTTATCATCAGCAAGATTCCAAAAAGTGATTTGTTGTATATTGACATTTTTTCGATCGTCTGATTTATTCTATGTAGATGGTCAATTGTTGAATAGTCACTCCTGAAAGTCTGCCAGTATGCGTAGTTGATTTTTATCTCGAGTGTTTGCTGGTCCATTAGTAATTTTGAAAAAAGATTATACATGTTAGCTAATAATATAATAGTGTGGTAGTTGCCACTTATTCGATTACAATGAAATTAGAGACTAAAGTGTGAGGATGAGAATGAAAGACTCGAACTGGGATGGAAAAAAAATAGAAGCTACGTTGCTTATATAATTTTTGATAGCATTTGTCTACATTTTAAGTTTTTAATAAAACTAATTATCTCCAACTGAGTTCTTAAGCTAATTAACGTTAAAATGTCTAAAACAAAAATAATGACCGTACCAAAAGTAAAACGAAAAACATCGTCCCTATGGAATATATATATATATTTATATATATATATATATATATATATATATATATATATATATATATATATATATATATATATATATATATAAATATATATATATATATAAATATATATATATATATATATATATATATATATATATATATATATATGGAAGTAAATAAACACTGTATAGTCTACTTTCTTCATTACTCTCTAACTTCTGCCTTTCTTGGACTATCTATTCTTCATTTCAACGGATAATGGATCTGAAAAACAAGGACTGATATGACGTAATTTAACGTGAAAAAATCATCTTTCTTAATCTGATCTCTAGATCGTATCTTTCTATCCTTACCGATTAAAATGTCGCTGTTAAAATGGATTTCGAACAATGAAGAACCGAAGACGGAGGATAAAAGGCAATCAGATATACGTCTCAATGGAAGATTAAAGGGTAACAAACAAACAAACACACACACACACACACACACACACACACACAAATATATATATATATAATAGGATGTGGATTTGCTACACAAACTAGTTCATGGATCTGCCCTGTCTGGGCCTCATCAGGCGAATGATAGTCTGTGTTTTTGGATTCTAGTTTGGAGAATTAAGTGAAAATCTTATGGGTGTTGCTGTGAGTGGGAGGAGTTATTTATTTCGTTTTATTGCTTTTTGTAGCGTGAATATTTTTGTTGGTGGCTGTAAGTTACATTTCAAAGGATGTGAGCTAGGTATAGGAGTTATCTCGAAAAGGATGCTTAATTGTTTCCTTGGGTCAAGATAGAAACATCCCTCAGAAAACAATTAAGCATACTGATGAGGCCCAGAGAGGGCAGAAACATAAACTAATTTGTGTAGCAAATCCACATCTTATTATGTATTTCCAGCTCTACACTAAAACAACTTGACTTTCGTAGTATAAAGTTGTATGTATCGAGCATTCTATGGAATAAATCCATCACATATCAGACATTGCTTTATATCATACTATATTGCTAAACTGATCTGTACCATATATATATATATATATATATATATATATATATATATATATGTATATATATATATATATATATATATATATATATATATATATATATGATTCGAGAAGGAAAAGGAAAGAAAAAGCTAGTAACAAAGATGAAAGAAGAGAGGGTGAACGAGGAATAGATCAGTGGCCCGTCGCTTCGCTAACAGTCATGATAAGTGTACAAATAATAAATCTATGTCACATTAGGTGAAAAACTGAAAAACGGATATACACCTGCTCCCCGACTTATGACTTACTCGACTTGCGACCATCCATTCATACGACCGATATCCTCTTCAGCAGCCTTTTACCGTCCATCTTTGAGCCTTACCCAAGGTTCACCAGACCTTTCTATCGTGGACATCGTGGATATCATGGACATCGTGGAGCCAGCACTTACAGAACTTGTCCGAGTCGTCATGCCGTCTTATATTTTGCTGCACACAGTTTCGCATATGATCTCTTGGATTCCACGTTGTAAGTTGTGATGTCCAGCGGTTGTCTGACATTTTTGCTACATGACCTACCCATTGCCATTTGAGTTTTCTGATGGATTTTATGATATCTGTTACTCCTGTTTTTCTCTAGTATACTGTGCTACGCTTTTAAATTCAAAAGATTTTCTTGATCACCCGAGCATGTGGATGCTTAATTAGTGTAACAGTGTATAAAAATCACACTTGTACATTTGAAAAAACTTACGTAATACGTAAATATCATAAATGTTACTCTTGGTTATATGCATAAGATTAAATAAGATACTTTATAAGAATGTTCATGTGTAAGTACATGTAACAATTGTCCCCTTTATTCTTTTGATACTCAGCAATATTTTAAAAGGAAATAGAAAACAAATATTCGTATCTAAAAATGAAAGATAGGAAATAATTAATGATAAAATTATGAATTAATGCTTACCCGACTTACGACCATTTCAAGATACGACCTTCCAGTCAGAACAGAACTTGATCGTAAGATTTCTATCTAAGGGTCAATTTGAGGAGATTTCAGCACTAACTCAATAACACAATAATGGCATTGCGTTACTCCGCATGATCATGGTCTCAAATGTGTGTGTGGTACTATTTACATACATACATACTAACCAATTATTTCTTTGTTGGTGAGAGTTCGTGTTAGTTTATTCGCTTCCTTTACGACTTCCCCTCCCTCATTGTGACGTTTACGTATCCGTCTCGTTCGGGTTATATATCTCAAAATGATGTCAAGAAAATTGGTGCAATTTGACGTGAAAACGAGAAATCCGGATCTTAACGTATCTGTAAAAAGGAAATTGAGGGAGCTTATCCCCCACTGAGTATTTGATAGTTATCTCGCTAGAAATTTTCTGAGGTGTGGCAGACGAATGGACACATTGCCTGTTTTGGACTAGCCTATTCTAGACCTTGCATGGAAAAAGACGACAATATTTAAGTGACTTGGAAATTGCATTGTACTTATAAAATTTCAAGAACATTGATTTGCGCAGCATTTTCTTACTTATGTTCAATATATTTCTTGGATATCAAACTAATCTGAAGTTAGAATTAAGTAAAAAATATGATTTATCGATTTTAACGTAAGATAAAATTCTCTATCATGTAAGTTACGTCACCAGACGTCAATGATGACGTATGCATGGCAGACGACAATTGCACATTTGTAATTATCATATGTGTGGATTACAGTAGTAGGGAGCAAACGTGGTGAAGAAGAAAGAAAGGAAGAAACAGGAAAAAGAAGAAGATAAAGAAAAAGCAATAAGACGAAAAAAGAGTACCAAAGAGAATTCAACGAACAACAAACTGATTGCAATAAAGTACAAGGAATAAGGTAAAGTTGAACAAAAGAAAACTTGGTATTTTCGCCGACAAAACTTTCTTTATGGTCAATGATCATAGAGCACTTCACTTGAGTAGGGGAAAAAACATAGTTTAAGGGAATGTCTGATTAAAGAGGGACAATAATACAACTAGACAGACGGCTGAACATTCATATTCATCTGTGTGTGTCTGTGTGTATTTGTGCATGTGTTTTTTAGTGCGTATATACATATATATATATATATATATATATATATATATATATATATATATATATATATATATATATATATATGTGTGTGTACGTGTGTGTCTTTTTATATATAAGTTTATATTTGCGCGTATGTGTATATATGTGTGTATTTGCACGTGTGCATATGTATATGTGTGTGTGTATTCGTGTATTTCTGTATATATGCGTGTCTGTGCATTTGAGTGTGTATATACACGTCAGTATTTGCATGTTTGTGTCTATGCATATATGTGTATTTGCGTGTGTATGTGTATTTGCTTAAGCGTATTCGCACAGGTGCATGTGTGTGTGTGTGTGATGGCTTGCCTCTGCGAATGGAGATGTGGGATATTTATATATAAAAAGAAACATCGGTTCTCGTAAGATCACCGAAGTTTGGTAATGTTAAGCCTTACCAAAATAAACTCAAAACTCAATAGTGAGAGTTTTGCGAAAGAAGAAAAAGGAAAAGCTACTGACCTCGAAAGCAAAGAGAAAAAGAAAAGAAATGTTTTGCTCTCAAAATCTTCTGATGTCTGGCAAAACGCCCTGAACTAGCGCGCCATGGGAACATAACTGAAAACTGCAATTTATTTGTAATTATAAATAACACGGTCGGACGAATACCTCAAAATCACAGACGAATATCTGCTGCCTTCTTAAAATTCTTATGTTTTTATATTGTTTGATAGTTTTATTATTAACAAGCTGTCTTAATGACATACTTAGTGGTTGGAGAATTATCACTGAAAAAAAAAATAAGTAAAATATATACACTTGTTATTACATAAAAATGATATATTTCATTACAGAAATTCAATGTTCACAAAAAAAATCGAGAATTCGGAAATACGGGTGGACACGACGTGACGTCATAGAATCACTTTTACTTTTCCACTCTCTCTGTTATTCATGTCTGAAATTCACACCCTTAAATTCCAGATCTGACTAATTGCAATATTAAAGTCAAGTCTGAGAGTTCGAAACTCTGAGAGTTTGACAAAAGTAAGCAAGTCGAAAAATTTTCTAATGTTTTTCACATTCGATATATCTGTTTCGATCAGGATTAAATTTTGTTTCCCTACTCAAATGATATTCCATAAAATTTCTTCAAAAACTGCAATGTACCCTCAACTGATATTTGACTAAAACCCTATGTATTAATGTTCTTTTAATTTATCCGCAGTCGGTAAAACTTCTATTGAGAAAACAAGGTTTTTTTTTTATTTGAATTCACCCTTATATTTCGTCTTGTTTCCTTATATTTCGTCTTGTTTCCTTATATTTCGTTTTGTTTGTAGTAAACCGTAAATTGGGCATCATGTATAACGTACTTACTATTTACTCGAAAAAAAAATAGTTTACCATCAAGTTTATTAATATTCAATCAACTTTTTAATTTACTTAGAAACGTGACGGATATATTGATGGGTCATCGGAAATTTCGCATAAAGGAAATAAAAATGGCAATGTTAAGGGCACATAGCGAGAGGAACGGACAATCGATGGAACTAAAGGTGCCCATGGGATTGTAATCGCATTAGAAAAATACTAGACACAATCATATCATCATCAATGTTTACAACCATGCATGCCTACACACACACTAACACATCCATATATCTATATCTATATCTATCTATCTTTATGTATATATATATGCATATATATGTATATATATATATATATATATATATATATAGAGAGAGAGAGAGAGAGAGAGAGAGAGAGAGAGAGAGAGAGAGAGAGAGAAGGGGGAGTGAGAGAGAGAATAGCGGATAAATTTCATTTCATATACATGATATCTTACATTTATATGTATGTGTATCCATACATAAATATGGAGGTGCATATGTGTGTTTCTGTGGGGGAGGTGGGCGAATAATCTCCAAAACTTATCTATTGTTTCCTTATGCATTATAAGTTATGGTTCCTTATGTAAATGCATCAAAAACAAATAAATCATTTCTGATCGGGCAACTTCAAAAAGATGATCAGATAATTTTTCTAAGGTTGTCCAGAAAACCAACTTCACTATTCCATCGAATTCCTGTTTCTTTGGTCATATATATATATATATATATTTTCTTTTTACCTCACCCAAAGGAGATGGAAGAGGTACATTTTTTCAGTAGTGTCTGTCTGTTTGTACATTCAAGATTTACAAAAGCTCTCAAAGAATTTCAATCACATTTTGTGGAACGATGGGTCGCGGGCAAAAAAAAATTATTCATCATTTCTAATTAGACTCAAGGTCAATGGACGTCACAAGGGGTCAACTTGGGATGAAAATAGTTTTTTTTTTGCAAATGCAAAAAAAGCTATTTTGATCCCGAGTTCATAAAATGGTGCAGGGAACTGAAAAACGTTTTCAGACAATGATTTTCAAATCATTACCAGACAAAGAACAATCTCTCAAGATCGCTGGCCTCAATCTGACTTCTCCATGCTTTTTTTGGTTGTTCTAGAATTGGATCCTCGAACAATCATTTCATATTGGCACCCAGTGGGAGAAAAACTAATATTGTGTACCCAGAAGCTGTGTCAAACTATTGGACTACATTATGTTTTATTTTGTGCATCACAATATTTTCCAGTAACGGTTTGATGTGTAAAATATTGCAAAGAAAATTGTTTATTATGCTTTGTGAGAAGAAATGTATTAAAGAATAAATTCGTTACTGTGTTGTTTTACTTAAATTTTTTTCTGAGGAACGCTGGGTATTCCTACGAGTGCATATCGTATATATCTTACTCTCACACACACACACACACACACACACACAAACATATATATATATATATATATATATATATATATATATATATATATATATATATATATATATATAATAATTAAAACATGAGCTAGTTTGTGTAGCAAATCCACATTCTACTAATAATTTCCAGCTCTACTCCAAAACAACTTAACTTCAAAAGTAAACAAGTTGTATATATCGAGCACTCTATGAAATAAATCCATTACATATCAGAAGTGGCTTTATATTATTGATATATTATTAATTTATGTCATACTGCTTGCCTGATTTGTACCACATATACTATATACATATATATATGTGTGTGTGTGTGTGTGTGCGTGTATATATATATATATATATATATATATATATATATATATAAAGCACTAATTTAATTCAACCGAAATCATTGTTTCTACATTCATATGAACTAATAAGTGAATTTATCTTGAGAGGATCCTCACTTGTTTACCATTGCATGGTTTCGGGAAGCACACACTCATATATATATATATATATATATATATATATATATATATATATATATATATATATATATATATATGTGTGTGTGTGTGTGTGTGTGTGTGTGTGTAGCAAAACACACTATTTTCTTTGATATCTAAATCGTCTACTTCTGCGGGCGTTTGTTTGTATGTTTGTTTCGCCCTCTGTTGTAGTTGACCGACCACTAAAACCCGAAAACCAAAAAGCCGTAGCATCTCCGGACAACGTTACCTGAAGCGTAAAGCGAAACGAAGCGCCAGTCTCTAGACAACACCAAAGATAAAAGGCCAGACCTGAAGAAAAAATCTTAAGGATGAACAAAAAAAAAAAAGTCAAGTGAAAAAAAAAAAAAAGAGTCTGGGTCGGGCGCAAAAACAAACAAGTAAATACAGGCAAGTGGAATTAGACTTCTTTGCCGTCTAAAATGAATCTAGCGTAGAATCTATGCTTCAACGTGTCCAAGTAATGAAATTCATTTATGTTAAGCCAGCCCCCAACAAAAAAATCCTGAAAAATCAATACTTTTATACATACACATATATAATTTCATTCACATGTTTATTGCAAGATACACACGTACGTACACACATACACATACATGCCTATATATATATGTATATATATATATATATATATATACATATATATATATATATATATATATATATATATATATATATATATATATATATATATATATATATAAAAGCCATGTCCATAAAGAAACTGAACTTTTGGAACAGTGAGCCAGTGATATATTTTACCGTGCTGCCGTCTGGCGTGCCAGTTGGCAGGGTCCACGACGAATTGGGAAAAAAAACTGCATCAGGTTACATTGGTTAATTTTTTAGTAATACATCCCTGAGTGAACGCATTTTTTCCTCCAAGATAAATAATTCAGAGCAACGAAACCTGATGCAGTTTTTTTAATACAAAATGTGAAGGTCACTGCAACATAACATTGTAGTCACACGTTTATTACGATACATATACTTATATACATGTATAATTAAATAATTGAGTCATCCACAGACAGCTGTTTCGTTGTATTACAACTCTTCAGTGTGGCTAGAGACTATCCATTATCCAATCCGGTACATTTTACCTCTGCCCTACACAGAACTGGACGGTCAGCAAGGTTGAATTTAACCGATGTATTTACTTACACACAATTCCCCATCCTCAAGAATGCTCTATTCCAGTAGGAAGAGTTATATATATATATATATATATATATATATATATATATATATATATATATATATAAAGATAGATAGATAGATAGATAGTTTTGAGACTAACAAGACACATAGACAAGACTGGCACAAGGGTACAGTGGCTCAATTGATTAGTGCAGACTTAGGCTACATAGGTGTTTCCATCGAAAGAGGAGTGTTGGTTCAAACCCTATCCGGGGACCCACTACCGTAATTATATATATATATATATATATATATATATATATATATATATATATATATATATATATATATATATATATATATATATATATATATATATATATATGCTCTTCCATAGGAATAGGACACTCTGGTGGAAAGGGAATATAAGATAAAATAAATATATCGCTTAAATTCAGCCTTACTGACCCTCCAGTCCCGTGGCTCAGCGGTAGGATACTGGCTTCCGTGTCTGAAGCGAAGGTTTCTATCCTGGCTCGTGAACTGGATGGGACAATGGATTGTCTATAGTCACACTGAAGAGTTGTAATACAATGAAACAGCTGTCTGTGGATGATGATTATACATATATATATTGCCATGTAAACTTTTCATATTGTTATCCTAAAAAAGAACAACTTCTTGATTCAGTTTCTATATATAATCCAAAAGTATCTACGAACGTTAGTCACGCAAACCACTTTTAATCTGATTTCTTATTCCAACATATTGTCTTATTTCTGTTGATATTATTTTTTATGTTTTCATAGCATGCAATTTAGCTTTATTTGTGTGTACATATATATGAGTGGTTGTACATGATAAGTGCCCAATGCACCATCTGTAGAAAGTTGTTATTTTCGTTATTCTAGGCGCTACACTATTTAGATGCGCTAGCATCCATAGCAGTGACCAACATCACTGACTGACTTACAATTTGACGAATCGATATAGCAAAAGCCTCTCACCATCTCCACGGTGCATTCTCTCCAATTCTTTGTATGGGAGAAATACTTTTATCTGATGTCGCTCAACTGACCTTCCCTTATCTCGACATCTTAGCATGGAATTCTGTTTTACCACTACTTCTTTTAGCATATATTTGTACAGAAGACAAATCCAGGGCAGTTGCCTGAATGAAATTCTATTTCACTACGATAGCACTTTTCATGCGCGGCCATCCATAGAATAAAATGTTGAGGAGCGAGTCTAAAAGTTTTGAAATAAGTGCGAAAAGGTAAATACAAATCTCTCTTAGAATGTACCGATTATTTTAGAATAACTGTCACTGAAGGATAAAGTTTGATAATTAAGAGATAGAGTAATAATTTATCACAATTGTAACAGTTATAAAAAAATAAATAAATAAACGGTGAAACGAATCTATTTAGTTCAAAAGTCTTTTTAAAAATTATGGCCTACTTCAAGACCATGACTTTTCAATTTCATTGAAATTCTCAATAAACACAATTCAACAAAACCAATCTTAACTTAGACATATATAATAAATGAGATTATTCTAATATAAACAGTAAATATAATCAATTAACAACTTGACATCGGTCCAAACTTTCAATTTTTTAAATAGTATTACGATCGATGATGTAAATGGAAATGAGGATTGAAAAAAAAAGATAAGATAATATTTTTGTTTTATTTCACCAAATGAACAGTATCAAGTTGATCGTGAAACTTTGTTTGATTGATACAACTTTGAGCAGGAGAAAGTACTATTTAGACGTAATGACTCACAAGAAGTATTCACGTATATATATTATATGCAGTATAATTATTATGAATCGATTTTAGAATTTTTTATCATAAAAAGTTAGAATGAAATAATGAATGAATGAAATAAGTAAACGTCAATAATACTATTAATGATTTTAATTTCATTTTTCTTTTAATTTATCCAATTTTTTTTTAATTTGTTTAATTTTATACTTACAATTAAATGACAATAGATTTTAGAACGGTCTTCTACTCAAGAGATTAGTGATTTTAAAATTTAATTATTTACTTGCTATGATTTGTGTTTATTAAATATTGATTGAGAATTCCTGTGAGCCACTTTCTACTTAACTTTTTTGAGAAAATGTTTAATAAATCATTCAAAAATATCATAAGATTTGAAATTTGTTGAAAATAAAAGAAAATAAACTAAAGATATACACAAAAGAAAAGATTATTAAATCAGGAAAAAGATTGCATAATTTTTTTTAGCTTTTTGAAGGGAAAGGGAGGTAAGTCTGAAGGATTGACCTCATATATACATGGTAAGTATTGGTTAGAATTATTACATTTCAAAACCAACTAAACCTAATTGGTTAATGTTATTCAGATGCAAATGGGATTTTTGTCCTTAAAATTACAGAACAAAACATTGTCAGTTGTTGATGAGTGCATTAGGCACGAAACGTTAACATTCACCGAGTATATATCCTTGTAATTATTTTTATATCAATAGCTCTATTTACTGTATGAAAATTGAATAAATTGAAAATATATTATGAACTATATATATATATTTATATATATAATTGCTCTCTCTCTCTCTCTCTCTCTCTGTTTCTCTCTCTCTCTGTTTCTCTCTCTCTCTCTCTCTCTCTCTCTCTCTCTCTCTGTTTCTCAGAAGTCTTCTCTTTTCTTATGTACCTATGAGAATTATTCATTTAAATCTTACGGGGGTATTCTCAAAAACAGGATTAGCCAAACATTATTGAAGGCGGGCTTTATCAATTTTTTTTCCTTGTCGGTTAAGGCAAATAAAATTGGAACAATTGTCATGCAAAGTCATCGAAACAGGTTTCATTTTTTACTTACACATATACCATACAGATATCTATGTGAGTTTTGGGGGGCATGAAATATTGTCAAATCATGGTTCAAATTTGACCGAGTCTATTGACGGAACTAGAGGAATTGGTAGTTTTAAAACTTGTTTTTAATTCAAAACATTGATTCATTCGAGGCCACCACAAAATTTTCTTTTTGTTTCATTCCCGATACTGAATTTTATTGTTCGCTAACGAAAGATGGATTTTCTAAAAAAAGCAAAAAACAAGGAATTTTTTTGGCAAAGTCACATTCTCGATGAAATTGTAGGTCCGAAGAAAATGAGACAGCGGGTCCCCAGATCGTAGTTCACCGAACCCAGCTCTGAGACATCAAGCCATTTTTTCAGGAATAGCCGAATGTGTTAATACAGTTTAGTCATATAACAAATGAATCAAATTCCTGTTCGAGTGCATGGGAGGATCTGTTTGTATTATTAGCAGTTTAAAAAACACAAAATCGGCAGTACTTCGAATCCTTGTTTACTTCTCTCTGTCACACATTCATGAGATATTTTGATGCAAAATTATCTCTGCCACATCTCATCATCATCGTCATCATCATTCTTTTAACGTCTGTCATTGGACATGGACCTTCCCCAGGATCCACCACATTTTCTATCATGAGCGTCGCGGAACCAATATTTTCTGAATTTGTCTAGTTCATCTCTCTATGTTGTGTTCTGTCGGTCTCGGTTGCGCATGTGATCTCTTTGAATCAATGTTGTGAGTCATGATGTCCATCAGTTGTCTATCATTCTCGCAACATGGCCATTTAAGTTTTCTAATGGATTCTATGATGTATTGGACTCCCATTTTCTTCCTGATATACAGTGCTGTCTTGTGATCTCTCCATATACGGTTGAGCATGATTCTCTCATGTGCACATTGCGTGCTCCTCAGTTTGCAGGTCTGTCTCTTGGTTAGGTTCCATGTTTCAGCTCCATAAGTGACTATCGGGGGGAAGCATTGGTTGTATACTCTTCTTTTTAGAGTTCCAAACATTGATGCAACATTGGGTACTGAATGGCAGGGAGTTTGTTTATGTTTGAGAACTAGTGACAGGGAACGGCGGGGAGTGACAGGTATAGACAATGCCATTCGTTTGGAAAAAATCAGCAAAGCATTTTTATGAAAGTCTGCTGTCAAACTTCTGGAAAACATATTGACAGATACTGTTTGTTCCTCTAGTAAATACACACACACGTACATATATATATAAAAATATATATATATATATATATATATATATATATATATATATATATATATGTGTGTGTGTGTGTGTGTGTGTGTGTGTGTATATATATATCAAAAAAAGAAAACTACAACATAATTACTCAAGTTAGGATAAAAAGACTTTTTTTCCAAATCTCCAAATTAAGCAACCGACAAAAATCCTGCCTTTGAATATAGAAGACGGTTTGTTTATTCGAGTACTTCTTATCACTAGAAGAATATCTATGATTGACTGATAGATATTCTGAGATCATAATGAAGATAGCGATAAACCATTCAGGTTGCTTCCTTTTCTCCTATATCATATGTCCATAGAAGCGCTACTATTTCTCGGAAAAAGAGAGAAGGGGGAGAGAAAAAAGATGTGCATATAACTTGTAATGCGACTGTTAGCTTGTTTGTCTCGCAAAACATTATTCCTCAGTATGTTTTTACTGTTGGCTGTTTTGATATAAATAAGTTCCAATTTCCTGCAACGTATAACCATGCAACGTTCACAGGAGAGAATCACGATCGGCATCATATTGAGAGATCACCAGACAAAACAGAATAGAAGAAAATTGAACAGGAGTCACAGATATGGGATCCATTACGAAACAAAAATGGCAAAGGATGGTCATGTTGCAAGAATGTCTGACAAGCCCCGGACATCACGACCCACAACATAGATCCTTAAGAACTATGGCTGGTAATATATGAGATGGTGTGACGAACTAAATGAGTTCAGAAAGTATTTGCTCCACAACGCCCATGATAGAGGAGTCTGGCGGATCTTGGAGAAGGTCGTTGTCCAACGACTAATGCCGAAAAGCTGATGATGATTTTGATGATGATAATTACCTATCATTTTGTTATGCTTATGCATGCATGCCCATGAGTGTAAATGAATCCATTTATGGGTAATCCAACAATATGCCTGAAATATGACAATATAGGAAGACTTTTTAAAACAAATGATTCTTCAATCCAACGATTCACTCATCCTGTGCTTTGTCCAGGAAATAAGGCACTAAAAGGAACTGGGTATAGGTATACATATTTCCTCATTTACCGTTTTTCACAAACCCAATCTACCAACAAATACACATGGCCACCTAAAACTATTTCCAACTTTTAGGTCTGAACTCTTCCATTAATCGAATTCTGAATAAATCTCACTCTAAAATTACAAACATCTTATACCTGATAAACTGATCAGCACTGATGAACAAAGGCCAGTCGGTGATCTGCCAAGGTTCATGACACACATACCAACACTAAGTTTACCACACACATGATCTATCGATACACAACCTCCCCTACTCATTACAAACTCATAGACCAAATATATAAACCTCCGGTTCCTTGTAGCACCTAATTTTCTTGACAAAGCCCAAAATGAGCAGAACGTCGAATTAACGAATCTTTTGTCGTGAAAATTTTTCGGTGTGGTCATTTTATTCTTATATATATATATATATATATATAAATATATATATATATATATATATATATAAAAGTAACGGGAATAGTCAAGCTCAAGTGTGGCACATTACAAGAGCCGGTGGTTTTTGTCACTATTTATTGAACTATCTATGGACACTCAATTTTTTGTTAGAAGTTGGTGTTTAGGGTGGTAGCCCGATGCCCAAAATTGACTCACAGCCCTTCGATTCTTCTATATCTGGTGTGGGTTGAAAAATGGATCCATAACCTTCCCAAGGACATTTGAACGAAGTTAACGCAAGCTGCACCAGATTTCAATCCAGTTTGCCGATTCCATTCACTATTCAGTTATCTGTTGGGCCACCTGCTACTTTCTTAGCAGTAATTGGTAAATATTTGAATAATGTTTAGAGTTTCATTTAGTTGTTACTACCACCCCTACAACTACTACTACACATAAACACACGAACATATCCTCATCATCATCGCCATTAGTCTTTCAACGTCCGTCGTTGGACATAGGCCTTTCCCAGGATTCGACACACCTCTCTATCATGGGCCTCGCGGAGCAAGTATTTTCTGAATTTGTCTAGCTTGTTTCTCTATCTAATATCCTGTCGACCTCGGTTTCGCGTGTGATCTCGGGGGGATCCATGTCGTGAGTCGCAATGTCCATCGGTTGTCCGCCATTCTTACAATATGGCCAGCCCACTGCCATTTGAGATTTTTAACGAACATGTACGTATCACTAAAGCAGGAGCACGGGCTGAAGAACATCTATAATATCGTTGCAACAGTGTATCACGTTATGAAAAAGAAAGATGTTAGACTTCGAAACGCGTCCTGGATACAAAGTATAAAAAAGAGTATGATGATTTTTTTCGGATGTTGATATTACATCGTATTATATATATATATATATATATATATATATATATATATATATATATATATATATATATATATATATATATATATGTACATATAAAACTAATGTCCTTAGTTGATATGCGCGTGTGTTCATCTATATTATCTAAAACAAGTTTATCTTGGTATGTTTTTCTTTGTTCTATCTACTATATTGATTAACCAAGAAAGGAAAAAAAAACATTGGGGACACTTCATATTAACGTGGGTGTTTATTGACCATGCGTTTGTCCTTCACAAAATCTACAATTTAATATGAATATCTTCAAGAACATTTGCCAACAGCACATTTCGCTTGATAATAAACAAACCCAACAGGAGATGAATAATCACAAACAGGAATCGCTATTTTGCATATGGAAGTAGGCGGGTTCGAGAGTATGGTGTCTGGCGCATGATCAACACAGACTATCGGCGCATTGCTACATGGAAAGACACCGACATTTTGAAATCTATCAAGAATTACCATCACTGTCAATGATTGAACAACAATAACATTAAAATTTTGAACTCATGTAAAAAAAAAAAAAAAAGAAAATTCAGATGAAGAATAAATATGGTCAGAATTAATTGTATCTATAAAATCACTGGCGTTTTCCACGGGAAAACATCTAAAATAGTATTTCAAAAAACATGCAGAAACATGTAAAATCTGGAAAATCTAGATGTTATTAATATACCCGTCAAAATAAGATCCTGGGGGATCAAAAGAAGCTCTTTTCCGAAAATTGAAAAAAAAGGATCTTGTGGGGTACTGATGGCTATTTTGAAATATGTCAAATAGTATGACTAATAAGGCTGGAACACAAATACATGCATGCATAAAAAAGGAAATT
The DNA here is from genome assembly GCA_963457665.1 of Thysanoteuthis rhombus. NCBI lineage: Eukaryota > Metazoa > Mollusca > Cephalopoda > Oegopsida > Thysanoteuthidae > Thysanoteuthis > Thysanoteuthis major. The sequence continues at coordinate 49,073,684 of OY735216.1, read as the reverse complement.
TAGAAAGGGATAGAACCTTCCACCAGTTTTGATGGCCACGGTTGTTTGATGATTGGTGAGGTCTGTAGTGACCAAGCAGTTAACAGCACAGAGAACAGACTCAGCGAAACGAGTTCAATCCCCAGCTAAGACAGCTCGCGTTCACTTCGCACAAACGTCCATGGAAAAGACGTGAATCTATCTCTACTCTCCACTTTGGATAAAACAGCGTATGGTTACCCCATTTTGTGTATTTGTTACCTTCGAGTCTATTTAACATATTGTCAACCAGGGCCGAGTGAGTAGTAATATGTTGAGCCCAAGAAAGCTTTACAGTTTTAAATACTAGACGCATTAAAGACTTTGTGTCAATTCAGTCACTTATTTCTCAATATCTGTTGATGTAAATTATATAACTTTCTCCAGTGATCTTAGTCAGCCTTTTCAATCTCCTTGAACGATCTCGAAGGAGGTTTTAGCAGGATCGAAATTGGTTTTAACAATTCAATTATATCAAACAAAACACTTCGCAGATATTTAGCATTTAGAAAAACAGAACAAGCGTGAATACATGCTTGTTGTGCTAATTGCGTGAAATTCCTGTTTTAAACTCGTAAAACCAAGCCATACAAAAAAAGTCTATTTTTGTTCGAATGTATGACAGGTACTGCGTACATGCATGTATCGGCGTGTATGAATTAATCCATATTGTGCGTGAATGAGCGCTTTTGTGTATGCGTGTGCATCTCAGTATCCATCCACCAAAGGACACTATCGTTCTTGAGTATAATTCTGATGTGTATATCAGTATTAACCTATCAAGCATATTAAATGTTACATGATATAATAGTGTTGATATGTATTCGTTTGTATGGGAGAGAGGGAGAGAAAGGGCGAATAAGATAGAGAAAGAGAGAGAGAAAGGAAGTATTATTTTCTGTTTCATCTTAGTGTGCGTGAGCATGCAGGTGTTTTAGTTAATAGTTATTGTAACAAAATAAGCTGAAGCAGAATTTATCTCGAATACAAGAACCCTATTTCTGCGATTGCTTCAGTCCCAAATGAGTTCATATTTTCCAGTCAAGCTAATTTTTCTTTCCGATCTCAATAAACATTTTCAAGATAACGATGCGCATGTTTTTTTGTTTGTTTGTTTGTTTGTTTATTTATTTGTTTTTTTTTCACATGCTAAACGTACAGGGTGACTATAATGTCTGTAAACGCTTCTTGGTTATGCTTTAAAACAAGGGTCGGCAATGTTTCTTGGTGGTAGGCAGGATGGTATACGTTTTGAGGGTTTTGTTTTTTTTTCTTTTTTCATGTTAGAATCTATTAAAAACTTAAATGGCAATGGGCAGGCCACGTTGCAAGAATCATAGACAACCAACAGACATCACGACTCACAACATGGATCCCCAGAGATCAGGGAAATGTGGCGAATCCTGGGGAAAGTCTATGTCCAACGACGGACGTTAAAAGACTGATGATGATGATAAGGGCCTTGGCAAATTAAAAACGAAACAATGATTATACAAAACCATGGAAACAGCGTGCGTTTCAGTGTTAAAACAACTTCATTGATAAAACATTGATTTATTCAGACTGCTTCAAAAACTAAAGTTTTGCTCTATTTTTCGACACGCAAATGTATTGTTCCCTCACCAAAAACAAACTAGGAGAGCAAGGATTTTTTTATATGCAATATCATATATTCAAAGTCAGATGAAATGAAGCCACAGGCTGGATTTAGTGCCTCTCTTAATAACAACATGTTTCTAAATATGAGACTGATAAGTCTTTTGATCAAGCAAGCTACAGCCTTCTTTGGTCAAGATTAGGCGACAGGCACCCAGTGAGGAACAGATTCACTATTAGTAGTGGTCTAGCAAATGTTCCACGACAAGATGCCCTAAAATCTTTTCATTGTACAGTTAACCAATGGTGTGTGGTATCTTTGGTGTATTGTGTGCTACGGGTGCACAGAAACGATTGTAGAAATTAGAGAATTAATGGAATGGATAACAGAATTTGGATTAAACTCTACTATCAAAAGATAATGGTGACCAATCCGAAATTTGTTTTTCTCTCATTGATTCTCTTATTTCTTTTTATTTGTTCGCCGTTCGTAACATCGACTGAGCGAGGGTGTGAAACTTTACTTCTAGCAATCGACACCACATTCCCTACATTGTATCAAAAAGGCTTTTAGTGTCCCTTATTTTTTACAGACACTTGCGTTTTTGTACACCCAAAACACACAGCGCATCCAAGTTACAAAACACCATACGCTACTGCTGCTAGCGTAATGTGGGTTTAATTCATACTCGTTCTTCCCTTACCTTTTGAGACATTCGTAGGGAAAGCTCAGACTCCTAATTAGTGAATGCATGTGGCTTGATAAAAAGACAACTAAATTCAAATCAAAGTAAGCTTTCCTCTTAGAAAAAACTTGGCCAAATTTCTTACACCTCTCTTCTCTTCCTTAAATCAATATAATAATAGGCCTATTTATATCAACCTTTATTCATATCTATGAGATGTGCAATGATAGTGCGTTTCTTCCTACTGTTGCCTTACTACTAACGGATCCATTATTTGTTTATGAATCCTCAAGTCTTAGTACAATCTTTATTTCTCATTCCCTAACGCTCGGATTACTCCTTTAAAATACATTGATACATCAAAAATTAAATATATCTTTAATATAAACATTATCTTATTTTTTTAAAAAGCGTTTTCGTAAGCTTATTAATCTAGTTGGTGTTTGTTGGGGTTCATATAAATGAAAATGAAAAGTAATCAATAGATTTCTTGATATCTCTCCTATTGAACATTTATAATGAGCTCCCAAAACTTTGCCTTGCACCCGACTTGACTCAATCGTTAATGCCATCATCAGGTCAGTTTTATAGTTTATTTGATGACACTCAATTCAGAATCATGTTCAATGTTAGTGCGTGCAATTTCACGTCGGGACTGCTTATATTAATTTCGCAGTGATGCCCCTGGGAGAGTCATGGATTTTTTTCTCTAAAGCTACTGGTAAAATAACTGGGAAGGCAGTCAGTCTTCGAGAAGAGCAACTCTGATTCCAAACCAAGGAGTGGAGCCCCTTTAAGGCTGTTTGATCCCCAATTCGACGCCCTCCGGCAGCTCCTGCAACCAAACTGCTGCCAGACATATTTCTCTGTGCCTAACTCAGGACCACATCAGCGTGACCGAGTGGATGGATTATTGTGACGACTGGGCATCCTCAGATCTCCAAATGCTTCACCCAGGCATGTGCCCGGGAGGTGCAGTTCCATTCATTGTCTGCAGATACAGAACGGGGGACATTCCTTTCATATCGTCAGGAAAATTTGCGATAACCCTCTGGTTTACCATCATTCTGATGATGCCGATGGCTATGCTTTGCGCAGCAGTCTGTGAGTGAAGTGTTGAGGTCGTTACTGAGGAACGATTTCACTCTCTCGGCTTCTAAATCAAATATTTCCAATGGTACGATGAGGCGTCATAACTGTTAGCCTTTTGGGGGCTGCAAAAGTTGCTATAAAAGAGCTAGAGTTTACCACCAGTCACGCTTGGTTTGTAATCAAGGTTGTCCTCTTCCTAGACTGGTTACCAACCAAGACCAAATAGCCTTGTCTGCTCTATGCACAGCTCAACTCTCCCAAGGCAAAAGGGCTCCAACTTCCCTGCCATTCACTAACAGCCGAGAAAAAAAGCAGATGTATGCGTTCCTGATGGGTATTTGTGTAAAGCAGATGTAAGTAGCTTCGGTCGAAACGCGAACTCAGTTCGTTGATTCCGTTTCTCGTTGCAGTAAACGTTATACCACTCCGCACTACCGTAGTAATCATATGGTATATTTTTTCACTTCTAATGATTCTTAATTTGATCAATTGTGGGAAAAAGAAAAAAATATTCTGATGTTTGACATGGTACGCTTTGTATACATCTAATGTAAGGATTTTCTCAGCATCTCTCCTGCTAAACTATTATTATGTCAGACCCCAGAAACTTGGCTCTATACCAGACATTAACAACATTGTCAAGCGAGAGTTGGGACGGGAACACATTGCTATCAAGTCACGTAAACTCATGCAAACTCACAAGGCCTCGGAACCGTGAAAATTAGCAGTAGGAATCATACTGGTTTACGTAACCTCGTGTGATTTTAATTGTGATCACCAAATATAACATGTCTGAATTAGAAAAGACTATGATATTGCCAAGAGAGAGCTACAGTTCATCTACAGACAGCTTACTCAGAATCAAGTCCAACTTCAGTTTTTTCACAACTTATATCGTTTGGGAAAATCTACAATAACCACCTGGTTTAAATACTTGGCCATGTGCCAGACATATTGGCAGGTGAGAGTTATAGTCAATTTCCGGACGGATTACTCAGAATAAAGTCTGGCCTCAGTTTTCTTGCAATTCACATAGTTAGGAAAAATCTGCAATAACCACATGGTCCATATACTTGGCGGATGAGAGCTATAGTTCATTTGCAGAAAGCTCACTCGGAATCAAGCCTAACTTCATTTTTCTCGAAATCTACATCGTTAGGAAAAATCTGGAATAACCATGTGGTCCAAATACTTGGTTTTGTGTCATTCTTTGATAATTTGAGTAGGTGAGAGTTATACTTCTCTAGCTGACATGTTACTCAGAATCAAATCTAGCCTCGGTTTTCTTGCAATTTACATCGTTAGGAAAAATCTGCGATAACCATGTGGTCCAAACACTTGGTTACATCATGTTGTGCCATACATTAATTATATGAGTAGGTGAGAGTTATACTTCTCTTGCTGGCATGTTACTCAGAATCAAATCTAGCCCCGGTTTTCTTGTAATTTACATCGTTAGGAAAAATCTGCGATAACTACGTGGTATAGATATCATCTCCAATAACCCCTGTTTTGACAAGGTGGGAAAAAAGAGAAGTAAAAGGAAAAACCGATTACACTTACGAGACAAATGTTTGACACGTTTCCAAAATTTGGCCCACATTTTGGCACAACTGGTGCGTGCTTGCAAGATAATTATTTTTCCTCGAGTTTTCGTCTACTTATTACCTATGCTTCACCTTTTTTTGACTTGTTAACGCTGACCGAATGCAAATAGAGTTCGTCGGCTAGGGTAATAATGTATAAATATATTAATGAAGGGAGAGGCATGTGAATTAGAGGGGAGAACAAGGAGGAAGAAGTTGACGAAGGTAAAAATATCATTATGGTACCCACGGGGAATCACGAGTGTTATAACGAATATGCCGTTATAACATATTTGTCGTTATGACAGATGGACTTTATTCAAAGTGTATAAATTGATAATGACTAACAAAAAGTATAGGTTGGAAAGACTTCTGATTACCCTTTCGATAATCTAATGCCCCATTTACGTCTTACAGGTCGGCTAATAAAACCGAATGAATCTAATAGTTTTTAGTATAATCCACTGGTATCTTAGTGTGCTGTTGCTGGAAACCAATCTCCGCCAATAGTCTTAAAAGGATATGCAAACCAACATGCCGTTCGAACGCGTATGCCGTCGAATAGTTCTGTCAAAACGAGTTCCATTGCCATGGGAGTTTCCTATAGGAGCACGTGAATTGGAAATGTTGATATAAACAAGACAGATTGCTGCAGGCTCAAACTGCACTCTCACGTCTGTTCAAACAGAAAGAACTTTCGTTTTGTGTACAAAAGATTTTTTATTTATATTCATATATATATATATATATATATATATATATATATATATATATATATATATTATTGTGTCATCCACAGACAGCTGTTTCGGTGTGTTGCATCTCCTCAGTATGGCAATAGACTTTCCATTATCCCATCCAGTACTGCAAGGCAGAATTGAAACCTCTGGACGGTCAGTTAAGCTGAATTTAAGCGATATACCTATTTAGACAGAAATTCCTCACCCATCATTTTTATGGAAGAATTTATATATATATATATATATATATATATATATATATATATATGTATATATATATATAAAACTATTGTGTCATCCACAGACAGCTGTTTCGATGGATTACATCTCTTCAGTATGGATATGGACTTTCCATTATCCCATCCAGGCAGAATTGAAACCTTCACTTCAGACCCGTTGACCGATTCCTACCTCTGGACTACGGAAATGGACAATGTATTTATTTACGCATAAATTACCCATCCACCAAAGTGCTTTATCCCTATAGAAGAGCATTGCATAAGCTTACAGTTGACGAGTTACCTCATTTAAAGAGTGCTCAACCCTGAAAAGAGGAGCATTATTTATATATATATATATATATATATATATATATATATATATATATATATATATATATATATATATATATATACGTGTGTGTGTGTGTATTAATTCGGACAGAGTAATTCCGGGCGTATCTGTATAATCAATTTTCTTCATTATCTAAGACTTGCCCAAGATTTAGCTCAGTCAGTGAGAAAGCCTCCTGGCAATTAGTCGGTCATGAGTTCAAATCACGACATAGGAATGGATAATTTTACATATCGGTTTGCGTCTATACTTTCGTTGAGGGTTGTTCTTGTTACGGTCAACTTCAGGTTTTGAGTCTGACAATAGGAAGAGAGGAACGGCGAGTTGAATATGAATGAACGGAAAGGAAATGAGAGAGGATTTCATAAAGGAAAGATCAACCGAAGACTGTTAACCCATCAACAGCCGCAGCAGACAAAGAGGAATAGCTATCCAGCCCAAGATTAAAGCCTTTGTCCATTGCAAGATAGAGGTCCTGACCCACGGATAGGATTGAATTGCCATCAATCACATTAAGGTTAATTAATTCGCAGTTAATGGTTAGAGAGAAAAAGTCAAATGATTATTAGGAGCCAACAACTTCGGTTCCACCTTCTTGTGATCGTATCAAAGCTCATGTAATCTATAAACAAGTTCCAATTATATCAAAGAGATTCACTCGACTGATTTGCATTAACTTATTTTCAGTGATCTATAATACATTTTGAAGGGAATATTTTTTCAATCATATCAATACATTCAAATGTTTTAGCGTACTGATAGTCGACTTACACTGTTTTAGAGTCTCTGCACTAAAAATTGTTGGGAATCAGGGTTTCTTTAAGCAGGAACTGCTAAAGCTGTGGCCAGTATAAGGGGTTTTTTTTATAGTTCGATGTATACAAAGGTTGTACTTAGGTCACTAATTTTCCATTACCAAATACTAACTCCATCCAAGAATCCACAAGGCAACTCCGTTTGAAGGAACTGTGAATGATGTTGACAAGTGGGTTCTGTGAGTAGATTTTGACTTTGCTCCGATAATTATGTATTATAAATAATACATTATAATAAAGAATCAAAGGATGACGGGGTATGGATGGCCTAACAGTTGATAGTACAGAGAATGGAATTGGAGAACTGGACCATTGGAGCTCTCTAGCCCAGGATCTCGGAGTGCCGAAAAGTCATGTACTCTGGTTAGCAAAGATGAATTGACTAGGAAGAATTAAATCACACGAGATCTCGTCAGGTATGGACAGTGGAATGAGACAACACTAGTGGTGTATGGTGCTTTGAATCTTTGGTGTACTGTGAGCTACGGATGCACAAAAGCTCAAAAATATTTCATAGGAAATTACGTCACCGGAACTAAGTACGGGCTTGTGTCTTAATTTTATCTAAGGGAAGCTATTGATGATTTGTAGAGAGTTTCACATAGAAGGTCACCGCATACATGTATTTTATCTCTGGGTGACTATTTATAAGCAGCCTATTTTCTGATTGATTTTTAAGACTAGGAGTTTTATAAAAAATATAACTTGAAATTTCAAAATATCCCTATAAAACTAGAATGATAAAATGAAATTTAAAAAAACTTCAATTTCAAAGTCTATCGGGTGCCACTTGAAACCAGCGATAAGTCAACTCTGACACGCGTATCATAGGCTCGCCATCTCTGGACTAGTATGAAAAATATGATTGGAGAAGAAAGAAATTCTATCTCCCATGGATTCGAGAAAAAAAAATGGCGGATAGTTATGGGAAAGAAAACCATCAGAAGAATAAAGAAAAGAACAATGAAGGTTAGAGAAAATGCTGCAAAGAATTGAAGAAGAAGAAGAAAAAAAAAATAAGCACCGGTCGTAGCGCCGCCTGGCGTTCATGTCGAGCAAATCAACAAATGCGTCGCTGAAAAAAAACCTGACGCTACTTACGAAAGCCGCACTACTTCGCGCCCTCGCCTTCGAGCAAAAATAATTAACCGCTTACGGCTGACTTGTTTATAATCAACGTCATAAAGCGTCAGAAGGACACAGAAGATGAATTATTCAGCCAATATCTCTGACCGTTTAGATAGGCCGAACTATATCCCACGTGTAAATAAACGGAGATGCGAAGACTTGGTTTTCTATTCGTCCAATTGAAGGAACCATTTGCATAATAATTTTGAGAAAAGGAAGACAAAATGATATAACAACTCTCTCCTCTTTCTTCCCTCTTTTTTCTCTCTTCTATATTACTAATTTCTGCTAGTAAGAATTTTTAACTGATAGACAGATAAAAATTTAGCAAAAGCAAGGATAACCATTAAGTGCAAACTTTTGTTATATGAATTTAGCTTTGGTTCGGTCTTTTGCTCTAAAATCCTTGAAAACAGACATAGAGAGTCGAACTCTTAATAAGTTGTACCTTAGACATAGAACATTGAGTAAATCGTGTGTTGGATGTAAATTAATGATTAATTTAATATGTAAATCCAATTGTTTATGTAAACCTTAATAATCCTCCGATTGGCATTCTGTACCTTTTTTTTTAAATCTCTATGCCTGAGCTAAAAACCAATTTTGGGGTTGGATCCAGGAATTAGTCTATAGAGTGTATACTGATGTATGGAACCATCCGTATCCCAGGAAGTATGCTTGTAACAAGGCCTAAAAATTATAATTTTTCAGAAGTAATACTATGGTGGACTTCTGGTACGTCATTGAGAACACTTGATATAACAATAAGCTGCTTAGGAAGCTTTAATTTGGAAAATTCTAAATTACTGATTTCTAAGCGGTTGCGTGGGAAAATGCATTCCTCAGTAACCAATACTACGGGCCTGCAGTTTGCTATTGTTTCCGGGTCTGTAAATGATTAGTACCTATCAAAGAATATTTGTTTCGTATTTTGTGCTTTCACCGCCAACTGAACAATTTTTCGCCATGTCATCCTTTTAGCCCCCCTCGTCTATAACATCAGAGTCTTCTAATTCATTCTCTCTCTCTCTCTCTCTCTCTCTCTCTCTCTCTCTCTCTCTCTCCCTCTCTCTTTCTCTATATATATATATATAGAGAGAGAGAGAGAGAGAAAGAGAGAGAGAGAGAGAGGGGGGAGGTAGATTTGGATTGTGGTTTCACACCAGTTGCCAAGTGGTTATCGCTGATGGCTGATTGACAGTAAGTCTCCTCAGGTCTCCAGCCCTCCTCTCGTATCGTTCTCACCTGTCATAGCGGCGTAATGGTGTCTACCGCTTCCACCATGCCTTCATCTCGGCTGTCAGGCCATTGCCATCAAGAGTAGAAAAACAGACACGACAGCTGGGGGTCGTAGATCTCATTTCTCCAGTACACTTCTCAGTATTTGCGTGGTCCTCAATAGAGCTGCTGTCTGTGTAGTCTCAACCCTTCCTCTTATCTCCAATCGCTCCAATCTCGTTTTCGGTGTCTTTGGTGCGCTTCCGAGTACACTTTACACTACTGGTATAACCCTGATTTTCGTGCTCTAAACTTTCTTCAGTTCCCTAGTCAGGTCCTGGTATTTCCATAGTTTTTCACTTTCTTTTGTATCTATTCTGTGATCCACAGGCACGACCATGTCTATTATTTTGCAGATTCTCCTTCCCTTATCCACGATTATTAGTTCCGGTCTACTTGCTTGGGTAGGGTGATCAGTTTGGATGTCCAAGTCCCAGAGTAATTTATGGCTTGCATTTTCCAAGGCTGTCTCTGGATAATTGAATCCCATTCGTTTGCACAGTTCCCAGTGTAGCACTGTGGCTACACTGTCTTGTCTACTTGTGCACTCTTTCTGGGTTTGTTGACTATATTCACTGGACATCTGGTTTAAGGTATCATCCCTTCCTTCATATAAGTGACATTTGCTGTTTAGTTGGGTTCAGTTGATGTCAAGATGCATTTGTTTGGGGCTGCCATGATGAGCAATTCTGTTTCTCTCTTCAGGTTTCCTTTGCATATACATGCCCATGATATCCTGTCTGCGACATTTAGGTGGTGATGGTGTTGATAGTGGCGCTTCTCTTTTTCACTATTACATATATATATATATCATTCCACAATTTTTTTTCACTTATCTCCATCTCATACAATGTTGATCACTCTTTCTTCTTCTTCTTCTTCTTCTTCTTCTTCTTCTTCTTCTTCTTCTTCTTCTTCTTCTTCTTCTTCTAATAATAACAATTATTATTATTAATATTATTATTATTATTATTATTATTATTATTATTATTATTATTATTATTATTATTATAATGATGATAATAATAGTAATAGTAATAATAACAACGATAATATTAATAATAGTTCTTGTTGCTTTTCTTGTTTCACTTTTTCGCCATTGTCAAACTCCCAAGCTACTGTAAAAAGAACAACAAGGGTATTTTAACTCATCTGGCACAACTTTTTGCCTATCCTATTTCCTTCTTCTTATTATTATTATTAGTAGTAGTAGTAGTTGTAGTAGTAGTAGTAGTAGTAGTAGTAGTAGTATCATCATCATCATTTTTATTCCCTTTTCTTATCGATAACTTAGTCATCATAAAGATCATTCCGGAAAGTTGAAGCAAAAATCTGAAAGAGGAAATTCTTTTCTCTTTTCTTTTCTTTTCTTTTGTTTTTTGTGCGATGACATTTTCTCATTAAATGTCTGACGATGATAGCAGCCTCGGTGAGCGCACTTGATACCCGTAATAGTTTGCTTGCGAAAAAATGGCAGCCGAGGGTCATCTTGACCGGATGAGAATGGCCTTTGAATTATTATATCTTTATCTTTTGATTGACCCATCCCGTCCCATTACCCAGTCTATCTACACACATATTCGCACTCTAAGATACACATGCACACACACACACACACACACACACACACACATATATATATATATATATATATATATATATATAGAGAGAGAGAGAGAGAGAGGAGGAGGAGGAGACAAAAGAGAATTTTCTTTAGATCCATCTCATTCCGTTTGTATCTATCTATCTATCTGTAAGTTCATCTGTCTATCTACTTACATACCAGTTGATACATATACATATATATATATATAATTTTCTTCATACAAATCACTTCCTCTTGATACGTATTTAATAACCAGTCAACCAATATATGTGCACATTCTTATCATTTTATTCATGTATATCTATAAGTCAATCAATGTATTCATCTCTCTCCCTCTCTCTCTCTCTCTCTCTGTCTCTCTCTCTCTCTCTCTCTCTATATATATATATATATATATATATATATATATATATATATACATATATAATTCTATTCATATCCACTCATTCTGTTCATATCTATCTCTCATTTGTCCATATATATCTATCCATCTCAGTTCATATACGTCTTTTCATATATATATATATATATATATATATATATATATATATATATATATATATATATATATATATATATCCCATTATACGCCTTAGACTATTCATCTACCTCAATAACGTCGATCCCATTATGATATTTTTCCAGCTATCTCTCAATTTATCCACCTCTCATTTTATCTCCAGTGAGAGCATAAAGTATCCGATACATTTCGAAAAGTTTATGTCAGCATCTTTGTACAGCTTAAAAATTGACAGAGCCTGGAACAAATGTTTAAAAATATACATCAATCAAAATATCGAAAAGAATTTCAACATTGGAAGGTTATGTACAAAAAACGTTTATCTTGACTTCACATTCAGTCAATTTTGAAGACGTATAATGATGTTAAAATGAGCTTTTTGAAATGTATCGGATACTTTATGCACTCACTGTGTCTATTTAGTTAGCTATCGAATCACAGTAGCCCCAGAAATGGCCTGTTCCACCAACCAGCCATGTGGATTATGGATTCTTTTCTGTGCTTCTCTGTGCCTACATGAAGTCGAGAAAGCTTTACAGCTTCAAACGCTGAATATATTTCTTTAAACTTTTTCCAAAACTTTGTTATTTCATTTACTTATTCTATAGTATCTGCTAATGGAATTTATGTTTTTTTAATTGATTTTTATGCTTCACACATAATTTTATATCATGGTATTATGGTACTACGTGTGAATCTTTCTAATTTGGATTATCAGTTGTTTACTATATAACTGTTTCAGGGATTTAAAAATAACATATGTGCCAGATTCCTGGTCACATTTTGAAGGGTACAACCTTTGGAATTTGCACGAGTACACGACTACACTAATTCTAAAAACAGACATTTCGTTTTGTTTTTTTTGTTGTTGTTTTTATTGTTTTTTGGGGGGGTTGTTAGTTTGGTTTTTTTTAATGGTGATTTTCTGAACAACCAGACCCAAATCTAGAGTGGATATTTTTCGGATAATCTTTTCGATGAAAAAAGATTTTTTTTTTCAGATAATTTTTGCCAGTATTCAGTTCAGGTGAAAGCACTGGCCACGGAGATTCTTTTATGCAAGGTTGGGATATTTATCTATCTATGTTATCACTTTTGTTTGGCTCTTTTATATCTTAATATTCAGAGCCCCAACCCTCAATTTAGTGTCGCTACCTCCTTTATCTGCCAAATTGCGATGTTTCAACGTCACCATCTACTTCTCTTTCAACATTTCCGGATTATCTTTGCTCACTATCAGCAAATCTAATGGATCTTATATCTCTGGCTCCAGTTATATTTCTGTTATATACTGGGCTGTCTTGTGATCTCTCTATAATGGCATTGGCCTGGCTATGTCGCAAGGATGTCAGGCAACCACCAAGCATTGGGATTCGTATCATGGATCCCCAGAGATCATATGTGAAACTATAATCAGCAAAAAAAAAAAAGAGATGGTGTAACTAACAAGACCAGTTCAAAAAGTATTGGCCCCACGACGCTCACGAGAGAGAGGTTTGGCGAATCTCTGGAAAAGTGTATGTTTAATGTAGAACGCTAAAATTATTATTATTATTATTATTATTATTATTATTATTATTATTATTATTATTATTATTATTATGACGATAGTAGTGTTTCTCTATTTCCCAAGGATCTTATTTATCTGCTAATTTTTCTCTGCTGAATCTGATCTTGAGTGCACGTCAGCTGCATATCAACCTGCAATGCAAACAGAAGACAATCGAATCTTAGCTAAAGGTGTTGTATACCGAACTTGTGGGTGCACACGCTCTTCTAGAATGAGAGACGTTTCATGAAAAACATTCATCTTTCACGCTTTAAGAACAGAATTTCTAGCCTGCTTATCATTTTTCTGATCAAATATTTACGGAGTGCAAGCGGGATGGGTTTCGTTTTTATTTGTTCTTAACGATTATTAATACATACAGGTCTGGTTAGTCATTCAATAGAAACCGTCTTTTGGCTGCATGCCCCGTTGGGGGTGATCAATTAAAGCACAAACAGAAGTGATCAGTGAATAAGTTACTTCTCCCACCTTTTGCTTGGTAATAATCACTAAAAGGGAGTCCGAAATAGCGCACTTGAGCCGTCCATCTCTCTGCTCTACGTTCGTAAGCATGAATATTTACATGTATGTGTGTGTGTTATAAATGCGTTATATTACGTTGAAATCTTATTAGAAATGATCTCCTGTTTTTATACGGGGAGATGACTGCTTTATATCCAAATTCCTATTTTGTCTATTCACTGCCTATATCTACCGTATCATTTGTTTCTTGACGTGGACAAATATCATCGAGAAATGGTTATATGATCCGAGATAGATAATTGATAATCATGAATGCATACAATTACTTATAATCATTTCTGTCGGATCATGTATCCATTTCCTGATAATATAATAATCCGTGTTGAGAAACAAATACAGCAGATACAGACAGCGATTGAACAAAAGGAGAATTTGGAGCAGTTATTTGGAACTTTTGCATCACCGGTGGCTTTTTAGCTCAATGGCAAGAGCAACCTTATGACACAGGTCCGATTCCTGCAACAGGCCCATTTTCTTTTATTGTTTATTTTATGTATGATGTCTAGGCCAAATGATACTTTCACTGTGTAATGACGGGATATCATTTCAAATATGAGTTTCAAAATAATATACCGCGTTTATTATCATTCATATATAATTCTCACTGATAAATATATGTGTGTGTTCCCATTTCGCCGACAGTATGTACTTCATTAGATTGGACAGTTTGCGTTCAAAATAATGTGATAATTGTAGAGACATTTAACTTATAGAGCTTCAAAAAGAAAGATGGAAACTGAGCATATGACGAGTCAAACTGACGAGTTCATGGTGTGCAATCTGATAAAGACATACGTTCAATTTCATTCATTTAATTATACTTATTAATAAAAAGATTACATTTTTTTAGATCCAATATATGACTTTCGTTGCCTCTTTGTAACTATCTTATACAACCATAGATTTATGTACATCAAAGCAAAGTTGAACACACTCACACACACACACGTGTGTGTGTGTGTGTGTGTTGCTCTCACTCTATTCTTGGCTGTTGTCCAAACTTCATTGGGTAAACAAAAATGCTTGGAGGACATTCGAATTGACTATCGGGCCAAAAATTAAGCCCCCCTGGGCGTACTTGTTTCTTATTCTTTCCCCTGGTGTCTAGCTGCAAACCCTTAAGCCTACTCATTGTTTTTGTTCAGTGTAGCATAACAAAATTCTCAAAACAAAAGAACTTCGTCTGTTTTATTTATACCAATGAGTCAAAACACTATGACCACAAACCAAATAAGGTGGGGTTTTTTTCTCCATATAAAAAAAAAGAGCTCAGGCAGGAACTCTTAAAGGCACTTAACGGTTTCTTTGGGGATTCGATGCCAGAGTGTTGGTCCAACACATTGAATACGTTCTCAATGGGATTGAAATCGGGGGAGTTTAGTGATCAGGAAAACACAGCGAAGTCTTCTTCGTGTTCTTGAAAGCATTCCAGTAAGACTTGTGCAATATGGCTGGGCGTGTTGTCCTGATGAAAGATGCAACTTCCATCGTAGAAGACTGTTGCTATGAAGGGGCTTAAATGGTTTTCAATGATGTTGGAGCACATAGCATGTAATAAAGTACGTTCCACATAAATAATATGATCCAGTGTTTGTCAGCAGAACGGTTCCTGAGCTATTACCCTGCTCCGATCGGCATGCTGGAGTCCCAAAGTACATCCAGATGCCATCGTCACCCCAGGATAAACATGCACACGTTCCCAGTTGCCAACCTTATTCAGGAGAAAGCAAGACTCATTGGACCAGGCGATTTTCTTCAATTGGTACAAGGTCCAATTTCCGACGCTCGTGTCCCCGTTGAACAAGCTTTCAGCGATGGACAATTGTTATTATTGGTACTCTGATTGGCCTGTGGCTGAAGCAAAAATAGAAAAAAAAACAGACCAGAACAAAGATAGTAATTTCAGAAAGACAGACAGAAAGAAAATTAGAATGAAAAAAGGAAAAGGACATTGAGAGAAAGAAAGGATAAAAGAGAGAAAGAAAAAAGAAAGGAAGAACAGAAGAAGAAAGGAAAATTCCAATGGATGAAGGAAAAATTATAAAAGAAAAGAAACAAAAATAAAATTATCGGAAGTAACATAGAAATAACAAACAAAAGATGAGGAAGTAATGAAGAAAATGAGGAGGAAGAAAGAATAAAAGTAACGAAAAAGGAAGTCGAAAGTGGGGGAAACAAATTTAAAAAAGAAGGAAATAGTAAAAGAACGAAAAGAAAGTGATAGAAATAAAGAAAGAAAGAAAAAAGAAAGAAAGAAAGAAAGAAAGAAAGGAAGGAATAAAGAAAAATAGACAGAAGAAAGTTGATTAGAGAAAAAATAATATTAATATAAAAGATGAAACTAGCAAATTCAAATGACAAAAGATGCGAAATAAGACTAGCTTATTCAGGGTCAAACTTGACTTCAGACTCAACTATCTCAGCCAACGAGCCGAATTTTCAAAAAGAAATTGTTTAGGCATTGAAGGGAGTGTTTTTGGAAAAATGTCAAGTTTTCGCTAGGTACGGTTAGGGCTGAAAAGAGTAGATAAGTAAGAACAGAATTATAATAAGGATTTTTTTTTTTAGAAAGAAAAAATACATCAAGATCTAATTAGAAGAATCTACATCAGACTCCAGATAATTCAATTTAGCACCCATAGTTTTCCATTTTCTCTTCCTTTCTTTTATTGCTTCCTTTGTATACTTTGTCTTTTTCTCTTTTTCTCTCTTTCTTTCCCTCTTTCTTTCTTCCTTTCTTCCTTTCGTTAATTTATGACTTGAGAATAGAATTCGTCTATATCTTTTTCCTTCTCTCTCTATCCATCATTTTAAACTTTTCACACTTTAGTCTTGACTGCGAGTCCGAACTTGCCATTGTTGTTAGGTTAGGAAAATAAAGTCAACGCCGTAGGAGTTTGACAAAAATCAAAATGGCGACTACCAACTAAAGAAAAAAGTTTCCAGACCTTCTATTGAATCAGCAATCTTAATCCAATATCCGAAATCGCCAAGCGTACCTCTATTGCTTGGGAAATGCACGAATCTTCGGGCAATGCCTTTTTTTTAATTTATAGTAAACTACATGCTCAAAAACAATCTGATGTGCAATTTGATGTGATCCAAGTATGTGAGCGCAGAATTCTCCAGTTTCCGAATCATTCACACGTATGATAGTTCGAAATATACGAATGTCTTGTCGAGATAAGGGACGAAACTGACGCAGTAAGTTGAATTTGATTCCTGTAACTGACACAGTGGAATAGAATTTCATTCACAGCGTAATGAAAATGCTTAATCAAAAAAGAACTTTGAATTGAATAGAATCAACAACGAAAAAGATATAAGAATCCATTTTCGGTCAACAGGACACTAAGCAAATGCAAATCTCTATTACCTATTTGTATGAAATGCAATATACATATACATATAAACTGTTAGAAATATCTATGTACTGGTTTATACGTGATGTCAAAATCAAGAGCATATACATACAGGTATATATATATATATATATATATATATATATATATATATATATATATATGCTCTCAATTTGACGTCACGTATAAACTAGTACACAGGTATTTATGTACTAGTTTACACGTAACATCAAATTAAGAACATATATATATATTTATATATATATATATATATATATATATATATATATACTCTCAATTTTGACTTCACGTATAAACTAGTACATAGATATTTCTAACAGTTTTGCGTCTGCTATTTTGTTGGGCCATTCACCCCTGAATGACAAACAGATGTAGTACTTAGAAAAGCGACCGACTAGTTTTACAGAAAGGTAGGGAAAAGATTAGTTATAATATACCATTGATGAATTCCAAAAAAAGCATATGAGAATAAGTACAATAGATAATCACTATGTTATTTTGGATCACTAATCTGCTACACATTAATTTCCTTTGTGCGTCGATTGAAAACCGTATGTTTGCACGGTAAATGCACAACTTTGAGGAAACTATGTCCTGGGGATCTTCTAGCAAGTATGGGAGAAACAATACGTGACCATGACATCCAAGGTCTTTGATTGTATTCCTGATGTGTTGAATCAAAGCGCGCAAGAAATATCTGGTAGGGAAAGGGGAAGGACTAAACATCATTGACGGGTATCGCCAGAGAGAGAGAGAGAGATAGTGAGAGAGAGAAGGTTATAGTAGATAGATGCATATACAGAGAGGGCCAAAACGAGTATGTGATTGATTGATAGATAGATAGATGGATAGATAGATAGATAGATAGATATGTATACTTATACAAGATAGATATGTGTACTTTTAGATGGATATTTTGAACAGAAACACAATAGATTGACTATATGAAAATTGATATATAGGGTACACGGAGAAAGTATTTATCTTGAAAATTCAATAGTATTGGTTATTATTAAAGTTATTTATTGCGTCCAACTTTTGGAGTCCATTGTATTGCTTTGCCTCACATGCTTCAGACATGATACAATATTGTCTGCGATTGCAGTGGTTTTCAAACTATATTGTATGACAGCATTCCTAGAACTATATTTCTGACTTATGCAGCACACCAATTCTTTATTCAATAAAGTGTGAATGCATATTTGTACTGCGAGGGACGTACTTTACTGTTTGATCACCATCCTACTCCTACATAGCAGTAAACTCTGAAATGGTTACGGGGTTGGTGTACTGTAAAATGAAATGAATTAGACGGAAACATTTCAGTAGCGAATGAGGGAAAATTTTATATCAGCAGACGTACTAATCACCTCTTTTAATTTTCAATTGTCGCTAAAAAGGTTGAGATCTTATACAATCGATTGATTAGACCACCAGATTGGTAACCCTGTGGTGGAAGCGGGACAGACATGATTCCCGCACAAATACATATTTTTTCAACCTCAATGGAAATTCCTACAAACGAAAATTCGGTTTAACGATGGGTTCCCCGATAAGTTGAGTTTTTGCTTTCCTTTAGTTAGAATTCATGGAATCGGGTCCCTTCGCGGATATCATATCTAAAATAACCTTCTATTTCACTTCATAGACAGTTCCCTGATCCTATATCCCCAACGCACAAATCTAGACAACATAGAAGCTGAAATAAACAGTAAAATCCACTATTGAATTCACACAAGAAGAATACAATAACACACCACCTTTCCTTGACGCTCTACTACACGGATCCAACAACACCATCAAATATTGCGTCTTCTGCAAAGCCACTAACAATGAAGACTACAAACATTTTTTACTCCCACCGTATTCCAGAAATAAAACCGAGGTTAATCATAGATTTTTACCTGAGACTCCTCAGAATATCTTGATGACGAAAAAAAAAATACATCCAACAATCACTCCAGCGCTCACAACACTCCGTATACAACACAAGAAAAAAAAAGCATGTAAAATCCACACAACTAACACCAAACAAAACAGAAAGAACAACGCCACTACCATTAGACGCATCACATAACCTCATCAACACAATCAACACCAACCTCAGTTGATACAGTACAAAATTCGCAGTGATCATCTTTAGTCGGAATAGATGAGTGGAGTTTGACCCTGCAGCAGCCAGGCTTGTCTTCATTATGTTTTCAATTGATAATTTGTTTTCCATGTTCCATAATTGCAGGCCCATTTTCTCTGGCGTCGTTTATGAGCCGTCTCGAACGATAAAACTCAAAACAAGAACATTAATCATTCAAAGGCATGTCTGGCCCGTGTTATGGAGCTGGAAAGTGAGAACCGTTCAACGTGCCCAAGAGAGAATCATGCCCAACATCTCTTGGAGAGATCACAAGACAGCGCAGTATATTGGAGAGGGAAAAAAGGACTGGAGTTAGAGATATCAGTGAATCAATAAGAAAAAGTCAAATGGCCATTTGAATTTGTTTTGTTTTTTTCAATTGATTCTATGATGCAAAAATTATAACCGCTGGACATCACGACTCGCAACGTGAATCCATAGATATTATATGCGAAACTGTGGCCTACAGGGAAAATAAATGGTTTGACGATGTAGACCAGTTCAGAAAGTATTGGCCCCACGATGTCCATGATGGAGAGGTCTGAATAATCTTGGAGACCATCTGCGTCCAAAGTCAGATGCTAAAAGGATGATGGTGATGTTGATGATGAATAGCCATGAATTTAAGAGATTTGAGATTCGCCAATTTGACTATCACACGGAAACCCATAAACTGCAGATGACTGAAAATTCACTCGTTGTAGCGCAGTAAACTGTGGAAGACCGAAATTTCCATCAGTCACACACTGGACCCTTCCACTCGAAGTTACAAACAACCTTTTTCTGTTCGTAACCTCAAGTGGAAAGACTCATTGTTTACGAAGAAAACAAACGGTTTATTTTGTGCCACTCAGTATAATCAACGTTACGACTAAAAGACTGCTGCTGATGACGATTGCTGGCTACATTTTCCCCGACGCCGTTTATGAGCCGTCTGGAATAATAAACCTCAAAACAAGAGCATAAATCATTCAAAGATGCGTCTTGTCCATGTTTGGTGTCGATAGAGAATATGCTCCCAGGTTGATTTATTCGATTTCAATACTTCCATCGGAGGTGCGTGTGGCCAAACGGTTGAATGCACTGAAAATGGGATCGGCGAGCCGAATTCAAACCCCGACTGGGGCAGATTGCGTTCGTTCAGCAGTAATGCCCTTGGGAAAGGCGTGTACCCATCCCTCCCTTTATCCCCATACTATGTCATTTATCGTAGCTTATTAGATACTTTAGGGATACTCTCTAATTAGATTACAGGTAAATTGCCCCCCCCCCTACTATTCGGGTCGTCCGTTTCGATTATGCAGTTATTTTAAAAACAAAATGAATTGAGCATATTTGTGAACTATTCATTTGCTAATTTAGATCAACAAGCCGTTTAATTGAGTCAACAAATCAATCCAAAGTCACTTTTTGGTTTGTTATTTATCGTTTTGCCAGTCCCAGTCAAACTGTGTATGTGTTATGGGCAGCCGTTTACAGTATAGATATTATTATTACTTGTATCATTTAGTTTATTTAATATTGAAAACGAATAAAAATAATATGAGACTAACAGTGAAACAATGAAATATATATTGCATATTTTCTAATATAAGACAAGTTCTTTTTTTACTACAAAAAAATGGCACAAAATTATCAGTTTGACTCCTTCTCAAGTCTGTCAGAAATTACCAATACTTTGTCTTTAGGGAAACAGCATCGATATACACAATGCGTATAAGGGAGCAATAATTCTCGTTGTTTTAACACAATGCATCACAATGGTTTTGTATAAAATGCTTTGTAGGTAGTACGAGGTGCATATTGGATGCTGAAAGTGAAATATCCATTACAAATCAGAGATTCGTCTTCACTGATGAGAATTTCACTTTAACAATCTGAATACGATAATCGAACGGCTAGGCTCGCTCATCGGGGAAAGAAGAAAGGCGGGGAAGTAAAATGTGGTGAAATTGAACTCGGTTCTGAGTATCTGTGAGTTGGAAATTTCGATAGTTGCTTCAGGCAACTCCCATGAGTTTAGTCTTTTCTACGGTTACTACAGTACATTAAATTTCACTGACTACGTGGGAAAATCATTTATGTTTCATACAAAGTATGAATGAATCAAAGGCTTGGTTTCCCTGAACGAAGATTTTCGGAGGGTTTTCCATGTGTGCAAGGCCTCGATCACTGGACTTTTATGCATGATATCCTTCATGCCTGCCTGTGGAAGTTTCAGGGTAAAGTTTGACGTGCTCTCAGTCGATACCACTCCTTAAACCAAGGGTTTGCATCCGGTGGTTCACCGACGTGGCACAGATAGGCCTTTTGGTCGTAGGTTTAACAGGAGTTTCCTTCTCCAGACAGACACCCGAGCCAACTATTGGGGGGGGGGCTTTTGCCGCTATTTTGCTGATGTGAACCGACACTTACTTTATATTACAACTGGAAAAGCAAATTGTTCATTGTTGCTACACGTGAAAGGATACAGTCACCTAATAGGGCCAAATTCAACCTAATTGCAACAAAGCCTCCTTTTTATGGCCAATTTTCACATATCATCATCAACTGCTTGAGTCCACTGCAGGAAAGAGTCCATTTCAAGCTCCTTCCATGCCAACCTTGATTCTGCTAACCTACCATGTGTAGCCGGCATAACTCTCTATCTCATATTTGTCTGGTCTTCCAGTCTACTTTTGTGTCTGTTATCCCTGGAGCACCAATTGACTAACCTTACACACTCTCTGTT
This sequence comes from Thysanoteuthis rhombus, assembly GCA_963457665.1. NCBI lineage: Eukaryota > Metazoa > Mollusca > Cephalopoda > Oegopsida > Thysanoteuthidae > Thysanoteuthis > Thysanoteuthis major. Next base: position 49,051,706 of record OY735216.1, on the reverse strand, counting down.
ATCTTTCGTTCCTGCAAGGTGCCCTGCCTATTTCCAATTTCGTCGCTTGATGACTTTTATGATCTGTTTCATCTTGGTCTGCTTGAGGATCTACCTTGACCTCCTTGTAGCTCCAAGCATCATACCAGGCAGTGCTTTTTCAATTGATTTCTATGTGATCCTGAGTTTGTTCTCAGGTGATTTTTCTCGATTTCCGTGACTAACCCTAAAAACAGAGAACCGTGCAACGTTCACTGGAGGAAAATCATGCTCAACCCCACATTGAGAGATCACAAGACAGCACAGAATCTTAAAGAAAAGACAGGAGTCAGACATATCAAAGAAACCATTACAAAAAAGTGGCAGTGGGCTGGTCATGTTTCAAGAATGTCAGACAACAGCTTGACACCATGAATCACAGAGATCATACGCAAAACTGTGACCGACAGATAATAAGATGGCGTGACGAACTATATAGGTTGAAAAAAAAAAGTACAGGCTCTGCGACACCCATGATATGGAGGTTGGTTGAATCTTGGGGCTATATTTCCAACCAGAGACGCTAAAAAAACGATGATGATGATAATGATGATAATGATGATGATGACGACGACGACGACGACGTCGAAGATTTTATTATTATACAAGTTATCGCTCTTTTTACTCAAGATTCCCAGTGATTTATCAATATCAATTTCTGCATTGGTGAAAAAGTAGAATTTTCTATGTAAGCCTCCGTAGTTGACGTCCACGTCATTTTAATGAGTTTTTGTCGCGTCATTTATTAATTAATTCATTCATTCATTAATTCAATTTGCATCGTTCAGCCACATTTCTGTATCTCTTTTCATTTTTTTCTATGTTGGAAGAATTTCTGTTTCATATTTTTCGTTTTATTTTCACTTGTTTTCAAATTTTGCAGTGCGTCTAACTTCAGCATTTTTTTTCTCTAATTAGTTGAATTGATTTTTCCCCCCACTTGTTGAGCAACATGAACTATCCGTGTTCTTTAAGTTATTTATTTTTTTAAAAGAGCCGTCCAAAAAGTGTACGCACAAAAAGCGTACCAAGAAAGAAACGAGGAAAAGGAAAAAAAAAAAAGAAAGAAAGGTGAGAGTCGTTATAGCAATGGTTGATTTAATGTAGTAAAGTTGGGTTGTTTTTTCATATATTTTTTTCATATTTGTGTTGGCAGTGTCGAAAGCTTAAATTTGTTTAAATTCCAGTAATGAGCTTGTTGCTTATTACTGAGGAAACTGCTTATTGTGATCACTTTAGGTGAAGTGTTTCGGACCGACTGATATTGATACAATAACTTTCTGATAACATTATCCGTGATTAAAACAAGTATCGGCTCCCCGTAGCCCCACTTATATTGGTAGTTTCGAAAGCATAAATTTGTTAAAATTCCAGTAATAGCTTGTGGCTTATTACTGAGGAAACTGCTTATTGTGATCACTTTAGGCGATGTGTTTCGGACCGACTGATTTTGATACGATAACTTTCTGATAACATTATCCGTGATTAAAACAAGTATCGGCTCCCCGTAGCCCCACATATGCTCCGACGTGCCAGCCAGTTGGGTTAGAAATTTTCCTCTCTGAGTTTCTTTATCTATCTATCTACCTAATTATCTGTGTATATGCCGATACGTTTGCATGTGTCTACGAGCGCTTCTTGTCAGCTGCGGGAAGCATCTTAATTGTTTGGGACTTGCTTTTTTTTCCTTCAAAAAAGTGCTGTCGTTGGTTCCTGTGGTCATTTTGAAGCGACTAAGCCCAAATCTTGTTCTAGTATTTTCAATATGATTTCAGATCTAAAAAAAACATTTTTTCGAGGTTTTAGATAATTTTAGATAATTCTTAGATAATAAGACTCGGAACACACAAGGTGGGGGCTATAGTGATTAATTTATGCGAATTGTATATATTATAATGTGATCTTTGACTGACGGATGGAACTGTGGTTCGAAACAATTTAGTGAGCATTAATCGTCTTTGTTCTTCTCTGTCATTGACTTTCTCATGAATAATAACCAATTCTTCTGTATAATGATACACGAATAGCTGATTTTCCAACATGGATGAAATTATTTGGCAAAACGGACTTTCTGCATGATGGACCATATTATCTTTCTTCTTCAACTGCGTTTCTGGATTTCAAGCTAATTTCGAGCATTCGCCATCTTGGATTTTGACTTTCCTGTTTATTCTCACAACTGTTTTTGTTTTTGTTTTTGGGGTTTTTTTTGCCAACTTTGAACTTGTCTCCAAGACTCGAAACAATGAATATTCATTTATGCAAATAGTTCGAGCTCCCTGCGCAATCAGTCACGTGATTTAGAGACAAGGGCGCAAAAACCAACAGTTGGAACCTAGACGCCGTCGTGAACAGATTGTAGCGATCAGCTCTAACAGAGGGAGTCTCCTCTGCCCTTGGTCGTAAACACTTGTATAGCAGAGCCACCATGAAAAATTAAAAGCGGAACTTGAAAAAAAAAACAAAAAAAAGCAACCTATTCGAGATAAAGCCATTGGCGTACGTTTATATGTACAACTTTTCATGAAGTCGTAATATTTCATTCTTGGTACCGAAACGGAACTTTCCAGCAACTATCATTGTCATTCTCTGAAATTTTTTTTTTTAAATGATGAACGTTTTTTTTCCGTCTACAACTATATTGATCATATTGTGAAAAATATTCGTTTCCAATTAATTTTTTCAGGTTAATCCCCGTAAAGACACCCGAAACAGAAATAAATGATCATCGAATCAAAGATAAAAGGAGAATTTCGTCCGAAATGCAATACAAATCACAGGCAAAGTAAAAAAAATTATATATATATAACGCTCCCTGATTTAGGGTTGAGCATTTTTAAGAGAGGTAACCTGTTTATAGTAAGCTTATGCTATGCTCTTCAATAGGACCAGGGCACTCTGGTGGATGGGGAATTTATGCTAGATAAATATATTGCTTAAATTCAACCTTACTGACCATCCAGTTCCATGGAGTAGAGGTAGGATACCGGCCTCCGGGTTTGAAGTGAAGGTTTCAATCCTACCTCGTGTTGCTGAATGGTATAATGGATAGTCTATAGCCACACTGAAGAGTTATAATACAACGAAACAGCTGTCTGCTGATGACTTAATAATATATATATTTATATGTACACATAATATAAAGTGCATACACTAGTTGTAAACACTTTTTTCTTTGTATTCTATCTTTTATCTCAAGGATTGATAGAAAAAAGGAATAAAATGACATAGAGTGACGTAAAAAAGAAATAATTCCTTTTTCTTGTCCTTTCTCATCAGCCCCTTCTCATCAAAATAATAGCTCTTTTTCTTTTTTCTTTTTTTTCTTTTTTTTTGGTACGATTGTCATCTTTCTCTTGTGGACCCCTCTGTCTTAGGGGTCGCATAATTCTTTACAAACGCCGTCAGGCTATTCAAATGTGGTCTCAACATGAATTTTCCCCTGTTCACAGATCAATTGACTCGTTGTTGTTCAAAAAGGAGAAGACCCCAATCATACAGTAATTTTTCTCCTTTATATATTTGAACCCTCTTATAGTATAATGTAGATAAAAATGTACAAATATGAAATTTTCCATAATTTGTAAGGATTCGAAACCATATTTATTTCCTATATCTTCTCTTGCGAAAAATCTCTTTTCATATAAATATGATTGAAATTTATAATCAAGCGAACTTAGTTGGATTCTGTAAAAAATACAATATCATTCCAAAGCTACATATACCATTTATTAGTAGTTTCTGTTAAAAAAAAAAAAAACAAGTCGATCTGAGCCGAGTGAGTGAATTCGTTATCAGTTTTGCAATTTTTTAACATAACGTCCCTGGTTTTTGGTGAGGTCACTGACATTGTTATGACAAAGGAAAATGATGCCAAAACTCAATAGTAGAAGCATGACAAAAAATAAATGTTCGTATATACATAATAAGATGTTCAGATAGATATATACGAAGGAACAAACATGAATACTTGGACAAGCATACAGACGTACAAATAGAAAGACATGTACACAGGCATCGATAAACCAATAATTCCACTGGGGTTTTAGTAAATAAAGTTGGCTGCACAAGGGTCGAACTCCCTTGCTTCATTAAAATCTAAAAGGTAAACAAAACAGAATTCATTTCTCCTGACAATTTCATTCCAAAACTATGCGTCCAATTCCAACTCCTTTATCAGCAGTTCCTGTAAATGGGATTTGCAAACTTAAGCAAAACAAGCCGATCTGGGTTGAGTATTTGAAGTGGAGCTGAAACCGTCATCAATTTTCGCGGACGCCATTTTTTCACAGTCTTTCGTACATGACGTCACTGGCTTCTGGTCCGGTCATCGTATTCCGACATCGTTACTACATGCAAAAATAAAATCAAACCCCAATTGTAAGAGTTTGGTAAAAACGCGACTGGTTAGAAGTGATATCAACAGCAATAATTGCCGAAGTTACTTATCTCTTCCAACTTCGTTGTCAGAGGTATATGTAATCACTCCTGTCGGTCTGTCCGTCCATGCAGTATCTCCAAAGGTTCTCAATGAATTTCAATGAAATTTAGTGGAAGGCCTAAGTAAGAATTGGGGACCTATGCAGGAATCGCTTTTCGATTAAGAAATATTTTTAATACTCTGCAGTAGACAGTCATGAAAAATAGTTCACCAGAAAAAAACGTTGGCTTTTAATTTGAGGAGCTAATTCAATATCAGTTCTTACATTTCATTTCTTTATGTTATTGTCCCATTTATATTTTCGAATTCATAATCAAGTTTTTTAGTGGCAATGGCGTTGACAGAGATAAGTGCCCTCCGGGTGATTCATAGTTCATAAGATTTACGGGAGCTGTGAACAAAGAGGACGACGATAAAAAGGACAAGATGGCACTTAAAGTTGAGAATTGAAAAAGAAAGATACTAAAAGGGTTTCAAGAGATGTGAAGGAACAAGACTGGCTGCTGTAGGGTCAAACTCCTCTTCAAATTTTATTCCAACAGAAGACGATTACTAGAACTTTAGTATATATAGATGTATATGTTTTTCCTTTCAGCGAACGTATTACTTTGTTGAATTTTCTATTTCAGTCTTACTGGTCAATGCTGTTTTCAAACTGAATTTGCAACAGTACGAACTTTCTTGTGGAGAATTGGTTTGTCATTCTCGTGACGCAATTGTTTAGTTATTCTTTTTATCCATGATTGTATTGGTAAAAACTTTCCGTCATTGGATTCTGTCATTGAGACCAACTCATTTGGGTAACAATAGAAATGTAAAAATCTTATCAGTGATTATATGAAGCGGCTCCCCCTGTATTATGGAGTAGCACTGAATTCTTTTTTTTTTTTTTCGTATTTAGTGTTTAAGCTCTAAAGGGTTTTTAACTATATATATATATATATATATATATATATATATATATATATATATATATATATATATATATATATATAGGAATAGTATAACGTAGTGTGACCTAATAAAAGAAGAGTCTACAACAACAAAAGCATATTCTGTCTCCAGTTTTAAGAAAGGTCATTAACATTCAAATAGTTTGGGAAATGATTCAACTCTTATGGACAAGACAAGTCTGGGCTTAACAGAGAAAGGAGAGGAAAACATCCGAATCATGAGTTATAAGCGTCGCTGCCTTTGGAAAGAAAACATCCTGTTCACTATAAATAGATTCGGATGGTTCACTTGAAGAAGGCCACAGAATGGATCGGTTGAAACGTCACGTGAACAAAATAAACGACGAAATTCGTCTTTAAACAACAAAGGCTCGTTGGGTCGCCATGTATGATTTCATCAAGGGTGAGATAGCCCGACGGAGCCCCTCCCTCTCAAAGTTAGTTTGATATTTGAGTTCTCCGTCTCCTAGACTGGTTGATTCTCTACCCCATTATTTACCTACAGTTAAGAAAAGATTGAATCATGCCTTTCTCAATCACCAGCGTTATTGCTAAATGAACGCAAACTGTCTCAGCCGGATATCGAACTCAGATCCCATTTTCCGTAACGTTTACCACTGGACCAACGCACAGTAAAAAAGGGGGAAAATGATGGTTAAAATACGTTTTTCTTTTAAACAAAAACTAAATAAATTCACTTAAAATTAAGATAAATCATCCTTTAAAAGAAAAAAAACATTTGCAAACATTGGTAATGAATGGCAGGTGCGAAGTGTTAAAATTACCTTGATTTGATTTCAATCTTTTTCCCCTTTTCCTGACTGATTTATTACAGAACGTCAAAACAAGCAAGAGGCAGTTGTTTCAAGTAATGATTTCTTCCTACTTTCACTGAGTTTAATTAACTCTGCCAAAGAAGTTGGAAGACATATATACATCCACTTGCGTCTGTCTGTCTGTCTGTCTGTCTGTCTGTCTGTCCGTCTGTATATCTGTCCGTCCGTCCGTCGGTCTACACGATTTATCCAAAAGGAAAAATGTAGTTGTTTTGAGAAATGATTTCTTCCAGTTTCTGTGAGTTTAATTAACTCAAAAGAAATTGAAAGAAATATATGTATTCAATTGTGTCTGACTATCTATCCGTCTGTCCTCGTGATTCACCCGAAGGGAGGAGTCAGTTGTTCTAAGTAATGATTTCTTCTTAGTTTCATTCGGTTTATTATAACTTGGCAAGTAATAAAGGACTGATGATGTAATGGAAAAATAATGTGAATTCATCCAACTATGTATCAAAGAGTACTACCTTTCAATAACAGAGAACATATCAAACAGGACAATTACGCAAGCAAAAGATTGCATGAAAATAAGTAATGGAGACCCTAGAATTATAAAACACTGTAAAGAAAAAACAGTTCTTTTTAATAATGATATACCGTGAAGAAAATTACCATGACTTTTTCTAACAGAACCGAGGTTTGTGCAATAGTAGACGTATACATATTCAAAACGGTACCAAATGATGGATAAGAAAGATATAGGTTTATATAGAGACAATTGTCTCTAAGTATTAAGAAACCTAAACAAATTGACAAAATAAGGGAAAAAATTATTTTAAAAGAGTTCTAAGTGGAAAAATTTGAAATATTTATAAAAACAAAGAAGTAATTTAACATTAAATTCACAAAAACTCGAAAAAATCACGAACAATAACAAACCATTCAGAAAAGACGATATTTCCCTCTATATATTCGTGCCTCATCAAACCAAACACCATCAATTATAAAACAAATACAGAAATACATTAGTATGAGATTGACAGACAATTCATCATACAATATAATATTCAACAATGTGGAAACACAATAGGAAAGTGCGTAAAAGAAAAGGCAAATTTCTAACAAAATCAAGCATATACCCCAAAAATTGAAAAGATAAACAAAAAAGAAACATTAATTGGTTCAATCCATCGTATAATAAAAACATAAAAACAAACACAAGTAAAATATTTCTAAAGCTGGGAAACAAATACTTTCCACAAGCGAATAATCTGTGTAAAATAGTTAATAGAAAACTCAGTGAAGATTATTTACAATTGTATCAGTAACATAGAACATAAAAATAAAAACTTAATAATAAAATGATAAACAAAAAAAAGCAAAAAGACAAAACATGCAATGGTAGTGACCAAAGTGCGTGACCACAACATGTATAATGCTGAAAGGCAAACCTGATCTATAAAAGCAATAATAAGAACTCAAGGGAATCCAAATGAGAAAAGATATATATATATATATATATATATATATATATACACATGTGTGTGTATGTGTGTGTGTGTGTGTGCGTATATATATATATATATATATATATATATATATATATATATATATATCAACAGATAGAACTGATTCAACAACCACAGGATGTCATTCGACAATCAAATATTCGAAAACAATACTTTTCAATCAAAACATGTATGAAAAATAAATAAAGAAACGGGGAAAAAAATTCTTTAATGACATGGAAAATGATCAAGCAGACTGCATCGTATAAAAACACTGCAACAGAACGTACACTCCGCTTCGAAGAGAAACTAAGAATCATATATTTACAAGAAAATGACAAATTATCAAATAAAAGAAGAGAAATAATTTCGAAATGTAGACATGAGAGTAAATATTTGATGAATAACGTCAAGAAATAAGAAAAACAACTTTAATGACTAACAAACAAATAAAAAAAGGCGAAACACCGGAAAATGATTTTTTTTCCAAAATAACGCTGCACCCAAAAGATAAAACTTCAAATTAACACAGACAAACGATACAATATCAAAACAAAACCCATTTATATATCAACGACTGGTATTTGTTTGTGTACAGATGTGTGCGTATGTTCATGTGCGTATGTGTACGTGTGTAGGAGCGAAACACAAACATGAAAGTCTGAAGTTTTTTATTCTTCTCTGTAGAACTAACTTCGGAATTTATTTTTCTTTTTACTGTATGAATACACACGCACCTACAAAGATAGAAATTAGATAGATAGAAAGATAGATCTTCGTAGTTATTCTTACGTCCACACAAAGTCATTCACTCTTTCCACACACCATCGTTTACACACGGGCATATGCCCGAATATTTTCCGCTGAATAGTAGATATCTTCTTTTTTTTTTTTATTCCCTTGGCCCAAAAAGACCAATAAAAAATATCTCCATTATTTTCATCATAAAGGTCTGTACCACAACTTTCACCACCACTGCACTCCCACTTCGCACAATTGTGTTCAGGTGAATACCGTTTAATTAGGAGAGTCTTGTTCACTCTTACTCTCCGTAGTTGGAGCAGAGGACACGGCGAGCAGACATGGCCCGATTCTGTGTACTCCGACAGCTTTCACGACTACAGGATATGGCAACGTCTTCGTGTATTCACAAAGCGTGCAGAGTTCTTTGTGTCAAGGAATCGCAGGTGTTCTCTTTACTTGAACATGTTTTTGTGCTTAATGTGGAAGCAGAAAGTTGTATAAGCCATGACAGAAAACCAGAAAGGTAGATGTTAAAAATGTATGTTCTTACAAGAGATGAAGTCAGATTCTTCTACGAGCTTTTAAACTAACCTCCAGACGTGTGATAAGCCAGGAATTTTTTTCTTGGGATATCATGTTTTGTTTTGGACAGTTGGTATCTTTAAAAGCGAATGGTTATTTTTATTTATTAATAGAAATTCAGGAAGTGCCGTTGGCGAAGCGGTGAGCGGCATAGGAAATGGAATCGATGAGTCGAGTTAAAACATCCACTGGTATCTGTGTTCATTCTACTCTAATGCTCTCAGGAAAGGCATGAATACATCTCATCTACACCCAGTTATGGGCAAAATTAATGAATGATACAATTTAGTCTATTGGATATATCACAAACTTCGAAGGACTTGAAAGGGTGTGGAGTCTATTATGATAAGGAATCACAGATGGTCCCTTCAACCTGTTTTTGTCACACTCCGATTAATAAAGTCTGGAGTTGACTTTTTTTCCTACCATAACAACAATAACACCAAAAAAACAATACTCATCAAAAATAGGGGAGCGTGTCTATATGTATTACTCACGTCCTTCTTACTGGGATTTGAAATGATTACCAACTGATAGCCAGCAGCAGACTTTCTAACTGACTGAGCTAAATTGATATGTCTTAGATTTCAACAAGACTTTATCTTACAGATATGGTTTAATTCATTCTAAGAAATACATACATTTTTACAAAAAACATATTTTTATAATTTTATATTCATTATAATTACAACGCAAAAAAGTTGCAGTGATCAACTTCTGTCAGAATAGATGTTGGGGTGGGAATTGACCCTGCAGCAAGCTGTAGTGTTGTTTTTTCACATGGGAGTTATACTGAAAGGTGTGTAAGCAGTTTTTTTCTATATCTCTGCGTGTGTTTGTGTATGTGGATACGACGGTTTTCGTGTGATTGCTGAAGTAAAGCAATGTCAACTTTAGCCAGTACTTGAGTAGGTGACCTCTTGAAAATACCACGAGCCGTAAGCAATGATAGTGGAGTGGGTGACACTATTTTGGGTGTTTGTTGCCTCTAAGTCGACATTACATTTCAAAGCCAAAACAAAATTGGTGATACGTGAAGCTCAGGCAAGGGCGGCTGATTCTGTAGCTATCATAGGGGCACTACTCAAATTTCCAGAAAAAGGTATAAGCAGCTTCTTTATTTCCGCCTGCTCGCATTCACATGTGTATATGTATATCCTTGTCCAGGTGTATTTACACCTACAGAACTATTTACAGCAAGACTTGAAAGCACTTTTCGGAAAACTGACCCGGGTAAAAATGGGATGAGAATAGATGGAGAACATTTTTGATTTGCTGATGACATTGTTAAAGTATCAGAAACATCAAATGAGTTTCAAAACAAGATAAGTGGTCTAGATAAGGGAAACTTCAAAATAGGATCAAAGATGAGGATAACTAAAACGGCTCTAATGTTCAACAATATCACCCCGAAAACAATCATAGATATACTGGGTTGCCGAATGTATTTTCTTCTGTCATTTGATAAAGATGGAAAGGTACGCTTGGCCGGGAATCGTTCTGTTGACATTTTAGATAAAACGTTGCCAATATGTTAAGAGCGTGAAGTGTACCCTGAATGTATGATACTGACTATGACAAACGGGTTTGAAACATGGAAAGTAACAAAATCTCTTGAAAAAGAAACTCAGACACACCCAACGAACAACAGAAAGAGTATTGTTGGGAATAATTCTAATTCATTAAAAGAAAAATAGATCAATATGAATCCGAAACCAGACCGAGGGGAAAGATATTATACAAGTGATTAAATGACAAAATTGGGATGGGCAAGACACGTAGCAAGAAAGAATGAAATAAAAGGTTAGTCGATTGGTTCACAAAAGATAGCGAACACAGTAGGAGAAAACCAAACATATGATGAGATAGAAAACTTTTCCAGTAAGACATGACAGAGGTTAGCATGATCACGGCCGACATTGGAGAAGTTTTGAAAGGTCTTTATCCAGCAGCTGGCCGATGATGATTATGATGATGATGATGATGATCACAATATGTATGGAATAACGATTCAGTCTAATGGCGTACCTTAGTGGGGATATCGATAGTCGATGGAGTGTTATCTTGCGTCATGAATGACTGTTTCAAATTCGAAGAAAAATAGATTCAAACTATTGATCATCACGAGGACACACTTCCGCTTCCCATGGATAACATTTGTAACGTTTTCAGAGTGTATACCAACCGATGAAAATCCTCTCTCTATATATGTGTGTGTGTGTGTGTGTATATATATATATATATATATATATATATATATATATATATATATATATATATATATATATATATATATATATATGTGTGTGTGTATTTAGTAATATATATCCATGTAGAATAATGAATACATTGATGGACTTCTCACAGTGTGGATTCATAACAAATAAAGAACACACACACACACACACACACACACACACATATATATATATATATATATATATATATATATATATATATATATAAGTTTAAGTATGGAGGGATGTTGAGCGTTTGTGCATATAGAAAGAAGTGGGTGCTTATATACATTACGGGATATATGTTATTAGGCGGATGGGTTGCCATTTTTGGCAGTATATTTTAAACAAATTACATCTTACTTTAGATCTATTAAAATAATTTGAAATAATAAAAATTGATTTCTTTTATCATCAATCAACTCCAGCCTACCAAGAATGTCATTGAAAATGAACAAAAATAAAATCAAAATATAATGGAAGAGAAACATTTTGAAATAAGTACAAAAATGAAAGATTCTCCCCTGTGGTCATTTTTTGATAGATTTCACTACACCGAAATGAATTCCGCAAAAATGATTGATTATCAGACAAAAAATATAAAATGTGATGAATATAAAATTTTATTTCTGATGTAACTGTAAAATGGAGGTTTCACGTACGAAATCTAATTTCTGAACGAACTTTTCTTGTTCTTTTCTTGTTCTCTTCTTCTTCTTCTTCTTCTTCTTCTTCTTCTTCTGATTATATGACTTTTCATTTTGAGAATATAGAAAGACACAACTCAATTATTCAAGGATAGATCTTGATGGACTAGTCATGAAAAAGAAACGATCGTGATAACGAATTCCTTTTGGTCTTCTTCTGTTAAAACTAACAATGGATATTGCAGCATTTTTACTGTCACAACTTCACAAAGTAGTCTAATAGTTGGAGAGTATATATATATATATATATAGAGAGAGAGAGAGAGAGAGAAAGAGAGAGAGAGAGAGAGACAGCATTCTCTAAGTGAGGTAACTCGTTCATTGTAAGCTTATGCAATGCTCTCCCAACATGGAATGGAGCACTCTGATGAATGAAAATTATATAAGATAAAATAAATATATCGCTTAAATTCAACCTTACTGACCGTCCAGTTCCGTGGAGTAGAGATAAGATACCAGCCTCCGGGTCTGAAGCTAAGGTTTCGATTCTGCCTCGTGGTACTGGATGGGATAATGGATACTCTATAGCCACACTGAAGAGTTGTAATACAATATATATATATATATATATATATATATATATATATATATATATATATATATATATTAAAACTCTATTACAACAAATATATATATATTCAGTAACCTTATTTACTACACCACTAGCCTATATCTGCCGATGCTGACAATGGAGATCGTAGCCATTGTGCCGTCACCAGGTAGGCTATTTATTGGAGGGTAGATTTCCAAAGTGTCTTCAGTAACCTCATTTTCTACACTGAAAATTTCCATCTGGCAATACTGCCATTTTGCTGTCATCACTATCCTGATACCACAAGATAGATTTCACCTTATTTCCATTATTTGCAAAGAGGCACCATAGAATTCTCTACCAGCTCACTACAATTGGAAGAAACCTCTGACTGTGTGCGTATGCGTGTGCATCAGAATATGTATGCATGCATGTGTGTGCACTGCTATTACTTCACATTGTACTAGTTTTTAGATAAATGAGTTAGCAGACAAGGCATTGCAGTGTCGAGTTTGAAGTTGTTTTGATCAGCGGATCTCAAGAAATCTAATAGAAAATAAATATATATATCTATAATGCTAGCTCCATGTCGACCATTCATAGAAAAAATTTTTAAAAAAGCATAATGATACTCTGCTTCTCTTGGTAACATTGTAACGCGTCCCTAAAACGCTCGGTCCACCATTACAAGATGACAGATAAATGATATGACTCTCCTCGTGCTCAACAAGTCCAAAATGTTTTGTGGTCACGACTGGACCCTTTGATAGGGATTAGAAAATTCCGAATTCTATGACTTCATCTGCAAAAATATCGTCATTCATTTTCCCCCAAGTTTCACCCATAACTTCCGCTGTTTTCGTTATTCACTGCTAATTACTAATTACTAATGATGGTTAGACACACGTATTTCATCCCAAATTAAGTTACTGGCCTTTTCTAGACGTGAACCTTTGGGAAAGGCACTGCACTAGTTTAAATCAATAATGATAAGTGTTTTCCTTGATATTGGCATCTTTTATTCAGAAAGTAAGTCTTCATTCACATGACAGCATGAATTGACGTGATTTTCTCATTAATGATCCGCCTATTCTAGCAAAGTTTTTCCGCTGGCCTTGGTATCATTTGACCAGGGTCGCTTAGTTTAATCAGTTATTTAATTAGAATCCTAATTAATAGTTATCTAATTAGAATCCTAATTAATTAATCAACATTTTCTTCTTTTCCTTGACGCACATACAGTGCTTCTCATAAGTATTTGAATAAGCACAAACTTGATGCTTCTTGCCTATGCTTGTATTCTCTCCATATATATATATATATATATATATATATATATATATATATATATATATCGGTGTTTCTGAAACCTTTGTTAGACATTTGAATACACTTTCATTATAGTTTTTTATAGTTCGTTTGTGTACTTGTTTCCAATGACTGATTTCAACTTGAAGCAAAGTTGCATTCCTCGTTCATTTTCTTTACAAAATAGTACAGCAAGAGCAAATGGTACCTTCCCGAATTATATACCTGAAAAAGTCTGCAAAATAGATCGGCCGAAACAGAAAGAAATTCATTTGTCCTAACAAATCATGAAATAACACACACATCCTCTCCCTCTCCTCACACTCTCTCTCTCTCTCTCTCTCTCTCTCTCTCTCTCTCTCTCTCAATGTGTATGTTTATATATACATGAAAAGTTTGACGAAAATCACTCATCCCCAACAAAGAAGTGTGAATAAAAACGGTCTCTCAAGTTGGTGTTGAAGTTTTATCAGTTCTATCGTAAGACTCGAATAAAAAAGACTTTCTGATCAAATTTGGCTTAAAATTATAATATATGTGCGTATATCTGTGAGTACGCGTGTGCATGTAAGGTAAAAGCAGGGAAATCAATATAAATATATATATACATATTATTGTGCCATCTACAGACAGCTGTGACGTTGTATTACAGCTCTTCAGGGTGGCTATACCCAATAAATTATCCCATCCAGTACCACAAGGCAAGATTAAAACCTTCGTTTCAGACCCGGAGGCCGGTATCCTACAGCTGAGCTACGGAATTGAACGGTCAGTAAGGCTGAATTTAAGCCATATATTCTATTTTTGCTTCAATCCCCCATCCACCAGAATGCTCTATTCCTATGGAAGAACATTGCACATATATATATATATATATATATATATATATATATATATATATATATATATATATATTGTGTTATGGTCAGAAAAGTTTCACAGCTTTTAACACTGACTATGGATTTTTTTAAATTTCCAGACATTTATGTCATTTCAGACGAATATTTCCATTTATCTGTTATCATAATTTATGTAATTTTTCCAATGTTTTTTTCTTTGTTTGTTTTTTTCAAGTTTTGTTCAGAATTAGATACCAAGGTTCTATGTGTGATTTCTTTCTTGTCGGATTCATCTGTTGTTTTTTTGTTTTTTTGCCACGTAACCGTTTCAGGGATATAAAAACAAAATATAGGTGTGCGTGTGTGTGTGTATTTCTGTTTGCAAGCATATACGTGTGCATACAAGCGTGTTCACCAACGAGGGTGTATGACTGCAAGCGTGTACATATATTAAAAAGATAGGGTAGTCTGGTACAGGGCTATAAGACTGAAACATCCAGTGAGAATACAAATCATCAGATCAGCCATGGTTTGCTTCGCTCAACAGCAGGCGCCTAATATATATATATATATATATATATATATATATATATTATATATATATATATATATATATATATATATATATATATATATATATATTTATATATATATATATATAGAGAGAGAGAGAGAGAGAGAGATGGACGGACAGACAGGACAGCGGAAGGGAGAGTTTGCAATATTGACCCAGCCTAGGGGAAATATAGGTCTCTTAAACAGTCGAAACTAGGAACCAAAAATTAATCAAATCGTCCCAATAGAGGTAATAATATTTTTCAGTATCCTAAAGGCGTGTCTCTCCCCAGAGATGTTTTATTTCCATTCATGTAATAAATATAATATTCTATGTAGAGGATTTATGCTTTTTTTTTTTTTTTTTTTTTTGGTTTGATCGTGGGCGCCAATCCGCTTTTCTGCTATGAACCTCGAGACCACCGTGGGGCTCCCAGCAGTTCCCCACCCATGTCTCTACGATGCTTTGTCTGTATCGTTGGCCTCAATTTCTTTGAGTGCAAACAATCTGTAAGTCAAATTATATGCTAATGTAGATCTTCATTACTCGTTGAGTCATAAATTCTGCACCACAGAGCGGAAGTAGAGAAATAAATAAAGAAATAAGTTAAAAACAAATCGACTTAATCTGCTGTAATAATTTTTATCGTTTTCTACCCATAGAACAATCAAGTCAGTGATTCTCAACCTTAATTGTATGACGGCACACCAAGAAATATATTTGACTCACATCGCACACCAACTCTTTCATCACAATCATGACCATCTTAATGCCCATCATCATCATCAGCAGCAGCAGCAGCCTTTAATGTCCATTGTTTGACATAAACCTTCCCCAAAGCTCTCCAGATCTCTCTAACGCAGATGTCATGGAGCCAATATCTCTTGTACCTGCCCAAATCGTCACACCATCTTATTTTCTGCCGACCACAATTTTACATGTTATCTCTAGATATCTATGTTGTGAATAGTGATGTCAAGCGATTGTTTGACATTCTTGCACCATGGCCTGTTTATCTCCATTTGAGTTTTTCAATGGATTCCATGATATCACTGGCCTATTTTCTCTCTTTACTCCTGAAATATGTTAGACTAGAATTGGGCAAACTTTGAAGGAGTTGCGGAGGTGTATATTTCAAGTCGATGTGCTGTAAAAATGAAAGAAAGTAGACGGAAACATTTCAATAGTCAATGAACGAAATATTTTTCAACATAGTGATACACATATACATAATTCTTTTTATTGTCATTTGTTGCAAAAAAGTTTGAGACCCCACATCATCCTGTGATAGAACTAGTATACTGGCAAGTCTATCACGTAAATAGGACAGACATAATACCCGCACGGGACACGTTTATGATTCACAATATATATTTGGAAAAAATATTTACGTTGGCCACTTATGCAATATTTTTCATCAAATACCACACGAAGGAAAATATGAGCGTTTCATAATTTGCAGACCTATTACATTTAACAAATTAAAGTTCCCTCCTACGATGGGTAAAAGGTCGACACTAGTGTTGTAGCTTTTTATAATAACAGCAAAACTAATCCTTAGTATCGATGGTAATCTGGTAGTCTTGGTGGTGATCTGTTTTCATCAAGTTATGCAAAACTGCTGGATATAGATAGTCCTGATAATTCCTTGGGAGGACCGATCTCATGATATATTTTTCTCACGTCGAAACCTCACGCTTGGTCCCATAAGTATGCATACCGAATTCAGTAGCTGTATATCAAACCGTTTAGTCCTCTACAGGGGACAAACCAACACTTTTCTAATTATATAGATTAGAATATTATAACACTTCCTTTTGAGTACATCGATCTGTGAATCCAATTAGATGTTAATGTGAGTATTCATTACTCGTTGAGTCATAAATTCTGCACCACAAAACGGATGTAAAAGAATAGAGTAAATAATAATAAGAGAATTATTTCAATCCGTCGTAATATCTTTTACCATATGTTATGTATAGAACAATCAAGCGTTTCGTCGATAGGGAGAACTATAATAATTTTATTCGGGCACTAGAAGAAGTACTCGGTCTTGCCAAGATTCGTGTATATCACTTACAAAACCATTGCTTTCAAAGTCCCTCAGTATTTGATCCACTGCTTCAGGGGCAAGTTTTGGGTTCACTGTGCATTCACTTTCCCTACTTCATTAAAATCTAAAAGGTAAACAAAACAGAATTCACCACTTCATACAATTTTATTCCAAAACTAGGCATCCCATCTGAAACAGAAAACTCAAATGGCAATGGGCTGGACATGTTGAAAGAATGTCAACAACAGTTGGACATCACGACGTTGATCCCCAGATACCATATGTGATATTGTGACCAAGAGAAAGTAAGATGGCGTGACGAACTAGATAAATTCAGAAAGTATTGGATCCGAGATGCCCATGATAGAAACGTCTAGCGAATCTGGGGGTAGGCCTATGTCCAGCAACGGATGCTATGATAATGATGATGATAGTCGACCTGGGTCAAGAGAGTGAATTCTTCATCAAGATTCGTGTTTGTCAATTTCAGTCGTACATGACGTCACTCTTTTTTGAGTGGGCTCATTGTTGTTTTCATTATTGGGAAAGATGGAGATAAAATCAAAACTGAACAATACTAGGAGTTTGACGATAGAATTTTAATCCTCCGACCACAGGGACTTTATTATAATAAGATTGGGTTGGGCATATACGTTTCAACCCTTTGACCGCACGAAATATATAATCATAAGAATGGGGGGGAGTATACATTTTTTTAATAGACATTTTAACCTTTTGACCACAGGCACTTCATTATTATAAGAACGAGGGTGGATATACAATTTTCATTTGTATATATATAGATATATATATATATATGTGTGTGTGTGTGTGTGTGTGTGTGTGTGCGTGTGTGTGTGCAACAAGCTCATCAAATATACGATACTCGACACATCATGAATTCTATCCAATCATATTATAGAATCGCTTCTGCACTACAGAGCAGAAGTAGAGAAACAAAAAAATAAGTAAAAGAAAATGGATTCAATCTTCCGCAACACGCTTAATCTTATTTTACGCGCCGTACAATACATCGTTCCGAAAGGGAGAAAACTATGATATTTAATTCTTCATCATCTTCCATCTTCCATCTTTGTACATAGACCTTCCTCATGATTCGTTAGACCTTCCTATGATGGGCGTCGCAGAGCCAATACTTTCTGAACTTGTCTAGTTCGTCTCTCCATCTCGTATTCCGCCAGCCTCGGTTACGCATTTGATCTCCGGGGATCTATGTTATGAGTCATTCATCGGTTGTCAGACATTTTCGCAACATGGCCAGCCCATTGCCATTCGAGTTTTCTAATGTATTTTTATGATGTCTCAGACTCCTGATCTTTCCCGGGTATATTGTGCTCTCTCGTGATCTCTCCATGTTATGTTGGGCATGATTCTTTCATGTGCACGTTGCATGGTTCTCATTTTCAAGGACAGTCCAGGTTTGGTTCCATATTTCTGCCCCATAGGTGACTATTGGGAGGACGCATTGGTTGTACACTCTTCTTTTTGGACTAATGGGACTTTGTTGTTATTAAAGGTTGGGCTTAGCAGAAAATCCCTGTTGTTTTGCAAACTGTATACCTAGGGGTGGAAATCTAAGGCATTGTAGTACCTGACAAAAATTCATGGGAGTGAATTCTGTAAACTGATCGAATTTTCCACTCACTGATAATGGAAGCAAATTCGATTCCATTTCATTTTACTTTCTCCAGTGTTTCTAGTTCAGCTCCTAATCTGTGAGCCTAGTGTCGTGTTGTATAATCACGTGGAAAACACATACCCACGTAGCATAAAATTTCGGGGAAAAGCCATCGCATCGTAACACACTCGCTGGTCCGATGACTTTTGTTTTCGCGTGTTTTAACTACATTTCTATTTTTCGGAGGCTGTCCTTGTGATTTCAGCAAACTAAGATTTAATGGGAGAGAAGAAGCATTCGAATTAGGAGATAGGAATAGAGATGTAGAAACGGGATTTCTCCTAAAGGAAATTCCTGCATATGCGTAAGACAAGTAACCCGCCAGCTACTTCCACTAGTGTAGAAACGCTGAACGAAATGGACCCTGACTACATAGTTATACCTTTTAATACAACTGCACATTCTCGGCTGCTGATTTGTATCTTGTCTATTTTTGAAACCCACCCCATTCACAGACCAACGGGGAGCTCAAGGGGAAGATGTGACAACTACAGTGTTTTTTCGAACAACCCTACTACAATCCTAATTCTCTGCTGCTGCTGCTGCTGCTTTTACTCAGGCGTCTTTGTTTGAAGAATTGACCAATAGAAGAGAGGTTTACTTCTAAGCTGTCACTGATCGGCTAGACCAGTCAAACTTTGCTGTGAAGGAAACCGACCCCACAACCGATTCCTCCTAAAACTAATGGTCCCCTTTGTTCGATATGCGAACATGTGATCCTCTACAATTGTCAATTTACGTGTTTTTGTTGTTATCTAATTTTTTTTTCCATTTTTTCGAATTTGGCAGCGAACCCAAAATTCGAAAAATCGAGAAAAAAAGAAGTGAAGTGGCAACACAGACTTCCCTTTTTTTCTCGATGCCCGAGTTCGGTCGTTTTCCTTTCAGTCGTTCTCAGGATATATTCGTCTCACTGTATTCCCGGTTGCCTACCCCTAACCTGCTCTTCTCTCCCCGTCTGTCTTTTTAGTGGTATTCGTGTTGAGATTCCATTCTCAGAAGCTCTCCCTATCCATCCCTTCTAGCTCGAAATCTTTTTACGTGACAAACAGACGGAATGGGTGTATGAGTGAGAGATAGACGGACGGGTTACTTATTATAATTCAAATGATGGCACTTTCATAACTTGGTGGTAATATATATATATATATATATATATATATATATATATATATATATATATATATTTATATGTATATATATATATATATATATATAATTTACTAAGCTTAGCATAGTTTCGTAGGGCACAAGACCAATGGGAGAAAATCAGTTTTAAAGATTTTTGCTGTGCCAATTCTTCGAATCAAGAGAGCTGGTTAGCACTGAAATCAGCGTTCACAATCCTGGCTTTTAGCTGGGGTCGAAAGCAGACAACTGGCACAAATGGAAATTTATTGATATTCATTAAGCTAGTATCCAAGAGTGAAGCACACAGATCAGCTTGATGATGATTGCTTTATGGTGATACGATCATCCGAGAACAGATATTCGTCAGTTTGTATGTAAATAATGCATATATGTGTGTGTGTAAATACATATACATTTATAGTATGTTGACATACTGCACAGGTATATGTAAATCGTTTTGTCTTTTATAAAATAAGCATCCTTTTCCAACAAAAAAAATTCAATCTCAAAAGACAGGTACATAAGCAATGCATCCTCCCAATAGCCACCTATGGAGCTGAAACATGGAACCTAACCAAAGGATTGGCCTTCAAGATGAGAACCATGCAACATGTACAAAAGAGAATCATGCTCAACATCGAATTGAGATATCACAAGACAGCACAGTAACATTAGAGAATACCAAGAGTCAAAGATGTCATAGAAACTCTTAGAATCTGAAATGGCAATGGGCTGGCCATACTGCAAGAATGATTGGCAACTGCTGGATATCATGACTCGAGTCACAACGTGGATCCCCAGAGATCGTATTCGAAAATGTGGCCGGCAAAATATGCAAAGGTGTGACAATCTAGACAAGTATTCGTTCTGCGACGCCCATGAATCTTGGAGAAGTTACATGATATAATGATGAAATGATGAAGATTGATATTAAGAATAAGAATGAGTGTGAAATCGAGATGAGCGATTAGCCGTTTGCTTTCTGTGCACAGCATGATTTTTCAGAGAGATCAAAGTCTGCTAAATTCCAGATGTCGGACTGGTTCAGATCTGGGCATTACACAGTCAGATGTTTGATATTAACGGGACACAATCAACCGTTAAACATGGCGGATTATCTGTCATGGTTGGAGGAACAATTTGAAACACTGGTTTGATTGGATGTGTTGGCTGCATTAATTCTATCCTCAGAGAAGGACTTATGCCAATAATCTCAAGTGGCAAAGGGAATGGATAGAAGAAAAAATGCAGCAAAGGATTTCCTTGGTCAAGTCTGTCCCCTGACATGAATCGCTATTTAACATGCGTGGGCAATATTAGATAATAACTTGCATGAGAAGTCTAACAATCCAGCAATAAGTTCAGATTTGCTGGATCTCTCAGGTCAAACATGGTCTGAAGCTCAAAGAGCAATTTCAGAACTTGAGAATTCAATGCCAAGAGTTGTTCTTCTCAAAGCAGCCTAAAAGAGAGTCAAAAAGGTAATTATTTTTTTAAAAGTGTTTATGATTAATCCTTACATACTTGCTTAACACTTAATTTAGTATTGTTGATATTTGAATGTTTAAAAAGAGTTGTTAAAATAAAAGTGTTGTTGTCTGTTTACTTCTTGAATGTCTCTATATAAATATGTATCTCTTCGAGCGTATTAAACGGACAGATAGATAGATGTATAGATAACGAAAACTTCACGGCTTTAATCACTGAATATATATCAAAAACTCTTCTTCAAAAATTTATGTCATTACAGGATCTGTGTGTTTTCAATTGTTTATTTGTTTGTTTGTCTATTTATCACACTGTGTGTGTGCCCGCACACGCTTGCATTCGCTTGAGCAGGGTTAGTCATACTTGTATCTTTAGTGCTTATGTGGGAGTTTTATCCGTGTTACCGTATCACGCAGGATAGCAAATACAAACAGATCTTAGAGAAGGTCTGTGTCCAGGCGGTGATGTTGCCTTCTGCTACTGATGATGATGATGATGGTGATGATGTTTTACTTCTTCAATATCAAAAAATAAAAATAATAAAAGACGATGACTAACAGACGGATGGCGATTAGGTGAAGAAGTAGACACCAAAATACTTATACAGACGTTCGATGAAGCAAACGGATTTTGTATATACCTCTAATGACGCTACTTTTTAGATAGGCTGTTCAGCTGCCCGGACAATATGCTGTTCAGCTGCCCGGACACGTCGCTAATTCTATTGTCTTGCATCAATGATTTTATTAGCAGTCTTGCTGCATCATTTCACAGTCTCATATTCAATATTTTCATCCTCCTCTTTCTTTTCCTGCTTCTTCTTCTTCTTTCTGTTTCATCTTCTACTTTTTCTTCTTTCTGCTTTTCTTTTTTCGTTGAATTTGTTCATGATCGACTTGTTCTTTTTTTCATCTTCTCATTTGACTCGGTCTTCTATCTCCCCCTCCCTATTCTCCAATCTTTCTTTCTTCATTAATTTATTTATTCATTTATTTCAATCTTCTTTTACCATTTTCTTTTCTTTGCAACTCCCCCTCCTCCTGTCTTTTCTCTTTCATATTTCGTTTTTATCCCTGTTCCTTTTTATGTTTCTTGTTGCTGTTGTTAGTGTTGTTGTTGTTGGTGTTGTTAGTGTTGTTGTTGTTGTTGTTGTTGTTGTTGTTGTTGTTGTTCTTCTTCTTCTTCTTCTTCTTCTTCTTCTTCTTCTTCTTCTTCTTCTTCGTCTTGTTTCCTCTTTTTTCTTCGTCACAACTTCTTCATTTTCTTCTTTTGGTAATTGGCTTTCATTTTCCTTCTTTTATTTATTCTTCTAATTCCCTTTGATTCTTCTTCATCTTCCAGTTATTTTCTCTCCTATTTTTCTTATTCCTCTTTCGTCTTCCTCCTCCTCTTCCTCCTCCTCTTCTCCTTTTTTCTTTTTTTTTTCTTCTTCTTCTCCTTTTTCTTCTTTGTCTTGTTATTATTATTATTTCCATTCTATTATTTTCTCTCTTTCCTCCTCATCCATTTTCTTTCTTACTTTTTCATCTTCCATCTTCATCGGTCAACGTTCCTACCAATTCCTAACTCTCTCTCTCTCTCTCTCTCTCTTTGTAACGTTTTCCCTCTTCCTTTCCCTCACCTCCTCTCCGTCACTCAACCCAGTTGGTGAAAATGCCTTCATTATCGCAACATCATTGGACGTACATGTGTTTAGACGCTGACGCATGCGCAATCCCAATCACCTCAATTCTCACTCAGTCTCACAAGCGACGTGACTTCGTTTGGCTTTTTTATACACCGTTGTGTCGGTATTTTAACCAGTGGCAGGGGACAGCTAACAAAAACACTAAATTAATAAACCGGTAAACATTTCATCGTCATGATCAGTATTTTAAAGTCCGTAGTTGGACATAGACCTTCCCCAGGATCCGCCACATTTGTCTATCATGGGCGTCAACTGCTAATTCTCATTGTATATCATATATTATATGATTTTCAGAGGTCAAAAACCTTTGAGAATGAACTTAGATCTCTGACATTTTAATGTTTGAGCTTAGACATTGAGCTCTTCAAAAAGGTATAGTATGCCAATATTAGATGATGATTAAGGTGCGCATAAATAACTGAATGAACAAATAAATAGTAGCTTATTTAAAATCCCAAATTTAAACTATATCGTAATAAAATTTCATCTTAAATCTCGAGGTCTGCTTTTAAGAGTTTTAGAGCAAAAACAAACGAATCCAACCTAATTTCATGTAATAAAAGTGAGCTCTTAGCGGTTATCCATGCTTCCGCTAAATTTTTTGTGGTCTATCAGTTTAGCGGTTTCGTTAGGTGTGCCCACAACGGATTTTACCTTCCCTTTCATGCTATATCCGCTGTTAAATCTGAGCAATTAAATCAATGTTTTTCGAACCTATGTGCCACGGCACAATAGTGTGCCGCAATTATCTCCTAAGTGTTCTGGTTACCTTCAGAAAAACTTCCTTGCCTTGAATGTGTCCAGTCGGTAAGCGTGTTCTGCATCTGCCTCGGAGTTTTCAATCTATAGATTTTATGAACACTGTAGTCTTAATTTTTTCAGCAAAAGATGAAAGGAAAATGGGTGATGAGTAAGCTGATATAAAGGTTTTGTTCATTACAGTACTTAAACATGCAACTAATTTGACGAGAATAATTCTTTCTTTCTCTGGTTTTTTTCTCTACATTTGGAGAAGCAAACCCAATCCAAACGTATGACTTAGAGATCTCGCACCCAAGCTCTTGCTTGGCCATGGTAAGCAAAACCCTTGGGGCTATCCACGTACAGACCCCGCTGTGCAATTGAGGGCCTCAAAGACGTGTGAAACACCCACAAATCTTCGTCTGCAAAAACAGGCCATGATGATGATGATTCTATAATTTACGTTTTGATTTTTTTCTTTCCTTCTCTTCCTCTTTTTTCAATTTCTTTTTTTCACTCTCATTCTTTTCTAATTTCCAATCTCATTTTATATTTGTTCTTTCTTTGCCTCTTTCTTTCGTCTAACAGAGCTGAAGATTGAAAGAAAGGTAGGAAGAGAAGACAGTGAGCAAGATAGAAAAAAAGAAAACAGGCTTTACAGCGTTTATTATTAATGCATACACTCCATATATATTTATAACTTTTTCATTTCCCAGTGAATTCAATTGCATTTTGGACGATTTTTTTTCTTTCATTTTCCATGCAATAATTTATTTTTGTTTCGAACGTTTTAACGGGAATAACTTGAAAACCCAATTGGAAAGAATAAGTTTTATTACAAAAATAAATCTTGGTAAATGCTGTCAAAAATTGAATGACGTCGTAGGTTTTAGACAGACTCTTCCTTTCCACATCATTTCAATACTTCTATTACCTCCAGACTTCTTTATTTCTCAACATCGTAATTATTCGTGTATAAAACGCACTCTCTCATATTTTACACTTGAAACTTAGGTTATGTATTATACACAAGAACATTGCTATCTTTTTTTCAAGTCAAGTGCATAACCATTATCGAGATGGTATGATCGTAAATAAGTTATGTCTTTTGTCCAAGCTAACTAATGTGTAACAAAGAGTTTGAATCACTTACCCATGCATTTTAATAGAGGCAATATCGCCCCTTGGGAGGCAAGAGTTGAGCCTTATTTCCCTTCAATGTTTATCTTGCTAACCCCTGCTTTGCAGCAAAATGTCAAAAGTACTCACTCAACTTAGCTTAGTCTAACTTGAAACAAAGATAGATAGATAGATAGATATGACGATGATCGCAGCAACTCGGTGCCAATATGGCAGCTCCTCGGGGAGTACACAGTCACGTGTCATCAATGAACCAATGTGTGCGTGAGAAAGGGCTTGGGTGCGCAATCCGGTCCTAGCTTGGTGAGATGTTCTGTCATTCGGTGGGAAAGAGACAACTGAACAACCATCTTTTTGTAGCATACGGCACTTGGTTTTCCCAGACGGTCCCCCATCTAAGTAATGACCAGGGTCAGCGTCGCTTAACTTCAAGTGTATCCGACACGATTCAGCCGTATGATTGATTGATTGTTTACGTGGAGTCTGGATACAAATGCACACCTGTGTACGGTATCATACAATATATATTGATTGATAGATCATGTTGAATTAAATATTTTTACAGTTGAATGAATATGCTCTCTGATGATATTGGAAAGAAGATTATAAAGCGCCAATCTTCAAACAGGAAATTTCTGATATTCAGCATTCTAAATCTACATTTCATCTGAACTAGAACGACTATAGACGATCAAAGCAACTAGGCAGCTATCTCTGCCACCAAACAAGCTAGATAGATAATTTCCATCCGTCTTTTACCAAGTTAATTGTCCAAGATGTAATATACTAATTCAATTTATCTTTGTCTACAAAATTACCCAATTTATATATATATATATATATATATATATATATATATATATATATATATATATTATTGGTCTAACCATTCTATCATCCAATATCCAATTCTTCCTATAGGTCTCCAAGCAATTTACAAATTAAACTGATACAGATGAACAAAACGTAAATGAAAATGTTCCTATAAAATTAATGCGTCGAACATTTACTTATATATTTAAATATGGCTGCAGAGTTGGTGTAATGATTACCAGCACGAAAAAGTGAATCGGCAAAAAGTGTTCAAATTTCGGCTGAGATTCGTACAGGAAAGGCATGAATCCACCTTTCCTGGTGTGTATATATATGCATATACGTGTGTGTATGTTTGTGTGCGTGTGTAACTGCAGCAGCAGTCGTTATAAGACCACTGTTGGACAATGGCCTTTATCATCTACTTATATGATGAGCGTGTTTGAGCTGCTCTCTGCTATGTCTTACCAGCTGACTTTTCTCTTTCATCTCTTCACCTTCCGTCTGGTCTTTTCCTACTACGTTTACTGTTCCCCAGGCATAAATATGTTAGCCTTTCATTCCATCTGCTGTCCTTTCTTCTCGCTATGCGCCCTGTCAGTCTCCATTTTTGTTACTTACACTTGTACGATATCCTTTACTAAGTCTAATTTATGCGTTAGGATAACTCTTTTGTCTCCATAGCATCTGAGTATATATGTATTCTTGTTAGGGGTATCATACATGAAAATATAAGTAAAGATTATCTTTCGAAACATCCGTGGAGATTTGTAGTCTTTGTGGGTTGTGGTAAATTTTTATCTCTTCCCTGGACACCGCGAAAGTTCCCTGATTTCGCAAAAGCTCTTTTGGGAAGAGGAGATCCAGAATAGCGTAGTTTGTGTTCCATTCCTATTAATACCCTTAGGAAAGATATAAATGTACCCCTCCACCAAGTTTTTGGTAAAATAGCACTGAGTGAAGTGAGTAACGTCACTTTGGGCACTTGTCGCCTTCAAGTCTATTTCAAATATCGTAAGCGAACTGAATGAGTGAAGATGTGATATGTAAGGCCGAAGCAAGGGCGGCTTTTGGCCGTAGCCTGCGTAAGGGAGGGAATTGCTCTTAGTCTGTAGTTGGTTAGCATAATTTGAAGCTTCAAATTTGGTGTTTAGTTTGACGACCGAGTCATAGAATTGACTCGTACGTGCACATGGCGAAGAAATAAATTACGTCTTAATAGCATTTTCCAAATCATTAATTCACCAAGTTTCCTGGTTGCAAATGACACATTGTATTGGATCATGACTCTGTAGCATCTCTTTTGTTTATAGAATACTTCCAATACCGGGATATGAAAAAATAGTGAACGTTCTAAGAATTTCAAGTGTATTTGTTACGCCAAGAAATTGACTAATTGGCGGAGTTTTATCGTTTGTTTTTTTTTTACAAAAAATAGATCATCATCATGAAAATTGGTCTTTTAATGTCTGTCGTTGGACATAGACCCTCCCAATGATCTGCCACATTTCTCTATCATGGGCGTCGCAAAGCCAGTATTCTCTGAATTTGTCCTGCTCGTCGCACAATCTTACTTTCTATTGGTCACAATTTCGCATATGATCTCTCGGGATCCATGTTATGAGTAGTGATCTCCAGAAGTTATCTGACATTTTCGCAACATGTCCAGCCTATTGCCATTAGGGTCTACGATGTCACGGACCCCGTCTTCTTCCTGCTATATTTTGCTGTCACGTGATCTCTCCACGTGAGGTTGAGCATGATTCTCTCATGCGCACGCCGCATGCTTCTCAGTTTGCAGGTATGTCTCTCGGTTAGGTTCCATGTTTCAGCTCCATAAGTGACTATCCGAAGGATGCATTGGTTGTATGCTCTTCTTTTTAGGATTAATGGAATCGTCTGGGTTTTGAAAGCTGAGCTTGTTCTGCCAAAGGCTTGCCATCCTAGGATGATTCTCCGCTTGATTTCTTCTTCTTTTGTGGGTTTCATAGAGATTTGCTGTCTTAGGTAAATGTAGAGGGGATACGTAGTTTCAATCTGATCAAAAATTTATCTAATCAAAATAAGGATAGAAAACATCTATTTTTCTACCATCACAAGTGGAATCGAACTTTTATTGCGAGAAATGAGTGAATATGCAGTTTTAATTTCGTTCACAGAAAATAAATAAATGAATACGTTGTTTTAATTTCATCAAAAGTTTGCTAAATTAAAACATGGATAAAAAAACAACTATTTTTTCGATCAAAGTTTATGAAAAGTGAAATCAAACCTTTGTTACAAAAAACGTAAATGGCGCCAAAAAGGCAATTCCCCCAATGTGGCGTAACATTATGGGGGACATTCTATTTATACATCATCGTTATCAGCAGCAGCAACCATTTCAGGTCCACCGCTGGACAAAGGCCTTTCTCAACTCCTTCCATGATGATTGTGTAGTCATGTTGGTTCTGTCACTATTATCTGGTCAACAGTTGTTGTTTTTTAATGTGGAGTTGCCCTTCTTCATGAATTTAGAGTATTCCTTCTCCTGAACTGGTTGCCTCCAGGGCTAGAGAGCTCAGTCTGGCCGGGTATTTTACTCATAGCTTAGTAGGAATATATATTCTATTTATCTAAGGACGCCTGCTGTAGAGTAGCAATGTCATAAACTATTGATTGCAGATTTGTTCCTATCAGCAAACTCCACAAATATAGCCTTGAGCCAATGTTGCCACTACCTAATGAATGTTAGCATCCGTGTTAAATCACGGAAATCCCGTGCGTTCTTGTATCTAGACGTGTGTGTGTGTATCGCACGATCTTCTTGTACGTATGAAGGAAAATCCCCCGATGGATATGTTCGGATGTCTTCGTGTCTGTATGCATCTATGTGTGATCCTGCACTTGCACAAACGTGCGCAATCATTTGACGCCTGCATCCATCCATTTACTTCCGTTGCCAGCCTCGTTTCCACATCACTGATCGTCTCCTAAAACGAGTTTGTCTACCTCTTAATGGCTGACTCCAAAACCTCACCTTTGTTTTTTTATGTCTTTTTACTTATATCTTACTTACGCCTTCCTACTTATTTTCAAAGGCAAATTTTATTCTTCGCTAAGTTACCGCATAATTTCGTCTTGCCTTTAAACAAGCTGCAACATCGAAGGAATGACTCACATCAACTTGGATTTCTCTCTTGGTTTTTTATTTTGTTTTCTGAACAACTTTCAATGGAGCTAAAACAACACTCTTTTTTTCTTCTTTTTACATTCCTAGCTTTTAAAAGATTTCAGTGTATATATAATCCCTGCAAAAATCCAATTTGGGCTCTCCTACCCGAAAAACAAACTTGGATAAATTCAAATACAGTCATGCGTCGCCTTGCATCCGGGTTACGTTCTGGTAGTATGGACGCAACTCGATCTTGCTATATGTAGACTGTTACAAGATGAAGAAAAAGAAACAGAACTGGAGAAAGTAGACCACTACATCTACTTGGGACAACGAATCTCAATGAGACCCTCAAAAGAGGAAAAGAATCACCCTCGGATGGCTAGCCTTTGGCAGAGCAAGCTCAACCTTTAAAATAAGAAGATCCCATTAATTCTAAATAGAAAGGTGTATAACCAATGCATCCTCCCGAAAGTCACTTATGGAGCTGAAACATAGGACCTAACCAAGAGACAGATCTGTAAATTAAGAATCATGCAATGTGCACATGAAAGAATAAAGCTGGGCCTCACATGGAGAGATCACAAGACAGCACAGTACATCCTAGACAAGAGTCAGGGACATCATTTAATCCATTAAAAATCTCAAATGGTAATGGGCTGGCTATGTTGCAAGAATGGCGGATAACCGATGGACATCACGACTCACGATATGGATCCCCCGAGATCACATGCACAACTGAGGCCAGCAGAATATTAGATGGAGAGACGAGCTAGACAAATTTAGAAAGTACTGGCTCCACGACGCCCATGATAGAGAAGTGTGGCGAATCCCCGGGAAGGTCTATGTCCAACACGGACGTTAAAAGACTGATTATGGTGATGATGATGATGATGATGACTGCACAACATATGATATCTTAACGCATACATATTCACCTAAAACTCTATATTGTACACACGTCTTCCTTGCTTCTCCAAAGAGAAAGAAACAAATGCCATCCATCACATTACTTTTATTAAGTAATTAGCCAAACTTAGCAAGGTTTTTGTACGTTACGTTGTCTTCCTGGACTCCCCTGTCAGGAAAACTAGAAACAAGTATGACATTTAGTAAACTAATAATAACATAACAGAGATTTTCATCACCCGCAGTCGAGCCAAAAAGCTGAAATGACTGAAATTACCGTCAAAAAGAATTGTTGGGTTTTAAACTTTTACGTGAACATATCTAAGAGGATGTAAGTGGGACAGGTTCAAGCTGTCGTATGACTGTACGTAGGGTACATTAATACGTCCATATAATTCGGGATTATATTTTATACGAATTCATGATGACAGCTGGATTTACGATCTAAATTTCTGCTGTTAGTCTTTACTCTGTTTTGTTTACTTCATTTTTTTTTTGTTTTCTTGTCTTATTTTTACGTTCAGGTCATTTTTAGATTTTTCGGTCTCTAAGTAGGCCACATGAATCGAAATAAGGCAGTTGCCTTCGATTAGATTTTAATTCACAATTCTTAGTCTCCCTAGCGCCGTGCTTGGGGTCATTATCCTATCGGAAAACCTAACCACGTTCCATTTTAGTTAGAGGGAAGCTGTTTTTTTTCTAAAATGTAGCTCTGCCCATCTTTCCCTTAATTATGTGAGGTACCCTGTGCCCTTAATCGAAAAGCAATCGTATATCTTAATATCACTGCTGTCATGTTTTCTACGTCTCATTTGGCTTTCACCAAAGAAAATTACAGGCAGAATTAAGACCAAATAGTTTTACTTTAATCTTATCTGTCGAAAGTATATTGAGGAAATATTTGTCGTTCTTACTTGAATGATCCTCAACAAGGTTCAGTTGATTGGTGGAACCTTGCAAGATCTGCAGGATTTCATTTCATGTCGCCCGTGTACGTTGCTAACCGTCGCTTCTGAATCATCAATCAATTCCTGTCAAGTAATGTGAGAGTTTTCCTACCTTTTTTACGATTATGAAGGCAGCATACTGAGAAATTTTGCGAAGAGTCTATGTTTTCTACATGTTTACCGTAGCATTGTGCGGTTACCACTTGCCAATCATTGAACCAGTTATATCTATATGAATATCAAATTGTTAACCAAGTACTTTATGACGTTTTCATGTCAGGTATCCTTGAACGATCTTGCCTCTGAGGTCAGCTTCTTTAATTTTGGTATGATGGCAACTTAGATATTACGATGGCTATGGGGATTTTGTAACTCGTAGTGTTATTTGTGTTATTCTGTGTGCGTTTAGATTGTCCATGATGGTTCTAGAAAACCTTCTAGAATGTTCAAGAATAGTCTCGAAATGTGAGATAATCTGCAGAAAATTTTAAAGTTCTGAATATTGACATCAATCTCCAGTGTCCATAATGCTCTGACGTTCCCCTCATTAATCGAGCTGATTTCAGTAATTCTGTTATCTGGTTGGTTTGATTCCCTATTCTTCCAGCTGCTTGGTAGTACACATTACTATTGCTATTTGTACTCGTTGATTTTTCACACCAGCGTCGTAGCTCTCACCGGAGCAAGCATCTTCAGTACTCCAGGACTTTCCTCGGTATTCTGACCGACTTCAGTAGTGCTGCCGTCTGGACAGTTTCAGCTCTTGTCCTGATTCCTAACATTTTTGCTATGTTCTTTGGAACTGTTCACGGGGTTCTATCAACTATTGGCACTATCTCTTCCACAACCTCTTCAGCTCCTTGGCAAGGTTCAGATACTCATTCAACTTTCCAATTTCCTCCTGCTTCACCCTGTGGTCTGTTGGGACAGCGAAGTCAACTATCTTGATGTTCCCTAACCTTTTACGCATCGCAGATCGGTTCCATATTGATATTATACTTGCTGATCGGCCGATGGGTATGGGGGTTAATCACGATCAGAACATTCGTGATAAGTCCCTTATGAGTGGCTAATAGACTCAATTTCGTTTCTAAAGGGGTTCATCTAACGAATTTGATATTA
>OY735216.1:48797121-49017121 GCA_963457665.1 Thysanoteuthis rhombus | reverse complement strand
GGTTGTAACTCTCAAAAGGTGACAGGTCTTGAGATTGCACTGCACGTAGGAAAACCTCCTAATCCTCCTCTATGATCTTTCGCTGTATCGCATTTATAACTAGAGGAAGGGCATTGTCATGTAGCAAAATCATTGGTCGACTTTCTAGTCCAGAAAAATATGTCTTCCAAATGTCATTGAAATAAGCCAATTGCTCTCTAGAGCATTATGCTGTAACAATTTGTCCGAGTTCCAGCAATTCGTGTTGAAGAATTCCAATTGGATTCAACCGGAACCTTTTCTCCTGCATGGTTTTCTGTTTAGGTTTAGTTGATCGAGACTGCCCTGAATCTAGCCACGATTTTGTACGTTTTCGATCCTCATACGAAATCCATTTTTCATCATCTTTGACTGAATTATCCAAAAATGACCTTTTCCTGTTTCGAATGAGAATAGTAAGACAAGTGTCCGAACGCTGAACAATGTCTTTTCCAAATTTATGGTATTCTGTCGATATCAACCATGGCGTGGTCTATTTTTTTTTAAACTTGCACAGGAAAAAATATTTCAGTGCTGAAAGAGATGCAAAGACTATCGCCAGATCTATCTTGACATAAACAGTCAGAATCTGATGGCGTGGGAAAGCTCAAGACGACCAGGTTTTGTGCAGAGTTGCAGGAGTGTGTCGAACCATTAGTCTTTATATGCTTATTGCAATTCACCACTGCAGTTTGTCTACGGTTGTCTACCCTGGTCTTCATGTCTTTCACGACTAAGCCACAAGGCAGTGAAACGGGGTTAGGTAGACATAGTGCGTGTTATTCTCTCTGGTTCCCTAATCATCAAGATCTTTTGCTTGCCCGGGGGCACTCATCATCATCATCCTTTTAGCGCCTGTCGTTAGAAACAGACGTTTCCCAGGATTCACCAGACCTTTCATCATGGACGTCTTGGGGCCAATATTTTCCAAACTTGTTTAGTTCGTATGGAAGCCGTTTTCCAAGTGTGCGCAATTTTCCTCACCGTTGGTTGTCTTTTGGTAGAATAAATTCGATATTCAAAAAGATCCCGTTAGTTTTGAAAAGAAAGGTCTCCTACCAATACGTCTTCCCGATAGTCACATATGGAGCTGACACATGGAAGCTAACCAAAAGATTGGCTCCTAAATTAAGAACCATGCAACATGCACAAGAAAGGTTCATAGTTAACGTAACATAGAGAGACCACAAGACAGCACAGTATATCAGAGTTAGAGAATCCAACAGAAATCTCTATAGGCTGGTCATGTAGTAACAACGTCAGCTGACCGCCGGACATCATATCTCGCAATGTGGGTCTCCAAAGATCATATGCAAAACTGTAGCCGGCAGAGAACAGGATGGCGTGATGCTTCAGACAGGTTCCACAAATATTGTCACTGCAACATCCACGATAAAGAGATCAACCGATTTCGGAGAAGATCCATGTCCAACGACGAACGGTAAAAGACTGATGATGATGATGATGATGATGATGATGATGATACTAAAAAGCCAATAGATTGACCCTCAAACTGAAAAACCATGCAACGTGCACATAAAAGAATCGTGCTAAACATCACATGGAGATATCATAAGTCAGCACAGTATATTAGAGAAAAGACAGGAGTCTGAGATATCATTGAAGCTGTTAGAAAACTCAAATGGCAATGGCCTGGTCATGTTGCAAGATTGTCAGACAATTGCTGGACATCCCAACTCACAACGCAGTTCCTCAGAGATCAGGTGTGAGGCTGACAAATTCAGAAAGTACTGGCTCCCATATGCCCATGATAGAGAGGTCTGACGAGTCTTGGGGAAGCTCTATGACCAACGATAGACGCTGGTAAAATGATGATGATGATGATGATGATGATGATGATGATGATGATGATGATGATGATGATGATGATACTAAAATTGAATGATTGCATCAGCAACAGAGATATGACTTGACTTCAAAGATATTTCGAAAATTCCCTGAACATGGAGGAATAATCAACGCCGAAAAAATCATTTTTATATATCGTATATTCTTAGCATGAAAGAACATCATTAATTCTGTTACTTTTATTATATCTGAAATACATTTATTTCCAAAGTAGACGAACAAGCATAAAACGCGTATGCATGTCTAAGGCTTATACTCTACGGCACATCAATTCGTACACTTGTAAATATCAATGTATCGAAATATAGGCGCGTATTTATAAGTTATTCAAGTTGATATACAACTCCGTGTGTGTATGTGAGTACATGTGTATGCACATGGGCATGCTTCCTGACAATAAGTGTGCGTTTATTCGTGTGTCTGTCCTTGTGTGTACGTGATTTAGTAATTTAGTATCGATGAGTAAATTATTAACAATTTTATATCGAACAAATGTATCAGGATCTGGGCAATATATTCAATCAACTTTCATGGAAATATCTCTCTACGTACACACACACACACACACACACACACACACACACACACACACACACACATATATATATATATATATATATATATATATATATATATATATATATATGTATTTAGTGCCCTAAAAGTATCAAGCCGGTTTGAAAATCTAATTACAGTTATGTTTTTTAATTATTTTTCTAAATAAAATTTGCAAAGTGAGATAAATTGTAATCATGCCGGAGAAATAATGCATTATTTAATAACAGATCATGTGATAAGAGTTAAGATTTTTCCTTGACTCGTACAGTGCCAGATAGATAGATAGATAGATAAATAAGTAGGTGGCCTCATGCTGAGAAGGCATTAATATTACACAGCAAATATCCTTTTTTTTCAACGTAACATGCTTCCACGTTAATGCACGTAATTCAGTGGTGAATTTCTGCCATGTAATTATTATCTTGCTTAGGAGAATACAGTGTATGCACTATGTTTGTTTAACGTTCTCCTGACAGGAAAGTCAAGAAGGGAAAGGTGAAAGAGCGTATAATATGTTGGGTTGAGTTAATGACTTAGTGAAAGAAGCGTACCGGATGACATTCGTACCTTTCTCTTTCGAGAGTGGAAAGCAAACAAAAACTCCCAAGCCAGGAAGATCTACCCTGTCATCGTCTCTCATTCATTTCACAGTGGGTTACTTTCCAAGCCCTATGATGGTCGACTTTCGCTGAGATCGTACTGGCAGAATGTATGTCTGGCACAAGTAACTGCACAACAGTATTCCAAATTTGAGAACCATGGTAGATTTAAGCACTCGAAAATGTGTTCATAGTATTTGGCGTGTTCTGGATAGAAGTTGCATTCACCTATGGATAGAATTTTGCCTTCATTCGAACATGAAGAAAGAAGAGATACGTTTCAGCATGATAATGATCCAAGCTACTCTGTCAACTGTCTTAACCATTGGACATTTAGATTACAACCGGCTAAGACACCAGCAAAGTATACTGTCACTCATAGACGAGTACACCCCAAAGTTGCTTTTCTTCTAAACCAAAACCAATAGGAGAATTTCGTAGGGTGTACTCATTTCTTTGAAGGTAACACATGCTGAGTCTCGGTGCTGTAGAGGTTGGACCTTAATGATACATGATGATTTGATTACATGATGTTCCACCACAAATGATGAAATCCTGATACGTTGGGTTTAAAACAAAATGAAAATCTTTCTATGAAAAAAAAGTGGTAGGATGTACCCATTTATGAGCGCCACTGTTTGTACATCTAATCTGTACGAATTTTAGGGGAATGTCTAATGGAGAATCATAAGAAAGTGAAAAAGACGAAAGGGACTGAAAATAACATAGAAAAAGAACGGTTAGAGAGAAAATGAATTGGAAAACGAAAGAAATGAAACGAAAGAAATGAAAATCTGCCTGGTTGCTGCAGTTTCAGACAGAACATGATGACAGCAATTTTTTTATCGTAAATATAATAAATGGAAAAAATTATAAATAACATGTATTTTTTGAAGGAATGTATCTATTAATAATAATAAATTAAGCTCATGTGTGTTTTTCAGAATATATTTTTTGGACATGTAAGTCTTGCCAATTTTGCTCAGTTGGTAAGAAACACGACTACCAATCAGTTTGTTGCAATTTCAAATCATTGTTAGGAAGTGTTAATTTTTACTCCTCCAGATTTAACGGGTACTCTTTTTCTTGTTGTTAAGGTATGAAAACAAAATCAACTTCAGGTTTGAACTGGAGTTTGGCAAAAGAAAGGAAGGGAGACAGGAAAAAAGAAGGGATTAATATATTTTTTTTTAAATAAATAAAACGGAAATAGAAATTTAAATAAAAATGAGGCCGAAATAAAGTCAATATAAGAGAGTATGAAAGAAAGGAGGGGAGTTGAGGGGGAGAAAGAAAGAAAGAAAAGAATATGTAGAAAACAGACGACAGAAAAAAAAGATGGAGGAAAGAAACAAACCAAAGAAATAGATGTAGGGCATAGGAAGCAAAAAAGGACAAAACACATACGTTAGCTCAGCAATGGTGGGAATCACACACACACACACACACACACACACACACTCACACACACACACACACACACACACATACGCACACACACAGACATACAAACATATGCAACTGCACACGTACACGCATGAACACAAATAAAACTGGACGAAACCCATTGACCCTGTGATGTTTGCAATCACACATTAACACGCACACGCACACGTGAACACACATAAGCTCGCACACGTACCCACGCATAGACACACGCACGCATGTGCACAGGAACAGGCAAACACACATACAAACACAATCAAACAGCATACACACACGCAGAAAAACGCACACATGCACACATGCATTCACTCACTCACAAACTCAAACACGAGAGCGTGAACTCAAATATATGACGCACTCAAGACCTCACAGACACACACACACACACACACACACACACACACACACACACACACACACACACACACACCCACACCGAATTCAGTTCAACATAAATATCAGAGCTTTATGAATATCTTTATAAATCAAAAGACCAAAGACCAAAATTTCACCGATATGTGACAGCAGGATTTTCAGCGCACACACCCCACTGAAAAAAAAAAGTATATCGCTCCAAGACAAAATTTCCTTTTCATTCCTATACATGCTTTCATTCCTTGCTTCCAGATTACTAATTCTTCGATTTATTCAATGCTTCCCCCCTGTCTTCGGGGCACGGATCTTTTCCATTTTGTCTATCGAAAGATACAGTCTTCAGTTTTCTATGTAACCATTTTCTTGTGTTCCATAGTAAATTGGTTCCAGGCCCGCTGGTAATATTTGCTCTTTCCAGAGATAAACCGTAGGATATACATTTGGAATCCAGAAATTACAATTCCTATGCTGATATCATACACACACATATATACATATATATATATATATATATATATATATATATATATATATATGTGTGTGTGTGGGGGGGGTCTGTGTCTGTGTCTGTGTGCTTGTGTTTGTGATTATAAATTGCATTGTATTGTATAAAACTCTTTATTCGTAATGATCTCCTGTCGTTACATGGTTAATGTATCATTCGAACTAGACAACATGGATACAATAAACGATTGAAGAAAATGGGGCTGCAGCAGGAATAGGATCTACGACCGATAGAATCATATATATATATATATATATATATATATATATATATATATATATATATATATATTCATTTCTTAATACATAACAATCGCGATGAAGAGAAACAGATAGACCCAGAATGAAGGATATGAGAAATTGTGGTGAGAACAGTTATTTGGTCCTTTGCTTTGCCAGCCCCTGTTCAGCCCAATGGTAAAGGCAAAAGCTAAGTTAAAGCGGCTACCGTATCGGTGGCGGGTTTGATTCCTGCAGCAGCCCAATTTTTTCAATTATTTATTCTCTTTCCGTTGCCAGGTTCGAGTAATACATTAACCGCGTGACGACAGGTGATCATTTCAAATCAGATTTTCTATATAGTATAATGCAATCTATAATCATTCTGTTGAATCATATATTATCATTTATTAGCACAGTCACACACACACACAAGCACACAGACATACACACACACATATATATATGTGTGTGTGAGTGTGTGTGTGTGCTACACCTAAAAGCAAGCAAGCACATTTCAATATCTTTCATATTTTGATCTATTTCTTTATGATGTACGCATAGTAACGTGTGTATATATATATATATATATATATATATATATATATATATATATATATATATATATATATATATATATATATATATATATTCGAGTAGGTTTGTGTATATAAATGTTTTTAAATACATTTTAACACGTAGATTTGTATCTAGGTGTATTTTGCATTAATGTAAATTAATGGATACATATTTGTATGTATATGTATATATATATATATATATATAAACTATATTTGTCTACATAACTATATATATATGTGTGTGTGTGTGTGTGTGTGTGTGTGTGTGCGTGCACGTGTGTGAGTTTGTGTTTGGCTGTATTTGTTCTCTTGAGCATATTTTGTTAAAAACGACAGACAAATTTCGTCAAGTCAACTTTTTAGTCATTTTTACTTTGCTTCGGATCAATTGTTCAGTTTTTTGGTCACTGAAATGTAAATGTGGCCAAAAAAACTGAACAATTGATCTGCAGACAGGAAAAACTAAATAAAAAGTCAACTCGACAAAATTTATCCGTCGTTTTATATAAAACGAAATACTATGGATTCCCAAAAGATTGTGCTTTTCCAGTCAATTATTTCCTTAATGAAATTTTTGTAGGTTTTTTTCAATGGATCTCATACTTTACACAGAATTAGGCATTATGGTATTATGTGTGAATTTTTATTATTAGGATCATATACTGATTGATTGACGTGTATTCTTAATGGTTATGATATTTGCTGTAAGTATACCAATGTCTTTGAGGTCATATAAAATTGTCTATGTATGTAAAGAAATGTGTGTTGCACGCCCGTGTAAACTGACTTCGTATAACCCTGTGATTGTTCTTTAGCTCGCATTATCCGCTTCAAGTTTTGTTTATCCATATATATATATATATATATATATATATATATATATATATATATATATATATATATATTTCAAAGGAGTTAGATAAGCAACTAAATGATAATTGTGGAAACTCATCTAAAAAATTAATAAAAATCACTTTATGCAATGGTAGTGCAGAATTTTTAGATGAGTGAGCATTTCTAGTGGCGATGGCTGTCACCGACTGACTGACTGGCTGACATACTGCAACTCTCTCCCACTACCCAACCTTTTTCTCTCGCATTTTTGTATATGTCTGAAAGTGCAAGGGAGGGAATCTGCACATCTATTGCCTGACTCGAAGAAGAACCATGGATTCTATTCGGAATGTATCACTAGAAAAACAATTCGAGCTCTTTCAGGTAACTTTGGACTTTCTTCTATGGGTTTCTTGTCTTTTGGCTTCGATAAAGATGAGAAAATGAGAAAATGGATTCTGCATGAATCGACAGAAATTCAAGACAGTGTGCATCATGAAGATTAAACATTATTTGATTATATCTTACAGACTTCTGTTTTGACCAAGTAGTCTGAAGTTTTGCACAGAGCATCTCAAACGTTAGTTCACTCATTCTAGTTTCATTAGTTTATTCCCGACACGTATCGATCAAGAAGACGAAGCGCGTACGCAACAAAATCATCACCTTACAAAAAAGCAGGGCTGAACAACAAACAAGCAATGAAAAAGCTTTACTTTTTTTTTCCGAAAAACTATTCATAACGACACGAAACATTGACAAGAAATGGCATTAGCTTACGCAAGGTAATTCCGGGTGGAAATTGAATGATCTGGACCAGATTAGTCGACAAAGATGTGAAGAAGTGAGCGAGAAGAAACGCTTGCAGGAGCATGATGGGAACTACGTAAGAGCTGAGAATATCGGAAAAGTCATTGAGACAAATTTTGAAGGGGAGTTTATGGCTAAGGGCATATAGATTGCAAAAGCTGACTCTTGGATTCAACAGCCTCAAAGCAAACGCTCCATCTGATCTCTTGACCTTTACTATGTAAGCTGTGACGAATTCCTAGAATGATAGGGTTTATCCAGTTGATGCAGGAGACCTTTCTCAACAGGCAGCAGAGCCTGTTTTTGTCACCGTAAGCTTCCTTAGGGTGATGCGGGTAGCAGTTGCAACTAATGGGGCAAAGCATACTTTGTTCTTCATTGCAGGGGGTAGAAGGTAAATAGCGAAGCTTATCTTCGAATTCTTGAAGAAAAGGTTGGTCAGAGAAGCCTTTGGAGAGTTTTACATCTTCAAACAAGATTGTTCATCTGCTCGTCCATGAAATATCACCCAGGTATGGTGCAAATAGCATTACACTAGATTCCGGGGGAAAGAATTCCTGACCCCCCTCACATCAATCTCATGGATTTCGCCATCTGGTCAATTTTGAAGAATGATGATTCAAAGATCCTTAATAGCAGTGTTGTAGCTCTGAAACAAGTTCTTGTCAATTCAAGCTCCAATTTAGACGAAGAAAGGCGTGCAAATCAGTAATCACTCATCTGAAAGTCATGATCAAGTCAAAAGGAAGTCAATGTAAAACTTCATGGCGTAACTTCTAACTACAGTATTATATTAGATTCAATATTGTACTCTAAACGAGAGATCTCTCTCAAAAAAACACGTACATAGATAAAGAGAGGGGGGAGACAACTCAGTTGCTGAAAATCAATAACATTTCTTTCAACATTTTTTCAACATCGCTTAGTTCTTAATAATCTTTATTAAAATCTTCAAGTGAATACTGTTGAATCATATACAGAGTTCGGACAAAATAATGGTAACACCATTTCGATTACCACTTTTTATTTAGTTTTTTTTTAATAATCCTAACGTGAGGCTTGTTTTCTTGAGCATTAATAACAGATCCAATACGTAGAGGGATTGGTTCAAACTATTTCGGGAGAGTATTCAGAGTAATTTTGAGCAACTCCTTGAACAAACCCTGCTCCAGCTCCTTCAGGGACGCTGGTGGAGGGAACCAGTTTCTCGGTTGTTGCTCCAATTGGCACCATGAATGCTCGATTATATTTGGATCTGGTGATTGTGAAGGCCAGTGTCTAAATTTACTTTTATGCATTTCAATCCAGTCTTTAACAACTGTAGAGATGTGAATGGGTGCATTATCTTCCCTAATGATGGTGCTGCCATTGGGAAAGATAGTTTGCACCAAGGGATGCAACAAGTCCGCTTAAATTGACAGAGAGTCCTCGGAGTTTACCCTACCATGCAGTGATACTGCTGGCCCGAGATAAATCTATGATATTGCAGCCAAAATCATCCCAGATCTGCCTTCATGCCTATCTGTTAAAGTGAGACAGTCAGGATCATGAGCTTCTCCAGACGTAAACACAGTCAGACCATGGAGGTAAAGTGAAAGATTTATCCAAGTATATCACATTTGTCCACCGGTCCATTGTTCAATTCTTAAGGCCATTACACAACCTTTTTACGACGTTCCATGTTGATTTTTGAAAGCAAAGGTTTAGCAATTGCAGCCCTTCTGTAATATCCCACTCCATAAGCCGACAT
The DNA here is from genome assembly GCA_963457665.1 of Thysanoteuthis rhombus. Classification (NCBI taxonomy): domain Eukaryota; kingdom Metazoa; phylum Mollusca; class Cephalopoda; order Oegopsida; family Thysanoteuthidae; genus Thysanoteuthis; species Thysanoteuthis major. The sequence continues at coordinate 49,007,558 of OY735216.1, read as the reverse complement.
AAGGGTTGCGGAATAACATAATACGTAATAATGTGCCACACATTCAAAGAGGTTTTTTCAGTCATTCTGAGTTTTATGCAGTGTTAATGTAGTCCAGAAAAACAACAAGTGAAATCAGCAGGTATTTCCATTATTTTATCCAACGCCTGTATGTATATATAGGTAGATTTACACCAACACAATTTTCCTTTAAAGAAACTATTCTATCACCAGATCTATTGATTATTTGAAAAAGTATAGAATCTTTCTTTTGTAACGTCTAAAGTAGGAACTGCATATTTTCTCGCAATTCAATTCGGAAATAATCACTTCAAGCGTGAAAAACAATTTTAGTGATATTCAAAATGACTTTCCAGAAAATTTCCCAAGTAGCTTTCCTTCAGCACATAATATTGGCGGTGAAAAAAAGAACAAAATAGGAAGCTTTCGAGATTTTTTTCCTTTTACTTGTATAATGAATAGCGTCTTTTTTTGTTTGGTTTTGTTTGGTTTTGTTTTGTTTTTTTTTTTCCTTTCGGTGTCTCAGTCCATAGTTTCTTTTTGAATAAAAAATCATCTCAGAGAAAATTTCAAATAAAAGTTGGGTGTGAATTAACTCCCCATCAGAAATGATGGCGCGCAAAAAGCCCTAAAGTTACTCCCTGTGACACCTTTATGTGTGAGAGAGAGACTGGAAAGGTTTACCACACCGAACGACAAACTCTGGATCAACTCAGGAAGAGCATTCAACACGTTATGACCAACATACCGCTGGACTTCCTACGAAGGTCGATTAAGACCATACCGTGATTAGTGGACAACGCCGGTGCCTAGGTTGAATTTTGACACAGCAGACGAATTCTACCATTGCATTGTCCAAAGTAAACCCAGCTTAACTACTATCAACCAATAAATAATAAAATTATTACCAATAAAGTTTCTTTTTACCCACCATGTATTTGTCTTTTCAGAGGCTCTGTCCGTCGGTCGGTCGGTTCGAGAGTCTGTTTCCTTATTGTTGCTCAGTTGTTTTGAGTCAGATTTACTCGAAACTTGGTAGACCGGTGTCCCTTGATTAAAAAAAATCGTCAGAAAAAAAATTCCACTCAGGGTTAAGTGATGTGGTAATAATGACGTTTAAACTCGGCGTTTTGAAAATTGATATCCTGAAACTTGATACAAAAGTGATAGGAATATTCTCACTTGGAATTATGGTCAACATAGTGTCACGTGATGTGGCAAAAATGATGTTCAAACTTTATAGTGGACGCTTACTTGAACTTTTGGTTCTTGTTTTTACAGAGAATAACTAGTTCCATCATATTTATTCCAATTCCTGCATAATTTAACTGTATTCTTACTATTTTAAGCTTGGTATTATATGATATAAAATGCACTTGTGATACCAAAACGTACCATTTATAATTAAATCGCTTCAATGATATTCCATGTGCAATAGAAGCTCAACATACTGTAAATAATCTTAGTAAACAATTCAGATGTGGACAGTTTTAATCATCTAAAATCATGTGAACCTATATCGTGAATAATTAGGAGCCAATTGAAAATATATATCTATTAGCACAAAGGTTTTTTTCAAAAAAAATATTGATTCGGTATTACCGATATTTAAGTGCAATAGTTGGGAAAACTACGATAAACAACAGGGATAATTAGAAATTAGTGAGTTTCTAAATTACATGAAAGGACTGGGAAAATAATTCCTGAAGAAGAAAACATTTGTTTTCTGAGTGTTTACGTAAAGAAGGACAGGGAAAATGGTGGTGATAAAAGAAGATAATATTGCAATAAAACTAATCACTTTACTAACTGTGAGACTTTTTGTTCATAACAATGGACTTTTCCATTTAGTGGTAAAAATTTTTGCCAATAGACGTATCTCTTACCCACTATTTGAAAGAATGGACTTTTTTCTCGGAAAGTATTTCAATTCTTTCACTTAAAAAATATATCTCATAGAAATCTGTAGATCTTTCACAGGGATTGATTATAAAAAAAAAGGTAGAAGATATAGGGACAGAACATCGATTTTCCTCGTATTTGTTGTTCTTGCAACAACGTTCTGGCCGATGCACCTTCCGGCCGATGCACCTTCCAGCCTTCTGCATTCGTCAGTCTTCTGCGAATTTTCGGCGGAAAAACCTCTATTCCATCAGCAAAGGTATCCTGCTCTCATTCCCATACCTTTCTCGTCAGATGTTAGAAACTTTCTACTGTCTCCAAAAACGTCAACAAAGGTTCCTTCAGTTTTTAAATTGGTCTCTCTGTCTGCTTGGCTGTTTAGTTGGCTGACTGGCAATGCATGTACATATAGCACGCGTACGGGAGTCACAATTGGAGCTAAAGGGCTGAAAATGTGAACGTTCACTCCTCGTTGTAACTACAGAAGACGTTTCTATTGTTTTTTTAATGGGTATTCAGTGGTTAGTTCAATTTGCAATTCAAGTTCATGTCTAAATTGGTCCTTTGTTTGTGCATCCACAGTTGTTCTATTGGAAATTCGGCTTTTCAGTGATCCAACATGAAGCGCAAGGAGTAATTTACTCATTTATCAACTCTTTTGTCAATGTTTTAATTGATCACTACAAACGGGACATACTTCCAAAAGACGTTAATTGCAAGATGCTTTCTATCGAATGTTCTTCCTTTTGGTCAATTTCATAAAAGAATTCTTCAACAGACCTGGCGGTGAACGGAAATTGTTGAAATCTTTGATACAAAAGCATCACAGGTTTTCTCTGGTATCCAAAATCAGAGTGCTCCATATTAAAAAAAAAAAAACTTTCATAAGCCAAAATGATGCGAAATGAAAAGGAATTAACACTAATCTACATGGGGAAAATGTATTGAGGGTCCCAGACCTCAAAATAGTATTCTAAGCTAAGTTGTCGTAAATCTGGACAGTGTTCGGGTACAAGAAACTGGGCTGTAGGAAAAAGAGGGAGGATCACGTGCTGCTTCCATGATATATCGCTGCAATACAAACGCTGGACGTTATTTTCGCAAGAGCAGGAAACGAAGTTTCAAAAATGGGGTAGGTACCTGTGCATAACCCTCAAACCAACTCTGGACACGACAAAACCAGCCATGAGAACAAATAATTAGATTATCTGAAGATTACTCGGTGTAAACACCACTTGATGGTGGCGACAGTGGTCGAAACAGTCCGTCAGTCAGCCATCCATCCGCTTGTTCCATAAAGGGTATCACGGGGTTATCACATATATATATCCCATTAATCATAATCCACTTCTGGCTTGCTAGGCCCGTAGAAGCTTCACCAGAGCCCCCTGGAGTGTACCTTTCTGGAATACTTTGCCGACTTTATTTTACGATTTTCTGTTTCATCCATAGTTTGGGGAAGACTAGATACATGCATGGCTTTCCCAAGGGTATTAGTGCGAAACGAGCGCAGATTATTTCAGCCGGAATTTGAACTCTGACCGCCAATTCTTTTTTATCTCCTGCTGACCACTCTGCCACCGGCACCTCCATATAGTCAGAACGATGTGATAAAAGCGAAGATAAAGACGCCAGTCCGAAAAAGTAATTAGAAGGTAATGTTACTTCATCTAATATTTTCTGACAGGAATGCGTCTGAATGTAGGCGTATGCGGACATATAGTTAAAAGGAGAAAAACAAACCAGAACTCCAAGGGAAATCGTGAACCAACTCTTCCCATAAATGCTGTTTCTGGAGAAATCAATAAAAAAAAATTTGGAAAAAAGTGGTGATCAATCAATAATTTACTTCTATGGCCATTTGTTGGATTGTGAGCATTAAAAAAAGTCTGAATTTTAAATTAAAAAAAACAAGCCGGCACAAAATAGAGGCCAATTAGGCATAAACTCACATTGCATATTGAACCCACCTACTAAAAACCTTTTTTTGAGGAGAATTTTCAGAAGACAAAAACGATATTTTTTTCTATTCGTTGACAAGAGTGTGCATGCAGAAAATTACTAGTCTCTATTCTGAAAGGTTAGGGCTAGGCGAAGACTAGATAGATAGATGTCTGAACAGATGAATAACCTAAACTCAGCAACAGTGATTAAACCAGTCTGCAGTGGGTACCGGTGAGAAATAGTGCCCTTAGACTGACTACGGCATCAATCGCCCCAGTCCGGTCTTCGCATATTACAGATATCTCTACATTCTCTTCTGTCTTTCGGCATGACTTGGAAGGTTTTTACAATATGCGACAATTGACGTGAAAGTGACGTGCCCCCAGAATTGAATCACTCACTTTCACCACCCACTATTTCAACTTGCAAGGGAGGGTGAGAATTGATCGAACGATCAACATCAAGATCAGAGGTAATATTTACATTCCCCTACCGTCATTTGAACTCACGACCAACTAATTGCTTGAGCACTGTCTTACGCATACTTTTTTTCTTATATATACAACACAAAAATTGCTGTAATAATCTTTAATCAGAATAGAATGTTTGAGTCAGGTTTGACAAGAGTGCCCACTCTTGTCTCAAGGGCATTTGTTCAAAGTGAACATGGATTGTCTTAGTCGGAGTTTGAACTCAGATCGCCAATTCCATTTTTCTCACTGCTAACTGCTTGGCCATCGGCGCTTCCTAAAGGCAAGACTTTTATTTTGTAATTACCAAGTGTCCAAACAATATCTCCGCCCACGTACGCCTTCGTCTAATAGATATATTGCTGTAACGAGGTGCTAATGAGTTTACAACCCTTATTTACGACCAACCGAATCGCCTAATAAGGTAGAAAATGTTGTTGTCTCAACCAGACTAATATGAAACCAGCTGAATCAATGGAAATTCCATGGGTGTTGACAAGTAAGATTCTCTATTGTCTCATGCCTCTGCTCTTCTCACCCCCTTGTCTGTATATTTCCATTCTTTCGTTGCTTCTAATAATGTAGGCTACATTACCCTTGTCGTCAAAAATGGTGGCATCTATGAAATATACATAGATACCCATTGTATTGTACACACGTTGATAGTACAGATCTGCATTACAGTTAGCTTGGGGAATAGCTGTTCTGTTGACCACAAACGGATTTTATTATATTTCTCTTAACTTTTTTATACTCAAACTCCTACTATTGAGTTTTGACTTTATTTTCATATGTAACAACAACGACGGGTGACAATGACCAGACCAAAGAACAGTAACACCATGCACGAATGCCAGTCATAGAGTGAGGTACGCAAGCAGTGATGGGTTCACTCGTACTTTTAAAGCCCAACTCAGATGGACCTGTTCTGATAAAGTTTGAAAATCTAATTTACAAGAACTATTATTGAAGGAGCTAAAATGGGACACGTAGTTTGGGAATAATATTGTATGGAGAAATGAATTCTGTTTTGTTTTCATTTTAGATTTTAATGAAGCAAGAGAGTTTGACCCAAGTGTTGCCAAGTTTACGTACTAAGATCCCAGTGGAATGATGAGTTTATCGATGCCTTTGAATATGTCTGTCTGTTTGTATGTTTGTATGCTTATCTACGTATACATGTTTGTTCCTTCGTATATGTCTATCAGAAAATCTCGTTAAGTATTTATGAACATCTTTTTGTTGTCACACTTCTACTGCTGAATTTTCACTTTATTTTCCTTTGTCACGACGATGACAATGGCCCCATCAAAAACCAGACGGCGCGAATATTAGTTGCGCTCGCAAAAACTGATAACGGATTCACTCGACTCAGGTCGACTTATTTTGTCACATGAACTACCAATAAAGGAATACGTAGTTTTGGAAGAATATTGAATTGAGAGGTGAATTCTGTTGTTTGTTTTGGGGATTTTTTTGTTGTCTTTTTTTTACTTTTTTAGATTTTGATGAAGCAATGGAGTTTGAATTGAGTCGAGCTTGTTTTTATTTTTTTCTCTAAATTCAGCATGTTTTATTACGACATTAGAACATGAAGGAAACTCAAATTCGCAACGACAGTTGCATAGATTTTTACTGCGTCAGCGTGACAGAAGACATCTGTTCATTGCTAATTATTATATACATGGATTCTTCCGTGAACCCGTGGAATTTCCAATTATCAATTATCTCACGCCTCTGGTCTTCTCTCGCCCTTTCTCTCCCTTATCCCCTCCAACTAATCTTCTTTTCCCATACGTGTTTTCATCTAAATCTCACATGAACATGGATTAGTTCCATATGCAAACATCTCCCTACCTTTCAGAAAACTACCCCAATTTTTTCACCTTTCCCTTCCTATCTTCCTCTTAAACTAACTTTTTTCTGCTGTCTCTCTCTCCCTCTCTCTCCCTCTCTCTCTTTCTCTCCCTCTCTCTCTTTCTCTCCCTCTCTCTCTTTCTCTCCCTCTCTCTCTTTCTCTCCCTCTCTCTATCTATCTATCTATCTATCTCTATCTATCTATCTCAACCACCTTACGTTTCACTTTTCTGTAAGTATAACTCTCGAACGTAGGGATGAGCTGAGTAATATAGATTTTGGTCGACAAAAGCGTTCAAACGAAAAGAAGCGAGTCAGATTAAAGTGAGATGAAGAAATTGTGCATCAAAAAAGGCCGGAAATCGGGAGGAATTTTGAGGGTAATGAAAAGGAGAAGGAGATGCAGGAAGGTAGGTTTTAAAAGAAATAAAGTTGGGAAGAAAGGAGGAGAAAAGATACGAAATTAATTAAAGAAAAGGAAACATGTAATGGCATTATGTGTATTCTCAAAATGACGGAAGCAACCGTAACCTAAGTAAATTCCTGACGTATTTTAACATTCAAAAAATATTCGGGCTAGGATTTTGCTGATTTCGAATGGCCTCTTTTTGGTCCACATTGGTGACGTCAGCTACTACGTCATGCTGGATAATTCATATACCTCGATCTAAAACAATATCGATGTAAATTACTTCTTTATGGATTTTGTTTTAGAACAATAACAATACATATTACTTATCTACGGATTTTGTTTAAATAGCTTCATACGGTTTGAATTCTTTTTCTCAAATCAATGAAATTTGATACTTAGTTTAAAACAAAACAATTAGATATGTATGTTTTCTTATAATAAATGCTTATAGTTTAAAACACAGAACGATAACAATTTACGAAAGTCTTTTTTTCAAATCAATGTAATTTGATACTTAGTTTAAAACAAAACAATAAAAAATATATTAGTTCTTCTGATAAATACATACAGTTTAATGCAAAACTAAAACAATATAAGATATTTATGGACTTTGTTCTGATAAATACAAATGGTTTTAAAAAGTGTTATCTCGTGTTGGATGAATTTCTGCTGGGACAGACACATCGATGCTTTCAACAATAGCTTATTGCATATTCCTCAATGGGGCAAAACAAATTAAATTGTTTGTTTGCATTTAAGAGAAATGTTTTTTGTACCATTCAGAAAATGTGCAACCAAATGTGTTATACGTTGTTTCTCAAAGTGTATTTTAGCAATAAATTACCCGTCAAATCACTGTGAGAATAAAGTGTCGATTCATCTAAATTGATTTGTTTCTTATTTCTTTTTACATTAATATCTGAGGCATCCAGAGTTGGTCGTGGAAAAAAAAACTATGGCAATATTGGGATACAAATGATACCTTATAAAGATTTCATAAAAACTCCGGGTAGTCATGCATGAAACCTCAAAGATTATCTTTTGTGAAAACTGAGAGTTCATTTGATCATTTTTTGCGTTAGTAGTTCGCATTTCAAAACGGACAGTCGGATTTAGATATCACCCATGTTTTATAGTTTAATTTTGGATTAGGGTTAGAGATAGAATGAATGTTTCTGCACGGAGAAAGACATGTTCTATTTCTAGTATAGGGTTATATCCCTTAAAAACTTCTTCCAAACTGGCATAAGCACCGAGAAAAGGAGAAATCCACGTCTCTGGTCTCTGATGAAGAGGTAAGTGTCAAGTTTAGCTTTATATCTACATTGTAGGATGGAAAACTTTTGGAAAAGCAAGCTCAACCTTTAAAATCTAGACGATCCCAATAATCCTAAAAAGAAGAGTATACAACCAATGCATTATCCCTATAGTCACTTATGGAGCTGAAACATGGAACCTAACCAAGAGACAGACCTGCAAACTGAGAAGCATACAACGTGTGCATGAGAGAATCATGCTCAATCTCACAGAGAAATCACAAGACAGCACAATATATCAGAAAGAAAATGGGGATCAGAGACATCATAGAATTCATTAGAAAACTCAAATGGCAATGGGCTGGTCATGTTGAAATTTTTCAACTTTTGAATTTCATATCCGTAATAAAAGGTTCAATAACAGGGAAGCTGCAGTTAATGCTTTCCCTGAATTCGTGACCAGTTTACCTAAAGAATTTTATATAGATGGCAAATTATCCTTTGACTGTCGTTGAAAATAGTTACCGCTTCAAATGAGTCATATTTTGATTAATATTCAATATTTTCTGTTTTTTATCACCCTTCTTTTCTTTATTCAATTATTTTGAATAAAATTCATTTTATATTTAACAATCTAATATACCATCGTGTAATAATCGACTAGTTCAAAAGAGAACAAAACCAGATAAAAACAATGAAGCGAATTATAAAGCAATTTTGAACTTTATATCCATGATAAAAGTTTCGATTGAAGGGAAATCATCATCACCATCATCATCATCATCAGTTTGCTAGCGTCTATCGTTGGTCATAGAGCTTCCCCAAGATTCGTCAGACCTCTATATCATGGGCATATGGGAGCCAGTACTTTCTGAATTTATCTAGCTTGATACGCCATCTTACTTACTGTCAGCCACAGCCTCGCCCCTGATCTCTGAGGAACTACGTTGTGAGTTGGGATGTCCAGCGGTTGTCTGACGATCTTGCAACATGACTAGCCCATTGCCATTTAAGTTTTCTGACAGCCTCTATGACATCTCAGACTCCTTTCTTTTCTCTGATATACTGTGCTGACTTGTGATCCCTCCATGTGATGTTTAGCACGATTCTTTTATGTGCACGTTGCATGGTTTTTCAGTTTGAGGGTCAATCTTTTCGTTAGGTTCCATGTTTCAGCCCCGTATGAGACTATCGGTAGAATACATTGGTTGCATACCTTTCCTTTTAGGATTAGTGGAATTTCCTTGCTCTTGAAAGTCGAGCTTGCTCTACCAAAAGCTTGCAAACCTCGTGATTCTTCGCTTTATATCTTCTTTTTTTATGACCTCATGGAGGCTTGTTGTTTTAGTTAGATTAGGTGGTCTACTTTCTCCACCTCTACATTTTCGATTTAGATTGTCGTGTTTCTGACCCCAACGTGTTTGTTGTACATGACATTTGTTTTGCTGAAGTTCATGCGGAGGCCAACTTTCTTGCTTGCTTCATTTAGTTCGTCTACCATCTTTCGGAGATCGTGAAGGTTCTTAGCAAAGAGGGCGATGTTATCAGCAAATTTGAGTTTACTTAGGTATTTTCCGTCTATCCAGATTCCTTTGTTTTCCCACACTAAGTTTCGTAAAATTTTCCAATGGCAGACTGTGAAGACTTAGGGTGAGCTGGTATCAACTTGTATCGCTCCTTTTTCTTGCTGAAAGTGCTCCGAGTCTTTACGTAGCCTGATGAAGGAACTGCTGTGTCGGTAGATATGCTGCAGTATGCTGACATTTACGGGGTCCACACCTTGTTGTATTGTTGGTTTACTGAATGGAGATGGTCGATGGTTGAGTAGCTTTTTCTGAAGCCAGCTCGTTCCCGTGGTTAGTTTTCATCAAGCATTTTGGTGATTCGTAAGGCGCACTTTTACTGAATTTGAGACCGCTAAACCTACAAAGCATCGTGCAATATGATTTGTTTTTCTTGGGTAGTAAGTAATTTTCTGTTGCTTTTGCGTGACAAGGATTGGAAATGGCTATTATTTGCTTTTGTGGTCATGAAATTGATATTTATACGTAATTATTTTTTACTTCATGGGATAAAAAATGTACGAATTTAGTCATTGTCCTAATGAGAATAAGTGGATTTTTAAAAAATCACTGTCCTAGTCGATAAAGCAAAGTTTGAAAGGATTAATTGATATTTTCTACCCTTTTTAACCATAATCAATCGGAAAATAACATTTATTACAAGGGAGCAAAAAACTATTGAATAGCGTACTTTTATGGGTCATATTTTGATAAAGAATTTACCGTATTCTGTAGAATATATTAAATCCTCATCACACTATTTAACAAATGATTTCTGACGAATTCATATGATCAAAAAATGGAATTAGTCAGTGAAATAAAAATGGTGCGAAAGCAAACGAGTCTGGGCGATTAGATTTGGGATACAGCCAAATTTTAGGGTCGAATTTGCTGCTCGTACTTTTTTACCGCGTTTAATATCATTCAGTATATCTATCTTTCGCATTGTCTTTCTATTTTTCTTTTTTTCCTCTTTATTCCTCTTTTTCCTTTCCTTTTTCTCATTCCCCTGGTTCTAATGTATATATTTTATTTACATTTTCCTATATTTCATAACTCCTTCTTCTCCTTCTTCTACTTTTCTTCCTCAATTCTTCTTTCTTTTTCTCCTACTCTTGACTACCTTTCTCTTCTTTTTCTCCTACTTCCCCTTCTTCGTCTTTTATTCTCTTCTTCTCTCTTCCTCTCCTTCTTTTTACTTCTACCCTCTTCTTCTTTTCCCTCCTCCTTTTTCTGTGTTCTTCTCTTTCTCCTTCTTCTTCTCTTGCATAACTATGAGATCATTATAGAAAAATTTTGTACATGGTTCTTTACTCTCTCTCTCTCTCTCTTTCTCTCTCTCTCTCTCTCTCTCTCTCTCTCTCATACTTTAAATCCACTCGACCCTATGCAATACCATTTATTCCATAACCATTTTTCTGTGACTAGATATTTATCCAGGTATTTTAATTAGAGACGAAAGTCTTAGCACTCTACATTTCTTTCATGCCAATAGTGATTCCGTGTAAAAAGTTGTACCTTTACGCAGTTTGGCCAAAAAGGGCAATTTTGACCCAGTTTTGAACTTGTGACAATATGTAGTGACCTCTGAGATCACTGCCACCAGTTGCAATGAAGTCAGCGAATACTGTCTCAGCCAGAGTTTGAACTTGGATCGCCGATTCCATTCCCCACGCTGTTAACCACTCGGCGATGTTTTTGGTGATAGTTCTATGACTGGGATATTTTCATTTGACCGCTTCTTTCACCTCTGCCAACGAAGATGGAAAAGATAAATGTATTCACTCGTGACTGTCTGTCTGCACAATATCTGTGCCGTGGGCCCAGGAAGAATTGATTCAATTAGGGGTGGACCCAAGACTTTGTTTTTGATTGAAAGAAAGTTTTTCATACATCAAGAAGAGGTCAACAATCGTTGGAAATATATTTTGTTACGCCGAACTGATGAAATTGCCCGATCGTCGAAATTCTAACTTTTTCATAAATAAATAAATGCGTAGTTTTGATTTGATCGAAATGTTATTCACTCAAAGCAAGGATATAAAACAACCATTACGATCAAAAGTTTATTTAATCGAAGCGTAATGAGAATTTTTTTACATAAAATAAGTAAATCTTACCAATTGAGCAATTTCACCGATTCGGTGTAACAAATATATGGCATGGGTAAAAGTAAAGCTGTCTCTGAATGCTTTTCGATTTCCCTTGTCTTTAGTTCAGTAAAGTAAAGCCTCAATTAATTAGCAGATCGCTTTTGTCTCGTCAGCGGAAATAAAACGTCCCATTACAAATACCTCATTCATTTTAGCGAAATGTGAGAACAACGATGTCAATATTAGACCAGAAACAGCAACGTAGAAGGAAGTAATGAAAAAAAAATAAGCGAGACGTTCAACAGACAAACCAAAGAAAATATTCATTCAACGAAGGATAGAAAAGGTCTTATAAGTAGGATTCGTTTTATTCCATCGCTATTCTTCAAGACTTTTGGCAAAGATGACTTTAGAAAACCAGACATCGACAATGGTCGAATAATTCTACGGTTTTTATTTCCCATTTTTTCTCTTATCTAGACAAGGAAGAAATCTCAATATGGCGGTACGACAATAATTATTAATACCAAATTGCTTTACAAGCATGTAATTACTAAATTAATGTAATTTGAATACCCCAATAAGCATGGACTGAAAAATGTCTCAAAGTATTCTTACGAAAAATGTCTCGTAAGAACAGTTTAGTTTGATATTCATAATCGCCGAATTATAAAAAAAAATCTCACAGGTCAGGTTAGTTACTCAATGAAAACCCTCATGCAATCAACGTCTTTTGGTAAGCATACAGTGTTGGGGTGGATCAATTTAAATTATTGGAAAAGGTCTCATCAATGAATAAGCTACTTGTGATACTTAGATACATACGTATATAAATTGCCAGCCAAACTGACTTGTAAACTGAAGAAACCTATGTTGACAGTATTGGTTGACGGTTCCTAGCAACTTGAGAAGAGTGATGAGATGGCATGAAGAAAAATGTCAGAGATTTGTGTGCATACCAAATATATTACAACATGCATACGTAGGATATTAGCACCTCCTATACAGGAAAACGTTCATAGATATAGTCTACTTTATTTCAAAGATGTAGGCTTTTTTATTTCATAGATAGTGTCTACTTTATTCCATAGGAATAGAATTTTTATATTTCATAGATATGGTCTACTTCATTTGTTATGTACAGTCAACTTTATTTTCAACCCTGTCATGAAGTAGGGAGAGGCATATGTATTCACTTGTGTCTGTCTGTCTGTCTGTCTGTCTGTCTGTCTGTCTCTCTCTCTCTCTCTCTCAGTTTTTCAGCACAATATTTCTTAGAGTTCTTTACAAATTCTAAGGTAATTCTTGTAGAAGGATGGTCAGTGGGCTACGAAAGAAGGTATTACATTCTGGGCGGTACCGGGAATCTGTTTTCGATTGAGAGATGCTTTTGTTTTTTGTTTTTTGTTTGTTTTTATTTTTCATCATCATCATCAACATCATCATTATCATCATCATCATCATCATTATTCTACGTCAGAGACAAATCAGGCTAAATAAAAATTTCATGAATCGAAGAGTTGATGAAAGATGAAGTCTCATTTAACTGAGCCCCCACAAGAACGGGATGTGACACAAGGTCGGTTTGATGTGGAGATACCACGCACACGAACGTGCGGGAACGACCCGTTAATTCTACTTAGTCCTCCCAACTATTGCTGCAAGGACATAGAAGCGTTGGTCTTTAGTTCTGTGGATGAATCCTGAATCCTGTGGAATTGACTACTCAGAATGGTACCAGGCAAAACCCCAATGGCCACAACACCATATCTGCATCTATCTGGTCTTGATTGGACCGAATCCTTGTCTGGAAACTTCATAAATAAAACTTGATTAAAAAAATGAGGTATCATTGAACATACGAAGATGTCTCTCGTGCGAACCTTATATATATTTTTGTGTTCACTCATATTTTTTTCACACAATATATCACAAAGTGCTCAGTGAATTCCGATCACATTTCGTGGGAGATGGGTCACAGGTTAAAGACGGCTGATCGAAACTGTTTTTTATAGTTGCCTCTCCTGTATCATACTTATATATAAACTACCACGAATTGAACTTGCGACCTGCTGCAGCAGAGGAAAGCATTCTACCACTAGGTCCCTAGTAATCTTATGTAAGCATACAAATATGTAAACATACATACGAGGTGCAAGTTAAAAAGTCGATGAAATGGCTTCCAAAAAGTAAGAAAAAACTGATGAAAAACGAAAATCTTTCTTATTTCTTGGTTGAGTGGTTTTGAGATATACAGGAAATAAATGTCCGGTGAGACACGGGAAATACTTGTTAACTTTTCAGATAACCAGATTGATCAAATTGTTCAAATTACCCAAACTTTTTAGTAGCACCTTGTATATATATATATATATATATACATATATATATATATATATATATATATATATATATATATATATATATATATATAATGAAATAAACGAATAAACAGAAAAAAAATTCTGTGTGTAAGATCTTTAGTTGAGATTTCCGTAATAACATTTTAAGTGCTTTAAGATTGAAAAAAAATACATGCAGATAAAGGGAAAAAAAGATTCAGCTACATCTCAAGTACTTGAAGCTACAAATCTTTCCAGACTATATATATATATATATATATATATATATATATATATATATATATATATATATATATATATATAAGTATGTGTGCATATGACCGACACATATATATACATATAGATAATATGTATATATATATGTATATATATATATATATGTATATATATATATATATATATATATATATATATGAGGTGTTTCTCAAAATGTATATATATATATATATATATATATATAATTATAATATATATATATATACATATATATATATATATATATATATATATATATATATATATATATATATATATAATTATGATATACTTACAAGATGAACAGAGTGATTTTTCTTGTTTCTGTGTCATTCCGAGGTTTTGATGATAAAAAATAAATGGACTCTTCCACTGAAATGAATCCAATTATTTCTTCTCTAAAAAATCCTCCCGTAGAAATTCAAATGCTTTGTGTGTATTTGTGCGTGCGTGTGTTCGTGTGTGCATGTGTGTTATTATATATGTCTATAAATTTATCTCTTATATTAGAAAACGTCGACAGATTTGTCACGAAAATTGTCAAAATAGTTTGGAAAATAGGGCTGAAAATTTCAACAAACAACTTATTATGTCACCAAAAATTATTTTTTATTTTATTTTTTTTAATTTCTCCCCTTAATAGGTTTGTAGTTCGGGGAAATTCAATTTACAGAGTAAATTTATGCCAAATCGATTCCTTAGTTGGTATCCAGCAGTATTTGTGTTGGTTGTTTTGTTTTTTTTTTAATTCAGTCTTTTTAGTGATCACTGCCCAACGAAAGGCAAGAAAAGTAACTTATCCATTGATCAATTTTTCAAATTTTCTTAATCGATCACCTCCAACACATTATGCTGCTAAAAGACGGTTTCTATAGAATGACTGGCCAGGCCAGTCGGCAATTCTGCCTATTTAGCGGGAAAACTAGCCGTAAAATCGTGAAGAAAATTTGATAAGGATAGCAACGTTGACTGAAAGAGAGGCAAACATGAAATAACTCTAAGTGTTATTCTGCAACCATCGCAGCAACGCCTAGCTACCTAAAAACCTGTAAGCAGAAGAAGACGCTGCTTTCTCGATGTACAAAACTTCATTAAATGCTATTCAGTATTCGAGAATCAATTCAACAGCGCGAGCCTGACGACACGCCACGGCATACAATACTTCACACTTGCATTGATGGAACTTGTTCGAGTATTACACTGGCTGCTGAGAGGACATAACTGTTTGGTTGATGCTCATTACTACAAATTGATCAGTAATGAACTCATATTCATATACTAATGAAATTTCGTTAAATTGAAGGAATGTCGCTGTGAGGAAGTTCTCTTTACATTAGGTTTGCGGGTGGGATAATCAGATAATATCATATATGCTTACTCTTTCCTTTTACGTGTTTTCTCAAATGTTTCATGGGCAATTATACTTTCGTCTTAATTATATTAGAATCAATGTTTGTTCCAAAGTGTCATTCGATTGCCGGATTTGCCAATAAATAAATGATAATTTGTGATTATCTAGTGATATAGAAGTAATGTATCTACAAATTATTTATCCATAATAATTGGAAACAGGAGAAATTTACTAAAAGTGATCGATAAACTATCCTTGTCCATCGCCTTCAATAAAACTTGCCTAAATGAAAAAAATGCTGCATAAATATGCAATATATATATATATATATATATATATATATATATATATATATATATATATATATAATCTTGCCCACTTATATTTGTGTCATTTTTTTAGTGTTTTTTCTTTCATCTAATTTGTGTTTCTTTTAATAGCTACACCCAGGTCGTTTTCACATTCTACGACCATTAAGCAAGCAGTTATTAGAAACCATCAACCGAAACAGTCATTAAAACTGTTAAGATAGGTTTCTTTCAGTTTTTAAGCTGATCTGGCTGACTGACTATGTATATATGTATGAATCAGGCGTACAATGAACTGAATGGAGATGAAATATGAAAAAAAGGGAGAATATTGTCAAATGCACACATATTGAATTACTTCCCATTAAAATTTTAATAAAGCTTTTTATCAACTGTTCATTTTTAACCACTACTCTTTGATAAGATTATATCTCAGTGGAAAAAATTTGCTGTATCAGCCATTAAATTTAATCATTCCTCTCGTGTCCCAAGACCGACCTCTCCATGAAATTGGTATTCATTTAGAACGTTTGGATATACCAAACAGAGAGACATACAGAGACAGACAAGAGTGAATGTATACACCTATTCCAATCTCGTTGACCAAGGGAACTGCTTTATCTAAGACACAAATGGTCAATCATAGGCTTGATGAACAGATTTGACCCGAAGCAACATTTGTTTAAGATCTTTTCTCGGAAAGGTAATTTCATAATTTTTTTTTTCTTTGTGGAATTACTAATGTTTTAGCTTCACAAATAAATAAAATAATTTTTGATTCAAAGGTTCGTCTAAAATGAAAATCAAGTATGCTTCTGTGATATGATCGACATTTCTTAGGCAAATGTGTGGCTGGAATAGAGATCAGAAATGTCTTATGTGGCCCACGAGATCAAAAGGTTTTCCCACAACAGATGTAAGTAAATTGGACTAAATCAGTGAGTATGCCTTGATCTTCAATCAATGGACTGCAGCACATTATTGTGCTCCGAAGCATCAATAGCTGGACCAATGGATTTTTTAGATTGGCCGATCCTTCCTCAAACGAGGGCCGTTGGGCAATGTTCCAAGTATGGATACAAAAATAACATTTGAATACGTTTTGATAATACTGGTACTTTTATGGAGGAAATTCCTTTCCTCTAATGATGCAAAAAAATGCTTCCCTACTGATATTTCCATATAAGCAAAGGCTTTTTTTGATTTTTTACTCGTGCTTGTATTTGAATATGATCTATATCTGAAAATCTTATTTTATTTTCTGCTGAATGGCATTTTTCCAGTGAACCCATTTTTTCAATGTGTAGTAATAAGAAATATGAACAAAACTTTCAAAGTCTTTTAAAAACTATGCAAAACAATATACTTCTGACAATAAGATTAATAAATTATACGAATGAACATATCGTTATCATTTATATTCTTTTAAAGGATCAGTTATATATCTAAATACTGATGGTGCACTGTGACCATTTTAGTGCCTGGCTACATAGGCGTGAGATAAAATAGGTTGAAAATCACTAATCAAAACGATTACTTCCTTTAACTTAGTGACCATCTATTTATCAATCAAACAGTATATAAATGCCTTAGGAGACTTACTGCTGCATTAACTATTACAACATTTCGACGGCATATAACGTCGTCATCAGAGAAAACAATAAACACTGCTTTTTTCTATATATACCAGGATTAAAGCTAATTGCAAATTAAGACGTCCTGAAGTATAACTTCCTCATCAACATCCCTCAAGGATAGGAATATAGCCAAGACATTCATTGAATGTGAAATGCGACCTTGGGTTTCCTGAAAGGCCTTTTATAAAAATCTTTTTTTTTTTCAAATAGATATTCCAAAATGACACAGCTAATGAACCTTTTAGAAGATTTTTAAACTTGTTACAACCTTCCCCAATATTATCAGCCTTCACAGAACGCCTCGTGTTAGCTAGACACATTGACTTTAACATATGCTATCTGTATACTTAGAAGTCCACCAAACAATAGTTATAACAGGGGAAGTTTTAATTAATTCATAAGAACAGTTCGGACAGTATGAGAAAAATACAGCCTACGGAAAAAAATACTTTCATACTTTAAAAACACGTTATCCCTTCTCAATAAACGCAACAGCAGATGTCTAATCTGCTTTCTGTTGTTCTGGTGGGGGTCCTAACTGCGCATGTGAGTGTCATCACTCTGGTATGTCTCTGATCGGATGAATAAGACTTGTTGCAACCGTCCCTTGTTGCAATCATCTCCAGTCTTTTCCTGTCCATCTATCCAGCTTTAAAGGCTCGTGCAAAGCTAGTCATAAGCATCAGATGTATGGGAAATGTGGGCCAAATTTCCTGCTGTTCATCAGGTTATGTTAGTAATCAGTGCTGAATTTATTTGATTTTTTGGGTACATACATGTACATGTAAAGAACACGATGTACTTACTAGTTACAGAATAGGATGAAGGAACTAGAACTATTTATTCTAATAAAAAAGGTAATGGCAAAGAACCTTATACAAAATTTATATAACATTATTGTTTTATAAACATATATCATAGTATAATACTGTAATTATCATCATCAGTCTTTTATCGTCCGTCGTTGGACATAGACCTTCCCCATGACTCACCACATCTTTATATCGGAGGCGTTGTGAAGCCAGTATTTTCTGAATTTGTCCAGTTCGTCTCTCCATTTTGTTTCTTGGCGGTCTCGGTTTCGCATTTGATCTCTGGGGATCCATGTTGTGAGCTATGATGTCCATAGGTCGTCTGCCATTCTTGCAACATGACCGACCTATTACTATTCAAGTTTTCTAGCAGATTCTATGATGTCTCAGACTCCTGTTTTCTCCCTGATATATCATTTTGTCTTGTGATCTCTTCATACAAATTTGAGCATGATTCTTTCATTTTCACTTAACATGGTTCTCAGTTTGAGGGTCAGTCTTTTGCTTGAGTTCAATGTTTTAGCTCCCAGGGTGACTATTGGGAGGTTGCATTGGTTGCATACTCTCCTTTCTAGGACCAATGAGATTTTCTGGTTATTGAAGTTTGAGCTTGCTCAGCCAACGGCTTGTTATTCTAGAGTGATTCGTCGCTTGATTTCTCGAGGAGCAGTAAATACAATTGAACATCCGTGTTTATTCTGTATTCGGGATTTATCTGTATAAATATTTTATGAATCTTCTTTAAAATATTAATATTCTGTGCTAAGGAGACCCCTTTGACCCCTTTTTACAATATCAGTATTCTTTACCAAAGGATACAGCATTGCCTTAACCAGTGGAAGTGGACTCCCACAAAATCGATGGCAGATGCCAACTGGCCCACCTTCTTCCACCCCTGTTCTAGCCTACTTACCTCTCCGGCTATATCGAACGAGTTATCTATGTCAAGGAACTTGTTATTCATCTACTTTAAACCTCATCCCGCCCACCCAGTCGTCTGCTAGTCTATTATTTTGACCGCTCTTCTTCTCTACCGTATATTTACGGCAGTCTGGTGCCAGCTTTAATACCTTCTTCCTCCAGCCCTGAGTTCACATTGTCCGTCTGTTTTTATCGTTATCTATGTCAAGGAAATCGTTATTCGTTACCCTCAACTTTTATTCGACCAAACCTTATTGAGGCAGCTTACCCCTCCTCTCACTCTCTCTCACACACTTACACACACACACACACACCAGTCCCCTGCATCCCCAAACACACGACGACTCAGCCTAACATACCATTATCACTCTTGTGGTGGTCTAAAACTCTAAAAGACTAAAAAAAATTCCAATGATAATGAATAATAATTACTCCTTCGCTTTACGCCATTTCGGCTTACAGAGAGGTCCTCTATAGGAACGCTTGACTTTATAGTCCATCATTCTGACCATCCGTCTCCTACAGTATATATGTTATAGTAATATTGTGAAATGAGTGATTTCGTATAATCACTAGAAATTTTAGGAAGACGCTAAATATTCAAGTAATTTTATAAAATCCCTATCTTCACAAATAGTTTTGAAATGGTTAACAAGCTTGTGATGCTGACTATAACTATTGAAAGAAGTTCGATCCTCACTGGATGCCACGGTACTGTGGACTTGTGTCAAACTAAACTAAAATTAGCGAAGCAGAATACATTAGATATTTACTAAGTCTAACTTAGTTTGACACAAACCTCTCAGTTATGATCGAATTCATCACAGTAGTGATGGTCAGCACCACAAGCTTGTTAACCATTGCTACACTGATTGTGAATCTAAAGATTTCATTTTACTTAGAATGTTCAGGGAAATCATAAAATCCCTAGGGCTTTCATGAAACCACTAGTTTCAAAATCCTCTCCCTTCTACCTTCTAGTCCGCTTGTCTATCATTTTGACCACTCTTTTCCTCCCGTATATTTACCGCAGTCTGATGCCAGCCTTAATACGTACCTCTTCCTTCAGCCTGAGATCGCATGTCCGTCCGCATTTATCGTTCAGTGTGGTCAATCTGCGGCCGCTTTAGCCTACAAGAGAGCCAAAGCCAGATCAGCGACAACAGATATGTGCAGAGAACCACAAAGAAAAGAAAAATAATAAAACTAGAAAAACTCATTTATTTGTTAATAAAAGTTCCTCGAGGAAGAAGAAGAAGAAGAAGAAGAAGAAGAAGAAGAAGAAGAAGAAGAAGAAGAAGAAGAAGAAGAAGAAGAAGAAGAAGAAGAAAAAGAAGAAGAAGAAGAAGACATTGCTCGACTAGGCGCAGAAGAGGAAGACGCACAGACAGACGATTCGCCCGATAAACGCATAGTTGATGTCTAAAGAGGATATATCTGAGTGAATTCATATTCACGCAAAAGTAATTTAGCCGTTTGCTTCACCGATAAAAAGAAGAAAGAAAGAAAACACTTCCATACATACACACACACACACACAACAACAACAACAACTACAACAACACTTATACACATACACACACACACGGGCTAAGAAGATTCATCGTGGCAAGTGATTTGTATGTTGACTTTCATACACATATAGTGCAGCTCCTTCTATCACAGTTATTGAATGTTGCTATATACTGAGTACGAATACATACAGACATATGAGTTTATTCATTCAGTTCTTGTCGCTCGCAACTAGGCCAATCGAGGGAAAGAAGGGGGAGAGCCTTGACTGTGGAAAAGTGAGGAAGACGGTGTACGCTGCCTCTCTATAAGTAAGTGTTTGCCGTAAAAACCAAAGCTGAGCGTCAATTTTTCTTTCCGCCTTTTTTTTCGTAAAAGCGAGAAAAGTGACGTAAAGCGAACTTCCGAAAAGAGGGGGAATACTTATACACACGGAAACACAAACACTACGGGTCGAAACTAGTAGTGATTTATAAAAAAATGAAAGAAAGTATTATTTTAAGACTAGCCCTTTTGGGGGCGTCACACACACACACACACACACACACACACACACACACACATATATATATATATATATATATATATAATACATATATATATATATATATATATATATATATATATACATATATATATATTTATATATATATATATATATATATATATATATATATATATAAAATACAAATCGGATATAATATAATATAATGTAATATGTGTGATGGGTATATATCATAAATTGCTCGATACACTCAACAAGATTAAGTTGAGGTATAGTAGAGCTTGACATATGGCGAAATAAAGGATATGTTTCTGTTTCTGCCCTGTTAGGGCTTCTTCAAGTGAATCTCGAAGAACAATATCCTTTGTTTCAACGTATAAATCTCTCTCTCTCTCTCTCTCTCTATATATATATATATATATATATATATATATATATATATATATATGTGTGTGTGTGTGTGTGTGTGTGTGTGTGTGCGTATATATATAAATATACATATATATATATGTGTGTGTGTGTGCGCGTGTGTGTGTGCGCGCGTGTGTGTGTGTGTGTGTGTGTGTTGACGTAAGATCCATGTATCCTCATGAGATCCTAGAAATGGATTCTACTTCTACAAATATCATGGCTTAAACACTAAATTAAATCATCTGCATGATATTAATTAAGATTATGAATTAAACCAACATTTTCAAGTTCTGGCCATATATTTCAGTAGGTAAAAAGTATATAGATAAACGGGCACACACGTTTGCATAACATATTGTAACTTAAATATTTACTGTGAATTAATAAAACTGCAAATTGTTTTCTAATTCATAATGATGAATAGGCGTATCGCTATAGTTACCAGCGCAATATTTACTTTCTTGTTTCAAATTTATCTATAGCGTTTCAATTGCCCTTAACAACATGAAAATAAAACTAAATAAGCGTTCATGATAACGTTCGACAAGAAAATGATTTTCTTCACAAAAGAAAAATTACCCCTGGAGATGCTGTCAATAACGACACTGCCGTCCGCGAATGATATAAGAAAATTTATACTCAGGTATCAATGTCACTTCTATATTATGCATTTATATTTATATAAACATATATACACTCTTGTATATATATATATATATATATATATATATATATATATATATATATATATATATATATATATATATATATAGTCTAGAGAGCTTTAAACACTAAACATATCAGAAACTTTTTTTCAAAAGACCATTCATGCCATTTCAGTCAGTTATTTCCCAATATCTATTAATGTAATTCATGTAATTTTCTTTTGGTGTTTTTATGCTATACGCACACTTTATTAAAGTTATTGTACTATGTGTAGATATTTCTTTTTGAGATCATCGGTTGTTTATCATGTGACTGTTTCGGGTATTTAAAAACCAAACAGTTATTTGAATATATATCTATATATTATCATGTGACGATGTTTTAATATGTATTTTCGTCATGGTGGACATCCATATACTCATCAAATCACTTCATTTTCTGGGCTAACGTTACACTATTGTCTTACAATTGAAACCAACATTATATTTTCAATGGAAATAAATACATTATGGCATTACGTTTTTGAAATTTCCTCAAAAGTTGACGAAGATCTTTATATATATATATATATATATATATATATATATATATATATATATATATATATATATATATATGATAACAATAGAAAACTACCCCTCACTCCATGTGCAGAGACTGGAAAGACCTGCTTTAAGAAGGTAGAAGTGATTTTTCTTTTTTCTGCTATTTTATTCCGCCATATTTGAGGCTATGCCTGCAAAATACGAAAGGTGCATCAGGCTTACTTTTTTTTAAGATATGAAGGAAAACGTAGCATGTCATATCCTGTGCGTGACAAAATAAAGGCACATTGCAAATCATTACAGATGAAGATAGGCCCGAATTGGTACTTGGGCATTTGCGTTCACGACAACTGTGTCTCGTCCAGACGCCTTCCGGTCATTGATGTCCTTGGGCGTTTGCGACCGGTATATTTACGTCCCGATCATTTCCGACCCGGTCATTTGGTTCAGGCTGGTCATGTTGCAAGAATGGCAGACGACCGATGGACATCACGACTAACAATATGGATCCCTTGAGATCACATGCGTAACCGAGGCCGGCAATATACAAAATGGAGAGGGGAGCTAGACAAATCAAGGAAGTATTGGCTCTGTGACACCCATGATAGAGAGGTGGGGCGAATCCTGGGGAAGGTCTAAGTTCAACGATGGATGTTAAAAGACTGACGATAACGATGTTGAAATGGTGTCCTGGGCAATTGAGTCTCGGTCAAATGCTCTCTGGTCATTGGCGTCTCTGGAAATTTGCGTCCTGTATATCAAAAACATACTTTTTTTTACTATATCAGTCCAATATCATTGTAGATCTGCCTGCTGGTTGATGGTCAATCGCATCTTTGTTAAACATGATGAAGATTTATTTTTGTTAAAGATGATTTCGACGCTTGTATTTGTTCGTAGCAAGTTGAATTCCAATTCTGATATGTCTCATTATTTTCTGAAAATGTCTGCAGGTCCTCTTTCATTTGTGTGATTAGTGTGTTCTTATTTTGATGCCGAGCACTCCGTTTAACATGTGTAAGGATACGATCAAGTAAATAAAATAATAATCTTTCACTAGAAATACGGGCAAATCGACCAAAAATTCATAGACGTGCTTCGGACACGAAAAAGTGAATTGGAATAGTGTCCGTTCTTCTGACTTCTCAGTTGGTGACATGATCTAAATTATCTAATATTTAGCATTTTTTAGAGACAGAACAGTTAAAATGATTCAAGACATTGAAAATACTTTGAGTTGTTGGCCAGGTTCAGCTACCATTTGGTAATATTGTTAGTACGCCAGAGCTATAATTTTGAATTTCGGTTTCTCACTTGACACCACCATTCTTCCATGTGTTATTTAATATGTTTAAAGCAGTTGAGGCTTTCTTGATTCTAGTATCAATTTCATTTAAAATTGATCCATCGCGTGTCATTATTTGGACAAGGTATCAAAATTGATTTACTTGCTATAAATGTATCCCATTGATGTATTCATCCGAGTTGAAATATAGTGAATAAGGCTGCTTTGTGTGGTGTTTGTTTATGGACATCACTTTTGTCTTTGATTCCGATTTGATCAAAGCTCATCTTACAGTAAGTATAAGTTTTAATTCGTTATTTCTATGAAGTCAAATATCTTTTATGGACACAATCGTTCTGATATGATCAAAAAATGTTTTTGCATTTTGTTTTTTTGTTTTGTTTTGGGGTTTTTTCCATATTCGTGCCTGTCTTCAGGGGTTTAGATCCGGAAATTTGTTATTAATTGGGAAATATTTTTACATTTTTTAATACATTTCTGTATTCACTACTGTCTGTCCATACGATATCTCTAAAAGTTCTGAATGAATTCCAATGAAATTTAATTTAAAGGCGGACCACATGATAAGGAAGAAGTAACTGAATCCAGGAATTCTTTATTGATTGAAAGACATTTTTTCTCTTTTTCCTCTCAGACATTTCTGAATTCGCTCCTGTCTGTCTATACGATTTCTCAAAAAAGTTCTCAATGTATTTCAATAAAATTCTATGGATGGTTTAAGCACATATTGAATTCTGGGAATCTATTTTTGATTGAAATGTATTTTCGCAGGGTTTTTTTCTTTGCACATTCCTATCTGTATATCTCAAAAACTTCTCAGTGGATCCCAATGAAATTTTGTGGAAGATGAGAAAGAGATGATTGCATTTGGTAGAGTCAGGTATTTTCACTCAGGCCTCTCAGTGCCCTTTGTGTCTGTGTACGATAAACGAGAATAGACTTTTGCTAGATCACCATTAGCATTGTCACCTAATAAAAGAGTCGGATGATCTTTAGAGACCTTATAGCTAGGCTGCGATAGTTCTTGGTTCGCTAAAACAAGTCTTAGAAGGCTTTCTTTCCCTGAATAAACCAGTTTCGTCGACGTGGAAGATTTGCTTGTCATTATAGTCACCTTTGTCTTCAATTTTGTTTGAAATGTCAGAATATTTTCCGCTGTCTCTTTGTCTCCACTTGCATCTTTGTCAGCAATTCGTGCATTATGCAAACTGATTCCCTTTTTAAAGCTATCAAACCATCCTGAGCCAGCAGAGAATTCTTCGTTTTCCACCTTTCTCTATCTCTATTTCTTTCAATAAAGAGAAAAGACTTAGAACTTTGGCTTTGATAAGTCAGTAATGATAGGGATTCGCTGTTGAATGTAATCTTTCAAGTTCTATCATTAAAACGTTCCTGTTTCTCGTAGTTTGTATAATTTCAAAGTAATGAGCAACTTTTCTCCTTTTCTTTGTAAGCATCTGCTTGTGATAACATCGTTTGTATCGTTGACTCAGCCATTCTATAATCATGTGCAGTTTTTAATATAGAATCCTTGCGCTCAATTTTTTGTTTATTGTCTAGTTTTTCATGCAAATTAATCACATTTCTGCACTTCTCCGCCAAGCCACTTCATTTTTCATTACTTCGTTTTCTCATTGCTTTGAGAGTTATGTTTTGCTACGGAAAAAAAATGAGGAATTCACAGAAAATTGAAATGACAGATCTGCTCATCGCTATTGAACTGTGAAAACGTAGTGGAACACAAACGGGAATTTGACTTCTTTCAGCTTTGGCAAAATCACTACAAATTACTAATAACGTCTGTTTATACATAGTTATAACAAAAGTTAACAAGCTCCAGTTGAAATACGCAAGAAATAATAGCAAATCCTCTTCAAGATTCTTTACTCTTTTTTCATCATCATCATCATCATCATCCTTTTTAGCCTGACCTCTCGATCATGGGCGTTGTGGAGCAATTACTTTCTGAATTCATTTAGCTCTTACATTCTGTCGGCTACAATTTCGTGTATCATCTCTTGGGATTCACATTGTGAGTCGAGATGTCTAACGGTTGTTTTTTTTTCTAGTTTTATGTGGCCTGATAGCAGCAACAATTTGGGTATCAATAGTTTTTCATGCCTTATTTGAAACCACGCTAATCGAAACAACGTTAATTGCGGGTTACCCTGTATAATTCGTTGAACGTTCACGGGGTATCCAACTAATGCAATCTTCTGAGCAGGAACAGGTATTGTGGAAGTTAACAGCACAACACTGGAATACATATTCTCCCAGCCATGGGTAAATAGCCAGGTGGACTGGGCTTTCCAGCCTTGATTGACAACCAGTCTAGGAGAAAGATAAGTGATTAGAAAAAGTTTTCTCTTGGATTACATGAGGGGGTTCTGTCGACTGGGTATCTTAGGATCTCCATATGCTTTGTCCACGCAAATGCCTCAGAAGGGTTGACTTTAGTGTAGTTCGGTTGTTCATCGAGACAGGAGGTCTTATTCTGCAGACCACTTCTCTAGTAAAGAGATAGACCGATCAATACGAATTATCCCACAGTGTTTGTATTCTTCAGTCAGTCTTTGGCAAGCTTAATAAATAACGATCTCCGTCCACGCCTTGCAATCGTCCTTATCCTTTTGCCTTCTCCCCCATAATTCCTTTCTACGTCACAGATATATAGGAAAATTCCCGCTTCCTTTACTTTTAGTGACAGATAGTTTTTAGTTATTTTGTTATTTGCTTGATAACTTTACTAACAAATGGTACGGCCTGTCTATTTAGAAGTTAGTGGTCAGCAAACCAACTGATAGATGGATAGGGATATGACCAATGAAGAGAGATAGAAACGATAGAAAAGAGGGTTTTTTTTTCTTAAGATGGTGTATTGTAAGCCAGTTATTGATTGGTGACTACTATATATCTACATCTTAATTTCTTTTAGTTGTTTATTTACCACAACATGAGTCAAGGTCGTCAATCTACGGAAATAAAGAACGTCGTCGCGCCACAGGGAGCCTGCTTTACCATCTCAGCTACGGAAACTTCGATGGCCTGCAGAAGATCGAATCCAACCATAAAACCCATTCTTTATCTCGATCCCCTCGACAGCATTTTGATTTTAGTTTTATATAGTGACCGTATCAGTAGAGAAATTATCTTATTATTCTTTTATTAGACGAAATATTGAAACACATAGATAGATAGATAGATAGATAGATAGATAGATAGATTGATTGATTGATTGATTGATAAAAGGAGGCAGACAATATGAAATACTATGTTTAAATATTGGGGAAGTGCATATAGCATTTAATAAACTCTGAAGAGTCTGGCTCAAGGCCAAAGTAATAGGGCATCTAATGTTAATAAAACTTTCTAACGCTTGTGATTTTCTCTGCGAGACAATCTCTCTAACCATAAAACTACGATATGCACACTATGTGTTTAGATATAAAACAATGACAAAAAATATGGAATCGCCACACTTGGAAGACATTCACCCAGCTTTTTCATTAAGCAGCAAATAATCAACTGGCAGACACGACACAAAACAATATCTGTTTGTTAGCTGAACATTCTGATCTTGTGAAACCTACCTCCATAAATTCGATTAAAATCAAGTCTATGACATTCTTTCAAGGTCAAGTAGCTGAAAGAAATATGGAATCGCTCAATGTTGGGGGAAAAAAATATGGGTTTATCAGGGAAGGAATTGCAATTGGTACTTTGTTGAAATAACGGAATCATACGTTATAAGCTTTGCTACCACTGGAGAGAAAATATTCTGTTTACCACAATCACATTCGGATGAAGCAAATGAAGGCAGTAGAAAAGGTCAGCGGAAATGCCGTGTTAACAACTCACACAATGAGTATTTCGATTGTCTGAAAGCCTCTTGGAATAGATCTGAGTTTTTAATACCTCAACCTAAATGTAATAGTAGTAGGTGAAATGTTGGGATCCAATGAGAATTCATATATCATGAGATGGGAAGGACCCAGACCAATGATTACTACATAAGATCAAATTATTGACTGTGATGTTGAGTTCACTTTTAATTTTTTATCGAAATGTGATGTGATGCGTACATTCTAAATGTATTTTTATTGAATTAATCAATCCCATCGTTGCTTAAGATTGAAACAATTTTAATGACTTTAATCTTGCAGTCCCATTTGATCATTACGGTCACTTCGTGATCCTTCTTGTAAAACGTTCTCGATCTTATAAAGTAAAACTCCTGTTTTTAACGCAACCAGAGATAACAGATTTGACACAGGTGTTGTCAACTTTTTATCGTGAAAAAAAAATATATGGAAATATTAGACTGAGATGAACCAGTGTGAACTTGGAAAAATGGGAAAAACTGTCGGCGAGGGTGTCGAAAACAAGAAAACTAGACAATTAAAAAAAACGCAAAAAACAAGCAGAAGGGGTGAAGGAGAAGGAGAAAATAAAGAAAAAAAAAGTTATGGAAATTTCTTAAAATAGAAATACAAAATCTACCCAGACACGGAGACACTCAAGAGAAATGGAATGAAGAAACAAACACCTATTTTGAGTATTCAATATATATATATATATATATATATATATGCGTACATGTGTGTGTGTGTGTGTGTGTGTGTGTGTGTGTGTGTGTGTGTGTGTGTTCCTTAATATATACCGACCGTATACAATAAGTGGAAAATGTATCTGATACATCTCAGAAAGTTTATTTACAGATTCAGAATTGACAGAATTTGAAGCAAATATTCCCTAATTTTTATACATAATCTTTCATTTTTTAAATGTTGTTTCAATAATCTCTAATTCTGAATCTTTAGTTCAAATTCTGTCAATTTTGAAGCAGTGCAAGGATGTTAGAACGAACTTCTTCTTGTAATGTATCCGATACTTCTTGCTCTCACCGAAAATATAGAGAGAGTTGCATTGGTGACTGTACCTTTTCCTTCCCATTTTTTTTTTTTTTCAGATTTTTGTCCAATTTCAATGAAATTGATATCAATTTTACTCAATGTCTGAAAAATCTTCTGAGACTTGAGCTCCAGAATTATCGTCATCGGCGATGACACCAACGATAGAACTGAGGTACTAAATGCGGCCTGGCATGGGTTAGGTTGAGTAATTTCTTTCTGCGTTGATACGTCGTGAGAATAGTTTATCTCACAAGATCAAGAGGCCTTTTATAAATTCGTGGCAAGAATCAGAGTTTGTTGTGCAAACATCCCACTCGAAATGATCACCGATGTCGAAAAATGCCTGAGTAAATAACTGGCCCGACTGAAATGCTTCGGAAAAGTTGGCTAACATGTTAGAAGTCTTACCAGTGAAGTTATTCTTATTTGGTAGAGAAAATTATCAAACACTCCAGTTTTTGTATGCCAATTTTTGGTTTATTTGGAGAGAAAAAAATGAAAGAATGTGCATAGTGACTTTCGAATCACCTTATATATATATATATATATATATATATATATATATATATATATATATATATATATATATATATATATATATGTATATATATGTATGTATGTATATATATATATATATATATATATATATATATATATATATATATATATATATATATATATATATATATATATACATAGTAGAGGGTGGATTCGCTACACAAACATGTTTATGTTTCTGCCTTCTTTCGGCCTCTTCAGGCAAATGATTGTGTGTGTTTTTGATTCCTGCTCGGCGAATTTAGGGAGAGTCCTGTGGGTGTTATTTTTTTATTGTTTTATCATTGTTTTTGTAGAGTGTATGTTTTGCCGGTTGTTATAAGTTACATATCAAAGGGAGTGAACTAGGTGTAGGAGTTATCTATGAATGGATGCTGAATCTTGACCTTGATTTTTGCATTAAATTTATAGCCTATGTCAGTGTCTTTTATGACCATAGTGGATTGTGTTGTTCTTAATTTACTTGGACATGTGAGGGAGTAGATAATGTTATTTACATGCTTCTCTCCATGATGATGAGTAAATGGGTAAACAGTCTATGTTACCTTAAGTGTGTTAATGTATGGATTGTTGAGTTATATCTGTATATATGAAGTGCTCGATACATTCAACGTTAGGCATTAAGTAGTGCTTAAAATATGATGAAATAAAGTATTCGCTCCTCAAATACGTTTATGTTTTAAGCTGGTTTCGAGCGAATGATTCGATTCATTATAGATCCCTATTTACAGGTTTGGGGCATGGGGTGTTATTTGAGGGGTTGGAGAAACCTCTTCTTATTCTATCTATATATCTTTTCGATATCTTAGATATATCTTATATATATATATATAAGTAGAATAAGAGAGAGGTTCTCTACCCAGAAAAATAGACACACGCCCCAAAATGTTCTAGACGAGGATCTAACATTGATCAAATCATTTGCCTATAAAACCAAGACAGGGCAGAATCATGAACGTGTTTGTGTAGCGAATCCTTTCTTTCATTATCTTGTCTAAAAGGCTTTATTATGAGTATTATCATTAAGAAATGGATGTATGATTTCACGGAATGGTTATAAATTACGTTATATTATATTAAAACGATATTTGAAATGATCTCTAGTATTCACACGGTGCATGTATCATTTGGTCTACACAACTTAAATAGGATGAACAATTAAAGAAATAGGGTAGCCGTTTCAACATAGTGTTGCTCTTACCATTTAATTAAACAGATGATTGAAATACTAATTATGGCCTTTGCATTACCAGCGGCTGTTTAGCTCAGTTGTTAGAGCAATGCTACGTTTAAGCAGCTACCCTATCGGCCGTAGGTTTGATTCCTGCAGCAGCCCCCTTTTCTTCAATTGTTTATCCTATCTGCATTGTCTAGGCCAAATGATATAAATGATTTAATAACGGGAGATCAATTCAAATATAGTTTCAATATGATTTAATGTAATTTATATATATATATATATATGAACAATCCGATTTAATGCAAAATATTATATATATTATTATATAATAAGTATTATAGATATGATTTAATGTAATATATATATATATATATATATATATATATATATGAACAATCCGATTTAATGCAAAGTATCATTAAAAAATGATGCTCCTGTAATACAATCAGAATCGAAATCATTATGCCAGTTCCAATTTCTTTTGTCAATATTCAGATTATTTGTTTACAGATAGAAATGACGTAATTTACCTCAAATCAAAAGAATAATGGACACGTCGGTTTAAAAAAAAAAAAAAAGGCGATTGGATTTTTTTCGTTAGTTTTTACCAAAAGCTAACGTACTCAACTTTAAAATACGGAAGCCTAAACAAGAAAGATTGAGTTGCATTTTCTTCATCTTGTCAAATGAGACCCAAAATGCTGGGTCTCTTTCGTTAATACCCAACACAAAATGAAAACCCTAACACTAACCCCCAAACCTAACCATCATCCATAACCTGGGAGGAAATAAATTTAGCATATTGATTCCCATCGTATAGAAAAATGGTGAAGACGAACAAAAAGGTCTCCAAATGTTATATCGTATGTTACTATTTCTTTTCATATTCCAAACTTTCAACAGAATTAGCCTCTTTCTCGGACAAAGCTGCAAAAACCTTAAAAGTAGACTGATCTGAATCTCAACAATAAAAAATCGTACAACACGCCATCACAGTAAATAACTAAACTTCTGTAATATATTTTAATTGGAAAACATCTAAAATAGAGTAAAAAGATATCTAGAAATATCTAGATTCTGGAGAGTCTTAGTGTTATTAATATACTATACCCACAAAAATATTGCCCAAAATAAGTCAAAGGGTAGGAGTCTGGTGGAGTACTGATGTCAGTTTTCAAATCTTTAGAAAAAAAGGTACAGCCGGGAGTGCTGGAACACGAGCACCTGCATATATAAAAAAACTTTAGTGGATACGGTCGTTCAATACTGACCATTTGAGAAAAAAGTTGAAATGTTTTGATTTTCCAAGATCGAATTGCTGTTAAAATTTGACCCCAAACTAAAAATACTGAACAAGTTTTGTTTTCGTCGAAATAAAGCAAATATAACCTTTGTTTCCAGGCTTCCGTACTTGAAAGTTTCTGAACGTTGCCTTTTGCTGGAGAGTTACAAAAAAAGCCCCAAGCAATGTTGGTACATATCAGTCTTTGCATCCATGTGCATTAATTGAAACCACATATCTGAGAAAAAGTAATCTCGTGTCCATTTCTCGCGAGAATTTAGCAAGAGCTTCCGGATAAGACGAGACCATTATATATATATATATATATATATAAAACATTTGCACATTTTTTATACGTTCTGTTACATTACGGTTTTATTGTGTTCCTCCGAGCCCATTGTTCCATGTCAGAGAATAGCTATGCTCTTAATCAGGAACGCGAAAAGGTGGGAAAGATATGAACATTTCGGAAATTTTGAATCACCGACCAATTGTTATTCGGAACTGGTCAGTGATGGAGAAAATAAGTCCATCCACGATGCTGTGGTTAAACTGGATTTTTTGCATCGTTTGAAAATTTGTTCTTTAGGTTATCAGTGTTGCATATACAAGGTGTCCCTAAAGTAACTTTCTAGTTCGGTGAAATAGGGAGATTTTAAACATCTGTTATATTGTCATTGTTGTATGCATAATTTCATATATATATATATATATATATATATATATATATATATATATATATCAAATCACTGTAGACCTAAAAAAGACCCAGCCCGACCAAAAAGCCAATGTTTTTCTTTCTTTTGAACGTGTGTGTGTGTGTGTCCAGGTACTCCACGTTACATTTTCGGGGCTACAGCCTTGAAAATATGCATGAGTACACAGTTAGACGCTATCTATATACTTTTGGTTTTGGTTGTTTAGTTTTTTCAAGAATTGTACTTTTTCGGGTCTCTATGGTCAAATGCCCAAAACTTGTGCTGGTATTTTTTAGATAAAACATCTATTTCCTTTTAGACAATTTAGACAGAAGCTTGGATATTTTTTCTCAAAATAAGATTAAATACAGGATTCCAAAAAGTAACCATCTATTTTGGGAAATGATTGGAATTAATGGGAAAAATTCAAGTCTTGAATATATTGTGTTTCAATAGAGCAGTCAGTTATCTATTTTGATAGAATAGAAGATTTTACAAATCTGTTATATTGGCATTGTCGTATACAAGATTTCATTGAAAATACATGTTTTCTTTACATTTCTTTGAGGTTTTTATTTCTGATTCCTGCCATTTCTCGAAAAAGATATTTGCTTTTTCGGTCACTTGTTATATCTACTGACACATCTTATTGCCAAAAATTCTCACTCCATTTAATGATACTAACAGACTTTCTGCAAGGCCTGAACGAATTATTCGGAAGAGGAAGTACTAAAGTTTCGATTAAAATTGCATTTTATTTCTCATTGACGAATTAACACGTGTGTAACTCTAGTATTTCAAAGACCTGTGATACTTTGTCCTGGCCCCTGATATTCAACACTCATAGATAAAGTAATCATAGATATTTGGAACCTGTACATATCACGGACTTGATATTTACCAAAACTGACCACCTGAGGACAAGATCTTTTGAACTGAGTTTGATATCAGCGTTTCACTTCCCAACAACTACAGACAGAGCCTTACATCTCACCACCACCACCACCACCCCCAAACGATCAAGAACCCGTGATTCTGACTGTGCTGAGTGGAGTCAAACTTGCAGGCAAGATGTTGCAACCTTTGAAGTTAAACACATCCGCACCCGTGAAGAGCAACATCTCAAAGGCATAGCATATGACCCCATCCAACCTGCTCTTCAGAATTTGGACTCCTAAGTCACCAGGGGAGCCATCAATGTCACAATAATAACGACAACATTAACAATTCACGACGAGTATGCAGAAGTTTAAAGTCAACGGTATCTCAACGGATTGCCATGAGCCAACATTTCACAGGCCTATAATCCAATATTCTAACCATTGTGATATACTAACATGTTCTATGTTCTTTGTTACGTGTCTATTTGTGCAGAAGAAAACTCACCTGTTGTTTTTTTTTGTTTTTTCTATTTTGTTTTTATTAGTTTGGAACAATCTTAAAGTCGTGACTAAACCTATTTGGCCACTTCACGCCCTGTTAAATAACAAACGGAAGAAAAGGCGTTTGGTAAATTCTCTCATTAAGTAAGGTAGGAGCTTTCCTCTTGAGACTAGGACAGAAAAAATGGTTTCACACCAGAAAGGGGGAAAAACATAGACATGTCTCGTACATTTTTTTTCTTCTGCTCGCACTATTATTTTATTCTATCCGCTTGTTTATTGTTACAGTCGTTTTACTCTGTGCTTTTTTTATTTATTGTTTTTCTTCGTTCGCTTTACTTTTTTTTTATTATCTTTCTAGCTGATTTTTTGTCGCGCCATCTTGTTCTCCACACTCTCTCACATCTTGCTCTTTTTTCTCTCTCTTGCTTTTTATTGCTCTCTCTCTCTGTCTCTCTGTCTCTCTCTCTCTATCTATCTATCTATCTATCTCTATCTCTCTCACTCTCTCTTTTATTTTTTTTTTGGCGGTGGCTTGTTCATTTCCTCTCTCAAATTTCAGTTTTCTTCCACTGTCTTGCACTCTCTCTTTCTCTCTCTCTCTCTCTCCCTTGCCTTCTCTCTCACACTTATGAACACATTCTCTCTCTCTCTCTCTCTCTCTCTCTCTCTCTCTCTCTCTCTCTCTCTCTCTCTCTCTCTCTCTCTCTCCTGATTTTTCTTGCTATCTCGCGATTTCTGGTTCATTTCCTCTATCTTTCTTGCTCTCACTCTCTTCAATAGTCTTACTCTTCTTTGCATCACCTCTCCCTCTCTCTCTCTCTCTCTCTCTCACTCACACACACACATACACTTTTATTGTTTCTCCTATCTTTTTTGGTCTTTTGCTCTCTCTCTCTCTCTCTCTCTCTCTCCCTCTCTCTCTCTTGTACTTTTCCTCTATCCTACCTCCTTGCTCTTTTCGGCTCATTCTCCCTTTCTCTCTATCGCACAAACACTCTCTCTCTCTCTCTCTCTTTCTTGCTTTTCTTGTTCATCTCCTCTATCACTCTTGCTCTTGCTCTCTTCAACTGTCTTACTCTTTCCCGCACATTTTCTCACTTCCTTGTTATCTATCTCTCAAAGCACACGTTTTCGCTTGCTTTCTTTCATTCATTTGCCCCCTCTCTCTCTCCCTCTTTCATATTTTTCTCTTCTGTTTCCACATTCCATAATATTATTCTGCTTGATCCTACCTGCATTCGAATGTTACGCTTTCTGTAAAAACATAAGAGAAATGTTAGGTAGTCTAATAACAGGGTACGAAGAGATAGAACAGTTCGGTAGTTTTATTTGATGGTAGGAAGAATAGAGGACAGACAAGAAAGTTTGGTAGTTATATATATATATATATATATATATATATGTATATATATATATATATATATATATATATATATATATATATGTGTGTGTGTGTGTGTCATAAGGGTAAGAAGAGATATGGAAGAAAAGAATGTTAGGTAGTTTACTGATTAGGTAAGGATATTTTTGCGTATGAAATAATCGTGTGTGTAACGATCGGAATTTTTAAATAAATGGACAACGAAGATTGGAAGGGATGAAGAAAAGAATGATAACAATTGAAGAGCAAGACTAAAACACAGACATGAGACAATGGATAATCCTAGTTGTCAACCACCGTGGAATTTCCATGGGTTCAGCTGTAATATTTGTAAATCAGCCGAAGCCAAATAGGGTACATACACAAATAAAAAGGGAAATTAGGTGATTGATTCTCTCTTTTGGACACACAATCAAACAACACACATGAATCGTCAATTACCTAAGCAGGTTTGTTTAATTGCTCAATAGAACCTATCTCGCGATCAACGTCTTGTGACAACGTGCCATGTTGGGGTTGATCAATTAAAACATCGGGAAAGAGAGGGTCAATAGAAAAAAAAGTTCTCTCGCCTTTTGTTGGGAATTGGTCACGAAAAAAATATGCATTCTCAAAAAGATAAGCGTCAATGCTGACAGACACAAACTAGGGGACCAGTTTATCATAAACTTACATTGTAAATCAACCCTCCCTCCCAAAAAAAACCTATTCAGTGGGGGATTTTTTCCATGAAAAAAAAACAGCATTTTTCCTAGTCATAACAAACAGTTTGAAAATTTGAATTTTCAGCCATCTAACTCTTCTGAAGTGGTCTGTACGCGTGATATGTTTATGAATAGCCAACAAGACCAACTTGAAAATGAAATAACTTATGTTGTCAGTTTTAGTGGCCAGTTTCTAATTGTGACCATTTTCCTCCGTCAATGACTTTTTACTTTTTTTAATCTATGTAGGCGTTGACATAAATCTCACTAACATGCACACAAACATAGCCATGTAATGACCGCCTTGCCGTAAAGCAGTGAGTAACTGTGTACTATATTCAGTTATTAGGCTTGATCAAAGAGGATCATGGCGGACGTGATCAAATCCTTTGTCTAAATAGACTGAGAATGTTTGCGTCAACCTAATATTTCGCTCCACGCAGTCTGTCTTTTAGTCTTTGGTTACTCCAGCCATCCTTTCTTCCTCGTATCCCTTCTTGTCTTCCTATCTCTCTAACGGGGTTGCCATTTACATTTTTCAATAAAAAAATCGACCAAATTTGATGCTGGACAAAGCTATTTGGTTCTGAAAATAAAGCCTTGTTACCGAAGTAAAATTCTCCAAAAGATAACAATCCCATACACATGTATGATATGATACAATATAAACATACATTGACTATAGATAAAAAAAGATGTTTATTTTGATCCATTTTTCTGCAAGATCAGTCTGGTGATAGATTCAGATTTATTTAATCATTTTGGTACTGAAGCTACTTAATTTGGTTCTGAGGCGATACAAATGTGGTCCCAAACCATATAAATTTGGTCCCAAGCCATACAAATTTCGACTCAAGAGTGTATGCTTCTGATCCAAAGACCATACAAATTGATCCCAAAACTATACAAATTTAGTCTTAAGATCATTTGTATGCCCTCGAAGCATATAAATTTGGTCCCAAGACCATACAAATTCTTATGCGTCAAAAGACCTGGCTAGTCTGCTCTCTTATACATTCAGCTTTACTGCACTCTCTCCTTTACACTGTTTCCACCAATCTTTCTCTCGTTGCGTCGTCCTTCTTTCCTTCTTATTTCGTTTGTCTTCTTTCGCACCCTCGTCTTCTCCTGGCTTATAATCTGCTCTTTTTAAATATCTTAACAAGCTTATCTTTTTCTTCTACTAATCTTTCTAACATTTTCTTTTCTCTAAACAAGGTTCTCTCTCTGACTCTCACTCTTTCCCTCTCTCTCTCTCTCTCTCTCTCTTGCTTTCTCTCCCAGTCTCTTGTTCTTTTCCTCTGTATTGCTCTAGCCCTTCCCTCTACACCCTATCTCTTTCTTTCTCTCTCTCTCTCACACACACACACACTCACACACGCTTTTGCTATTTCTTACTCTCTCCCGCTCACTTGCTCTTTCTTGACTTCTTTTTCTCGTAGTCTGCCATTTCTCTCTCTCTCTCTCCATTTCTTACTTCATTCTCTCTCTCTCTCTCTCTCTCTCTCTCTCTCTCTCTCTCTCTCTCTCTCTCTCTCTCTCTCTCTCTCTCTCTATTAACCCCAACATCTTCAGTGCAAACATCAGGGGATTTGCCCAGTGACCGGCGTCGTGTAGCGAAGCCTAATTCAATTTACTATTTAGAGTGTTTTTCGAGGCAAACTCTATTAGACAGATGCAAGGTTCCTTTACTTCTCGAATTGTCCACCAAGTCTGCGACTGCGAAGAGCAAAGCGAAAAGGGACAATTCCTCCGATACACTGTGTTAAATCGTCTTTTATGGTAGGAACTATTTCGAGATGCATAGCTTCAGTTTTGATTTTATCAATTTATTTAACCGTATAAAATATCCAGACATATCTGTTGGAATATATATATATATATATATATATATATATATATATATATATATATATATACATATATATATATATATATATATATATATATATATATATATATATATATATATATATATATCATTAGCATAAACAGTTGTAACCTTTCGGTGTTATCGTTGGACATGGACCGTCCCCAACATTCGCCTAACCTCTTTATCATGGGTGTCGCGGAGAAAATCACTTTTCTAGTTCATCACACCATCTTAAATTTTGTTGGTCATAATTTCGTATATGATCTCTAGGGATCCACAGTGTGTGTCGCTATGTCAAGTGAAGCAGAGTAATTTTGTGTGACTTTCTATGTCCGTAACAATGGCTTCTTCATTTGAAAATATGGGGAGGAAGTCAGACATAAATACAAACATAAGATATATGCTCATTTGTCTCTCTGAAATTGCACCTAGAATTGAGTTCCCTATTGAAATGAGACAAGCTTATTTAAGTCATTGAAAATGTAACATTGGATAAATCAAATTAAATTACCAGCAAATACTAAATGTCTATTGTTTGTTCAATGGTGTTGCCGGGCAGGATCATAGACATAAAGATACATGCTGCCAATCTGTCTTTTATCTCTCACACCATTTTTGTCTGCCTTGGAAAAGAAGGAGTTGACTTGAAGAAGAATTTTCACCTAAATTAAGGGTGTAAACCGATATGCACGATATTCATTCCGCTACCGTGATTTAAACTTGCGACAAACTGATAGCTAGGGGGCTGTTTCTCTAACTGAGCTAAATTGACAAGTGTTAGATAATAAAGAAAATTCATCATTCAAATAAACATGGGCTTATTTCACTCTCATGAATGAATACATTTTGGCAAAAAATATATATTTTCTCATAGATTATTTTGTTATATATATACATATATATATATATATATATATATATATATATATATATATATATATATATATATATATATATAAAAGTTGTAGGAATCGTATTCGGTTGCGAAAGAAGTTTGGGCGAAATTTGACCTTTCAGCAGTCAGGCTTGTCTTCAACAATGTTGCACACACGTTTAGGCGAGAGCACTCAGGGAGAGAAAAATCACTCCTTTTCTTTCTTATCCTCAATTATGCTCTCTCTCTCTCTCTCGCTCACTCTCTCTCTCTCTCTCTCTCTCTCTCAAATCTACATACCCATACGCCCGTGTACATACACATAATATGAAAATTTTCATAGCCAAGTTCAACGTATAAAAATGTCCATCTTTATTCTCTATATCACAAGAACACATAGGCAACAATTTAACTCCTTCCCCGTTTTATACTTAACCACGTACTCTTTCTCTCTCTCTCTTACTCTCTGACACGCACACGCACACATACCCTCACACAATCTCTGTCAAACACATATACACAACTGATACGCTCGTCAACATACATACACATAACATGAAATTCGTCATAGCCACGTTCAACTCATAAAAATGTCTATCTTTCTTCTCTGTATCGCGCACCGAATTTTCCGCTGTAGTGACCAGAAATAATCAGGATCCCAAAATAGGGAGAAGAAATCAATTTCATATTTTTATTCGCCATTGTTTCCTCATTAGTCAGATCTTCTTGGCCGCTGCTTGAAAAGCTGCATACCCTTTACAGACCGAATGAAAAATTGACTGATGCAGATTCCTGCCGATTGCAAAATTAAAACAAAAAAGATACTAACGTTTTATACACACGCGCTCACCCACACACACAAAAAGAGAGATACAAGTCGTAGACTCAGACTATATAGACGTTAGTTCTTTTCTTGGGTGGAGACCTAGCAAGAGCTGCGTTGCCAAGTTCATGTTCAGTTCATACCTAGAATTGAGCCAAAGAACATCTTGAGTTGTGTAGGTTATCCAGATATGTACCTAAGATCTCGGGAATATATTACGTACCTTAAATAAATTGAATTTGACATCAATGCTCAACATTTATTTTATAAGGATATTACTTGATTTATTAAAAATGAGCAGTTATTCTATTACTATGAATCAAATAGAAATATTACTTATCAATTTCTGACATCTTGACGCGACCAAAACATCTCGATTTAGACGGAAAACATGACAACGCTTAGCAAGGGATGTCACTCTCATTTCAATGTGTCAGCCTCTCGGTCAATGGTGACAATTAGTACTAAAGATGCTACCGTATCCAACAATAAATGTATAAAAACTCCTAAATTGAAGGCAGCAGCTATTAACTACATTAACTGATATCCATACTTTAATCTCTTCTGACCGTTTCAAATTACGAACATTCTACTTTAAATGACTTACTTGAAGCTGATATAAATCCAACAACAATAATCAATGATAATGATTAATGTGGATATTTTAAAGAACTTTTGTAGGAATATTTCACTGAATAAAAGCATCATAAAGAAATATGAACGAAGGTAAAACCCACAACTTATGTTCATTATCTACATGCAATCAATACTTATATGGATATCTATTCATTGACACATACACATTCTCAATCACATTACTGAAATTTATTATACAGAGAATTCTTAAATTATGAGCTTCGTGGGTCAAATGGGGTTTCAAGATCGAGATGTCATTACCACTAATCGTAAGCTATATATATTAATTCAATAGGACACATACTCACTGTAATGTTTCAGGATAAATATTCTGAACTTACGACACATTTCACTCCTAGTGTTACAAGCGAAATTCTATGCAGAAACCTCTTTGGAAACAAAGAAGCAAACATTCAACCGTGTAGAAATTGAGATATATGTATGTGCACCTTTTATGCGCTGTAATATTGTCTTAAGTGAAATAACGACCAGGTCCTAAGACTATCAGAGCTTCAGTGAAAGTAGTACTTGATCAATACTACTGAGGAGCCATGGATAAATAAGGGTCTCATCTTGAAATATCCGAAACCGTTTCAATCTAAATAACTGATGACCCCCACCCCTAAAGATGACCCTCGCTTGTAGAATTGTAAGAACTATTTCTGTGTAAAATATAGTAACCTTCGGAACACCTTCCTTTGACAGCTATGACTTTTTTTAAAGGTGAATAACTGACTTTGATACGCACATATTCAAATAAACACAAAAACAAATCCTAAATTTAAAATTCCTGCAGTGAGATCTTTAGTTCTTAAAACTGCAAAACCATCTCTTTAGATAGATAAATAGATTGATTGATTGATGGATGGATGGATTAGAAGGCTTTACAGCTTAAAACACTAAACATTAATACTTCTTCTAAAAAAAAAAATTTGTATCGCTTTAGTCATTTTACTTATTTCCCAATATCTGTCAATATAATTCATGTAATTTTCTTCGGTGTTTTTTCCCTGTTTCACGTATACTTTGTTATTATGGCGGGATGTGTGAATTTTCTTTTGTTGGAATCATCAGTTATTTACCATGTAACGGTTTCGGGGATTCCAAAAGCAAAACAGTTATATTAAGATGACATCCCAGCAGTGTTGATCAACTACCATCTCCCTTTCTTGTTTTATAGCTCATATACATTTTATATAAGATTTTTATGTGCATTGTATATTGATGTCATTTCATACTACATATCATTTAATTTTTTGAGACAGGGCTTACTTACTTAGGTTACCCGAAAAAACGTTTTTAACGAGGAGAGATCAATAAGTTCAACAACGAACCATTTCTATTGAATGTTCACCCATGTGGATATCAAATCCGTTGTATATAAATATATATTGTGGTAATTCGACACTTGGAAGGTGAGGAGAAATTCATAGAAAAAACAGGTGTTATATCTAGGAATGTTTTATGATCGCTTGGGCAGGACGCTATGCATTCCGTTGTTTCCATCAACCTTTTCAAAAAGACTTGCAGCAGTTGCAGAGAAACTTTATGTTGCTTAAACTTGTTTTAAACTGAGGAATGAAGGAAAATGAGCATACAATTTAGAGTAAGATCTTTTTTACATTTTCAAATCTAACAAAGGCAGTTGGCACCAGGATGAACATAGGATATGTAGTGCTGACCTCTGGTGATCTTTGGAGGTCAATTATGTCAGAGTCTGGTCTATTCTAGCATTTTCAAGTTCACCCCGCGATGAGGTTGTGCTGACTTATAAAGGGTAATTCTAGGTCAGGTCAATTTTCAAAGTCAACAAAGATAGCACCTTACGTCCTGCAAATGTGTTTACTAGGGTAACTTGACCCCAAGATGGACCTATCATAGGTTGCAATGGCATCTTCTTAAGGTTAGTTTTAAATCAGACGGAGACGTCTGCAGTCTGCGAGCTGAAATTTTGTGTACTTTTGTGACATTACCTTAGGTGAATATGTAAGATAAGTAGAGCTGATCTCTAGTTGAAGCCGAATGATTGCAATTCCTAGTTTGTGTGTGTGTGAGCATGTGTAGGTTTTCACCCATATGTGTAGCTCTGAACCTATTCGTGTGTGTGTGTTGTGTGTGTGTGTGTGTGTGTGTGTGTATGACTCTACGCCTGTGTGTGTCTTTGCGTGTGTGCATGTTTTATGTTTTGTGCGTCCCTGTGTCTCTGTGTGGCACTGCATCTGTATGTGTGTGCGTATGCGTGTGTGTGTGTGTGTGTGTGTGTGTGAGTGTATGTGTGTGTTTGTGTGTGTGCATGTACGCACATGCCTGTTAGTACAGCTCAGCAGGCTCTTGAGTTTTAATGACCCGCTTCATTGTTGAATTTCATCAACCCCCTACCGCCATAATCAAAATAAATAAATGACAAATCCTTCTTTTTTTTTCCAGACCACACCATATGCATTCTCCATATCTTCGGGCATCGTCATTACCATTTTCTATTAGTCATCGTGATACCATTATGTATCACTATAATCTTTAGCAACGTCATAATAATTATCATTATTCTAATTCGCTTATCATCGTTAAGACTTTTTTATTTGTCCCATAAATTTGACTGTCATCATCGTAATCACTGCCTATCGTCTTTAGAATTCGATGGCTGTAATCATTATCCGTATTATTTTATTCCTGGTTTTCATTGTCATGACTGCAATTGTAATAATTTGATATTTTGGTTATAATTGTTATTATTCTCGATAGCATTATAAGCGATGCTGCACAGCGGGATGCCCAGTTATTTATGAAGTTTAGTTTAGTCTGGCACAAGGCCAGAAATCAACGAGGATCTAATCCACAATGCACTGAGATGGGTTAATAATTGCCTTCATGCTGGTCACAGCAATAGTCGTCCCGGCCCGAGCTTCTCATATCGCAAGTTTTCCCTCTTCTCGTATTCTCCGAGGTTTTTGTGACACATGAAAAAGACTAAGAAGGGACAAGCCCCAGAAGGGGCGTGAGGCAAGTTTGCGCCTATCTGCTGGAACCCCCACGCGACCGGGATGCGGTGCGAGGTCAGTTTAGCGTGGGGAACCTCACAAGCGAACTTGTGGGGTAGGAATTTCTATAAAAACTCTCTCCAGCCTGAGCAACAATAGTTGTGAGGTCATTAGAGAACTTGACTTGGTCACATGGTGAACTCTGGTCTCGCTTGTCTAGACTACACAAAGCAATGCCAACGGCATCACATCTGCGTCTGTCTGGTCAGAAATGATTTTCCAAATATAAGTTGGCTAAGCATCAGTCAACAGAAAACTACTTTGGATATTTAATATACCTAGCTTGGTCTGATATATATTAGCAGGGGCACCCAGTGGAATCGAGCCCACCAATGTAGCAATGGTCCCTTAGAAGAGACAGATAGCCATTGATATAAACTAAGACTGTCTTGAGGAAAATTGTGATATGCAAATATTCTATTTCATCAAATTGAGAGTGCCAGCATGTCTGACTGAAAAATCAGCTTTTGATGTCGTAACTTTCACGTGGGCTCGAACACTGATCACTGGCACCAATGTAAAATACGAAATTATCAGAGATAGCAGACAGGCCACCACGGTGTGTTTATAATGATATTGAATGAACATAGTTTAATACGTTACAAGACGACGATTGTGCACTGTCAGGTAAGGCTC
Organism: Thysanoteuthis rhombus; assembly: GCA_963457665.1. Classification (NCBI taxonomy): domain Eukaryota; kingdom Metazoa; phylum Mollusca; class Cephalopoda; order Oegopsida; family Thysanoteuthidae; genus Thysanoteuthis; species Thysanoteuthis major. Next base: position 48,963,489 of record OY735216.1, on the reverse strand, counting down.
CAATTTATTACTATAGTAATATCCTGAGAAATCAATAGTAGAAAGTAGGGCGGAGAAGGGAGCAGATGAGGGTGCGCACTACCTCTATAACGGCTCACTGCAGGACAAACGCTGAAAGCTACTTTTGCTTTTCGCCTTTTTTCGTAAAAGCGAAAAAGTGTCACAAAAACTTTCGAAAGGCGGAGGAATACCCGTAAAATATCATGGTTAAGACACTAACTTATGAATCGATGCAGAGTTAATGAGCTAGTTCCGTAAACTATTCAGACTAGTCCACGACCTGTCGCCTCACTTATGGCCATCATCATCAGCAGCAGCAGCAGCCTTTTAACGACCGTCGTTAGACAAAGACCTCCACCAAGACTCGCCAGAATCTCCTAATCTTGTCTAGTTTGTTACTCAATCTCATTTTTTGCCAACCACAGTTTTGTATGTGATCTCTGGGGATCAATTCTGTGAGTCGTGATGTCCAGTGATTGTCTGACATTCTTGCAACATGACCAGCCCATTGTCTGTTGAGTTTTCTTATGGATTCTATAATGTCTCTGCCTACGGTTTTTTCTCTGGTATATTGTGATGTCAATTTTCAATTTCTAGCGATTTATGAATAATGTGATGGCTTCTGAAAGTACAACTAATCCTAACATTGTTGTTAATATATTTATCATAAGTGTATCAATCACAAATAATCTAATGTTAAATGCAAATTGCCAAAACTGATGTATTGTTTATGGGGCAATTTATGAAGAGTTCAACTCTAACCCAACAACAACCTTAATGACATAATGTTACATCGAATTATCGTTGTTTTCAGTAGATATATATAGAGAGAGACAGAGAGACAGACAGACATACAGAGAGAGAAAAAGAGAGAGAGAGATTGATAGATGGATAGAGCTATATGCATATTAAAAATTAACCTTTAGTCGACAACAGTTACTTTCTTCCTTGTCTCTCTTTCGGGTTGTGTATTTTAAAATGAAGGCTTCTTAAGCCATGAAAATTAGTGCAGTCTGAAAAGACTTGAATGAACCCGGATTTTTTACGCATTCGCCAATAGATAAGGCGTCCAAAAATTATCGATTGATAGTTATCTCACTTGACAAAAAAATATTTTGAAAATCTGACAGACAGGTGAACAGGTAGCTTATCATAGGATAGACTAGGTTCGATCCCCAACTGATGCTCAAAATAAGCCTTATGTCACACTTTGTTGAGGGCAATTGATATTATTGAGCAACGATGGCCATCAAAGAAGGCAATGAGTCCTATCCCTTTTTATATGTTCTTGTGTTTAAGTGTCTGTGTGTTCCAGCTCTCCTGGCCGTACGGTTTTGTGTACAGAACCGAAAATTGACATCAGTACACCACTAAACCCCCTCTAAAAATGTTTTTTGGGACTTTAGGATAAAAAAAGATTTCGTCGTCTGGGGGCATTATTTTAGTGAGAGTACTGATAACATCTAGATTCTGGAGAATCTAGATATTTCTAGATGTTTTTCCTTCTATTTTAGATGTTTTCCTGTGGAAAACGCCAGTGATGTCATAAATAAAATTCATTCTGACCATATTCATTCTTTAATGGGATTTTTTTTTCACATGACTTCATATCTTGACGCTACGGTTGTCCAATTATTGACTGTGATAGTGAGATTTTTGTTTTGTTTGTTTTTTGTTATTTGTTTTTTTTTTCATTGTTCTTGGCTTTCTGTGGTTACTTAAAATCCACCAAACCCACACAGCGTGATATTTTCCACCTTTTTCCCCTAATTATGATTAATCACCACAAACGATAACAAATCACTTTGAAAATAACGACGAAATAAAATTTATTCGCAACCCATATCTATAATTATTTCAAGTGCTAATTAAGAAATTTCTATTAATCAAATGATAATACCTGTGAGAGAGACTTACATTTCAAGACCAAACCACCCGACATAGTATCGTCATCACACACGGATACGCACAAGGAAAAACAGACAAGGAAACACGTACACACACAAAGAAACCGCACTACACACCCTTGCCCGTAGATACGAGCACACACGTCGAAATACATACAGGCGCAACACATCTTTGTCGATGAGAACGAACAAACGTACAGAAAACTCTCACACGCACACACGCGCCCACACACGCAAAGAAGCCACACACTCTTGTCAATAGACACGAATGCACACACAGAAACACACACACATAACACGCTACTCATTCTCGTCAATACATACGAAGACAAATAGAAACACACACATACGAAATAAAACCACACAATTCACTCTTGTCAATACATGCGAACCCACACAGACCCAATCACACAAAAAAAACAATGCACACTTTTGTCAATACATGCACAAGGAAACACACACACGCATAACACGCTACGCATTCTCGACAACACATACATACACACACACGAAGAAAACCACGCTACACACTATTGTTGATACACTCAAACACACACCAAAGGAACAAGAAGAAAATAAATAGTAATTCAATCTTCCTCACTTGTCTTTCTTAGAATTTCCCTTACTATCGGATGAAAACCTTATGAAGAAAAAACGTGAAATCGCCAAGATATGAACGATTGTGATTTAATGACTACTACCCCCCTCAAACCTCACCCCTGCATTCTTATTACTATAGCTTCTCCCTGTTGCCTCTCACCACCCTCACATTTTTATTCTTCTATCTTCTCCTTCCTTCCCGTCACTCCAGACACAAATTAATGGTGGGTTAGGAATTATGGTTTGCTTTATTAAGGCAACGAGATTCTGGGAGAAAGAAAGAAAGAAAGAAAGAAATGAAGAAAGAAAGAAAGAAAGAAAGAAAGAAAGGAAAAAGGGTAAGAGAAGATAAGAAGAAGGAGAGAGAGAGGGGAAAGAAAGAGAGAAAGAAAGGAAAACTCGAGAAAAATAGCTAAAGCAAGAAAGAAAGAAGGAAAGAAAGAAAAAAACAGCAATAAGAAAGAATGAAACTCCCGATAGAAAGAAAGGAAGAAAAAACAAAGAAAGAAACTACGCGAAGAAAGAAAGAAACAGCAATGAAGAATGAGCTGCAGAAAAAAAGAAAGAAAGAAAGAAAAGGCTTGGAAAGAGAACAAAGAAAAAAGTAAGAAAGAAACTGCGACAAGAAAGGGGCTGCAGAAAGAGAAAAAAAGGAAGAAAGAAAGGAAGAAAAAGAATGAAAGAAGAAAGACAGACAGAAAAAGAGAGAAAAAGAGACGACAGAATTTGGAAAGAAGGGTATTTTTAGGCAAGATTAAGTGATTCAGATGGTACCCAGCTACGGCAAGGCCAGAGGTCATAGGATCGAGCCCAAAAGCCGTAACTTGGGAAATTTATTAAACACTTTCGACCCAATCATGCTATTTCTGAATTCCTTTCTTCCACAAAAAATAAAAAAATACCAATGACCTCTCGCTGCTCGAACTTTTGATAAATGACCCAATAAGTATATCTTGTAGATATTTAAGTCGTGTAAGTAGCAAAGATTCTACAAGTATTTAATTGTATTCAAAACCAGAAGGATTCTGTTGAGCATGATTTGAAATCATGTTTAATTCTTCAAAGAGCGAGAGTCAAAGGGTCTAATCGTTGAGATTTTAGGAAAATGATCCAGAAAATGATTCTAAGTATTGGATAGTAGGGTTTCGAAGCAAGCGGTTCTTTAACCTTCTCAAGGCTAACACCCCACAGAGATTTCAAAATCTTTTTCACACCCCATCGAGATTACTAAATCTTCTTCACATCCTTTAATCTTGGGGCCAAAAAATTAAATTCAATCCATTTATTCATTTAGTTGTACATGTGAATCCAAAGCGGCCGTAATACAGATGATTCCACTTGCTTTTTCCTCGGCATCTGTGAACAAAAAATATTGATTATTGAAAAGAATTCAATGATTGAACGTCAAAACGAACGAATTATTCACTGATTCAGGCCACGGAAAGAAGAATCGTTCGCTGATTAGGGACATTGAGCAGGAAGAACAAAAGTTGTATGCATCAACAATAAAACTGGAAAAAAAAGCTTGTTTGCCACACTCTTATCGTACTCCCCAAATCGCCTTACGCACTATTCAGGGGGACTGTGCACCCCAGATGAAGAACTACTGTCCTAAACATAACACTGAAAAAAGGCATGAACCAATAGATCCCCATCTTGAGACTGTTGCTGAAGTGATTATTTATGTTGTGAAAATTTTACAACGGGATTTTATTGATGACAATTAAGATGGAGGATTAGAATATTTAATACTGGGGACGAACTGTGATCAACTTGGAATAATGCCAAAGACTGGGATTGAACCGATGGTATACATGCAATCCATATGCTCCTCATAACTTCTTGAGTAGCATTGGGTTTTGGTCTCTATCTATATTTTTTCACATGATACTAACCTCATGGATTGTTCACTCCCCCTTGTATTGCAGTTCATGACCAAACATATTGACGTATGTATATCTTATGACATTGTTTTTCCCTTTTTCTTTTTTTTTTTTTTTTTTTTTACTTCCCCAGAGAACTACTCGTTGTGATTTTAAGTGGATACTAACTGGACATAATATGCACCCGCTGCAAGTTTGGGATTTTTTTGATGGGAAATTTGAAAAGTCATTGCAGAAAATCAAACCTTGAGTCCATGAAGAAGCGGCAAACAAACCCTCTTATAATAAAATGATGATTATCTAAAAGCTATGCTGGACCAATGGATATCAACATAAATATTTGGCAAGAAGTGAAAAAAAAGCTGTCCCACTTGAGCTTCACGTATCCCATTACTACTTACTTGCCCGGTTTGATATTTGAGATAGAGGCGACAAGCACCTTAAGAGATATCACTTATTTCACCTTGCACTATTTTGCCCTCAGCTGAGGAGAGAAATTGACCCATGCTTCTCTCTATGGTATTACTGCGAAGTGAACACAAACTGTCCGGACGGCTTTTGAAATCGGTGCACCGAGTCCATTCTCTGAGCTGTTGGCACCTCTGATCGGGACAATTTAGTACAGAAATATCATAAAGCAGCCGAGGGATTATGGGCTACATTTCTTAAGTGCCAATTGGCACAAACGATTCCAAAATCCTGACAGGAATAAACTAACAACCGGGTTAAAAGAAAACCTCGTCCCAATAAAAGTGATTTAATTAATTAAGATTTCCATATTTTAATTAGAGTTTTCCCAGTGTGGTTAAAGCCCAACAAATTCTAAATGAAACGATATTAATAAAGAAGTTGTTGTTGTTGTATTAAAAGAAAGACGAAGAGGAAAAAAACTACAAAACAGATCAGTTATGACACCTTGAATAATTAAAGGAAGTCACGTGATCATTTGCCGATTTTGGTTGAATAGTGACATAGTTGTACGTGGTGTGTGCTATTTATACAGTTCTCTGAAGGTAAAAGCAATCAACAGAGAGAGAATAAGAAGATAGTTTGAAGAGGAAAGAGGAATTCACCATATTAACTATAGCGCTGATACGGCGAATACTTGAGCAACCTTAGATTCGCAGACGACATCATCCTTTTCCCCAGAGTACCTACACGACCTCCAACTAACGCTAGATGATCTAAACAAAAAAAGCAAAAAAGTTGGCCTACACATGAACTTCAGTGAAACAAAAATCATGAGCAATAATCATGTTGAGAATAACATAACTGTCAAGATAGATGATGCAAAACTCGACAAGGTAGACCACTACATCTACCTAGGACAACGAATCTCCATGAGACCCTCAAAAGAGGAGAAAATCAAGCACAGAATCACTTTGGGATGGCAAACCTTTGGCAGAGCAAGCTCAACTTTCAAGAACCAGATGATCCCAGTTATCCTAAAAAGAAGAGTATACAACCAATGCATTCTCCCAATAGTCACCTATGGAGCTGAAACATGTGATCCCTGGGGATCCACGTTGTGAGTCGTGATGTCCATAGGTTTTCTTTCATTCTTGTAACATGGTCTGACCATTGCCAGTGAAGTTCTCTAATAGATCCTATGATATCTATGACTCTCGTTTTCTTCCTTATATACTGTGCTGTCTTGTGATCACTCCATGCGAGGTTTAGCATGATTCTTTCATGTGCGCGTTGCATAGTTCTCAGTTTGCAAGTCTGTCTCTTAGTTAGGTTCCATGTTTCAGCTCCATGAGTGAATATCGGGAAGATGCATTGGTTGCTTTAATTATTTATATTTGTAATAATATGAAATTGTGGTCGGTTGAAAATGAAGTGGCGTGACGACTTAGACGGACACAAGAGAAATTCGGGACCCCTGCAATTGAGAGATATGGCAAATTTTGGGGAAGGCCCATGTCCAACAACGAGCGTTAAAAGACGGCTGCTGCTGCTGCTGATGATGATGATGATGATGATATATCCACAGTATTAATGGGTAGCATTACTAGCTTGTTAACCATTACTCAACTGATTGTAAAACTAGGGATTTCATGAAACCACAGAAATGTATAGGAATTTTACAAAATCCCTTTTCTCGAAATCGTTAATTTCACAATACTTCTGTTACATAAATATATTGAATTGATGCAGACGCTCCCAGTGTGATCATTGCTAGAGCGTCAGGGAATTTTTTAAAGTCTCTGTCAAGTTTATTCCGTTCTTTATTGTTTGAACGTGCAAACTCTTTGGACTTTGTTGGGAGAGGAATGATAATTTCATTTCATGTTGGTGGAAACCATGATTTACATCAGACAACGTGGTTGGGAAGAGATTTATGTTTTTGGTTGTGTCTGTTTGTTTGTTTATTCATTCGTTTATCTGTTCGTCCGTTGGTTCGTCTGTCCATACGATATCTCTGAAAGTACCGAACGAAGGGAGCGCAATGTGAAAAGAAGAAATTTGGGGGTGGATCCAAGATCTTTTTTTTTTATTTTTGAGATTGAGAGATATTTTTCCATTGTTTTTCGTTGTTGCTTTTCAATTAAATTAATGAATTCAAAGCACCTTAAGAGGCATTACTCACAACCCACATGATTCCAAAAGTTATCAATAAATTGTCAATGACATTTTGTGGAAGGTCGGACAATAGGCTACGGGTGACCTGATAAAATTTTTGGGTGGATGCACAGTTACTCCTGACAATGGTGTTAGCAGAGGCATGCGGTTTCTGAGTGCTTTCTAGTTTTATTTTCTTGGTGAAAACTGTGATTGAAAATGATATATGCATACAACACTGTTACTCATCATGGAAACGCTTCTGTCGAAGTACAGTGAAATCTAATCGATGGATCCCTGAAGCTTATAGCAGTGATACAGAAGGTGCAAGCATGACTGGTGGATGGTTTACAAACCTTCCAAAAAAATATTGAGCACAAAAGTGGAAAAAAAAACACCGTAGATTTATATAGGAAAAAAGTCGCAGCACAAAGTCAGGTTTATTTTAAGGTCCCACTCATGTATGCGTGGACATAGACGAAAATTCCCAAATCATCGCAATTTGTGTCATCAAGGCGTCTGGAATACTCATGATCTTATAATGCAACTGGGAAGTGCTGCCTCAGAGTTGGAATTTCCAGGACCGGGCTTGCCTCGTTTATTCCACATCGCACCCAGGGACGAAAATCAGATACTCGCCTCTGATCCCAGCATGAAGACCTAGAAAAGTTGATGGCCTGGGCTTTACAAATTGATAGATTGGTGAAACTTTTAAAGGAAGACGCGATACAAACTAGAGAACGCCCAGAAAGCGTACACCCCGTACAGCAACTGAAAACTGAATAAATAAAAAAATATTGAATAGGAGGAAAGAATGCAGTGTGAACAGAATATTGGATTACTTCCGTTGAAATTCAAATTTTCATGCAGATTTTTTTTAACAGAATAATGAAAATAGTATCCTCCAAATAAAAACGAAATCTTGGATCCACCCCCAAATTAAATCACTTCTTTCATAGCCTATTTGTCACACTTCCACAAAATTTGATTTAAATTCATTGAGAACTTTCGAAGATATTGTGCGGCCGGATAGACGGAAGGACGGTCACTTGCGAATTCATATACCTCTCCAATTTCATTGGCTAAATTGAACAACACGTGACTCGCCAGACAAAATGGAAATGAGTCAGTTAACTGAAGTACCTCGTTTACGAGCTTGAAGGAAAATAGGTTCTACGTGAACTTACCCAGAGGATAATAGGTCGGTGTTTAAATATATATATATCTCTTATTACTTGACACCGAAAAAGCAATTATGGAAAAGATAAATGAAATCTGTTGGGGGTAAATATAGGTGGACCCATAGGGAATGCTTTATTATTTATTTTAAATCTTATACAAGCTTCCAGATCAATAGAATATACACGAACGTTCATTTTGAAGAAAATTGTTTGTCATCACCTTTTTTACGGGTATGAATCGTTCTATTTCTCTATTTCTGTTCTGTTACTTGGGAGTACATCATGTCCACTACTTGTGTATGCATATACCCATACATAAATCATATGTTTTTTAGCACTTGACAACGAAAAAAATACGCGATGAGCAACTTGAAATAGGGCCAGCATTTCTCGCCTGGCCTGGGTCAAGTACCAGCTATACACGGACCTAGAAAATAATTACTATTTCTTTATCAGAATTATCAGAAAGACACTTTTATCTCTGAGAAAACTTGAATTATCCGAATGTCTTTCAACAAAACAACGCCCCAGTAGACACATCAAGGTTTCATTCAATTGAATTGTTTTCTATCTGGTCTCAGAGGAAATTTCATTTTTCATAATTAATAATCCACTGGGAAAAAAACAATGTATTCGTGTGTTGAATAGATCACATTGAAGCTATTTAATTAGCGGTGCCTTGTTAACACGAAGTCAACTATTACACTTCAAAAATACACATCATTCCGTCAGACTGTTTTCTTCTTAGCGTTAACAAAATTAAGTCCCAAAACACATTACTATTTATTTTTACTTCGCAATACATTTACATATATATATATTATAAATTGCATTTCATTATGTAGGAACTTATTTGAAATGATATCCCGTCGTTACACGCTTAATATATCATTCAATTTAGACAAAGTAGATAGAATAAACAATTAAAGAGAATGGGGCTGCTGCAGGAATCGAACCTGCCACTGATAGGTAGCCGCTTCAACGTTGCTCTTACCATTGTGCTGAACAGCACAAACCGGAAATGCAAAGGCTAAATAACTGTTTCCAAGTTGAGCAAGCTCAACTTTCAAAAAAGAAGAAGATCCCATTCATCCTAAAAAGTAGGGTGTTTAACCAATGCATCCTCCCAATAGTCACTTATGGAGCTGAAACATGGAACCTAACCAAGAGACAGATCCGCAAATTGAGAACTATGCAACGTGCATATGAGAAAAAATTATGCAAGGTTTCACATGGAGGGAGCACAGTACATCCAGGAAAAGACAAGAGTCAGGGACATCATAGACTCCATCAAAAAACTCAAATGGCTGCGGGCTGGACATGTTGCACGAATGGCAGACAACCGATGGACATCGCAATTCACGACATGGATCCCCAGAGATCACATGCGTAACCGGGGCTGGCAGAATATTAGATGGAGAGACGAGCTAGACAAATTCAAAAAGTACTGGCTCCGCGACGCCCATGATAGAGAAGTGTGGCTAATCCTGTGGAAGGTCTATGTCCAACGACGGACACTAGAAGACTGATGATGATTATGATGATGATGATGAAAGGAGCCAGTGTTTTGGTTCATCACGTTTGCCGTAAGCTTCTTGTTGATATGTGTCACGACCCCAGGGAAATAATCTGTTGGGCGTCTGTGCTGATGAAATTATAAGATGTTAAAAGTATGTAGTTTAGCGTGAAGATAACTTGTAATTTGATTGATGAGATAATATATGTAAAAAAAAAATGGGGGATGCTTTCCTCCCAGCCATGTGTATTTTTGGTACAGGGGGTTTGTGAGAATCAGTGAATTTAAGGATATATATATATATTGATTAGTGTAACTTTTCCATACGAGTCTTCGTTTTTCAGAACAATGAGCGTAAGATATAATTCATATTTAGCTGATAAAAGATATCTCCTGCCTCCTTTGAGACAATGGACTCTCCCACTTGAAAAAGTTCGATAATTTTTTTATAATACCACAATTAAATCGATTGCCGATTATTTACATTTTGAATACTTGGCGCTTGCACTTTGGTGGTACATATATATATATATATATATATGTGTGTGTGTGTGTGTGTGTGTGTTGAATCGTGTGAATTTTTTATTTAATTCTTTGTTTCTCTGTTCGTAATAAGGATAAAACTTATATTTGCTGATAAAAATATCTCTCAATCCTCATTGAGTCAATGGACTCTTCCAATTAAATGAGTTCATTCACTTTTTAATGAAACGTCAGATTAAATTGATTATAAATGAGCAATTAATTCCACTATCAACAGCTTTGGTGTAGTGAACTATTGAGTCTCAAAGTAAGTAAACGAACGCTAAGAGACCACTCGAACTACACAGGAACACGGGTTGATATTTTTACAATGTGCATTACGGTCTACAGTATACATATATCTGTGTGTGTTTATGTGTGTGTGTTTATGTGTGTGTGCGTGTGTGTGTGTGTGTGTGTGTGTGTGTGTGTGTGTGTGTGTGTGTGCATAATTAATGATATGAGTAACCGTTAGATCCGGGAGGTATTTATCTCCTGGAATAATAAGACATACCTCAATTCAAGGAGAGGTATCTGTTCACCTGATGTGATGTGATGTGATTGCATTGAAATACCGAGTAGTTTGTATTCTTAATAATTATATACATATATATATATATATATATATATATATATATATATATATATATATATATATATATATATATAATATATATATATATATATATATATATATATATATATATATATATATATCATATAAACATATGTATTGCTTCTTTTCTTAAGAGAAATCACCTCACAAACATATGTATAGTTTCTTTTCTTAAGAAATCACCTCACAGTATATATATATATATATACATATATATATATATATATATATATATATATATATATATATTGAGAGAGAGAGAGGGGGGAGAGAGAGAGGGGGGTCCTCTTTGGAAATAAATCATCTCATAGAAATTCAAATATATACGAGAATTTTTCCACGGCTAGTAACTAATGGCAGCATACGTAGTTGTGGCTGTATGTATTCATGTATTTTTCTAAATACTGTTATTTCATTGCGTAAAAAAAAAACCTCTGCATTAGTTCAATTCTTTCCGGTGCATCGAATCGTGACTGATTGTATCGACGGTGATCAATCAATGTTTCTGTAGTTTTTGGACACCGTTTGTAAATCTTTGTGACTTGAATGACAAGTTGAAGACCATTTAACATTTCAAAATGCTTTTTTTCATGATTTATGCGTCGCGGAACGATTTGCATCGGTTTGAACATCCTTAGCGTATGAATTCAAGCATCAGATCGAACTCATTTAGAGATCGGGGAGACTATCTAGACCAAGTGGTGCAGACAAGGTCGGATCTAACATTGGTCAGACCCTAGTGCATAAGATTTATTGGGGAGTCCTTATTTTTTTGACTCATATTTTTGGAGGAGTCTAAAATCTTACACTGCTTGCTTTGCTTTGAAGTACGGCCTTTTATATTGCACATTGGAAAATGTCTAAAATCGTTTAATTCGAATGATTGAATGACTGTAGCCACTGAAGTTGCCAAATGATTCTATTCCTTTTTTTTTTTTTTTCGTGTGCGTTTGTTTGTATGTACCAGCGCTTCTGGCCATACCGTTTGGCCTACAGACTTGAAAACTGGCATCAATACTCAACTTCTAATTTTTTTTCTTAACCTTTTTTACTTTTTGGGTGCCTTATTTTCACAAGTTTATCGTTAACATCTTGATTCTCGAGAACACTTTTTTACTCAATTTTATGTTTTCCACTGGAAATGCCAGTGATTTTTATAAATAGAATCCATTCTGGCCATATTCTTCGATTGAATTCTTTTTACATGACTTCTAATTTCGATGTCACGGTTGTTCAGTTATTGACTGTGATGGCGAGTTAACATCAGTTTTTGTTGGTTTTTTTTTCTCTTTCGTGGTGACACCTGAGTTTCCAGATGTTTCTAAGTATCTTAGTAAAGTTTTCGATGATTTATATGGGCCAAGTATCTGAAGGGATAAAATTGTAATTAACCCCAAGAACTTTGTGAGAGGGGTCATTATCAAAGCCAAAATTAACTTTGATGGAGCCCAGTGTATAACATTTCATGGGAGGCTTATTTTTGTATTTAGCTACTATTTTCAAATATATCAAAACAGATATGAAAATATCCATAAAATCATCGTGTTTGATTTAAGAAAAAGTCATTTATGTATCAACCTATCTCTGCGTCACATAATAAATCCGCTAAAAAGTTTAGTCGACTTTTTATTTTTTTGCCCACAAAAAATTAGGAAAAATTGAAAAATTTTCAAAAATATATTTTCAAGTCTCTGCTTGTATTCAGTTTATCTAACACGTTATCATAGAACTCCAAGTTGAAATCTGAAGTAAAGTAATATGGATAGAACTCATGGGAGTTACCTGATGTGTCTATACCTGATACTTAACTAAGTCTTCTGTTGACAGAAACTCGAAAATGAGTCCAAAACTGCCACATTCGACTTTCTCTCGTTTTCTCCTCTCTTTTTTCAACGACCAAGTGCAGCCGCTTTCCTTTAGCAGATATATCTATATTTCATTCTTTACCATTTTGCGTACTCATCAGCTGCTTCTTTCACCCTCTCCCCGCCTTCTTTGTAGTCTCTGAGTTGCGATTCCATTCTCAGAACCTCTCTTCAAAACCCACAGTTTCTGTCTTCAAATTACGACAGATGGGCAAACAGACGGAAAGTGTCGCAAAAGGGCGAACACATTTGTTATTATTATGTAGATTTATGATAAAACATCTCAATCCCTAGTGAGGAAAATACTGAATAGTAAGATTATTCAAAGCTTGAAAAAACTTGCTTTCTTATAAAATCAACATTCGGAATCTTGTTTTTATCAACTAGGCTCGAACACCGACCTCTGGCACCGGTGGGTAATACGAAACTATTGCAACCATGCATCGATTTGCGCATTAGACTTCATTATATTCTACTTGATTATATCGATACCATTTCATTTTTATACCTTTGTGTTGATTTGTTGTATAAATAGAAATGCATATCTAGGTTGTTGTATATGTATATATTTCATGTATTAACATTGATGCTCCTATATATTGGGCGCGTCTTTTGATGGGTGAGTAAATGTACGTAGCTGAGTATGTTAATCTGCGTGCGCGCATGTGTATATACTTCTCTACACAATATGTCTCCGCTTATATAATGAAGATTGTGGTTTTTTCTCTGTGTGTGTGTGTGGCGGAAGAGAGATAGAAAGACGTAGAAACAGTGTGTGTGTGTGTGCGTGTGTGTGTGTGTGCGTGTGTGTGTGTGATGAAAGAGAGACTGCTACAGTGAATGTGTGTATGTGTGTGTGTGTGTGGCGGAAGAGAGATAGAAAGACGTAGAGACAGTGTGTGTGTATGACGAAAGAGAGACAGCTAGTCAGTGTGTGTGTGTGTGTGTGTGTGTGTATTTCCGCATACACTTCAAAATAGCCCCTTTTGGATTAACTTCTTTTTTTTCTTCCATTTTTACAGTTGTCTATTTATTGTTTCCCGTCATGCTTTGCGTCTTCATTTTTTTTCTTTATTTTCGTCCATTGTCTTTGAATATGTTCTTCTCTCTCTTGGGCTTTGATGGCTACTTTAAAAAATTGGACGCTATTGAATTTTTAATGGAATATTCGTCCCGAGGTTGGACCAGACAATTTGCAATTGTTTATTTTTTGTTCTGTTATTTATTGTTGTTTTTGTTTTGGGCAATTTTTGTGTGTGGCCTTTTCTTTGATACTTTTTTTTTCCTTTTGTTTTTTAAAGGTGAATATTTTTTTTTCCAGATAATATCAGTACCAGGAATAACAGATTTTTTTCACTTGTCTTTTCATTCTATGATATCTTTTTTTGTTTCCTACCTTTCCTTCGTTTTTGGATGAAGTCTCTCTCTCTGTCTCTCTCTCTCTCTCTCTCTCTCTCTCTCTCTCTCTCTCTCTCTCTCTCTCTCTCTCTCTCTCTCTGAACACATATCCATACGTAGTTAGAATCTTTGATATATATATATATATATATATATATATATATATATATATATATATATATATATGCTGTATATGCATCCCAAACTGTCATATTTACACGGTCATATTTTTTGCGCATTGCGCTACGGATACTGAGATTTGAGTTACCGTGGTTTGAATAACATCAATTTACGGTTTAATTTTGGGCGTGAACACACACACACACATACACACACGTTCTGTTTGTGTGTGTGTGTGAGTCCATGCACCCCAAATTAACTTGTGAATTGATATTTTATACGCATGCATATATATATATATATATATATATATATATATATATATATATATATATATAACCCCTGCCTTTTCAATGCACTTTATTTAGTGGTGAATGTTAATGACATAAATCAAACACTATTCACGGAAATTTCAACTCAAAATTGAGCTAATAACAATTACATACACACACACACACACACACACACATATATATATATATATACATGTATATATATTTATACATATATATATATATATATATATATATACATGAGAGTGTGTACATATATTTCGTATATATATTAGTATGTGTGTGTGTATATATATACATATATACATATATATATATATATATATATATATATAAACAAATTTGGTGATCATCATTAGAATATAAATCATTAATATAAATTATTAATATTATTGCATACACTGGTGAGCCAGAACATTATAGTGTTGATTCTCTGTGTGCTCAGAAAACAGCTCTTAACCCATCAGTAACAGATTCTACAAGACCCCTAAAGTTCTTCTCTAGGATCTTGTGCCAGAATGATAACAGATCCTTAAACTTTTGCAAGTTACTTCGTGGCGGTTCCGCTGAGCGAACTTCTTTGTCCAGCACATCCTATGAGCTCAAAGGGATTGAGATCTGGGGAGTTTGGTGGCCAGGGCAACACAGTGGAGTCTTCATGTTCCTGGTACCATTCCCTTATGACTGGAACGGTGAGGCAAAGCATATTGTACTGTTGGAAGATTCCAATGCTATCATCGAAGAATGTTGTCACGAAGAGGTATACCTAATCTTTGATGATGCTGAGGAAGGTGGTACATGATAGTGTACCTTCCACGTGAATGACAGAACTGTTTACTAGCAGTACTTTGCTTTCCCACGGTGCGTCCTGGTGCCGTCGCTTTTCCAGGATAACAACACATACATATACTGCCGTTCGTCTTTTTCAGGAGAAACTGAGACTCACTGAGCCAGGCGATCTTCTTCTATTGATACAAGGTCCACTTCCGACGCTCCAATGTCCATTTAACACGTTTCTGGCGATGGATATCGGGTAGTATGGGTACTCTGACCGGCCTGCAGCTATACAATCCCGTACGGAACAATGAGAGATTGTGTGTTATGACGCATTCCTTCCTTCACGTAAATTGAAGCTATCCACAAATTGTACTGCAGCAGCCATTGTTAGCTTATACTGGTCGGAAAAAAACCTCTGTCCACTTCTCGTATTGATAAGTTTTGGTACACAATGCCTTGTCGGCGGTTGGTGATTTTTCTTTCCTCAGACCATTGCTGATAGGTACTCACCAGAACCCAGCATATTTTGGAAATGTTCCGACTTTCTGACCATAACAATTAGGCCTTTATCAAAGTTACTCAAATCTTTCTCCTTGTCCATAACTGCGGCATTCAAGACATCAAAATGCGCAGTTATTACGAGATAGTAGCTGTCATTATTGCCATATGTCGATGGTCATGATTTGACTCATCAGTGTATAATCCTAATCAACTGTTGGGTGTTACTTTTTAAAACATGAACATAACAGATATTCATAACCAAAATGTGAATACATTTTATAGATTCCTTTGCTCAAGATGTATACACATTTTACTAGCAACTAAAAATAACTTTCGTTTACATTAAACTCATCTAAAAATGAAACAAAATTGTTGATCAAGTATATATATATATATATATATATATATATATATATTCTTGATATATATTTTTTATCTATTCTTGATCAATACATATATGTATATATTGATCAAGAATAGATACATATATATATTGATCAACAAAATATACATATCGATCGGAAAAAATATATATATATATATATCACTCCATCACAACACTTGCATCTCTCTGTGCCGCACCGCTATGGTAATTTCAATTAAAAAAAGACCTTAAAAAGTGACTTCTGGCCCTCAAATGAACATGGAAGGCCAAAATAATGCTGCAAATGTATTTCTCCTAATAAAATATATGTAATTGGAGACATTTCACAATAATCTGTGGCTGCCATTTGTGGAGACATGAGATTGACGCTTTTCGGGGATGGTCATTTCGAATTTAGCGTGCAAAGGTCGCCAATGATCAAATCCAACTCATTTGCTGTGACTTTTGAAAATTCTAAATGCAAATTGAAAAAAAATTTGGCACCAGCAGCACGATTCTTGTTGTTTGGGGTGGGGATAGTGGCTGATCGAGCTCACCTGTTGATACTATTTTTGGTGAGTATGTACATATGTATATATCGCGGTGTATATACGGACACGTGTATCAATTGTATTATCAGAGTGGAACGACAAGACGTAGCGTCGGAAAGAGTGCATGTTTTTAACAAACCCATAAAACCCTACATTCGTCACATATTTTTTTTTTTAGCGTCTTTGGTGCAAAAATCAATCTTTTTCTTCATTTATTTGCGTCCTGTTTTTCTTTTTTGCTTGTTGATTTTTTTGTTTTGTTTTGTTTTTTTTATTTGTTTCTTCGCTTTTTATTGTTTTTAGTTAATATTTTCTGCTGCTTCTGTCAGTGATTTTATTTTTTCATCTTTTCTTTTGACTTTTTGTTACAGAAACAATACACAATTTCAACAGTAACGAATATTTCATTTGATTTATCTTTTCTTGTTTCTCCCATGACATCTTCTGCTTACTCTTCTTGTCCTTTCTCTCCTTCTCCTCTTCCTCTTCCTCCTTCTTTTACTTCTTTTTCTTCTTCTTCCTTCTGTGCTTTCCTTTTTTGTCGTCGTCATCGTCTCCGCCTTCTCTGTTTTCTTCTTCATTTTCATCTTCTTTTTGTCGTCTTCCTCTTTTTTTTTTCTTCTCCTTCTATTTTCACGTCTATTATTTTTCGTATTATCTTCTTGTTTCTCTTCTCTTTTTTTCCATTTCCTTCTTTCCTGTCATTTTACTCCTTCTTTTCAATCAGTTTTATTCTCTTCTCTCTTATTCCTCTCCTTTTTTTTTCTTCGTCTTCATCGACCTATAAGCAATCGTTTCCATTGTTGTTCCACTCATTAACTTTGTTTCGCGTTGTTCGAGTTTTTCGTACATTTTTAGCGTTTATTTCTGTTTATGCCTCACTTTTTCTGATGTTTTTGATTTAACTGAAACTACCCCTCTCCGACAGTTTAATAGACCATATTGGGAGAACCCCCCTCTCTCTCTCTCTCTCTCTCTCTCTCTGCTTGTGTGGGGGTTGTACTCATTTTTGTATATGTGTGGTTGCCAGTGATTTGTATGTTAGCCATATTGCCCCTTTCACATCTTTAACCAAATTATTAGTTCGAAATGTATACTCAAAATATGCGAAAAAGCATGAATTTCAAGATATTATGTTCGTCACGATCTTATGCAAACACTTGTCAAAAGAATTCCCAAATTATTAGAGAAGTTCTCGTTTTCTTCCTGTGGGATCACGCTCTCCCCGGGGCCAACATCCCTTGGGTTAAGGACAATCGATTCAAAGCAATTCTCCGCCCCTACGACACGTGTGCCAGCAGTGACATACTGCAGGGTTTGTTTGTTTTTTATCCGGAAATTAAATTTTTGACTCATCATGTGAAAAGGTTTGCCATCACTGCCTTACATCATCTTCAGATTCTGGCTCTTTAAGGAGAAGATATCAATTTTCAACTATCAACACTGACAGATCTTTAATATACAAGCACCAGTTGATACTTGTAAAACCTGCGATGATGGCCCATTAATTGATACTAGTTCATCGGCAGTTTGCCATCTCTTGACAGTGACCATGAATAAGTATAATGGTCTGAGTAGTTGCAATGAAAAGCAACGGAAATTAAGATGAGAGATATACTTGTAAAATATTAATAATGCGTTATTCGATAATGATAAAATCAAAGATTATATTACAACCTATGTTTCTGGTGAATGTAAGCAAAACATGAAGTATGGTGGCACTTATCACGCGGGAAAACAAACAATAAATCTATATAGTTACCATTGGCTATCGTAGCTGAGGAGATAGAACAGCTATCATAATGTAACATAATTCCCACCAAAAACTTATTTTATTATTATTATTATTATTATTATCATCATCATTATCATTATTATTATTATTTGGAATCTCACGCCAGTTGCCTGGCGGTAACCGCTAGAGTTTGAGCGACAGCAAGTCTCCTCAAATCTCCAGCCCTCCTCCGCTAGTACTCATAGGTCGCAGTAATTCTGCGATTTACAGTTTCACACCGGTTGCCCAGTGGTTATCGCTGAAGGCTGAGTGACAATAAGTCTCCTCAGGTCTTCAGATAACGTCTCCTCCCTTTTTCACTTTTTCACCTATTATGTCAGGGCTAATATTCGATGCAGTATCTATATTTCTAGCACTTTCCTCAGTATCCGTGCAGTTCCGAGTAGTGCTGTGGTCTGTGCGGTCTCTATCCTTCCCCTAATCCTGATCTCCTCCAGTCTCACCCTCAGCATTTTAGGGACTGTTCCTAGTGCGCCCACTATGACTGGTACTACCCTGGTTTTCATGTTCCACATCTTATTATTATTAGCAATCTCATATCGGTTGCCTGGTGGTAGCCGCTGGAGTTTGAGTGACAACAAGTCTCCTCAAGTCTCCAGCCCTTATCATTATTATTATTATTATTATTATTATTATTATTATTATTATTATTATTATTATCATCATTTCTGGTCTGCACTGTTTACTGATTGTCGTAAACTGATCGTCAGAGTTGCGATGGAAAACTACTAAGATTGACATGGAAGAAATACTTATCGAACATTGATAATGGTGAGTAATGCTTCAACTAATTGAAATTAAATCCGATATCACTCGTTTTAGCATGTATGTATCATCGATCTCCACCTATAGCCGTATCAAGGCCGTTGTGGGTTTCGGTACACCGAGGCAATTATTAGCAAGACCCTATTCCAATTTCCTAGGCCTGTCAAAGCTTCGTTAGGCTTACAGTACCTGGCAATCCCCGATAGTAAACCATATAGGGGTTGACAACAAGTGTGCCGTGATCCACAAGTGGACTATTCATGTATTTGTGATGGAACCTAACCAAGAGACAGACCTACAAACTGAGAAGTATTCAACGCGCACATGAGAGAATCATGTTCAACCCTACATGGAGAGATCACAAGACAGTACAGTATATAAGGGAGAAAACGGGTGTACGCGACATCATAGAAACTAATTAAAAAAACTCAAATGGCAATAGGCAGGCTATGTTGCAAGAATGAAAGACAACCGATGGACATCGCGTCTCACAACATGGATACCCAGAGATCACATGCAAAATCGAGGCCGACAGAAGAGATTAACTGGACAGATTCAGGAAATACTGGCTCTGCGACGCCCATGATAGAGAATTGTGGCGAATCTTGGGAAAGGTCTATGTCAGACGACAGACATTAAAAGACTACTGATGATGATGATGATGATGATGATGATGATGATGATGATGATGATGATGATGATGATGATGATGATGATGATGATGATGATGATGATGATGATGATGATGATGATGATGATGATGATGATGATGATGATGATGATGATGATGATGATGATGATGATGATGATGATGATGATGATGATGATGATGATGATGATGATGATGATGATGATGATGATGATGATGATGATGATGATGATGATGATGATGATGATGATGATGATGATGATGATGATGATGATGATGATGATGATTGCGTTTGTGTTTTGTCTCACGATTTGTTTAATTTTTGCTTTCAGAAGCATTGCATTGAATGATTTGTCCACTATATGGATATCCACAGACTTCTGACAAATCGCAACGTTTATTGATAAACTCAAATTTCAAAAATTTATTGGATAAGTTCAATTTAACTGTGAATAAATAAGTAAATATAAACACATTAAAAAAAAAAGTGGTACCATTTTTTTTTTTTCTTGAAGAGTAAATATTTGAAATCAATAGCCTCAAGGGTAAATTTTTATATGTAAGATAAGATTTGATATACATCAGAGCCATGGTCAAAACTAAAAAAAATCAAGTTTCTGACCGAGGTTTCTAACTAGGCCCGACGTGATCTCACAAGAACCGGTGTATCCAACGTGATTGGTTCGTGGAGAAGCATTGAGTACCATTTTCAAAGTATTTGATATGACTGGTTTATGGATTGAACCACGGCCAACCGAAATACTCACCCACTTCGCCGCAGTGATCTGTACTTGCTTCAGTGTTTTCACTGAACTTTGATATTTACTCACAAATGTATAGATTTCAATTGCTACACAAGACTCAATTACGGAGATTGAAATATAGATTGTCCTTGCTTGGATTATCGTGCTCTGAGGAAAGTATCTTTTGCAACCCGGGCTTTTTAGGAATTGTCAACCAAAACCGCCAGTGAAACTGTTTACATCCTCTTTTTCTACTCTTGTTCTGCTGCATCTGTCTGTGATTTTATTTTTTCATCTTGTCTCTTTATTTTCTGTTACGAAAACAATACACGATTTTAACAGTAACAAATACATATGATTTACCTTCTCTTGCTTCTCTGAAGATTTGTCTCCCTTGACATCTTATTTTCACTCTTTTTGTCCTTCTTCCACCTCCTCTTTCTCCTCCTTCTTTGTCTTTGTTTTTCTCTTCTTCCACTTCCTCTGTGTTTTTTCTTTTTCGTCTTGATGGTCTTCTCCTCCGTCTTCTCCTTTTTGTCTTCTTCTTCTTTTTCCTTTTCTTCTTCTTTTTCTCCGTCTTCTTCTTTTCTATTATTTTTCTCATTTTTTTCTCTCAGGCCTTTTTCCACAGCAATCATATTTTCTCTTCAGTTGCCAAGTTGGTCTGTCCGTCTGTCTAGCTGGCTGGGTGGCTGTGCATATATGTATCATAGGTTCTGGCTCCACTGATGGAGCTAGAAGGCTGGGATTTGAACATTTACACGTTATTATGTCGAGAAAACTTTTTTGTTTTTGTTTTTAATCTTTCCCTAATGGGGGGGGGGTCAATTTGCAATGCAAGTTTATACTAAATTTGTCCACCAACTTGTGTCCGGCAGCATTCACGTCTGTTTCTTGAAAATATGGGCTTTTTTAGCGATTGCTACCCCAACAAAAAGCAAAAGTAACTTATTCATTGATCACTCTATTCCTCAATTTTTTAATTGATCATCTCCCAACACGACCTGCTGCCAAAATACATTGGTCGCATGACGATTTCTATTGAGTGAGCAACCAGAGCTGTCTTTCTTCCTCTTGTATTCGTGGTGTCGTGCGGAGACGGAGACAGTGATTGCGTTATTTCGTCTGTCCGATTTTATTCTCCTTTATTTTACTAGTGCAATGCAATCTAATTCATATTTGGCTTGCTAGGCCCGTTAAAGTTTCACCAGAGCCTCAGTTAACCGTACATTTCGGGAATACGTTTCCTACTTTGAACGTTGCCAGCCTCCCATGACCCTGAGTCTGGCATTCCCGGTAGGAATTTAGACTTCTTGCCAACCGTGGCCAAAGAGCCCACCCTTTCCAAGCTGTCTCAGACGGAGTTTGAACTCAGTTTGCCCTTCCCACTTTCTGTCCTGCTAACTGCACCTCAATGATCTTGACTCCAATTACAACAATGGCTCTGATTATATCAATAATGACTGTAATGGTCATGATAATGATAACGTCGATGACTATCATAAGAATAATGTTACAATCCTTATTATGATAGAGCTAACGAAAGTATATGTAACCAAAAACTACGGACAGATAGCTCATGTATTGATTTCTACTAGGTGGATGCTCCGTCTGTAGGACGGCAATTCGGTTAGTAATTATATTGATAATGACTAGGCGAAGGACAGGGCGATAAAATAAACATATCCCCTTAAGTTTTAATTAGTTTTATAATTCAAACACGATCCGTGTAGACGGCGCGTGTAATTGGCCCAGACTGGGATTAAATTGCGAAAATAGTGGACAATTACCATGGCCAATCACCCGGATGTAAATGTAGACTAGCCTTGATTGGTCTGTCATCTAAGTCACGTGACAACGCCGGCCATCGGAAGATGAAGTGTCCATTTTTATCTTTCCTCCCTCGCGCACGTCTAATACGACAGACAGACGGATTTATTGATAGCGATGTCATAACACTGTCCTGGGCGTGTCTATCTTTCGCCCCAAGAACAGTTGGAGCAGTTATGAAAGTTTTCAAAATAACAATTACGAAAAATGACAGGATGATGATGATTTAGGTAGAAAAAGAAGAAGAAGAAGGAGAAGAAGAAGAAGAAGAAGAAGAAGAAAAAGAAGAGGAAGAAGAAGAGCAACAACAACAACAACTTTTTCTCACCAATCAAATATTTCTCGATGGAATGAAAGCCGTATTATCAAAATGATATCAAAATAAATAAGGAAAATACTTTTTCCCCACAAAAATACACTACTTCATTATAGGGGTAATTCACAGCTAATTTAGTAAATTCTTTTAGTTCTTTTTATATCATCTTATAGAAAAATCAATTTCCTTTCGAAGGATATATACTAATAAGGTATTTGATAAAGATTTCTTATGCTTGGCGCCGTTTATATATAAGGCAAATGAGACATCGACAGACACCAACAGCATTAATGTTTTTCATTAAAAGATTTGTTTATATCATGTATATATTGTACATTGTATAAATATATGATTTAAATACTGCGTGCAAAATATGAATAATGTAAATATTTTGTATACTGTAGAGTAGTTGAATGTGATATCAATAAACGCCATTTTGGAGGGAAATGAGTCGATATGACTCTTTTAAAAGTACTTTTTAATTATTTATCTCTTATAAATTGTTTTGAAAATGTTTCGATTATTTTGTTTAAAGTGCCCCTACCCAATCAGTGTGTGGGGGTGGGCTTTCAAAAGAAAGTCTCTCTAGAAAAATAATATACATATATGTCTGAATAATTTATTCAAATTTCAAATATTTATCTCTCACCTAAGTTTCAAGTATCATCATCATCAGTCCCTCAGTGTCTGTTGCTGGACTTAGACCTCCCACAGGATTCGCCACACTTCTCTATCGTGGGCGTTGCGGAGCCTGTACTTTCTGAATTTGTCTAGCTCGTCTCTCCATCTAGTACACTGCCGGCCTCGGTTGCACATGTGATCTCTGGGGATCCATGTCGTAAGTCGCGATGTCCATCGGTTGTCTGCCATTCTTGCGACATGGCCAGCCCATTACCATATGCTTACTCAAAAATACCCCCCTCCCCTCAAATTACGAGAAAATCTTTTTTCTTTCAATCATGGACCAAAATTAATTAAAATTGTTTTTAAGGTAATTAAACATGATAAAAAAAAATATCTGTGAAATTGCTTATACCGATTCTTTACCCTCATTTCACAAACCCCTTCCCTTACCAATTCCAACATTTCTCCTTCCTTTTAATTCAATACTGTTCTCTTTATCAATTTTGCCCCGTGCCCTACGCCCCACCACAACAGCTAAAATGATCTGTTCCTCCAACTATAAAGATAACATTTATACCACGAGGCAAAAAAAATCAAAATTAATATGCATTTTAAAGAATAAAGTGAAGAAATCCTCTGAATGCTGACCAACTTTTATTAACACTATTTATCTTTATAGAGTAAATATCTGTAGAGAAATGAATTTCTTTGAAGAAAAAATACTATCTACCAACTTTAGAGTACTTACTAAAATGTTCATATTTTTCTATTGTGTAAAATTTAGTAACAACACATTTACTTCATCGATTTCGTACCTCATAATCTTCATGAATCAACCATTAGTTATTATGGAATCAATAGTTGAATTAGTGAAAAATAGTACGATATGATTTATAGTATTGTGTAACTAGAGATTTATAGTGTTGTTTAATTTGGGATGAATTAGATGATTCGAAACATGCTAGTTTTGAGCTACGGAACGCTTCGGCTTTTCACATCCGAATTCCGAAAATCCTTCCTCCAATAATATGTTTAAACTGTCCCCCTTGTGGGGCGTGCACCACACCTTAATAATTGCTGTTATAATGCCTTTATTCTCTGTCCTTTAAAATCTCCTTCTCCTTTTTCCTATGCTTTCTCCTTTTCAGCCATTCTGAGAACATACACAGTCTTTTCTTGTCACTTGTGCTTGAGAATAGTTGCATAATTTATCGTACGCTCCATCAAACTTAGCAAACAACAATTTAGCAAAAAGAATGAAAAATCTTTCAAAACTTCCTTCCTACTTTATTCCGATTTCTTCTTTTTTTTTTCTTTTTCTTTTTTTCTTTCCAAGGTTTATTCCCATATTTTTTTCACGTATTCCTCTTGTTTGTTTCATGCGAGGACAACATTTTCGGTTTTTTTTATTATTCTTATTTATTTGTCTACCAATTTGTTTATTAAGTTTGCTTGGGTTTTTTCTTAGTTTTGTATTAGCTACTTTTGGATGACATTTTTTTTTCTAAGACTATTTTATTTATCTTTTTTTTTTATTTTTCAATCATTTATTTGCTGTCTTATAATCGGTTTCTTTTCTTCTTTCCACCTTTTTATTTTCTTTCTTTTATTTGTAACATTTTTTTTTACATTTCTTAATTTGTCTTTTTGTTTGTTGTTGTTGTTTAACATTTCAAATATTTTTTCTGCTTTCAGAGGCAAGTCCTTGCAAGGAATATTTTGAAAAAATACGAATCAGAAATTTTCTCTCCCCACCCTCTTTTCGTGTCTTTTCCCTTCAAAAAATTGGAAGACATTTTTGAATTTTCAGAAAACTTCTGCAATACAACTCTTTGGGCGCTTCCGACCGTTTTTTTTTTATACATTACAGTTCTCGTCATCATTTTTTAGGGGGGAGGGGATTTGGCCGTTGTTCTGCGACGTAATTTTTTTTTTTTTTTATTACTTGCCTATTGTTACTTATTTCCCGTGTAAGTTTTCATCTGTATATCTACGTAAATATATTATAACACACACACACACACGTATATATATACTGTAATGCACGTATATATATTGTAACTAACACACACGTGCACAAGCGCCCACACACACATGCACATGCACACACACACACACACACACACATATATATATATATATATATATATATATATATATATATGTATATATTACAATACAAGTAAAGTAACACATCGTTACCGGGTTCGAAATGGCTTTTGAAATAATATTCCTAGAACAATATTTCTTAGCCAATTCAAACTCTGAAATCAACATCCTTGGAGCGTACCTTTTTCTTCAACGAATACTTGAAATTCGTATTGATTTGTTTTTTATTCGCTTGGCATCCACTCAAAGTCCAGGCCACATGAATAAGTTTTTCCGAATATACGTTTGATGTATCCAATCCTTGATGTTACCTGATGTTGAAAATTATTGACTAGTATTACATGCATGCAGTGTCGTTGCGGTTGTCGCTGGGTTCGGTACATCCAGGTAATAAGACCCACTTTCGGCTAGCCAGACCCATTGCTGCTTCGTTCTGCTTATAGCACCAGTAATTCCCTAATGGTTATTATAAAGGTATTGAACAGGCTAGATGTTGCGCAACGTCCATTTATCTAACGTAATTTTTCCGTAACCCCTTAGCCTCAGGAAAAGATTCCTCGATCCGTCCTTGTGGGAAGACATTATTTAGCAGAGAAGCATTTTTAAAGTCTTTTATATGACTTGGCGATGGATTGAACCCGTTGTTTACCGAACCGAAGGCAGTCACTTTGCCACGGTGATCAGTATTGAGTAGTATTGATAGCTGATAACAACTGTAAAAGTAAATGTTAGATTTCAGGACTGGATGGGGTCAGTCGGTACAAATAAATCCATTTTTCTGAAAAGACAAACAAGTTGTATTAATGTATGTAGGATAAGATACACTTTTAAAAATTTTAATTTATCAATAAGTTTCTAATACGTATGAACAGAATAGAATTGTCATTTGTCCTTTGTTGCACAATACCAAATTTGTACGGTCTTGGTACCAAACCAAGTAGCTTCAGTGCCCAAATAATCAACTAAGCTAAAATCCATCATCAGACCAAATTCGTTTGGTCTTGGTACCAAATTAAGAAGCTTCGGCCTTTCTCTTGGCTGTTATGCCATTACTACCTGCTGGGGGCCGTAGATCTTATATTTTTAGTACTCCCCTCGGTATTTGTGCAGTCCTTAGTTGTGCTGTGGTTTGTATATTCTCAATCCATCCTCTCGTCCCCAGTTCTTCAAATCTCATTTTCAGTGTCTTTGATACGATTCTGAGTGCACTTACTACTAATGGTACTACCCTGACTTTCATGTTTTACACTTGCCAGATCCCTAACTTTTCACTTACTTTCGATTTATTCTGTGATCTGCAGACACAGCCACGTCTATTTTTTGTCAGGTTCTCCTTCCCTTGTCCACGATCACTAGACTTGATCTCCTCGCTTGGGTGGAGTGGTCAGTTTGAATGTCAAAGTCCCGGGGTAATTTATGGGTTCCATTTCTCGGGATTGTCTCCGGTTTGTATTGATACTACTCGTCTGCAGGATTGAATCCCATTCATTTGCTCAGTTCCTAGTGTATCACTGTTGCTACTCAGTCGTGTCTGCTTTTATACTCTTTCGGGGCTAGTTAACTACATTCCCGGTGCCATTTGCTGTTCGTTCCGGGTTCTGCCGATTTTTTGTCTAAATATAGCTTGTCCTGATGCATTTGTTTTGGGCTGTCACAATGGGTGATTCTATTTGTGTTCTCAAGTTTCCATTGCTTAGCCATGTCCATGATCTTTCGTCTGTGATATTTTGTATCCGTCTTTTGAATTTCCCGTATAGTTTTTTCTGTTCCCATTTTTCTTTCCTTGTTTGCTGTGCTGCGCCTTCGTTAGCTCTTTTTTAGTTGCTCGTTGCACTGCTTCGGGAACTCTTTATAATGTCTTCACTATGTACTTACACATACTTTTTCTAATCCCGTGTTGGCCTTTTGGGCGCAGTCTTCTATGCTGATAAGTCCTCTATCGCCTTCTTTCATCTCTACGGACAGTCTATCCGTGTCATCTCTAGGGTGTGAGGACTTGTGCATCGTCATATACTTTCTTGTTCGCTGGTCCTTGATTAGAGCTCTTCCTTTGTCCATCCAAGGAATGACCCAGTGTATCTTACTGCTGTACTGTCCATGTCTTTAGTTCCGTATTCGCTGGCCATTAAGCTCGATGTCAAGTCATTTGCTTTGTATAACCGTGCTATATCGGGGAACAGTAACCGCGCTATGACGAATCGTGCCATATCAGTGGACGCCTGAACCAATACATTAAATGTCTTTGATTTGTACGAAGTATATCAAGCAAAGAATCACACTTTTCCGTGAGATTTACTTTTTGAATGTTCGCTCAACGACTCTTTTTCGCTCTTACGAAAAAAAGTGGAAAGCGAAAATAGCTTCCAACGTTTGTTTTGCAGTGAGCCATCATACATGCATCGTGTACCCACAGGGTAGATGATGATGAGTAAAATAGATAATCACCTTACCACTCTTTCGCAAAATACGGAGTCAACCAATATATTTACAGCGTGTTTATTCTTCATTCTTTATACATTGTCACACATTGATTTCCTATCGGATTACTCCTCTGAGCGGGTAGCATACCTCTACAGTCAGCAACCATCTGCTTCCGTCGGACCGTCTCAGATCTGTGTTTATAATTACAGACAGTCATGCTATCATGATTCTCCTTCAAAAGGATCCTATAGCCAATTTGGACAATTACTTACTACGGAGGGTCCATGTCCTGCGGTTTAACTAATGGGGTCAGCCATGCTTTTGGAATGCAACTGCAAGCTTTGAAAACTGTCAGGAGAAGGAAACTCCTGGTAAACTTATGACTCAGGGGCTCTACTCCTATTCATGCTACCTTAGTGGACCCTATGTTGCAAACCATTGGTTTGAAGGGTGGGGCCGGCTATGCACATGTTTCACTGCTCCTTGGAATTTCATCGGGTGGGTTCTATCGGTCTTTGCCTTGGCTTAGTTTGTCCTGATACATTTTGTTTCTGGCTGCCATGATGAGCGATTCCGTTTCCCTCTTCAAGTTTTTTTTATCCTCGCCTGCGCTTTTTTGTATCTGTCTTTTGAACTCTTCGTGTAATTTTTTTCAATTCCCATTTTTCTTCTTTCCTTTTCTTTTTTTTTTTTTCGTTGTCCTGCTTTGCCACACACTCGTTTGCTACTTTTTCGGTCTTTCAGGCGTTTTGTATAATATCTCGCTTGCTTGCAAATACTTTTCTAATCCCGTTCTGACCTTTTGGACACTGTCTTCAATGCTGATGTGTCCTCATCTGCCGCATTCTTTCCTTTTAACATACAGTCTATCTGTGTCATCTCTGGGTATAGAGCCTTTGCATCGTCATGAGCTTCCTTGTTTGCTAATCCAATTATTCCTTTGTCCATTCAAGAAATGGACATGTGTATCTCACTACCGATACCGCCCGTGTCTTCATTCCTTTTATCAAATTTCTGCTACTTGGCTTGGTTTCTAATATTTTTCTTATCCTCCAAAGGTATTCCATTTTCATTTTCTCTTTCATTTCTCACCGTTTTATCACGTCACATTCGAGAACTCTTAGGTGTTTGTATCGGTTCAGCGTGTTTTTTTGTATTGTTTTGTTTTGTTTGTTTTTTTGTCCGGTAATTCGATTCATTCTGCCTGTATAAGCATTCCCCTGTGCACTACCAAATGATTTGTCTGTTCACGTCAAAGAAGCAAAATGGAAACTGGAGGATATTTTCACGAGTTCTAAGTCTCTCCACCTTTTTATGGGTTACAGTCTGCCTCTCCACCTGGCTACTGCAGGATGTTGTCCACTCTCCACTGGCACGACTACCCCTAACCTAAATAATACACGAGTACATTGGGTGGGTTAGGGGAGACCGTGCTGGTGAAAAGGGGACGGTGAACAGTTGTGGCTGGCTGGAGAGACAGTGGAAGGTGGAAAATAGAAAAATAAGAAAAACGTCGGTTTGAAAAGAAAAGCTAATTTTATCATCGCTTAATCCCTTGGAAATTTTTATTAAAAAAGATTTTTTTGTGAGGTGTAGATCCTAATCACGAAACAGTGATTGAAGTAAAGAATTGACGGTATCATTTATATATGGATAACTCATACAAATACTTATTTTTATGAATAAATGCAGGTAATTCTGTGTGGAACAAGCGATCAGACTTGAACTCCAGGAATCACTTCTTTATAAAGAATGTCATTCACAAAGGATTATGCAATAATACATTTAAACTAATATTTATATATGATAAATTATCCATTTTTCAATGATCCTGTCGCTTTTTACGGGTAGTACACGAGTAAATATAAAATTCGTTATTATTGGAGATTTTGAGGCCAAATCGTCTGCCAAGGAGATCAGACTAATTTCTATACATGTATGCGTATTTGGAAAAGAATTTGACGCAGCACACAAGAGAGATAGTTGCGGCACACTATTGAGCTACAGCACACAGTTTGAGAACCATCTGATTCTCAGAGAATCCAGAATGGCACTCGAAGGTTGATAACAGCCTCGTTCTGAATATTACGTCGTGGTAACAGTTTGCGTGCAGCGATCATCTTCTCCACTCAAAAATAACGCGAATGTTCTTTATTTATTCTTTATCCGATCGAGGAAATAGAACTGTCGACTATTCGCTTGTTCCCCGGGGGTAAAATACGCTCTCTTTGTTAATAACATCGACTTTATTTCCCGTTTCGTGTTCCATAGAATAATACACTACCTTTTCTGGCTTTCATGTTTTGTTTGGAAGGCTTTTTTTTTTTTCGATCTCAAATCATTGGTGCACATGCAATTTTATTGCTGTTATTAATATTGCTAGAAGTAATAATTTATTATTATTGTTATCATTATTATTATTCATTACTTTTCTTACACCTTATCAGATTATTATTATCACCACGACCATCATCATCATCATCATCATCATCATCATCATTATTATTATTATTATTATTATTATTATTATTATTATTATTATTATTTCATGAATTAGCATGTTTACACCAAATGACGGGCAATTTTAGTACTATCATCAATTAATATTGCAAGTAGTAATAATCGAAATCACCGTAGCTCCACAAATGGCCGACAAACCAGCCATTTTTCTGTGAGTGTCCTTATCTATGTGTATGTGCATTACTTCTATTATTATTATTATTATTATTATTATTATTATTATTATTATTATTATTATTATTATTATTATTATCAATTTCACACCAGTTGCCTGGTGGTAACCGCTGGAGTTTGAGTGACAGCAAGTCTCCTCAAGTCTCCAGCCCTCCTCTCCTAGTGCTCATAGGTCGCAGTAATTGTGCGATTTACAGTTTCACACCGGTTGCCCAGTGGTTATCGCTGAAGGCTGAGTGACAATAAGTCTCCTCAGGTCTTCAGATAACGTCTCCTCTCTCTTTCACCTATTATGTCAGGGCTAAAATTCATTGCAGTATTTATATCTCTAGCACCTTCCTCAGTATTCGTGCAGTTCCCAGTAGTGCTGTAGTCTGTACGGTCTCAATCCTTCCCCTAATCCTGATCTCCTCCAGTCTCTCCCTCAGCGTTTTGGGGACTGTTCCTAGTGCGCCCACTATGATCGGTACTACCCTGGTTTTCATGTTCCACATCTTCTTTAACTCTATTGCTAGGTCCTGGTATTTTTCCCGTTTTTCACTCTCCTTCTTTTCAACTCTATGGTCTGCAGGTACAGCAACGTCTACTATTTGGCAGGCCTTCCTTTTTTTTTTGTCTACTATTACTAAGTCCGGTCTTCTTGCCTGGATGAGGTGGTCAGTTTGGATGTCAAAGTCCCACAGTAGTTTGTGGTTGTCATTCTCCAAAACTGCCTCTGGCTTGTGCTGATACCACTTTTCCCCATGGTTGAATCCCATTTGTTTGCTTAGTTCCTAGCGTATCATCGTTGCTACTCTATCGTGTCTATGCTTATACTCCTTCTGGGCGAGTTGACTATATTCACTAGTTATGTGGTTTACTGTCTCATCTCTTTCACCGCACATGCGGCATTTGCTGTTTGTCTGTGTTCTGTCGATTTTTGCTTTTATGTAGTTTGTCCTTATGCTTTTGTTTTGGGCTGCCATGATGAGCGATTCCGTTTCTCTCTTCAGGTTTCCTTTTCGTAACCACGTCCATGATTTCTCGTCTGCTACTTCTTGTATCTGCCTTTTAAACTCGCCATACAATTTCTTCTCTTTCCATCTTTTTTTTTCTTGTTTGCTGTACTGTTCCATTGTTTTCTACTTTGTTGTTTGTTGCACTATTTCTCGCACTCTTTATGATTTATTCACTATTCGTTTGCACATACCTTTCTAGGACTACTTTAGCTCTCTGGACACAGTCGTCTATGCTGATGAGCCCCCTGCCACCTTTTTTCTCTTAACGTATAGTCTATCTGTATCATCTCTAGGGTGTAATGCTTTATGCATTGTCATAAGTTTCCTAGTTCGCCTATCCATTGATTGGAGTTCTTCCTTTGTCCATCCTAGGAATGGTCCAGTATACCTAACTACTGACATAGCCCAGGTGTTCATTCCTTTTATTAGATTTCTGCTGTTTAATTTGGTTTCTAATATTTTCCTTATCCTTCTAAGGTATTCTCTCTTTATTTTTTCCTTCATCTCCTCCCGTTTTATTGTGTCACATTCAAGGACGCCTAGGTATTTGTATCGGTCTTGTGCGGTCAATGCCCTAATCTTGCTGTTGTCTGGGGGTTCAATTCCTCCAGTCATTGTAAGCCTTCCTTTGTGCATTACCATGATTGCACATTTTTCTATTCCAAACTCCATTCCGATGTCCTCACTATATTCCTTTACTTCGTTGAACAGAGTCTCAAGCTCTCCCCTGTTTTTTGCAAACAATTTAATATCGTCCATGTACATTAAGTGGTTGACCTCTCCTTTTGTTTTAGAGAAGTGGTATCCTTTGCTGTTTTTTAGGATTCTGTTGAGCGGTATCATTGTTAGAACAAATAATAGTGGGGACAACGAGTCTCTTTGGAAGATTCCCCTTTTTATCCTTACCTCTGCTAGTTTGTCCTCAGCGGCTGTCAAGTGTACTTTCCAGTTTTTCATCGAATTTCCAATGAATTTAACCACCGGTTCGCTAATTTTGAACATTCTAAGGCATTCGAGTATCCAGCTATGTGGAATCATATCTTACGTAATCTATCCATCCCATTGCGACATTTTTCCTCCTTTTCCTCACTTCTCTTAAGATCATCTGGTCTATGTAGAGTAAATCATTTGCCCCTTTGGTTCCTATCCTACACCCTTTCTGTTCTTCTGGTAGTAGCCCCCTTCTTTCCATTGACATGTATATTCTCTCTGCTATTTGCCCGGTCAGGATTTTCCACATAAGTGGTAGGCACGTGATTGGTCTATAGTTGCTTGCTATGTTCCCCTTTTCTGGGTCTTTTTGGATGAGGGTGGTTCTGCCTTTGGTCATCCACTCTGGTGCCTTGCCTTCGCCTAGACAACTTTGGAGTAGGTGGGTGAGTCTGCCGTGTAAAGTGGTGAATTTCTTTATTATTATTATTATTATTATTATTATTATTATTATTATTATTATTATTATTATTATTATTATTGTTATTATTATTATTATTATCATTATTTCTGCATTTTCTTGCCAAATGTCTGGAGTCTGAGTAGCATCAAGTCTCCTCGAGTCTTCAGCCCTTTCTTCAAGTATTCTCGCAGTCCAGAGCAGTGCTGTGGCTTGCACTTGCTGACAGGATGTCTGTTGGTCATCACTAAAGGCTAAATGACTGAGAGTTCCGTTGGGTATCCGGCACTCTCTCAACGTCCTCATCTATCACACCAAGCTGTATTTTGTACCGTACCAACCTCCCCCTCGCATTACTTACATAAGCTATCTTCCCTTTAGCTGTTAGGCCATTGCTGACGGCAGGGTATCATAAGTCTCGTATTTACGGTATTCATGCAGACCCCAGTAGTGCTGTGGTCTAGATTGCCTCTTATCCCCAGCCCCTCCAAACTTGGCATCGATCTCTTTGACACAGTTCCCAGCACACCCAATATTATCTTAACTACCCTGACCTTCAGATTTTACTCCTTTTCAGCTCCTGGGCTTGGTCCTTGTATTTTCCCAGCTTTACACTCTATTTCATATTCACTCTTTGGTCCACAGGCACAGCAACGTCTATGATTTGACAGGTTCTCTTCCCCTTCTCCATGAATACCAGATCTAGTCTTCTTGTTTGGTTGGGACGGTCGGTTCAGACGTCGAAGTCCCTGAGTAATTTGTGGTTACTACTTTCCACGACGGTTTCAGGTCTGTGCTGGTACCATTTGGTCCCAGTCGCTTTCACAGCTCCAAATGCATAACAGTCGCTACCCTCTTGTGTTTGTTCTTGTACTCCTTCTAGGCTAGTTTACTACATTCACTGGTTATTTGGTTTTCATTATCAGCTCTTTCTCCACACAGGCAGCATTTGCTGATTTCCTAGCTTCAGCCGATCTTCATATTGATCTGGTTTGTCCTGATATATTTGTTTGTGGCTTCCATGATGAGAGATTAGGTTTCTTTCTTGAGGTGTCCTCCGCGTAGCAATATTTATGATGGTTCGTTTGTGATATAGTATAGTAACAATCTGCCTAATATCTGAGTATCTGTACGCTTTATTAAGCATCAAGTGCTGTTCCTCAAGTTTCCAGAACATTCTCCTCTCTATCTTCGCAGGATCAAACAGTCTGAAAAATCTCATTCCAATTTCTAATTTATCCATTCTCGATTTCACCTGTTCCTGACATAGTCCCAATTATTATAAACATAATTTTTATCTTCGTTTCTGTTTTCAAAGTTCCCTGACAAAGTCTTAATATAATTCTAATTTATTTCATGCTAAAGGCATCCGTTGACCGACGCTCAAGATCAAGTCTCTGCGAGTTTTTTGTGAGGCCTGAATCAATTCAATTTTTTCTCGGGTCACTGATTCTCCCCATTTCTTTTATATTCCAATGTACTTTAGGACTATTCCCAATGCTCCATCGATTACAGGTTAGACCACTTCTTGCGTATTTAACAAGTTCAGCCTGATATTGAACCCTTTCTTCGTTCAGTTTCACCTTGTGGTTCGCTGAAACGATGACATGCGCTATTTAATAGATTTTCCTGTCTTTGGTTTGTAGCAACTTGGTTCAATTTTCGAGACCTGGATTAGGAATTCTTAAGTGTTAAAAGTATTTAACTCTTCCTCCTATCAAGGAGATCATCTGGTTTGTTTCCATAGCGTTTGTTCTCAGGATTTAAACGAAAATTCTGCACAGTTATCAGTGAAGATTTGTCTCCACGCAGTCGTGCCGACATCCGGTTTATACGTCGCTGGTGAATCCGTCGATTTGTCGCGAGGTCAATTTGTCGATAGGACAATTTGTCGCCAACTCCAAGAAATGTTCAAAAATCTTTTTAAAAATGAAATAAAACTTAAGCATTTCGGGCGACGATTATTGCACTTCAGTCGCTGTTGGAGCACGCTTATGTAATCCAATCATATCAAGTACTTCATAACTTTTGTTCAAGTGAAGTCTGGCCTTACATACACGATTTTAACAATCCAATATATCTTAGGTCCATCAGCATTTTGTTAATTTCTTTCTCTCTCTCTTTTTATATATATATATATATATATATATATATATATATATATATATATATAATTTTTCTGTCCATAACCCCATTTTTCCTTTCTCGGAAAAAATGAGATTTTGGGTGGCCATGTTGATGAGCAGGATTCTTAAATGAAAATATAATGCTTGGGGACAAAATATGCCAAATTGATATAAGATCATTTGTTCACTGAGTATTGTTCAAGCTAACAACCGTACACAAATTATAGCAGACACCGGAGACGAATTGTCCGATTGCGTGATTTACTTCACGACAAATTGACCGGCCACCAATCCACTGACGACGACTTTACCAGCGACAAATTTTCCCAGCACCGTTGTGTCTACATTTGAACTCATTGTGGACTGATTCACTGCATCTACTAATAGAACCATCCTCTCTCTCTCTCTCTCTCTCTCTCTAGATAGATAGATAGATAGATAGATAGATAGATCTGAGAGTTATTATAAAATGTAACACTAATAAGATGAAAGATGAGCTAGTCAAACTATATTAATGCGAGTCTACAGTCGGTCATCGTATATTTTGCTTATTCTTACTGGTATATATCATAGTCTGTTGGTCTCCAATGAATTATTTTTATTCTTACAGGAACTGTTATCGTCTCGGTTCTATTGAAACATTTTACTTTCTTATTTGTTCGGAAGCTTATTCTTCTAAGGGGGGATGGGTTAAGTGAAAATCAGTGGGTGTTCGACGGCTCTCCTTCAGTCACGCCAGTATCGTGCAGAGGAGGAGTTCAGCAGGTTGAAGTCACTGAGGTTGTCTCCAAAACTCTCCCTGGCAACATACCCGCCCTTTCCGCCCACCCGCTCGCGACTCTCGGGGGGTTTTGTGACTCTCTCTCTCTCTCTCTCTCTCTCTCTCTCTCTCTCTCTCTCTCTCTACGAGCCTCTACAACCCATCTACCCTCAAGCAGAAAAGGAAAAGGAAAAAAAAATAATTCTAGTGAAATATGATCCCGTGAAAGAAGTGATACAAGAAAAGGACGGCGATAATGATACGCAAGAAGAAAAAACGACGATGATGATGATGACGTAGACGAAAAATAATACAAAAATGATGAAAAAGAAGAAGAAGGGGGAAAAATTGCGCTCCAAGGGAAATTATGGATCATCGCCGCCTATATATGCTGCTTCTTACCTCTTAAATTAAGCAGTGATGGTGATCAAATAAAGTTACCTTGGTGAAAATTCTACCCATTATACCGTGACATCATAGAAACTATTAAAAAACTCAAATGGCAATGGGCAGGCCATGTTGCAAGAATGAAAAATAACCGATGGGCATAACGTCTCACAACATGGTTCCAAGAGATCACATGAGAAACCGAGGCCGACAGAACACAAGATGGAGAGATGAACTAGACAAATTCAGGACATACTGGCACTGCGACGCCCATGACAGGGAATTGTGGCGAAGGTCTATGGGAAGGTCTATGTCCAACGACAGAAATTAAAAGAATGATGATGATGATGATGATGATGATGATGATGATGATGATGATGATGATGGTGGTGGTGGTGGTGGTGGTGGTGGTGGTGGTGGTGGTGGTTTGAATCATGAATTTATGACTTTTTTTAGAGAAAACAAGTCTGATTATCAATTAAACAATCAGGAAAGGGGTGATCATTGAAGAAGTAATTTTTGCTTTTTTTGACTATGATCACAAAACGTCTGAATTTTCATAAAAGCAAGTGTGATTGCTGCTCAACACAAACTAAGAGACCAATTTTTCATAAACTCACGTTGTAAGTTTAACCCTACAGAAACCTATTTGGTGGGAGAGAGGCGAAAACGAAAAAAGACATTTTCCTTACACATTGAGGGAAGTGAGTGTGCAATATTTTAAATTTCTACTATGGACGATTAGGACTGGGCAAAGTCTGGATAGGTACACACATACCTATATCAGAGCACATGAATAACCTAAACCCGGCAACATTGATTGAGCCGGTCTGTTGTGGGTAGCGGCGATAAAGAATTTTTGTAAAAATTATCACATGAAAGAAGTTCAGGAAAGGATATAATAGCGTTGAGAATAAAGTCTGAGGCCAACTTTGACTAGGACGAGAGGAGAAAAAGACAACAATATTAATGTCAGTGATAACGATGGCATCTTTATGGCTATGGTCTCGTGGTAAAAGGAAAATATATAACGACACGTTGATTTTACAGAGATTATATATTCGCTCATGTTCGTCAATCTTCTAGTCTGTTTATAGACACAATATCTCCAGAAGTCCTCCATGAATTTCAATAACATTTTGTGGAAGGATGAACCAAGGATCATTTGGGCGAATTTTGGAGTGGATCCAGGAATTTCTTGGCGATTCTGTGAATATTCTGCGTTAGGATAATTTTCGGTTTTTCGGGTGTAAAACCACTGTAATGATGCCATCTTAGATAAGTATAATAGTTCATAATTTGATACTTCATCTAATGATAAGAATAAATAATGAAATAATCGCTTTATGGTTGGTTTTTTAAACTACTGATTATAAGTAGCTAATGAATAAGCATCACGAGCTTTTTTTAATCTGGTGTCTGTAATCTGATTGTAAAGCTTTTAGAGATAATAGCGATGCCAAAGGTATGTCCGCTCCCACTGCTTTCTAGCTGTTTATTTAGTAACTAGAATACACCCCACAGAAATGACAGGGTAATCTATGTATGAATCGGCACTATGTTGCCTAAAGCTATTTTATTTTGTTATTTATTTTTAATAATTCAAGGAACGT
Source organism: Thysanoteuthis rhombus (assembly GCA_963457665.1). Classification (NCBI taxonomy): domain Eukaryota; kingdom Metazoa; phylum Mollusca; class Cephalopoda; order Oegopsida; family Thysanoteuthidae; genus Thysanoteuthis; species Thysanoteuthis major. The sequence continues at coordinate 48,925,610 of OY735216.1, read as the reverse complement.
TATTTTTTTCAAAGTCTCAACTAATCAAGTTTTGAGGGTTTCTATGACTTAATTTTTATCATCATTTCATAATAGGAAGGTAAATCAACCGATGAGATCATCCCTACTTGAGCGCGAATAAACGAACGAGTAAATGAACAGAAAAATTTGCACAGATGCTCTTTATATGGTTAGATCAATCTCTCACGGTGTTTCGTCCTGCTTTTCACCATTGAGTGATGCACCAAGTTCACCGTTCAATAATTTTTACTCTATGCGTGATTATTCATATTAACTATTGAATGTGTTGTAATGATTCCAACAAAGCTTAATAAATTCGCAAGTCTTCGTAAGGACAGAAGCTGATAATTACCATATTTTAATGAAAAGAAACTATTTCTCAAACAAAAGATTTGTGGGGTGTTTTTTTATTGTTTTGTATATACTTTTTCGTTTATCTTTATTTTTCCTTATTATTTATATCTTATTCTTCGTCTTTTACTGTCATTTGTGTTCGTTAAGTTTTCACGCCAGTCGTCAGTGGTGGCTTCCATTGGAAAACAAGTGACCGCAAGTCTCCTCAATACTCCTGCTTCCTACTTTCTCCAACCTATTCTCTAAGTTATTTGGGACTGTTCCAAGGGCACCGACCAATTGGCAGCACTGTCACCTTCGTGATCAATATTTTGTACAGTTCAAGGTCTAGATACTTATCTGGTTTTTCACATTACTTCTCCTTCGCCCGGGGGGTCTGTTGGAACATTTTTTTTAGATAACTCTTGATAGAACATTTTTTTTTTCAGATAATTTTAGATAATTTTTAGATAATTAGTTCTGGTACACACACGGGCTATGATGATTCATGTATGCGATGTACCGATATACTTTTCTTACTTTTCCTTTTTGCCTATTTCTCTTCGTACTGAGGAAGCTGCTTATTGTGATCACTTTCGGACTGGGTGTTTTTTATCTAACCGGTAGTTAACATTAAGTGAAGGATATATTGAGGAAGCCGTTTATTGTGATCACTTTTTTAAAAGTGTTTTTGACCAACTGATTTTGATGGAGATAAACATTTGGGAACATTATCCATGGTAATCTCTCTCTCTCTCTCTCTCTCTCTCTCTCTCTCTCTCTCTCTCTATCTATCTATCTATCTATCTATCTATCTATCTATCTATCTATCTATCTTCTTTACTATTTCCCTCTTAATGCTCTCCTTCGTCTAGCTATTCTCTCGTTTTCTCATCTTATTTCTTTATTTCTCTCTCCAATTCCTAAATAATTAGGTTTGGGGACGGATCAAGAAACTTTTCTTCGTAGCTATGTGGCCACACAATCACACCAGAAATGTTGTGGTGGATCCAGGATTTTTAATTTTTTGATTGAGTGATATTTTTTTCTTTCATAAACTTGTGTATTCACTTATGTCTCTTTCCACGCAATGTCTTCAGAAGTCCTCTATCAATTCCAATGCCATTTTGTGAAAGGTTTGGCCACAGGCTGGGAAAGAATTGATCAAATTTGGGGGTGGATCTGGAAATTTCAACAGATACCTCCCCTTGCATCGAAGCTATATACGAACAATTGAACTATCGTAACCACCAAAGGTGGCGAAGTCATCTATCCCTTTTTATGTGTTCCACGTGTTCGTTTTTTGTGTGTTACAGTGCCTTTGACCATACCGTTTTGTCTACAGAGTGGAAAATTAGCATCAGTACTCCATTATATTTCTTTTTTTTTTTAAATGACCTATTGGGGACTTATTTTAGATTCTCTAGAATCTAATTGTTTTGTTGCTTTTTTATTGCTCTATTTTAGCTGTTTCTCAGTAGAACATCCCAGTAATGTTTATTTATTCTTCGGCGGAATATTTTATCGTGACAACGGATTTTGACGACACGGTTGTTCAATTACTAACTGTGGTGGCAATTTTCATTTACTTTTTTAACGACAACGGCGTTGGCAGTGGTATGCTCTCTCCGGGTGCCTTCTAGCTTTCTTTTTCTTTTATTTCATTTTTCTCTCGCTGATTTTTCTTCCTTTTATCGACAATTCTCTTCTCTTTTTTTTCCACCCAGTTCATATATTTTTTCCCTTTCTGTGCTGTTCTCTCAATTTGAAGACAATATCGATTACCCAGCATGTCTGTGTGCAACAGCCTATAGATAACTGATACGATCGGATTCTCTAGTTCAAATCACCGCTTGATAAATTGCAATAGAGACGACTATTAACTGAGAATCGCTTATTTATTTCGATTTAATTCAGTTCATCATTTTTAAATACAAAGTCACGTTGCGGGTAATTAAAGGGGAAATTAGTTGGTTTGAAATTTATGATATCCGCAACAGGACTCGATAGTATTGCTCTCCCATCTTGCTTTGAAATCCATTAAAAGTTGAGTTATATATATATATATATATATATATATATATATATATATATATATATATATATATATATATATATATATATATATATATATATATATATATATATATATATATATATATATATATATATATATATATATATATATATATATATATGTGTGTGTGTGTGTGTGTGCATGTTATTAGAAAATGGATATATAATCCGACGGAATAGAAATAAATTGCGTTATATCATATTGAAATTTATATGGAATGATCTCCCGTTATTACACGGTGAATGTATCATTGGGCGTGAATAGAATAAACACTAGCGAAAATGGGGCTGCAGCAGGGATCGAACCTGCAACTAATAGGATAGCTGTTCCAACGTAGTACTGTTTTTTTTACGATGTGACTAAACAGCCACCGAAAATTCAAAGATCTAAATAACTGTATCAACATCTGATGCTCATTCTTGATCATTCACAGTCTACATCTGCTCTATTTGATTCCTGCAGCAGCTCCATTCTTTGTTGTTTATCAATAGTGTCAATATAATATGATGCTATTTATAATCATTCAGTCAGATTGTATAACCATTTTTTAATAACACGTATACGCATTATTTCATTATAACAAAAGGCTATTTATATAACTATATATACATACACACATATATACATACATATACACATATATGTACATACATATATATATATACACACACATACAATACATATACATACGTCACACTTGATAATATGCTATCGCCTAGAAACAATACGCCAAGTTGTAGTGAGTTAAAATTATCAATTTTAATAAGCACTTTTTATAGAATTATTGTCATTCACCTAAAACTAAAAACAGGCTTATTTGAAATTACTATACCAGAAAACTATAACTAATATATATATATATATATATATATATATATATATATATATATATATATATATATATATTGTGTCATCCACAGACAGCTGTTTCGTTGTATTACAACTCTTCAGTGTGGCTATAGACTATTCATTTTCCCATCCAGTACCACGAGGCAGGATCGAGACCCGGAGGCTGGTATCCTCCTTCTACTCCACGGAACTGGATGATCAGTGAGGTTGACTTTAAGTGATATATTTATTTAACGTTTATATTCCTCATCCACAAGAGTGCTCCATATATATACATATATAATACAACAGAATGATTATAATTGCGTGTATAGAAACTGTTTTTCTTCAAAATGATCAACTGTTATTATACGATGAAATGTATTTACAGCCAGATATTTCGTTGGTTTGAAATTTTTAAATCTTTCTAGAGTACTCTCCAGGCTTGAAATCTTTTATATATATTCACCGTGTAATTACGAAAGGTCATTTCAAATAGAGTTTCAAAGCAATATAACGCATTTATTTTATATATATATATATATATATATATATATATATATATATATATATATATATATATATATATATATATATCCGATGTATGAGACTGTTGTGGTTGTTTTTTGCTGTCTCCCAACGGAAAAATAAATCTATATACAACATTAGTCTTATTTAGGACTTTTTTTCTTTTCGACAAAAAAAAAGACACATCGTATATTATAAAAAATTTAAAACACACAACCTCGTCTACAAAAAAAAAACACATTCCCAGAAAGAAACTTTCTTCATAAGATTCATGTTGTATATGAATGTTTATGCCCTTGGGAGGATTGCGTCTAAGACTGCAATAGCAATATATATATATATATATATATATATATATATATATATATATATATATATATATATATATATATATATAAAAATATATATATATATAAAAATATATATATATATATATATATATATATATAAATATATATATATATATATATAAAGATTCCAACATGGAATGGAGCACTCTAGTGGATGAGGATTATATGTGATAAATAAAATTTATCGCTTAAATTCAACCTTACTGACTGTCTAGTTCCGTGGAGCAGAGGGAGGATACCAGCTTCCTGGTCTGAAGCTAAGGTTTCGATCCTACCTCATGGGATAATGGATAGTCTATATCCACACTGAAGAATTGTAATACAACGAAACAGCTGTCTGTGGATGACACAATTATATATATATATATATATATACTAGCCAAATAATTTAGCTCGTAATAAATATAAGCCCGTGCGTATCTGAATGACAAATATGTGTTAATATCTTATATTTATCATTTTAGTTCAGTCGGTAAGACAGCCTCTTAGCAATCAGGTGATCCGGAGTTCAAATCACAGTATGGGGTGAATTTACCCCCTCCCCCTGATTTTAGTGAGGATGATTCTTGTTGTCCTTGTTAAGATACGAAAATAAAGAAAAAGCCAGGGAGATAAATAGATGGGATGAAACAGGAAGTGGGGTGTCCGAGTGGCTTTGGGGTGATAGAAGACAAGGGTAAAAGGTAAGAACATGGTGGTGACCTGATAGATGGAAGGTAAAAAGAATGGTAAACAGACGAAATGACCCTCCAATGGTTAAGTAGGACGATAGCATCTCTGGCGGCGAGCCTTACCAAAATGGTGAGAAGTAGCCAGAACGCGGTTGTGACGTTAGTGGCAACCAGCCAGAAACATTTTCAGACGGTCCGTCTCCGTTGGCCAACTTATTAACTGAACGACTTATGGGCATTTAATGAGTGTGAAAGGATGGAGCTGGTATTGCTATGCATGCACACACACATGTATAATAGGTAGGTATGAACAAACTAGGATAGATAGATATGAATAGACTGAGATAGATATTAACAGACTGCGATCGATAGATATTAACAGACTGAGATAGAAAGATAGATAAAGAGATATGAACAAACTGAGATAGATAGATAGAGAGATAGATAGATATTAACAGACTGCGATAGATAGATAGATAGATAGATAGATAGATAGACGGATTGATGGATAGATGTGGACAGAATGAAATTGATGATACAAATGAGATTTATTTATTTTATTTTATTTAAATTGTTTCGTTATTAAAAACCTAACATCTTCAGAATGTGTCAACATCAACTTTGGCTTTCCTAATCTTCTATTCTATCGATCTCACTATAAAATTTTTTCGTCAATCTAATACTGTCGAATGTATTATAATATACATCCATACACTGTTCATTGACTGATGTAAGTGAACTGAGATGGATATGAATATTGATAGATAAATCGGGGGATGTTTACAGAATAACATTTCTTTGCACTCACGCACGCAGTTAAGCTACGGTAAAGAGTTGTGGCCTAATCCTTAACAGTGCAGAAAATGGAATCGTCAAAACTGAGTTCAATCCGCACTATTACTGAAACCCCTCTTCAGAATAGACTCTTCTCAAAATTTCTCGTGAATTTCAGTGACGATGAAGATGGCCTTATGTCACAATTAAAACGACCGGAGCATAATTTTTTTCTAAAAAAAGACATTTTGCGATGTTCGATGTGGTAACATAAACCAACACGGATTCCAAGGATCGTCCAAAATTATTGGCACTTGCTGATATAATACTCATACAACTGAAATGAATATCCAAGCATTTAATTGTCCCAATATCAACTGTTAGGTACATCTTAAAACATTGTGATACTGGTCTGTTGAAGAACAAGAAAGGATGCGCCAGGAAGAGGATATTTTCGGAACGAGACAACGAGTAGAGAAAAAAAATCTTTCGCTGAAAACCAGAGCAATGAAAGCTAATTTAGCAGTGCTGAAGTTTATACTTCATGGTCAACAATTATTTACTCACTGTGCGAACGCATCTGAGACGATTCCACCGGTGTGTACTCGTAGCTGTAGTAGATCTGAGTGTGCCACAAGTCATGTACAAGGCAGCCGCTTTTCTGATTTGTGACGGAAGCTCATTGATAACCACCTTAGCAAACTGAAAGAAGTTATTAGACAAAAAGGATACACTGTTGATTGTTAATCATCGAATATTGTAGGGGTGCCAATAATTTTGAACCATGCAATTGTTTTCTTTTTCTATTTTGCTTATTATGAATAAATTGTTTTGTAAATTTAATTTCTGTTTGCTGTTCCTCAAGCACTTTGGCGTATATTGACTAAAATTATGCATATAGACATTGATTTTCGCGAGAAATTTAATAAAAAGCCAATTTGAAGACGGGCGCCAATTCTAAAATGGCTTTCTTAATTAAATATCCCGTTAAAATCGATGTCTACATGAATAATTTTGGTCAATATGCGCACAAGTGTTAAAGAAACACCAACCCACAGTTTAATTTGCAATCATGGTCATGGCCCAGTAATAAGTATGTGTGTAGTTCCTGGAGATCCGCCTCAAAGACTACACCCTTCCATTGCACTAAAAGTACGTATGGAATTCGGCCTTAAAACGCATCCTTAATGTACGACAATGATCCACGGTGTATCTATCTGTAATAGATAGATGCATGTATGTTTACATACACATACACATGCACACATATACGTAACAATTTGCACACACCTACACAAAATTATTTGCACACAAAAAATAGTTTGCTTTGATCAGCAGTTCCCAAACTGTGTGTTCAACTTCGTGGCACACCAAACTAAAAAAAAAAATTAAATGAAGTAGACACAAACATCTCAGTGGTCAATAAACCGAACTTTTATATCGACATTTCGACTTACATATTCGTCATTACCTTTCTTTTTCATCGGTCGCTAAAAAACAAGAAACAGATTGGTGACAGTGTGGTAAATGCGGGACAGCCATGATACCAGTACCGGGGACGTTCAAAACTCTCTATAGATATTTGGATATTTTTTATCATTAATTTACGCGGCACACATGGGAGATAGTTGCGACACACAGTTTGGGAACTGCTGATCAAAGCAATTTGATCAAAAAATTTGAAGTCATGTATAAAAATGCCATCAGTGTTTTTTTGAGAACTCCTGGTTCAGAGAATATCAGATCTGGTTCAAGGCAAATTTTCATTTGGGGGGGGGGTCTTATTTTGATGGGGTTTAATAATGACGTTTCAAATCTCAAGAATCTAGATTTGAAGGAAAAACATCTGGAAACATCTAGATTCTGGAGAATCTAGACGTCAGTATTGTCATAAATAGAACTTATTCTGACCATGTTTATTCTCCGATGGCATTTTTATACATGACTTCAAATTTTGATTCTATGGCCTTTCAAATATTGACTATGATCACGAGTTCTATATATAACCATATATGTAATTACACACAATTCTCATTTGGCGATGAAAGGAAATCTTATTTTCTGGGAATATATTTAATGCTACTTCATAAAGTAATTATGGAGATAACATCTTTTTACTCTTACTGTCCAAGCAGGCACAGTAGTTATGGAAGAGTGATTTTCTTCTAGGGTTCACTCGCTCACTTTCTTTTCCTTCAACTGTCATGCCATATTAGTGATGCGACATTTAGTCATGATATCTAGCGATAGTACTAGGCATAGAGAGAATCGTTCTACGCTTTTCCCAAGGATATTACGCGAAGCGAACATGAGCAGTCTCAGTAAAGAGAAAATCTCGTTTGACAATGGGACGACATAGTAGTGACCTCTCCACGGCACAAGTCTGGACGAGGTGTACGGAGATCCTGGAATGCCTGCTCCACAGAATCTTCTAGGTACCCTCGTCGATGCAGTCTAAAAGAAAGCGGAGTGCGATACTGTTTGACATAAGCTTGGATGTAGGAGCTGCTGGAATCTGGTGTAAGTTGGCATCCAACCACCTTAAGGGGGCTCAACAACTTGGTTTATAATCAAAGTTGTCCGTCTCCTAGACTGGTTGCCAACCAAAGCTAGAGAATACAGTCAAAAAGTGTAAGTGGTATATCAAACAGAATTCACTTCGCCATACAATATTATTCTATAGTACATGTCTCGTTTAAACTCCTTTAAGTCCAAGTCAACATAAGTTGGCTTTAGAAGTAGAAGTGAATTTGTCACCAGTTTTTGCGTATGTCACTGTTATTCGTACATGATGTCACTGTTTTTTTTCTGGTCATTGTCATCCGTCATTGTTGTTACATACAAAAATGAAGTCAAAACTCAACGGTAAGAGAAACCAGTAAACTTTGGTCCAAATTCTGTCGATTTCAACACTGTGTAAGAAAGTGAACATGGAACTTTTCGCAATGTATCGGATACTTTTTACACTCACTGTATACTGTATATTTTATATCTGTAAATGACTGTTGAGTGTGACTGTGTTTGTGTCACCGTATTGATAATGCCGAAAGTTGACTATAAACGAGACTTAGGATAATCAAAAAGAATGACACTCCATAATAATAAGTGGACAGTGGTCAGTTGGTCGTTATTTACAATGTCTTGTTTTATTCCCGGATGTCTCATTCAATATTTCCGTCCCCGCTGACCAATCACTAGCGTCGAAGACTTGGGTCGAAGGGCGGAAGGCGTGGGTGCGCACGAGGACATCCGGAGAGTTGAAGGGGACGAAGAAGCTGGAAGCAAGATAACAGCACGACCAGGCAGATTGGCTGACCATTTAGAGCCAAATGGTTATGACTTTCCCGTGGGCCGTAGCATTTTGTACCGATCACCGACGCCTTCGTCGGTCCATAGAGATCGATATAAGCCAGACTGTTAATTCTTGGAAAACTAATTCGCTGAAAATAACAAATGAAGGTTGAAAGTTATCAAGTGTTGGTGCTTGAGATAATTGCGTGTAAATAGGAAGGTTGGTTTGCAAAGTGACGGAGCGGTTAAAGGCACGGAGAATGGAAGCAGAGAACGGAGTTCAAACTCTAGCGGAGGTAGTTTGCGTTGATCATCATTATCCACCTTTTTAGCCCTTTGTTGGGTATAGATCTTTCTAATGATTTGCCAGATCTTTCTCTCTATCTCTTTCTCTCTTTCTCTCCTCTCTCTCTCTCTCTCTCTCTCTCTCTCTCTTGGGCATCGTGGAGCCTGTACTTTCTAAACTTGTCCAATTCGTCACGCCATCTTACTTTTTGCCGGGTACAGTTTCACATATGATCTCTGGGGATCCCCGCTGTGAATCGTGATATTCAGTGGTTGTCCTACATTCTTATTTCCATTTGAAAACTCAAGTGGCAATGGGCTGGTCATATTAGTCCATTACCAATTGAGTTTTCTGATGGATTATATGATAGATTCCTGTTCTTTTCTTTAATATGCTGTGCTGTGCTGTCTTGTGATCTCTCCATATGGCGTTGAGCATGATTCTCTTCCGTGCACGTTGCATGGTTCTCATTTTGAGGATTAGTCTCTTAGTTAGGTTCCATGTTTCAGCTGCGTATGGAACTACGGGGAAGATACATTGGTGGTAGGATTTTCTTGTTCTTGAAGGTTGAGCTTGCTCTATTGAAAGCTTGCCATCCTAGAGTGATTCTTAGTCTGAATTCTCTTTTTTTCTTTAGCAGACATGGAAATTCGCTGTCCTTGGTAGACGTGGTGCTCTGCTTTCTCACGTTCACTTCACATTAATGTCTTAGTGAAAGGCATGTACCCAAATCTCCCTTCTGCTGTACGTGTACTACCATGGTAGAGTGAATATTGTCGCTTTTCGTGTCTTACACTAACTTTGGGAGGGTCTGTGTCCAGCAACATACTACGAAAAGCTGATTTAAAAAATATGAATGTAGGTGTCCAGGGGTCTATGTTTGAGCATTGGTGTGATGACGAGTGAGAAATGTAATTAAATTCGTTAGTAGTTCTGCTTATAGGTGTGTATAAATATGGGTGACAACGCAATTAGAAAAAACTATTTTACATGTAAAATACCCATTAATTTTCTAACAATATACGGAAGACAGAAATACATAGCACTGTTGTATGAAAGAAAACGTATTGGTGTTACCTGAAACGGCCCTCTCCGGTACTTACCAAAATCTTCCACTTACAGAAACTCGAATGCAGGTTCGATTATACCTCATTTTACGTTCTTCTCTTCTTGATGACTGATTTCAACCGTTCTCCTTTAGCAAATAATTTTATATTTCACCTATACTCTTTTGCGTATCACTACCTTGCTTCTCTCTCCTTTCATCCACTCTCTTCAAGTTCTTTGAGTTGCAACCCTCTTATTACAGTCTCTACTCCACCTTCAAAGTGATTATTATCGTTCTACAAAGTGTGACTGACGAAGTGACAGGGCGGAAGCGTGACAGCAGATGAAATATTTGAATTCACATTGCATTCTATATACGTAAATAATAGAGATTTGCATTGCAGTGAGTTAGGAGAATAGTGTTCTATTGACCACAAATGCATATCCCTTGAATTCAGCATTTTTTTAACGTCTTTAGAACATGAATGAAATTCTATTTTCTACGTTACTTTCATCTCTTAGAGTGGCAAAGGACATCAGCACATTCATCATCATCATCAACACCATCATTCTTTTATTGTCCGTCGTTGGACATAGACTTTGCCCAGGATTCGCCAAAATTCTCTATCGAGGTCGTCGCGGAGTGAATACTTTCTGTCTGAATTTTTCTAGCTCGTCTCTCCATCTGCCGGCCTCGATTACGCATGTGATCTCTGGGGAATCCATGTCGTGAGTCGGGATGAACATCGGTTGTCTGCCATTCTTGCAACATAGCCAGCCCATTGCCATTTGAGATTTTTAATGGATACCATATTGCTAATTATCATATAAGTGGATCGGAAATTTCAACTAGAGGAAGGAGAGAGAGAAGAGTAATTGAGAATTTCAACAGGTTTCAGAAAGAGACAATGGAAAAGAGACAGAAAGAAAGAGAAAGAGAGAGACGATTCCTATCTAGAAAAAATGTAAGAGAAAGGTTCATCAGGTGGAAGAAATGATTAAAACCAGAAAATAAAAGGCTGACGGTGAGTGAGAGAAAGGGAGAGATGGTAAAGATGGTGGAAACAAAAGAATAAAAAGCTCTGAGCGAGAGAGACAGAGACGAGGTTCAGAAGATTCATCAGAGAGGAGAAATTGTTAAAACATAGAATGAGAAGTTGAGTGAGAGAGAGACAGAATGAGTGAGAGAGATAGAGAGGCAGAGACAGAGAGAATTCATCAGATGGTAGAAATGATTAAAGTAAAAGAAAAAAAAACGAGAGAGAGAGGAGTGGGTGTAGGTTGAGGGTTGGGTGATTTCTAAGATGATGGCCTGACCTCCGGCAATCGACGGTCACTTTATGGCCTAACGTTATGGGGAAAAACTGAAGGTCGTAAATAACTGAACGGTCAGCGGGATAATCACCTTTCAAGTCGGATGCTTCATTGCCTGTCATTTCAATTTCGCTTTCATCTTTCTAGTGTCTGAAAAGTGGTCAATGGTCACTCATTTTAAGACGGAAACATTCGCACATTCACACTTTCACAGGGGGGGTGCGGGTGGCCGAACGATGAACAGCACGGGGAACAGAACAAGCGAAAGGGGTTCAGCGTCTTGCTGAGACAGCCTGCGTTCATTTCGCACTTGGGAGAAAAGCTTAAATCTATCTCTTCTCTAAACACCTATGGATTGTTCAGGAGACAGATAAATCTGAATTCAAACCAGAGGAAATCTTACCCTTCGTTCTGCGTTGTGTTCCCGGAAAGGCACACTCAACGAAGATCCAGTGAAGTTTCGACGGGCTTAGCAAAACGTAAGTGGGTTATTCTTTTCAAAATGCCCAAGTTAAATAACCATGCAACCCACTTGGTTGCACAATAGGGTGGTTAAAAAATAAAATAATAGAAACTAGTATTCCAAGGCTCACTGCTACCCATATATGTGTTTTGTACCTGATAAATTAAGCAGTACTGTTGGTAAAATCAAGTTACCTTGATGAAAATGTATTACTGGTATTTTTTTAATCATACATTTATGATTTTTTTTTAAACTTGGATACAAACTAAGAGAATAACTTTGCGTAAGATTTCATTTCAAATTAAACGCCCGAATGAAAACCTTTTTTAAAAAAAAAACAAAAAAGACGATTTCCCTATATGGATAATCCAAACCCAGCAACAGTTATTTAGCCATTCTGTAGTGGGTATCAAAAACACTCCAGCATCAACATAGATTTTTACACACAAGAGAACGTGTGCACAAAAAATCGATGCCTTCGTGCGCACGGAAATATACAAGTATTGCATAATAAAAAAACTCGTCAATATGTATTATTACACTCAGGCAAGGATATACAGGCAAAAGACACGCAAAACCTGGGGTTGCAGGTTGGCATAACAGAACTGGTGAACTGAGTTCAAATTCTTGCTTGGGCTGGATGTGTCCGCTCAATACTAATATTCTCGGGGGGAGGAGCATGAATCTAATCACCCCTGCTCTCAGTCCGATCATCAGATATTTTTACCATAAAGTGTCTTGTCATCGACATGTCACAATAGTTGACGGAGAAGAAGCGAGCTATTGTGCAAACCACTCAACCATTGATAATTTCAATTTCAGTCCCACTAAGACTATGAATGTGGATCAATAACTAATTGCCATTGCTTTTTGTCAACAGAAATAAGATGAAAGAAAAACTATTTAGTATTAATAATAATGGAAATGCTTTATTTCAAACAATTCGAGACAATGACGTCTTATTACGACTTGGTGTAAATAAGCTGCAGAAATAGGATGAAAGAAAAACAAGTCAGTTTTAGTAATAATGGCAATACTTCATTCCAGACAACTTGAGACTATGACTTCTTATTACGACTGGGTGTAAATAAGCAGCTGGAATAAGATGAAAGAAAAAACAGTTAAAAATTATTAATAAACACAATGCTTATATATATATGAAATTCATAGAATGTTGTTGCTCCGGTTTGTTCTCGGTGTGTAACTTTATAGTGAGACCTAACCGAATGCATTATGTCGTATAAAGCCAACTCATTTGATTTTTATTCACATCGTATATTTCAACTCACCTGTTAAGATAAGATTTGTATTCTCCTCAGTGAGTTTTACAGATTGAGTATTTACCTCTGCCGACGAAGTTTTCCGTCTGTCTACCCAGACAATCTACAAAAGTTCTCATCAAATATCAATGAGATTTTGTTGAAGAGTGGACTTTTGATTGTGCCCTCACAACTCCAAAAGATCTCAATGAATTTCAATGAGATTTTGTTGAAGGATGGACCGTGGTTACAGAAGAAGTAATTACATTTTGGGGCGGTCGAGGAAATTTAGTTACCATCCTCGCGTCGTAACTATATGTCCATACAATACCTCTAAAAGTGCTCAACGCATTCCATTGAAATTTCTTGGGGTAGGGAATGGGTGATTGAAATCCGGGGCAGATTTATTGATTTACTGCGTTAATCCTTGGTGACTTACTCCAACAATAAGTTTCACCTTCTTGAGAAGATCCAGATTGATGAACGAAACGAATATCTTTTTATCTGAAGACCCGGCTTTACTTCAATATTTGCATTTTCACACCAGTTGTCTGGTGGTCACCGCTGGGGACTGAATGGCAGCGAATCCCCAAGGTGTCCAGCTTTCCTCTTCACGCTCTCACATGTTGTTGCTAACTTTGATTTCGCTTTATGAAAGTCGCCAGTTGGGTTTCAATCAGAGACGTAAGACTTGCAACCATGCAGGTTATGACAGTTCAAGCTTTGGAGAGAGAGAAAAAAAGTGGGGCACGGTTTTTACATGCATACAGACGATAGGACACTTTCATAAACATACTTCTACATATACATAAAGGGGTGTATGCTGGGCGTGGTACATGACATTCACAGTGACAATAATGTTCCAATGGTGCTCACAGTGGAGGTAAAAGCTTATCATTACTGTTGCTATTATCATAACTCCGGCCTCTTCCTACACTTCTCTTCAAAAACTAATTGTTACCCGTAAAATACCTGTTCCTTTGCTTACAGTATACACAGAAGTGAGAATCTAAAAACATGCACGTAAACACATACTCAAACACACACACACACACACACACACAGAGAAATGCACTCTTTTACATGGATGGATAAATCTAAAAGATAGAAAAAGATCAACATGGATCTGGAAGAGGACTAGAGTGAAGGATATTACATTATCAAATAATTAAGCAACAAAAATAGAGATGGGCTGGACAATTGGCAAGAAGAGGTACCAATAAAAAGTGAAGCAAAAAGTTAACCAATTGGAGCCCATGAGACAATACGTTCAATAGGATAATACCTGACACAAGATGAAATGGGAAGAGATAAAAAAAAACTTGCCGGCAAGACATGGCAGATATTAACGTATGGAAATAAATAGGAAAGGCCTTTGAACAACGAGAGCTGATAACATATATATATATGTATATATATATGTGTGTGTGTGTGTGTGTGTGTGAATATATATATATACGTGTGTGTGTGTGTGTTTGTATGTCTGTATGTGTGTGTGTGTGTGTGTGTGTGTATGATAATTATAAAGACATCAGAAGGGAGACTATATTCCCTGCAGAACTGGTGTTAAATGAGTCGCATATCTTTATAATTATCACATTCTGTCAGGTATTAACTGCCTCTTCTGCTGATATATATATATATATATATATATATATATATATATATATATATATATATATATATATATATATATACACACAATCAAACATTTTAAAGCCATCTAAAATACATGTTTCTTCTATTTTTCATTATATTATTATCCAAAACAATGCATTCCCGCTAATTTAGATAAATGATGCTGGTAGCTTTAAAGTAGTATTGAAATCATATCAGCTCGGCGAATTAGTGGCTTAAATTAATCAACTAGCAAAATTATTTAATTATTCAGAATCACAAATTAATTAGTTGTTTTCTCGTTCTCTCTTTCTCTGTTTAATGAATTGATTAGGTCGGTGCCATTAAGACCTGAAATTGCCTGAGTACTCTCTTATGACTGACACCAATACAACCAGTAGCGACGGATCCAAGGTGACACGCAAGAAACAGGCATTGAGATTAACATTAGAGTTTATCTTTTCTGTTGCTCATTGCCGCGGGGTGTAATTCCATGGGCAATCTTGGTGTCCGTTACACTTTGATGCACGCTTGAACTACTGAACCAATTTAGTCGAATATTTGCAAGATTAGGTAACATGACCCTACGGATGTTATAGGCTTTAAAAAAACACGATTTTTTTTTTTTTGTGGAAACTGATATATATTTTTCAACTATTCAATTAAGATTAAAAGGAGATAACTTGTACTGCGACGACAAATGCAATCAGCTTTAAAGCAACTCGGTTATGTTGTAAAAGATAGCAACGTAGAGAAAATATTTCAAATATTGTGCAAAGGGTCAACGAGTTCAATCCAGAAAGTATTCAGCCTTTTGATATTAACGAAATTTCAACTAAAGCCATGGTGCCTGAGTTATTTCCCTTGGAACCTTATGCAATTATCCTAGATTCCCTTCCATGTTTCAAAACATTCTGCAAAGTCCTCTTTCGAGATCGTATCAGCTGCCTTGTCGCGTTCTCCTTGATTTTATCCTTAGTCTGAACTCTCCCTTGCAAAAGCAAAAAAAAAAAGGACAGAGGTCAGAAAAAAACAAAATCTGGACTGTAGGGTATAAGGACTGACAGAACTAAGTGATGCGAAGTTCTGCCAGAAAAAAAACCTCGCTCAAGACCTGAAGAATGGGTAGGCTTGGACATTATGAACGAGATGATCACAAAGTATACAAACTCATTTGACTGTGCCTCACTGCCGACTGAGCAACACCATAGGAGAGTGTCTGTACACAGATATTTAGTAACTAGTTTGCAAGTTACATCAAAGTCGTGTAACTGGTTCTTAAGATATTCAAAATGTCGGGATACCATTCTGGACAGACTATGTAAAGTCCAACAAGATTCTGTTAGGTTCCATTGTCAGGTCGTTTCGATCCCAAGAGTTCAATTTCTCGGTTGGCCAGTTTGCTCTGTTTCCGAGACTTGAGGGACAACGAAGGAACTGGTCACTTCATAATAATACCAGAGGCCTCCCGAGAAGGATCGTTAGACGGAAGACTGGTCAGCAGAGCTATAGAGACGATACTAAGAAACACTACTGTACATGATAAAACAAACGAAAGATAAACATGTCTTCTGCTGTATGTAATAAAAGAAGCAATACGAACTTGCTTGATCATTATATAAGGCGAATGGACCCTGTCATCGTTGACATTTGGTACTTTCCAAGACCAAAATTGGGCAATTTGGTACGGGAAAAAAGCTATTTGAATCCGAAAATAAGATTTGGTACTGAAGGAATATTTACTCCAGTGGGAGTTTGCCAAAGAGACGAGCGCTTTTTACACACGAATGATATGATACGACATAAATAGGTATGATTAGTAGATAAAAAATATGTATTTTGATCCTTTTTCCTGCAAGCTTAGTCCGGATTTTAACTTATTTGATTATTTGGGTACTGAAGCTACTTAATTTGGTCCCAAGTCCATACAAGTTTGGTTTTGTGCCACAAAGGATATCTGGCAACCCTGGAGCCTGTCGAGGGTCGGAGAGTATAGCGACTGAAACGTTTTGATAGAAAATAAAGTGTACACTCTGATCGGTGAATTTGCCTCAATTTCTTTCTCTGTTTTTTTCTGCTTCCCTCTTCTGGTTTGAACAACTTAGAACCCCCTCCCCTCATTCTTTCTATACACCACACCTAGAGATGATCAAAGATTGGATCGACTGAAGCCTTATGGTAGCAACTACAGCCATGAATGGAATGAGATCAATAGCCTGCACCACTCTTAAAGTGAGCACAGATATTTTTTCTAATATCTCATGTGAAAAAGTATCTTCAAAACGTTTTCCCTATTCATGTATGCTAAAACGCAAGTACGCCGACACAGTCTATTTTTAACAAAAGAGTCCACCAGTACAGTCTATTTCTAACCCAGGAGTTCACCAATACAGTCTATTTCTAACCCAGGAGTCCGCCAGTACAGTCTATCTCTAACCCAGGAGTCTGCCAGCACAGTCTATTTCCAACGTAGAAGTCCGCCAAAATAGTCTATTTTCAACCAAGTCTTTTTTTAGATCGATAGTCTGCCAATCTGTCAGTCTATTTTTGTTTATTTGTACGCAAGCCCGACATTCCGAAAGTCAAATTCTTGTCAAATCCTTGTCAAATCATCTCAAGTAGGCTTCTGAAAATCAATATTTAAGGCTGATACTCTTTTCAATATTTTGATAAAAATTTATTTCTCATATTTGGTATTTAAAATATGCGAAATAATGTTTTTCCTCTCCATTTTTCTGGTTGGCTCCGTTTAATTTCACGTATGATTAACAATGATGCCATAATTGAAATTGATTGAACCTTCAGTCTTGGTTCATATTTCCTGGTCGGATATTGTAAGGGTTCCGAGTTCGATTACCTGTGCATGTGAAGTATGTAGATAATTCTTTGTTAAGACACATCTGCCTGGTTTTTTTTGTTTTTGTTTTTGTTTTGTTTTTTTTTGTTTTTCAGAAATCAATTAAGCACACTCTAATCTGTATGATTAAGATGGAGGTATCTCTTAAGAAAAAGGCGCATTTTTACCATAATTCCTGACTATGATGAACAATAAAAATACAAAAGTAATAAGATTGAGTAAGAGTATTTTAACCCATCGTATCAATTTTCTCTATATATTATTTTCATCTTCATTTTTTTTCCTGTTTTTATCACAACACAACTCGGGCTATCACTCTACGGCTACAAACGAACAACGAGGATAGGAGATAAAGAGTAAGCTGCGTGTGAGTTTGTTTTTTTTTTAGCAAGAAGATTGGTTTATATCCAGCTGCTTTGACCAGTCAGCCACGGAAAGTTCATGGTCACCAGAAGTCAATTCTTACCTTTTAAACTCATTCTTCACCCTTAATACCTGTATCGTTTTTATCTTTGTCTTTGAACTAGTCGCATTGAACTAGTATTATGAAAGCAATTACTTTAATGATTAAAAGATAAATGGTAAAACAAGCTTGGCTGCGCTAGAGTCAAACTCACTTGCTTCATTAAGATCAAAAACGTAAGCAAAATAGAATTCACTTCTTCATACAATATCATTCATAAACTAAGTGTCCCATTTAAACCACTTTATTAGTAGTTTCTCTAAATGGGATACGCAAACAAAAAGAATCAACTTGAGTTGGGCTTTAGAAGTTGCTGGAATCCATCATCAGTCTTTTGCGTACGTCACCGTGTTACTATTGTCGTGCATTACGCTACTGGTTCTTGGTCTGGTCATTGTCATCCGTCATTGTTGTTACATACGAAAATAAATTCAAGACTCAACAGTAGGAGTTTGATAATAATTAAGCCAATATGCAGTGTTTTATGTGGAAAATAAACCATCTTTGCCAGGATTTTGTTTGAATTGGCGTTTTGATATATCTCTGAATTTTTGAGATGAGGTATTATTATTATTTCTATTAATATTCGGACCATCCTCATCTTGGTTACTTTTCATACAACGTTTCGGCCGTTGCACTCAACAGCCTTCATCAGGTATATCATTGATGATACCTGATGAAGGCCATGGAGTACAACGGCCGAAACGTTGTTTGAAAAACAACCAAGATGAGGATGGTCCGAATATTGATAGAAATAGGCGTTTTAATGTTCAAAATGAGCTCAAACAATGTAGTGACTGATTACTACAGAGGTAAACACTCTTTTCATTAGATGAGCTTAAAGTAAGTTAGATTATGCTTCATGTACATTGTGAAATGGATGGAATATAGAATATTACTCAGTGTTCGATCGTTACGCTTTCAATGGTAGCGTAAGGGAGATTACTGCAGCTACGTAGCGAGTGTCACCTACGGAACATGACGATTCTCATTTATATACGGGGATGCCAGGGTTAGATAAAGTAAGAACGGGGCCTGTATCATATGTTTATAAATTGGCCCTCAATTTCGAAAACAAAGTCCACATGAATACTGAAAAGTGTTTTTACTTATATAATAAAGTATTTGATTTTGTATGACTTTTCAAAAATTATTACTTTGTTTTCCTATCAATCTTAGTGCAGCGGCCATGACAGTTTCAAATACTTATGTATTTATGCACCGTATATGCAGTGCATAGAAACCACATTCCCATTTATAATTGCAATATGATAATAACCCTAATCAAATTTTGAAATTTGCTAACCTTGAACACCCAATGTTGTCGACTCAAAAACGTTTTCCGAGCTAAATCGACTTCGAGAAAGCGTCAAAAACGCCAAAACGAGCTTAAAAATCAGCTAACCATGTTTCGGCTATTTTAATAGTTGAATTTTGTTCGGTCTATATTTGGCTTACAAAAAAAAATACTGAAATTGCAGGAGAAATGCGTTACAAAGTGGCTAAAAAATAACGGTAAATGTTGAGTTTTCGAGCTGCCGAAACCAGAAACGTGCTAGATTTAGCGGGAAAGGCATTAGATTGGCAACATTGTAAACATCTAGTCGTTAAGGACAGTAAAGTACGATAGTAATTGACCAAGTGCAGAATCACTAGATAGGAATTGATGGCTTGCAAGCAATTAGCGCGGGGCCCTTGAAAATACGAGCTCATAGCATACGCTACTTTTGCTTCATATTCATTTTTGTCATTGAACACTTTGGGACTTGGCTAATTTTTCAACGAGAAACTCTCCCCGTGATACTCTGATTTCAGACAAAACCTCGTAATCACGTTCCACAGGTATTATAACAGATCAATTTGAGCTGCAAGTTATTGTCTGATAATACCGTGCAACGTGTTTTTGTTCCTGAAGAATGAGCTATTATTTTCAGGTTGTATAATAATTCTAAAACGAGGCTTTTATTATTCGCCTCAAACTTTGCTTTCGTGACCAGGGTAGTGATATTCAAATTTAATTGTTTTTCTTACTTCTTGTAATTAAAATGTGGAAATTCGGCCGTCCTTCAATTAGAAATAAGATCTCAAATTATCACTATCTTGATCACATCGCTTATTACCCTATTTTTAAAAAGTTGCACAGTGATTTTGATTTTACAATAATTCATTGATAATATTATTTAGTACAGTTATTTACTAAATCTGGTTTAGTCTGGCGCAAGGCCGCAATATCGAATCACTCATTGAAGATTGTTACTAATTAGGTATGGCTTGTTATTCTCATTTACGAACCCTACTCAGCGGCAAGCGACCAGAATGTACTTTAACCTATTTAGTTATTGCAGTGATTCTCAACCTTTTTCATCTCACGGCACAGTGAGCCGGGTACTAAAATGGTCGAAGCATACCCCAAGTGTATAAGGATATATCACAATCATTATATAAGACTTTATAGTTTACATAAATGACTTTTATTTTCAAAATATTGCATGCGTTGTCTTGTTGTTAAAAAGCCCGGGCATGTGCCAGAGTCACATTATTATTTTTTAAAGTACCTTAAATCGTTCATATTTGTCCCTTCATAAAGTACACTGCAGACGAGAATTTAAAACTGTACTTTTTCCCGTTAAAGAACAACACAGTTATTTATTTATTGCTTCTTCTTAAGAGTTGAATGTGCCCCACGAAAGTACCAGTAATGTCAAAACGTATTCAAATGTTATTTTTATATCCGTACTGGAAACACTTTCCCACGGCCCTTTGTCTGAGGGAGGATCGATCTTACTCAAAACTCCTGGCGCACACCCACGAATGCTTTACGCACATACTATGTCGTACCAAAAATTTCGACAGACCTTCTTTTGAGAAACGGAATGAAAAATGAATGAAGGATGAATCTTTTAACATGTTATGAAGAACCACACATACTTTATGCATCTAAACAGTTGAGAAAACTTATAAAACACGGAATTTCTATGAGTCTTGCTCAACACCTTTGTACGAAAAACTCATAACTCAAGCACTAAACTGTCAAAAGAAAATGTATTGGAATCTTTCCATGAAAAAAAACAGTGTATACATATATAGATAATAAGAAGAGAGAGAGAATAAATAAAATTCTTTTCTCCATTGTTCTGCCTGGTTGCTTATCTGGTGTCGCTTATGAGCAGTTCATTGAATCGCGCTATTGTTGTCAGTTGCAGCAGCGAAAAGGGCGGGGAACCAGCAGCGGAAGTATCAAGTGACTAGCTTTTGTTCATAGATCTCGCACTGGCCGAACAGAACTCTCGGCGTGAAGTATTTACCTCGCTTAGCGTATCCCGTTTAGCGCTGATTCGTTACAAAGCTGTTTTTCAAATATTTCTCGCAATAAGATTAGAAATGTTGAATTAAATATGAATAAAAGACGACATCATGAACAGTCTTCGAAATAACTGTATTGTGAACACCTTTGATAACGTGCATGAGAATAAACAGATTCACAAAATACAAAATAATAATATCATGTAGCTATGTACATTGAGACTTACTGATATGCTATCTACCAGATGCGATACACTGCAATAGTCATTTCAATCTTGTTGAGGCTCAACAACGACATCAGATATATTCGATCGGATAGCACAACGTACTTCTATTTATGCAAAAAAAAAATTCAACATAGATTCGGGAGCGGGCCACTGTGACGGATATCGTACAAGTAATCGAGCAACAAAAATAGAGATGGGCCAGCTCATCGATTGGTGCCCGTCGGGGGGGGGACAGTAAATGTAGTAGGAAAAGATCAGACACAAGATGGAGAGATGTGATTAGAAAGTTTTCTGGCAAGACATTGCAGAGGTTAGCACAACCACATTCGTTATGGAAAGATATGGGAAAGACATTTGTCTAGCACTGGACCTATAATGGCGGCTGCTGCTGCTGCTGCTGCTGCTGATGATGATGATGATGATGATGATGATGATGATGTGTAGTGCCGTTCCGTTTGCCATTGCATTTTTTAGGAAAGTATTTCAAGCGCTAACCGAGGTATTACCGTGTATGCAAACGTGGGCTCCTCTTTGAGCGCGCGTGTGTTTGCCATATACCTCGGTTGTTGCCTAATTATTCGTTCAAATGCACAAACTAAAAAGGAAGAGATTTTGGAGGATGGTGTAGCGTCATTTTTTTTCTGGAGATGAGGTGTCAGTTACAAAATTTAGAAACCCCACCACACCGTTCATTTCTTACATTTCATTCATAGAGGAAGTCGCTCATTGTGATTACTTTGAGGGAGGGTTCTTTTAGATAACAATAACCGGCTGGTAACATTTGAACACAGAAAGTGGAACAATTTCCATTCATTGTTGTAAATTTTCATTCATTGTTATGAATTCATTGTTCAGTTATTAAATTCATTGTTATGAATAACTTTGCATTATAAAAAAAAATATGAAATCAATATGCATTTTTGACTTATATTGAGGACCAAGGTTGGCCGAATGGGGAAATGGCTCGGAGTAATGGTACTGGGCAAGCCAAGTTGAAACTCCTGCAGGATAAGATGGTTTTCACTTTGCACTAATGCCATTTGGAAAGGCATGAATTATGCACACCTTTCAGCTATGGATATAATTGCGGTGGGCCAAGTGAGTGAAAAGAATTGAATTAATTTGGTTGCTTCAAAAAAAAAAAAAGCTTTAAAAATATGACATTAAAACATGCAGCCATGTAAATACTTTTCCTTACTTAAGAATAATCAGGAAAGTGAAGGAATTAATACTGTCACCAAATACTTGAATTAGTATGATGTTTTTATTTAGTGGGTTTAATCCTACTTTCACCGAAAGTATTTTGTTAGCGGAGTCCCGGTCTGGAGTTATCTTTCATTTCATGTATACGTATGAAAGTCACTGTAACTTTAACACCCCAGAAGTTCAGGAAACTTGAACAGGTTGATCAGCCTGGTCGTATATCAAGTTACCCGGTGCATCTCGCCAGACATTGCACAATAATTTCAAGAAATAAGAACCCCATTTTCTACCATTTTTTCTTGATGAAGCCTTTTCGCGCCTCAATCGGATCAAAAACTCCGAACCTATAATTATATATATATATATATATATATATATATATATATATATATATACATATACATAGTACATGTGGTACAAATCAGGCTAGCAGTATAATATAATATAATAATAATATATCAATAATATAAAGCTACTTCTGATATGTAATGGATTTATCAATACTTTATATAAAATAACAAACTACATGTATGACATAAGCTGTATACTAAAGGCGGTGTTTGATCAACAATGCTGGAGTATCATGTTGATATAGCTGTTTTGTTTTTAAAATCCCCGAAATAGTCACATGGTAAATATCTGATGATTACAGCAAAGGAGAATTTACACATAATGAAACCAACTCGACTTTGTTTCACCATCACTCTTCCGTAATTGTAGAGAATTCTATTAGTTCTTCTGCTGGTCTTCTCATTTCGCTATAATAATAAAGAATATGTAAAACACTGGAGAAAATTACATAAAATGCATTTACAGATAATTGGAAATAGGTGACTGAAGTGTCACAAACAATACATATATATATATATATATATATATATATATATATATATATATATATATATATATATATATATATATATAAGTAACTGAAACAGTCCATTGGAGCCAGAGGTATTAAAATCATCATCATCATCATCATCATCATCATCATCATCATCAGTCTTTTATCATCCGTCGTTGGACATAGATCCTCCCCAGGACACGCCAAAATTCTCTATCATGGGCGTTGCAGAGCCAGTATTTTCTGAAATAGTTCAATCCATCTCTCCATCTTGTATTCTGTCGGCCTCGATTTCGCATGTGATCTCTGGAGATCCATGTTGTGAGACAGGATGTCCATTGGTTGTCTGCCATTCTTGCAATATGACCGGCCTATTGTCATTTAAGTTTTTTAATAGATTCCATGATGTCTCGGACTCCCGTTTATTTCCTGATATACTGCCTTGTCTTGTGATCTCTCCGTGTGAGGTTGAGCAAGCCCCAAAATGCGCTAACTCAAAGAATGCAAGACTGACGAGGTTGCAATAAGATCAACTAAAATTTCTATGAAATAAGTAATAGTTAAGAATTAATGATTTATTTTGTCACTTCTGTATATCTGCATCATCCCCGTTATATAATCATCACAAAAATGCCGTTGTCTCGCCTTACGAACATCCAATCACTCAAATCTGTGAACGTTCTCATTCCAGGGGGAGGATCTAGGAAGCAGGGGTAAGATCTAGTTGAGGAATTATGAGAAGGGGGCTGCCGAATGGGGGGGAGGTATTTCCAAAAAGAAATTTCAAAAAAGAAACCCGGTTTCGAACCTCAACAACTAGAAAGTAATATGTGATCCGGCATTTTCACTCTCACTTCAGTCGTAGCTTTTCAATACTAGAACCGACAAAATAGCAAATATAGCAAGAGAATAATCAAAGAAATTCACCAAAGGACTCATCATTGTTATCATCATCAGCCTTTTAGAGTCCGTCGTTGAACATAGACTTTCCCTTCTCCATCATAGACATCGCGGAGCAAATACTTTCTTGACTTGTGTAGTTCGTCATAACAAGTAATTTCCTCCAGGCTATGATTTCGCATGTGATCTCTGTGGATCCACGTTGTAACTCTTGATGTCCAGTGATTGTCTGACATTCTTGCGATGTGTCCAGCCCATTGACATTATATTTTTTTTATGGATTCAATGATATCTCTGATTCCTGTTTTCTCTCTAATATACTGTGCTGTTTCTGTGATCTCTCTATGATGTGTTGAGCACGATTCTCTCCTGTGTATTTTGCATGGTTCTCAACTTGAGGGCCAGTATTTCGGTTGGGTTCCAGAACTAATAGATAAACACTTTTACCAAGAATAAGACAGGAGGCATCTTACTTACATACAAAGAAAAACAAAATGATGTTTCTTGTTTCTAAGGCCAATTCATGATTACCATGGATTATCGGAGTTCTGAATAAAACAAATGATATAGATATTTTTTCAGTCATGCTTTTCAGAGCAGGGGCAACCCGGGGGTCTAGACCCACTTCTTTGTATTGGCACCTATTAAAAATATGTCACTCCTAAAAAATCTGCATCATCGATGTAATATAATTACCACATTTACTTCTAAAATCCATGTAATATAATTATCGCGAAGTAGCTGTCGTCAGTCTCCTTGCTAATACCCAATCACTCAAACCTGTAGACATTCTGATGACGTATTCGATTAGATGTTATCTTAAACATGACTCATATTCTGAGTTCTCATATTTCATGAGCTTTTTATTACAGCCCTAGTTAACCCTTTCAACTCCTTAATTTCGGATGATAGATTTGGAGTAATTACGGAATGGGGGCTTGAGGGTGATGGTGTCAGCCGTCGGGAATGAAGCATGAAACGAAAGGAGATGTTTTGTCATCATTGATATTATGCGTTAGGGTGACACCCCAAGGGGAGAGGCTGGTAAAAAAAAAAGAGAAAGAAAGACGGAAAGAAAGGAAGGAAAGAAAGGAGGAAAGAAAGAAGGAAAGAAAGAAGGAAAGAAAGTGAAAGAAAGAAAGGGTTTTAAAAGAATCTGTCTAGAAAAAAGAACGAAAGAAAGTAAGAAAGTGTTTGGAAAGAGAGAAAGAAAGGAAGAAAGAAAGAAAAAAGAAGGGAGGGGAGAAAAAGGGAAGAAGGAAACAAAGAGAAAAATAAAAGGCTTTAAAGCGAAGAAACTTTCGAAAAGAAAGTCCGAAATGAAGAAAGTGAGAAAATATTTGGAAAGATAGAAGAAAGAAAGGAAGAAAGAAAGAGAGAAAGGAAGGGAGAAAGAGGGGGAAAGTAAGCAAAAATATAAAAACGAAGAAACTGTCTAGAAAGAAAGAACGAAAGAAAAAGTGAAAAAGTATTTGAAAAGAAATAAAGAAAGAAAAAAGAAAGAAAAACGGGAAGGGGAAGAATGGACGAGAGAAAGGAAGAAAGAAGAGGGAATAGAGAAAAAAGAGTTTGAAAAGGAAGAAAGTGTCTACACAGAAAGAAAGAAAGAAAGAAAGAAAGAAAGAAAGGAAGGAAGAAAAATAGGAAGGAAGAAAGAAAAGAACGAAAGGGGTTTCTGGTTCCGTCATTATTTACAACGTTTCGACTGAAAATGCTGGGTTATTTGTCAGAATATGATATATGTACGTTTCTCTCTTTCCTTATGAAATAGTCATGCAATTTGATCATTAGGTCTGGATCTGAATTCAATTTTTTACTTCTACTTTATTCTTTGTCATGCATTTAATTTTGTATCGTAGATATCTCGAATCCAACCCCCTCCACATCTCAAGCCCCAATAGTTAGGATGGTTGCTTGAGTCAACATTACGTTTATTAACATTATCATGATTATCGAAACACCGCAGCCTTACAAATGACTCGACCAACCAGCCAAGTGGGCTACAGATTCTCCTCTCTTTGAGAGTCTGTGTCTATGTGGATATCAATGTGTGTGTGTGTGTGTCCCCAAGCGGTCCAGGTCGCATTTTCAGGGATACAGCATTAAAAAACTGCATGTTTTCAACTAGTATTGTCTAAAACAGTTCTTGCTTTTTTTACAACTGCATGCGACTGAACTAAATGTGCTGCTATCTTAGCAATCGAAATGGGTGCGAATGAAGATATTCGAAAAGACAGATATAACTAAAAGCACTCAGAGAGCGCATGCCACCGACACCGCCATTATTTTTGAAAACTGAGTAAGAATCAGTTCATATATAGCTAGGAGGTGACTGTAAAAAGTTTCCAAATCCTCCTCAAAATTTAATCAATTATTATTCAGCCAATGGTCCAACTATCCCCAAAATGCCATTGAAATCAATGAGAACTTTCGGGGATTACGTGTGGACGAATATTAACGAATACGTAAACGTAAGTGAAAGCATGAAGAATTCAATGTATGATAAAAGAGAAAAACTTCAAATGAACAAGTATTGAGATGCCATCCCAAAAATGTAAAACTAGCCTCACCTCTTTTCATGGACTGTTCTCTGCTGCGGAATAGTAATAAAAAAATATTTCTCAATCGAAAAGAAACACCAGGATTCAACCAGAAATTCAACCAATCCTTCCGGACACTATGATCAACCCTTCTGCAAAATATCATCGGAATTCATCGTGAAATTGTTGGGCATATTGTGTGGACAGACGGACGCAAGTGAATACATATACCTCTTCCAACTTTGTTGGCCGAGGTAAATAAACAGAGTGATACAGAGGGCTGGAAGGGAACATAGAGCAATGCATGAATATCACTGTGTACGTACAGATCCCAACGTAAGACAACTGAACGTGTCCACTTCCCAAACTTACCACTGATTTTTATTGTGTATTTGCTTCAGTCCGACTCTTTTCTCTTTGATCAAATGTGTTCTAAGCATTGGAATGGAAATCAAGTGAAATCTCGTTGGTCTCCAATGACATTACACCAGAAATCATTTCCATGTTCCAAGCGATTAAACGACATCTAGAAGTGTGTACTACGCAGCAAAATAAGCAAGATTCAGCAGCAAGTCTGACACTGACCCATGTAAACAGGATGAGAGTAAATATATATATATATATATATATATATATATATATATATATATATATATATATATATATATATATATATATATAGGGACAGACAGAGAGAGATATCACAATACAAATCAGAGTTGCAATATAGTATAATACAACATATATATATATGTATATACCCAACTTAGGAATAGAGCACTCTGGTGGATGGGGAATATATATATATATATATATATATATATATATATATAATGATAATAATATAATTAAATAATTGTGTCATCCACAGACAGCCATTTCGTTGTATTACAACCCTTCAGTGTAACTATGGACTATCTATTACCCCATCCAGTACCACGAGGCAGGAACGAAACCTTCGCTGCAGACCCAAAGGCTGGCATCTTCTCTCTGTCCTACGCAGAACTGGGCTGACAGTAAGGTCAAATTCAATCAATATATTTATTCACACAGAATTCCCCATCCACCAGAGTTCTCTATTCCTAAGTTGGATATATTTATATATATATATATATATATATATATATATATATATATATGCAGTGGACTCTGGTTCCACATGGTACATTTTAATACACACTCACACAGCACACACCACTGATGATGGGAAGAATCACGAAACATGTATGGACTATTGACATATAAGGATTAATAAACCTTACCACCAAAAACTTCACTCCCGAGTCCGTCTCACTCTCTAAAGTACACATTATATATATATATATATATATATATATGGGGGAATCTCTTATGTATAGACATATATATACGAGAACGTGTCTCGTTATAAAACAGCGTCTCCAAGTACCTGTGTAGGAATCAATTGCAAGTCTGACACTAAACAGAATAAGAGAGAATGCATGTTCCTGTGTGCTTGGTGTATACGCTAGTATGTGTGCGATCCAAATTACAAGTTCATGTCTTTTTAATCAATGGTATTTGGATTTCATCCAAAATTGGAATAGCTCTTCTGAAGTTTTAAAGGAGTTGATTTTGCCGCTATTCAGAATTAATAGTGTTGCCAAGACGTCGCAGCTGTGACATTGCAGGCCAATGTCTCACCCAAGTCAGAGGTCTTGGTGTAGCCAAGACTTACAATGCACCTACGGGGAAAGTTTCCTTCTATCACTCAAAGATAAGGAAGACAGATAACAAGCTGAAATCAATTTTGCAGCTGGTGCAAAAACTTATTAAAACTACCATGGTACCCATAAAAAATAACGGTATAATTCACTTATAAATTGATACGTATCTTTTATCATTATGATTTTTTACAACTCATATTTTCTGTTTTTTGTTTCAATAATTTCAAAACAAACATTAATTTTATAAATGAAAAATCAGAGATGACCATGTTTGTTTTTGCCTTGTTACAGGAGATATCAGTAGTAGTAGTAGTAGTAGTAGTAGTAAAGACGTGAAAACACAGACACATGGCTGTGTGATTTAGCGTAAGCCAACACACAGACACAAACTTTGCTTTACCCGTTCCTATTTGCTTTAGCATGACTGAAACCAACAAACAAACGAAAAAGTGAAAACGACTCTTACATTACAGATGAAATATGAAAAAGGATTTTATGAGTGAACGTCTAATTGATGGGTGGGATGGTTGTATATTCACACCTGATGCCAGCGGTCTGTGTTCAAGCTCTGCTCAAAACCAGTATTCCCTACACAGATTTTCAGTGCAATTATGTGGTTCTGTAAAAAAGTGTCAAAATATTACCTTACGAAGAATCAGGTCTTATAGTGTTATTTTATTATTTACGGGGTTGGATCAATAAATCTGCAGCCTATCACCAAGCCAGACATAATTCAACTGGATAAAAATACATTAAATACACCAAGAGTACATCAAGTGTATCAATACATTAAAATGAATATTTCAATATTCAATACGTAAAAATACCCGTGAAATGATACGGTTAGTCTTGAATGTTTAAATCTTACTGGTGAGGACACGCGAACTGACAAACCATTAAAAAAATGTAATTCAGATACTAGATTTTTCCCGTGGCCCAGTGCCAGTGGAGCTGGCACACCATGGATGATTTCAGAGAGTTTAGTGATGTCAAAATTAGAATTTATTCTGACCATGTTTATTCTTTGATGGAATTTTTTTTTTCACTCGACTTCGAATTTTGACGCTACAGTCGTTCAGTTTTGGACTGTGATGGCGATCTTTCTTGTTATTTAGTTCCCCTCAAGTTTTTACTTAGCGTACAACGTTGGCAGAGGTGAGCGCTCTCCGGCTGCTCCCGAATCGTTTTCTTGTTTTTTGAACGAGTTTTACCGCAGTTACAAACGTCGCCTCGATCTTCTAAAAAATCAGTATGAATCTTTTTACATGTGAGAAAAACTGATACAGATTGGAATAGACCTTTTCATTGTTTATTACATTTTTTAGGTGTGTTCTTGGCTATGTTTTTAACAGCATTTTCTCTTCGAATAATTTTTCTCGATGTTTCTGCTTTTTACAAGTTTTATGGTATGTCAGTTTCTATTAAGATTATTTTTTTTCTGTTATTACATTGTTTCTTTTTCTCACTCGATCTTATTCATTGTTATTTTTTTTATTAAACTTATTTTCATACATCTTTCTACTCTCTTTCCCTTTATTCTTTTTTTTTCTTCTTTCTCTTTCTTTCCCTTCTCTCTTCTCGGCTTTCTTCTCTCCTCTATTCATTTTTTCATTATCTTCTTCTTTTGGTACTTTTTTCTTTTCTTATTTTTTCTTTTTCTGTTTTTTCGCTTTTCACTTTCTTTCTTCTTTTTTCTCTCTTTTCTTTCTTTTCTTTTTTCTTCTTTTTCTCCTTAGGGTTCATTCATCTCTCTATTTTTCTTACGTTATCTTCTTTTATTTTCCGCTACTTCCTTTTCTCCTTCTTCCCCTCCTTCTTGTTCTCTTCTTTCTTCTTCCATTTTCTCTTTTTTTTCTTCTTGCTGGCTCTTTTCCTTCCATGTTTCTTCTCTTTCTTAAATTCTCGTTCTTCATCCTTCATTCCTTCTTCCCTCCTTCACCCTTTCATGTTCACTTTTTATATCTCCTGATCTTCACATTTGTTACTTTTTTTCTCCGAAATCTTCTCTCTCCGAAATCTTCTCTCTCCTCAGTCACCTCCTTCCGTCTCAAGTAACTTCTTCTTCTTCTTCTTCTTCTTCTTCTTCTTCTTCTTCTTCTTCTTCTTCTTCTTCTTCTTCTTCTTCTTTCCTTTTATCTTTCCTCTTTTTTGCATTCTCTCCCGTATACCTTCTAATCTACACGTTTTACCTCCTTTCTTTTTCTCCCCCTTTTCTTCACATTCTCTCTCTCTCTCACTCACTCTCTCACCTTCCATCATCATTTTTCCTTCTTTCTGTCCTACTCTCCTTTTCCCCTCTCTTCATATTTTTCATCGTTTTCATCTTATTTTTTGTGTTCCTTTCTCCATTCTTTCCTTCTCTCGTTTTCCTTGACACATTCTTCTTCTTCTTCTTCTTCTTCTTCTTCTTCTTCTTCTTCTTCTTCTTCTTCTTCTTCTTCTTCCCAATAATATTTCTCTCTCTCTCTCTCTCTCTTCTCTATCTCCTCGTTTTTCTTTCATCCTTTTTTTTTCTCGTCCTACCTTTTTTTTTCGCACACCCTGTTCTTCTTCCTTCCTTCCTTCCTTCCTTCCTTTTTCTCATTTATTACGTTTAATATACGTCTTCTGATTCTTTTTCTTCCATTTCTTTCCTTAATAGACCAGACATCGAATGTCGGAATTTATCGTTCGCTCAATCCATTACATTTCTATTCCTCAAACTCAATTTCTTCATTTCCTTCTTAGTTTCATTTAAAAGTTTTCGTTGTCCGACTTTCTTCTTAAATGTCACATCCATCAAGAAGAATTATTTGCGAAACCAAGACCGCCATTGCAATTCAATTTACGACTAAAACCTTCGAAGATCACTGCACGCCATTTATCGACTATTTTTCCCAATACGATACTTCTTGTATACAATATTAGGAAGTAAGTACAGGTATACACCGATCACCGTGGCCCAGTGGTAGAGTGTTTACCTCCGTTTCGACAGGCCGTAGTTCAATCCACTGCCGCCATACCAAAGACTTTAAAAAAATGACTCTCCGCTAAGTTCTCAGCTAAAGGACTGGGATTGAAGAAACATTTCCCCGAGGCTAAGAGGTTACGATCAAAACCATGTCGGATACACTGGCTCTGGTAAATCACCAAATTTAGGCGCCGTCAGACCTGTTCAGTACCTTGATGGTTCGCCACTGGGGAATACTAGGTGTAAACAAAACGAGGCTTCGACGGGCCTGACAAGCCGGAAGTGAGTATTACTGACAATTGCCAAAGTGGATGTAACCACGCAACACCCTCGATGATAATATAAGAGGAGAATTATGATACATACATATATACATACATACAAATACAGGTATCCCACGCTGAAGTATTAATTGATTTTATTTGCAAAATTACCCCGAATATTTACAAAATGTTTTCATTTGAAAAAGCGCTGTTTTGAATTAAGCTCTTTCTTTCTTGCCCCGCTCTCTCTCTCTCTCTCTCTCTCTCTCTCTCTCTCTCTATATATATATATATATATATATATATATATATATATATATATATATATATATATATATATATATATATATATATATATATATATATATATATATATATATATATATATATATATATATCTTTTCCTCTCTTTCTCGTTATTTTTCTCAATCATTCTATCTCACTCTCGTCCTTTCTTTCTCTCTTTCATCGCACCAATCCTTGTTCTCCGATGTGCTTCCAAGCAGAGACTTTTTTTATCAAATTTCCCCTTTTCCCTTAAGAATATATTCATTGCACATAGGCTCCAAAGCCAATTAATTATTCATATTTCTGTAAATATTTAAAATATCCTTGGATGTTTGTACCTCGTTTATTTCTTGTGCATGAAGAATGGCAAATTCTAGGTTTTAAAAATTAGCATAAAACCCGTAAACTGCATGTTTTTTTCAAGCTGGAATGTTATATGATTTAAATTTCTAAACAGTTTCATTTGAGGGCGAAAATTAACGACGGAATTTATTTTTCAAAAAACATCAGTTGTTGATTTCCATCCTCCATCTTAAAATCTTACTCCATTGTTCGCCTACTCTTACCCTCCTCATATCTCTCTCTTATTCTTACTCTCTCATTCTTTCTTACTTCATATTTCTCTCTCTTACTCTCACCATCTTACTCTCCTACTCCCTCCTACATTTTATCTCCTGCTATCTCTCTCCTACTCTTACTATCTTTCTCATTTTATCTTACTCTTTCCCTCTGATTATCTCTCTCTCACACACACTCTCTCTCTCTCTCTCTCTCTCTCTCTCTCTCTCTTTCATACTCTCTTTGTTCTGTTAGTCACCCACTCTTACTATCCCCGTCTCCCTTCCCCACTCTCTCATACTTTTACTATCGTTCTCACTCTCTCTTACTGTTTCTCTGTTCCATTACCCACGTACTCTTACTCTCTTTATCTTTTACTTTATCTCTCTCTCCCTCTCTCTCTCTCTCTCTCTCGCTTTTATTTTCGATATCTTACTCTCTCGCCCGCTCCAACACTTTCTCTCTCGCTTACTCTCTCTCTCTCTTTCTCTCACTCAGTTCCATTATTTACTTATTCTTACTCTCCTCTCTCTCTCTCTCTCTCTCTCTCTCTCTATCTATCTATCTATCTATCTATCTATCTATCCCAGTATATCTATCTATCTATCTATCGATCTATCTATCTATCTATCTATCTATCAATCAATCTATCTTTCTATCTATTTCTTATTCTTAGTATTTTACTGTTTCCCTTACTTTTTCCCTCTGTTTATCGGTTTCACTTACTCTTACAATCCTTCTCACTCTCTCTTACTGTCTCTCTGTTCCATTGATCACCCACTCTCTCTCTATCTCTCTCTCTCTCACACTCACTCACTCATTCACTCCCTCGCTACTGAGTACCAACGTGTACTAAATATTCATTTTCTTCTCCTCCCACCACTTGCTCGTTTTTTACAAGCACACTCTCTTTCTTTCCATTACTATTTCTCTCCCTTACTCTTTCTATCTAATACATATATCTACATACACGGTGCTGCCCAAATTTTCGAGGAATTTGTTCACTGGAAAAAATTACTGTCGCTAAAATCTGGGTTCCTACAGTGGTAGTACTTCGAAGGTGATGGTGGAAACAATGTGTTGAGTTACAGCTCAGAAATGGCAGATGCAACAATCCGTTCTACATTCAGTTCAGAGGCTTTTTTTTTCACTTTTCAAGATTAAAATCCAATTTTTTTTTCTATGTATGGGTCAAAATCGATGGGAGATTTTTCTTTCATTTTTAGGGATCAAAATTGAGGAAAAAACTTTTCAGTTTCAGGAGTCAGAATCAAGGGAAACTTGCTTTTTATTTTTAGAGGCAAAAATTCGTGGGGGGGTCACATCTAGGGTCAAAATCTAGGGGAAGATTTTTTTTCCGCTTTTGAGGTCAAATTGAACAAGGAGATTTTTTTCTAATCTTGGAGTCAAAATTGGGATGGGGGATTTCTTTCCTTTCTCTTTCGGCGTTCAAAATCGAGAGGGTACTTTTTTGACTTTCTCATGTTAAATTCAAGCGGGCACGTTTTTTTCCACTTCTCGGAGTCAAAAGCAAAAGAATATTTTCCTCCCCTTTCAGGGGTCAAAAGTGAAGGGGAACATCTCTTTCACATCTATTTCTTTTTGGAGTTCTTCAACATGAAGAAGCAGCTTTGTTATAGATGTAGTCATTTTTATGCCAGGCGACGCCGAATAATATTGCTAGAGAAAGATAGAGCAAATGAGATTTTCTCAGCTTTTACTACAACAGACAATGACGTGTTCATAGTATGAAACCCACGCAGAAATTAGTTTACATTATTTGACAGAACAGGTAAGATGCCTTGACAAGGTGATCTGCTAATTGAGTGTTTTTAATCTGTCTCTCGATAAATGTCTGAAGGGGCAAACGTATCTCATAATGATGTTGGTTCTTCAGGAGATGGAAAATTTTCAAATATGTTTACACACATCTCTATAAAAAGGTTTGTCGGTCCTCGATTAACTGACGTTAATTTACGTTAAATTACGTCGTCAGCGTTCACAAGCATGGGATTATAGATTAAAACCTTTTTTTTTTTTTTCGATATTATACATAGTTTCTTTTCAAGTGGCCCCCTTGTCAGCCTTTTCTCTTTCAGTGGTCCCCTTATCCATAGTCTCCTTTTCAGTGTCCCCCCCCCCCTGTTATTCATGGTTCACCTTTCAGAGTACTAACTTTATCTGTTGTTTCCCTTTCAGTGATACCCCGTTTCCGCGGTTTCCCTTCCAGGGGTACGTGGACACATCATCAGAATTCCGTTCTTGTTGATATAATAGATTTTTTTCCATTTATCCATTGTATAAAAATTACGTTTTTGGCTTGTGTTTTTAAAAAGAAATTAGCTATTCAGCACCTGACTAGGTCTTGAAAGGGTTAAGTACAGTATAACCTTGTTACGGATTATAGACTCATTCAATGTCATAAACATTGGACTTGTGGACATCATAAATTTTTTATGAGTCAGGGACGTCATAAATTTTAACTTAATGACAATATAAATTTGTTATGAGTTACTAACATCATAAATTCAGAGTTATGAATGTAATCATCATAAACTTGATCCGGACAGCCAGATGAACTACATTTTGCACGTGCACGTATACATACATACATAAATACATACATACGTACATACATTCATGCATGCATACATACATACATTCATACATACATACGTACGTACGTGCATACATACGAGGGTAAATCAAGATACGTCCGTAGTTGAATTTTGATCTGAAATTTTCACTTCATAATGTTTGATCTATGTTATCAATATTCGCCGCTGAATTAAGCGCATTGACAAGGGAGAAGATTATGTTGAAAAATAAATGTTTTGTAAAATGATCTTTTCTCATCGTCTCTCCTCATTCTTCTTTGTACCATAATGAGCTTAGCTTTATATATATATTGAGGTCTATAAAAAGTAGTCTAGAAGAAGTAGATTGAAGGCTTGATATGAACTAAGATAAACAGATTGATAAAAGATATACTCTTGAATACACACTTGCACGCATAAATATATGTATATCTTCAAATAGAGAGAAAATGTATGTAAGGAAGAGAGAAATGTGTATACATAAGTAAACTTTCAATTTTTTTACCGCTGAAGAGGGAACTTTTATTAGTCAATTCTTTTCATAATCCATGACTACGTGCCACGTTATTTTTTTATCTTGGTGCATGTAATTTAGTTAAGTTTTTGTTGATATTTGTGATTTTATTCTCCATTATGAGGTTCATCAGCTGTTTTACCATAGCCCTGTTTCGGGAGTATGAAAAAATAGGACAGGTATGTTGCTGTAGCACTCTCTGCCATATTCACATATGGATATATGAATATAATTACATCCTCTGTGTGTGTGTGTGTGTGTGTGACTAGGAGAATGCATGCATCATATAGAGCACTACTAAAAGGAATCCAACAACTTTAATCCAAAGCTGAACTTTAGCTCATGCTCTGAAGAACACGGTTCCCGTGTATATAAGAGAGAATATCAACTCATCAGCATATCAACCTTGGGCTACCTGCTGATTTCATGTCAAAATCAAAGGCAGACTTTAACGAGTTCGTTGTGATAACGGGTAGATTTTATACAAAGTATATCTTTTTATAATCTTTTCACAGCCTTATACCCATGTATGGTTTTTACTTTTGAAAATAATGCACTGATTTCCTCATATGCTGTTTCTGTCAATTAACCAGAATGAATATAAAAACTGACGTGCTGAGATTTTACAATGTTTAACGTCAATACAAATCCCAAGGATCTAGTGACAAGCCAGTCATAGTTTAGCAGTTTTGCGTCCGAATCACTACTCCTCCCTAAAAGGTAACTTCGTCAATTTAAAGCCAGATTCGGCCAAATCGAGTACTTTTCATTCATATATATATATATATATATATATATATATATATATATATATATATATATCAACAGATGTAAGTGAAATAACTTGGAACTAATTTACAAAAGTAAAACTAGCAAATCCTGAGTAATTATTCCATCACGATACCACCAGAAAATCGAATTTGTTGTTTTAACCATTAGAATAACAATTATACCAGCTTTTTTTTATTTTCTTAAAAATGTCATGTAAAACCAACACCCAACACACGATATATATATATATATATATATATATATATATATATATAGAGAGAGAGAGAGAGAGAGAGAGAGAGAGAGAGAGAGAGAGAGATAGATAGATAGATAGATAGATAGATAGATAGATAGATAGATAGATTGTACGTTTAAATGAGTGCCCAGACACTCTGGTCTTAAGCAGAGAGTTAGAAAATAACATGTAGAGTCTAGGTAGATTCTCTGATCTTAAGCAGAAGATCGATCCATACGTAAATAATCCCATCATGTTTGACTATTAGTATGTTAATATAAGTATGGAAACTTTAATTAATATAGCGATAGTCGAGTGCCAATATGCCTAGCAAGATATTCTTCATTCGAAATCCAACATTTAGATCGATTCAAACACAGACCACAGGAAAAATTGTAACCAAAGTGTTTACGAGAGAACACTGTGTACCATGTAATTCTCTATAAATGTTACCTTATTCTAAAATATGCCTCGTTAAACATCTATCTTCCTCGCTTACCGTAAACCCTTCCTCGAGGAAGTACTACACCTGGAAACGCTTTAAAACAATTTATCTATTAGACTAACTTCCTTAAATGAGCTTTTGCCTCTTAGTAATTTTTGTTATTGATAGACGAAATTCTGAGAATTAGTTAGAGACTTCATCAGATGGTATTAGAGAAGCAATAGTAACAACGATATCAATGTGTTTCGTATTAATAGCTATCAGTGTTTGGAGAGACATACCAAGAATCGACCCAATCATAAGACTGTAGGATATGTTCAGCTTGTTTGAACAAGATAGATGGTAGTGTTCGAGAAATTATTAAAACAGTTTTAGTTAGTCTCTCACTAGAAACTTTAGGCGGCAATCCGTGTTTGAATGATAAAAGAAAAGAATAGAAAAAGTGTTGATCAATGAATAAGTTAATTCTCTCGCCTTTTGTTGGATGATGATCACTAAGAAAGATGGATTTTTCTATGAACAAACATGAACACTACCGGGCACACACTAAGGAACCCACCAGAGAAAAACTATTTGCAGGGAGGGAATTTTCAAAAAAAAACAACAAAAAAAAACTTTTTTCGTGGACATAAGAAGTAAATATTTAACTTTCAAGTCATCTTGCTCCAGTGGTGAGACCCGTGCGTATTGTACATACGTACGTAGCCTGTCAGATAGTCAGCCAGACCAGCTTAAAAACTGGTGAAACCTATGTCAACAGTTTTGATCATGGTTTTTAGCTCCCTGTTTCAAATACTATAGAAATACCCGTTGCTTTGCTAAGGGTATATATAGGATGGAAATTGCACGCATCGATTGGGTTTGTTTTGTATATACCCTTCCAGACACCGTGTAGACTAGTTGTAAATGTCGTAAATATCCACCCAAGACAGCTCTTCGAGCTGTTTACCGGAGCGTTAAGCTCTTAACACGTGTATAAAACTTATTCTCAAATGGTTCCAGACAAAACCTTATAAACTGCGAAGAAGGTTTTATCTATAATATCATTCAGTTCGTTTCTACCCGCGTCTGAATGTGATAATAAAAGCGGAAGGTTAGGTACTAACAGAAATAAGTAGAGTTAGGTAGTTTATTAAGATGGTTGGAAAGTTAGGTAGTTTGATACGACGATAGGGAGAGAGGGCAGGAAAGAATTTTAGGTAGTTTAGGAGGATACTGGGAAAGGAAAGGCCAAAAAAAAGGTAGTTTGATAATTGGGAAGGAAGAGAGAGTGTTGGAAAGAAGGTTAGTGAGTTTTAAAAAAACGGTAGGGAGAGAAAAACCAGACAAGAAAGATAAGTAGTTTGATAAGAGAGTAAGATGGTGAAAAGAAAGTTAGGTAGTTTACTGAGGAGTTGAGCTAGTTACGGTATAATTGCTCTTCGAAGTGTCTGAAAATAGAATTATTTTCTCCCCACTGACGAGTTAATGTTTCTGTTTATTCTAGTTATTCTGCCTGAGACCACTTCTCCTCGGTTTCAGTAACAAGTAGGTTTTACGAGGTGGAATTACCAGATCTTCTCCCAATCGTCCTCCTTTGCCTGGTTCTTGACGAGCTATATGTTGTTAGGTAATTTTATAAAAGGGTAGGAAGAGAGAGGACAGAAAAGGAGGTAACGCAATTTGATAATATGGTAGGGAAAGGGAAGACCTGACGACAAAGTTTGGTTGTCTGACATCAGAATAACCGTCTCTTAGTTGGTCTGTCTAACATGAATAAAGGGTTCCAACTGCCCTGCTATTTACCCATGGCTTGAGAGAGAAGTAGATTCAGGCCTTTCCTAAGTCCGAAACTTGAACTCAGTCAACCCTTTACCATCATACCGTTCCCACTTCAACCCAAGTTTTCATGCAAAAAAATTGAAATTTGTTCCTGTGCGCCGACCATGGACTCAGCTGTCTCTGTCCGGGTGTTACATATCTCAAGTTTTCTCTACGCTCTCATCTCGGCTAGACTTGTGAAAATCGACATAAAGGCAACAAGCACCCGGAGCGGCGTCCCTCGCTTTATCTGTTATCTATCCATAGCAAAGGAGGATGAGCTCATTCCTATATCAAGGGCATCGGTGCGAAGTGGCTGCAGATTGTCCTCGTCAGAATTTGAACTCGACTCTCCGATTTCGTTTAGCATGCTGCTAACAGCTTTTCCATTGACAACACCCGAACTCGATCTACCGATTACTTATTCCTTGCTGGTGACCGTTACACCACTCTGCACCTCTAAGTTCATCCTTCTTTTGGTTTGTTTAGCCATGCAATGAATTTCGATCACTTTATTGATCAGTTTGTTTTTATAATTTGATAGAAACCCTCAACCAAAACTGTCACCAAAACGATCAACATACGACTCCTTAGTTTTCAAAAGGGTCTAGATGGCTTGAAAGCTATATATGTATCACGCGTACAGGCCGCACAGATGGAGCTAGAGGGCTGAAATTTTAAACATTAACTCCTCATTATGTCTAGAAAAAAAAACTTTTTTTTCCGTTTTTGTTCTTTTCCGGATTCCTCCCTACCCTAAATAGGCTTTCAGGTGGGGTTCAATTTTCAATGCAAGTTCATCCTAAATTAGTCCCTTAGTTAGTGTCCGGCAGCATCTGCACATCTTTTCTTTTTTTTCTTTTTTTTTTTTTTCTTTTTTTTTGAAAATTCAGTTTTTTTTTCTACAATGATCATTACCCAGCAAAAGGTGAGAGATGTAACTCATCCATTGATCGCCCTTTCTTTTTCTTTTTTTTTTTCCAATTTTGAATTGTTCACCCCCAACTCGGCGTGCCGCCAAAAGACTTTGGTCACGTGACGATTTCTATTGAGCGACTAACCAGACCTGTGTCCTTTAAAATCATTCGTGGTGGCGTTCAAATGGTGATAATTATGTCTGATTACAATAGTCTCCTGTAAAAAGAAAAAAAAAATAGTCAAAATAAGTCAGATTCAGAGTTTTGTGTATACAAAACTAAAAACTAATTGGACTCAACAAACGGTCGCGCAGCGGTTGAACAGAGATCGGGCCAACTAATTACTTTCAGAATACAGCAATTGTAAGTGAAACTGGAAAGCACCCAGAGATCGCATACCCCTGACAACGCCATTGATTGTAAAAGTAGGGTCGCCAATTTGAATATTGTTTGTTTTTTTTTTGTTTTTGTTTTTTTGTTTTTTTGCTTTGTTTTCTTCTTTCGGATTCGTGAGTCTAGTGTTGACAATATTCAAATAATTTTTTTCTTTATGTTATAATGTCCAGTGTAGCCAATTGGGATGGATTTTTTGGGGGGGGGTTCAATTCGAGTGTGACTTCCAGAATCGAAAAACTGAAAAATCACATCTAAATTGGTAACCCTGACTAAAAGGGGAGGTTACATTAAAAAAAATTATAAAATTCTCTCCAAAATTTAATTAATTCTTTGTAGGCCCATTTTCGACCTTTCCACGCAACGAAATTGAGATTCATTGAGAACTTTAGGAGATATTGTGCGGACAAAGAGACAGGCAGTGGGACGGACGGACAGACAGCCAGAAGTGAATACATATACCTCTTGCAACGTTGTTGGCAAATGTAAACAATGATGTGAAGTTGACTATGGGGTGCACACAAGGGGGTCACGGGAAAGATGTAACTTGAATTACGAAAAGAATCCGTCATGCGTGGGAAAATAAAGAATTTAATGAAGTAACAAAAGTTAATTAGATGTATTGTTGTAATAGATTACATTTTTGGAAGATCGTTGCTATACAAAATAAGTTTCATAGGTATTCAGGAAGGTTTTGCAGTGTAAGTAAACGAATGAAGAGACTGTTAGAGAGGTGGAAAGACTGGGCTACGCTAATCTTTCAATTAGAGAAGACTCCTGTGCTTTGAAAAGCAACATTGGAAATTCTGGCTTTTACGTGGGCTTGAACCTTGGAGTAAAAAATATATAACTGTCTCTTCTACCAAACAGGCTCTTGGATATTAGTGATCTTGAGCAAAGCATTAGTAGAGCATCCCGGGACGAGTCACCAGTATTTTTTTAATTTTATTTTAACCCTGTGTTTGGTGCCCAAAATGTATATATGAAGGCTAAGATAGATAAATACAGATGTTCATACACATATAGATACATACATACTGAAATCGGTATATATATACATATAAACATGTGAACATACTGAGATTGGTTGATAGATAGATACATATATTCATTCGTATGAACATACTGAGATACATACATACATGCAAACGTACTGAGGTTTATAGATAGATAGATAGATACAGACAGACAGACAGACTGAAATAGATAGATAGATAGATAGATAGATAGATAGATAGATAGATACATACATACATACATACATACATACATACATACATACATACATACATACAAACGTACTGAGGTTTATAGATAGATAGATAGATAGATAGATAGATAGATAGATAGATAGATACATACATACATACATACATACATACATACATACATACATACATACATACGGACAGACTGAGATATGTAAATAAGTAGATAGATAGATACAGACAGACAGACAGACTGAAATAGATAGATAGATAGATAGATAGATAGATAGATGGATAAATAAATACATACATACATACATACATACATACATACATACATACTGAGGTTGATCCATTGATAGATAGATAGATAGATAGATAGATAGATAGATAGATAGATAGATAGATGGATAGATAAATACATGCATACATACATACATACATACATACATACTGAAGTTGATCCATTGATAGATAGATAGATAGATAGATAGATAGATAGATAGATACATACATACATACATACATACATACACACATACATACATACATATGAACTAAGATAAATAGATACATGAATTAGCAGATACATATACATGAACATACTGAGATAGATATACATGTATATAGATAGGTACATAGTTAGATAGGTACATAGATCGATAGATAGATGACTCACTCTATGTGCATATGTTATAATCAGTCGTTGAAGGAGAATTCCTCCGTCTGTCTCAATAGACAATGAAACGACACTGAAGTGACTCCTTCCAGGATACAAGCCTGGGCGAAGCATATGGAGATCCTGGGATACCCAGTCGATGGAATTTCTTTCTTGGTCTCGTGTAGTTCAAAGGAAATGGGTGTGGTACGTTTGGTATCACTTTGACAGCAGGAGTTGCCGACAGGGCGTCAACCACCCGAAAGAAATTCCTCTACCAGGTTTGGACTTCGAGTTGTCTGTCTCCTAGACTGGTTACCTTCCCGAAGCTTGAGAGAGCCCAGTCTGTCCCCTATTTCATCCATAGCAGGGAAAGAAGAGTTTGAACTCGGTTCAATCGATTTCATTATTCATTGTCAACCGTCACACCACTTACATCTCCAATGTACGTATGGTTGTTAAGATGATCAGCCATTAACAACCGGGTTCATTTGTGTACGTTTATTTTCTAACAAGAAAATTCCATTAGTTTTGTAAAGAAAGGTCTACAATCAATTTATCCTAAAATATTTAGATAAAGGAAATTTTATCAAGAAGTCAGAAAATTCACAGTAACCATGAATTGTCCATGAAAGCAAAAAACAGTATCTTATATAAGTAAGATGTCTTCCGACTTATTCTCAATAAATGTTATTATCTATTAGTTCTGAGAACCTTGCAACGTTCACATTACAGATTCACACACAACATCACGTAGAGAGATCACTAAACAG
This sequence comes from Thysanoteuthis rhombus, assembly GCA_963457665.1. Lineage (NCBI taxonomy): Eukaryota > Metazoa > Mollusca > Cephalopoda > Oegopsida > Thysanoteuthidae > Thysanoteuthis > Thysanoteuthis major. The sequence continues at coordinate 48,882,380 of OY735216.1, read as the reverse complement.
CACAGCATATTAGAGAGAAAACAGGAGTCGGGGATAACAGCGAACCCATTATAAAACTCAAACAGCAATGGGCTGGCCATTTTGCAAGAATTTCAGACAACCATTGGACATCAAGACTCACAACGTGGATCCCCAGAGATCACGTGCGAAACTGTGGTCGGCAAAATGTAAGATGGTGAGACAAACTAGATAAGTTCAGAAAGTATTGGCTTGTGCAATGCCCATGATGGAGAGGTCTGGCGAATCCTGGGGAAGGTCTATGTCTAACGACGGATGATGATGATGATGATGATGATGATGATGATGATTATGGTGATGATGATTTTTCTAACAAGGTTTGTTTAATGGGGGATTGTTTATCCACATTTTATTTCGTTAGTTTTGCCATACTCCCATCAATTAGTGAATTCCATAATAAATCGATAGAGGTATTCATTTTCATAGTTTATCTACAACTGTTTTAACACACACGCGCACATACATATCTTGACATTTAATGCCTTCGTTAACTCTATTACCATATTGTTCGCAACTTAATATTAACAGCTGATTACTAAACAGCAAAAGAGGAAACAAAACGTGAAATGAGAAAAAGAATACGCTTGCTGTTAATGAGATTAAACCACGCCCACTAAACTTTTTCCACCAATCAGAAAAGTCAAAGTAAAAACGCTTTTTTTAATCGCAAATCTGATGCTTAATATAAAACAAAGTTATTCCAGGTCTAGCTAGACTTTTTAAACATTTTATAAAACCCGAAGGCAATCTGCGAATTCTGAATAATGATGAAATAATGATAATAATTATATTAGTCCTTGTTTTTCCACACTCTACGTGTATCATTCATATATATATATATATATATATATATATATATATATGAACAAAATCTCGTATGAGGTAGGCACCAAGATCCTAAAATGTCGGTAAAACAATAATGTGTCTTCCTTCAATATAAAAGATAAAACAGAACTCAATATAAACCGAAATGACAAGCAAAAACATGAGCTATCATTGATACCTTTAAAAATCAAAAATTGAGATATAAATATAAATATGTGTGTGTGCATGTGTGTGAGAGAGACTGGGGATAGAGCAAAGATATTTCAACCTATACACACATTATATACATACCGGTTGATTTGTTCGGTTGTAATAGTTGGATGAATTTCTATTACGCACTTATACTTGAAACATATATGCACATAAACTTGTAAGTTTTTAAATGTGTATACGTATTTATTTTCATATACCTACAAATCAAGAAATTCGTTTATTTAAAAGATGTGTACTTACAGAAGAGATCATTGGAAAAAAATTTCTGTGAGCGTAAAGATGATGACGTAAGTTCTACTCTTTTGTTGTCTTCAAAGCTGATCAAAGGTCGAAAGAGAGGAAGGATGATGTGGACAGCAGCTAAAGTATGACTAACTGCTGTAGCTGACATACAGACACGGTTGTGTGAGTTTATCAGGAAAACGTAAGTTTTAGACTCTTCCTCCCACTAAAGCTGATTAAAGAGAGGAAGACTTATGTGGCCAGCAACTAATGTATGACCGACTTCAGTGTGCTGTATCTGTGTGTAAGTTTGAAAAGAATACATGGGTGTTAGCATATATATATATATATATATATATATATATATATATATATATATATATATATATATACGTATGTGTGTGTGTGTATGTGCTAGAGAGAGAGAGAGGAATAGGCTGTACAGTGTATGCAGTGTATTTCCAATAAATCCAACTGAAAAAGGGAAATACTAAACGGGGCAGTTCTTGTTGCCCTCAAGGCCTCCAGCATCGTATGGTTGTCAAGAAATAACAAAGATTGGTTCGAAGGGCGTAACGTAGTAAAAAGGCCGTTGTTAGCCATAAGTATGACAGTCTTCTGAGTAAGTCTATTTTCATGTACAGAGCAGAGGAGTACGCTAACTAAAGCAACAAAAATTTTAAAATTTTAAAAAACTGAACAAAAAAAAATTGAAAAATGATAAAGAAAAAAACAAAGTATTGGAGGCCTCCTTGGAAACGTCGTAAGTTCCAGACACCTGAATGATTATGAATTGCGTTATATTATATAGAAATTCTTATTTGAAACGATCTCCCGTCGTTACATGGTTAATGTATCACTCGAACAAGACAACGTAAATAGAATAAACAATTGAAGAAAATGAGGCGACTGCAGGGATTGAACCTGTGAGCAATAGAGAAGCCCTTTCAACGTAGTGCTGCTCTTACCATTGAGCTAATCAGTTTTATGTTATGAGCTGCAATTTATAATAGTGTCTAATTAAGAAATGGATAAATGAACCGACAGTATGATTTCAAATTGTGTCATATATTATACTGAGATTATATTTTAAATGATCTGATTATTTCACAATCCCAGCAGCAGCCCCATTTTCTTTAATTGTTTATTCTATTTAGGTTGTCTTGGCCAGATGATACATTCACTGTGTAATAAATGGGAGATCATTTCAAATATAGTGTCAATATAATATATATAACAATATATATATATATATACACACACACACACACACACACATATATATATATATATATATATATATATATATATATATATACACATATATCACTGAAATTTGTGTTGAACATGAAATACTAGCTATTCACCGGTTTTTCCCACATAAATGTAGTTAATTAATTAATAGCTCTACTTACTTTATTTAATATTGAGCACTGTGATTAAATATCATCAACAATAAATAAAAATTATGTTTCTCCATTTTGTAATTTTACTAATGACTGAAGATATTACGGACTATATATATATATGTGTGTGTGTGTGTGTGTGTGTGTGCGTGTGTGCGTGCGCATTCTATACTTATGCGGGAAATATTTTCAAAAACTTTAATGAAATACCCCAAAGACAATCTTAACTTGGCAAATATTTAAACATGTTTGGATAATTATCATTTATATTAAAGTATGGTAATTATATGGAAATGTAGGGAGGAAAACAAAATAAAACAGGTCTGGTTAGTCACTCTATAGAAACCGACACGTGATCAACGTCTTTTGGCAGCATGCCATGTTAGAGGTGATCAATTTAAAAATTGGGAAAAGAGGTTTGATCAATGAATGATACTACTCTCCCTTTTTGTTGGGCAGTGATCATAAAAAGTCAGAATTGAGAAGAGACAAAAAAAAAAACAAGCGTGATACCAAGGGATCAATTTAGCATATATTTACAATCCAACACTAAAAACCCAGGGGTGGGGGTATTTTCAACAAAAATAAAACATGATAAGGTGTAAGTATTCAAATATTTAGGGTCCTGGCTACATTTTTGCGGTTTGCACGTGCGATATATAAATGACTAGCCAAGCAGCAAGACCAACTTTTAAAATCAACCAAAATAAATAAAAAAAACTATGTCGACAATCTTGGTGACAGTTCTAGATAATGGTTTCTAATTAGAAAATAAAAACCTTTTGGTTGATTTGTTGAATATTCTTCTCCCAGCACCAAATATGGCTGACAGAAAAGAATAATCACGTGATGATTAGTTTTTGAATAATCTCATCCGCAGACAACTAATTTTTTTTTTTGCCTCTTTTTATGTGTGTGTATACATGTAATAGTTTTATACAAAATGATTCCGATTCGTTTTTCGGTTTAATTGCCTTCGATGGAGGCTGTGTAATTTCTTGGTGTTATTTGAAAATATCTTATCAAACAAGTAGGGGAAAAATTTCGGCCAATTACAATAATTTCCGAAAGATTAGGCCCGTGTAGATACAGAGCTTCTCACGAATATATGAAAGATTTAATACTATACGCATACCAACATACGTAAGTACATTTGTAATTCCCTTGCCTAAGGATGGAAAAACAAATTTTAGACAACGTTTACTCATTTTTAAACATAATCTCCTTCTCAGTCGTTGCAATGTGATTAATATTCATCACATGCCAGTAAATCCAAAGTACTTATGCTTGCTTTCTGTGGCTATATGCGACCTTTCAGGTAAACTGTGTACTCGATCATAGAAGAACGATTCCAGTTTTGATATGGCTGGGTCCTCCTGAAATTTTTTTATATCACTTCTAGATAGATAGATAGATAGATAGATAGATAGATAGATTGATAGATTAAACATATCGTGGTAGATACATACATATATGCATGTGATCAGATGGATAGATAGATAGATAGATTATGAGGTCAAGAAATATAATACCCAAAGAGAACTGATTTTAACTTTTAAACCTCTGACAGACGTGTTGCATACATATATATGTGCGTGTGTACGTGTATATTTACATATATATATACATATATTAATGTATATATATACATATATTTATGTATACATGTAACATATATATACTTGAGTATACACACATATACTTGAGTATATATATATATATACATATATATATATATATATATATATATATATATATATGATTGTGTGTGACCTTGCTCGAATACCTGGATGTAATTAGCTCTCAATCGACGGCGGTTTCCATTTCATTTGCTTGGGCAGTAGACCGCGTAATTACATCATATATATATATATATATATATATATATATATATATATATATATATATATATATATGTATGTGTGTGTGTGTATATATATATACATATATGTGTGTGTGTGTGTGTGCGCGCGCGTTTGTCACAATACACTCACAATTTGTTTCCATATATATGCTCACGCACTGAACCGATACACATATGAATAATTCGCCTGGTGGTCATCATTATCACAGAGATGTCTCGGGTCTAATTATAATCTGGACGTTCAATTTACTCCAAGGTTAATAAGGACACTCTTGTCTTGTTTGTAAGGTCATGGGACGTAATCTCTGGCCTTTAGCAAAAACTGATTGGCCGTTCTGTCATATAATGTTTGCTTTTTTCATACATCATGTCTTCCATTTCGTTCTGACTTGGATCGTTTACAAATTCGAATCTATTGTGGGTTATTGTATCTCCAACTTTTCCACTTAAAGTTTTTTTCGTCTCTCCCACTTATTAATGTGTAAACCTCTTCTCCTTCTTCTTCATCTCTCGATTTTTTTTGTATTTTTCATTCATCTCATTTTATTGCTATTTCATTTTTTTTTTACGTCCGCAGGCAGAATTGGAAAGGGTATATGTATTCACTCATGTTTTTTCTATTGAGCACACAATATTTCCAAAAGTTCTCAATTAATTTCAACTTTGTAGAATGGTCGGCCATGAACTAAGGAAGAAGCAATTTACTTTTGGAGCTGAGAGTTTCGATGAAATTTCGTGGAACGACAAGCCATAGGCTAGAGGGAAAAATCATCGAATTATGGATCCAGGAATATATTTATCGATTGAGAGGTATTTTAAGTATATTAAGACAATGGTCCGAAACATCGGAAATTGAAACGTACACAGTTGCGTTCTTTGCATCGTAGCAATATATGATTTTCATACTCTTTTAAGTTAAAGTTGACGGAGGTATGTACAGTCTGTAGTAGGTGCGAGTTGCCTAACAGAAGAGAGGTTGCTAAAGCGAGTGGGAACACCGCCTGAGACAGTTGCTCATAGAAAATGTATGAATCTCTTCCCCCAACTATGGATAATCAACAGGGCAGACTGGGCTCTTTAGCCTTTGTGTGGCAACCAGTCTAGGAGACCAACAACTGTGAATACAACCTGGAAAAGTCCAACGTTTCGTTCAGAGTCGTTAGAGGCTGGCGACGGATAGAATGGGAAACGTGTTCCTGAAATGTGCGTTTGATCCGGCTCTACTGACGGGTAGAGGATTATAACAAAATTGCCCGAGTAAGATAAAAAAAAAAGAGTATCCATAGCTTGCATTGATGAAGCACCGTAGCCCATGCGAGCGACAGAACTGATTACATAAAAAAATATCGAAAACTGTGTTTTTTTAAATGGTTCTAAAAATGAACACCAGCACAAGATTCAGGCATTGTTGGTCCAAAATGATCATACAGACCTCCAAAACAGAAATTTTTTGAAAGAAAAAAATCGTTTTTAAATGGTGTGTAGTGGTGTACTCAGGTTGTACCCCCAGAAAGGGGGCCAGGAGCACCCGAAGACACAAACACACACGTTTGGCTAGTTGATCGGAGGATTATTTGTGGGGCTGCGGTCATTCAATAAAAATGAAGGGACAGAACAACACGACTGCTGTCTCCATTTAATTACAATGCCTTAAGTACAAGCGGACACACACCCAATTTAAAAGCATAAAACAGCACAAATCATTCTTTTATTGTCTGCTGTAGAACATGGACCTCCCCTAGGATTTGCCACATCCTTCTATCGTGGGCGTCACAGAGCCAATATTTTTTCAACCTGTCCATGTTATCTCGCCATCTCATATTCTGCAGGCCTTGGTTCCACATTTGATCTCTGGGGATCCGTGTTGTGAGTCGTGATGTCCATCGGTCGTCTACCATTCTTGCAACATGGCCAGCCCATTGCTGTTTGAGTTTCCTAATGGTTTCTATGACGTTTTTGACTCCTGTTTTCCCCCAAGATATTGAGCTGTCTTATGGTGTCTTCATCTGATGTTAAGCATAATTCTTTCATGTGCATGTTGCATGGTTCTCAGTTTGAGGGTTAGTCTCTTTGCTAGGTTCGATGTTTCAGCTCCATGGGTGACTATCGGGGGGATGTATCGGTTGTATACTCTCTTTTTAGGGACTAATGAGATCTTTCTGTTCTTGAAAGATGGGTTTGTACTTAATCTCAACTACTTTGATTGTGCCTACTTTTGTTATTTTCTTTCTTATTGAAAAACCCTCAACCAAAACTGTCAACAAAGGTTTCTTCAGTTTCCAAGTTAGTCCGGCTGGCAGGTTGGTTAAGTAAACATCACGTGCAGAGGCCGAATCAGTGGGGAACAGAGTTGAACAATTTACTCCTTATTATGTCCAGAAAAAAACTATTTTTTATTTGAAAATCCGCCCCATCCCCAAGAAATATATTTTTATTCTGGAGTTTCAAAAGACAATGAGAAAAAATCGTGCTAAATTGATCTTTTGGCTTGTGTTTGGCCACATTTACGTCTATTTTTTGAAAATTCCAAACTTCTTTAATGATCACTGCCCAACAAAAGGCAAGAGAAGTAACTTATCTACCGACCACCCCTTTATTCGATTCTTAATTAGACACCTTCAACATAGCATGCAGCCAAAAGTCGTAAGTCATGTGACGGTTTCTATTGAGTGACTGACCAGTTCTTAATTTCTTTTTCTTCTTCTTTCTTGAAGTTCAATCGTTATTATCATTACTTTTTTATAAATACTTGTAAAATACCTGTTGCTTTGCTAATCGTATACTTAGATGTGGAAGTATGAATGACTATATCTGAGGAAAACTTATGGTGTCATCATCATCATCATCAGTCTTTTATCGTCCATTGTTGGACGTAGACCTTCCCCAGGATTGGCCACATCTCTCTCTCTCTCTCTCTCTCTCTCTCTCTCTCTCTCTCTCTCTCTCTCTCTCTTGGAGCCAATACTTTCTGAATTTGACTTGTTCGTCTCTCCATCTTGTACTCTACCAGCCTCGATTTCGCATGTGATCTCCGGGGATCCATGTTGTGAGTCGTGATGTCAATCAGTTGTCTGTCAATCTTGCAACATCACCAGCCCATTGCCATTTAAGTTTTCTAATGGTTTATATGATATCTCGGATTCCTGTGTTTTTTCTAATATACCGTGCTGTCTTGTGATCTCTCCATGTAAGGTTGAACATGATTTTTTCATGTACGCGTTCTATGGTTCTCTGTTTGAAGGTCAATCTTTTCGGTTCTATGTTTCAGCTTCATGGATGACTATAATTTAACCTGTTGGATTCGAAACTTTGAAAAGTCGAGGTCCCCTTTTATTAAAGGAATGTCCTGGTAGACCCCGATTTTTTTATCATCTAACTTTCAGACTTCTAGATTAATGAATTACTATAATAAGCTACTTCTGACCTTCGAACACCATTTTATATCAAATGGACTACATTTGTTCGATTCCTAATGTATGGCACAAGTCCGAGTGCAGTAATTATGATCATCGATAGCTGTACGAGGGTTGATGTTGTTCCTCCACCAAAAGGTTCCAAATACCAGATTCAATATTTAACATGTTAATTTTTATGTTATGTTCAGCATTCAGTCAGTTTTGTTTTTTTTTTTTTCTCTATACGGCAACGTAGAAAAAGTCAGCACACAAAAGTAAGTTCTACAAAAGAGCTCGATCATACTGATTCCAAATTCATGGTATTAATTTAAATTTTCAACTGCAGAGCCCCGACCCAAGTTTCAAAACCAATGCTTTAACATATTACCCGATTAATCTATCCTGATAGTGATCGAGAAAATCATTTTTCTTTAATAACGACCAAGAATAACGCCATAAAGCTATATAAAAGCTAAGATGAACAAAGGGCAAAGGAATAGGAAATGTAGATGAAGATGAGATAGTCAACATATTGAGCGACTGTGGCGAATTGGTTTTTAACGGCTTCGCATCATGCTACGAAAGGAAAGCGACTTGGATTGCTAAATAGAGAGGTGAAGAGAATATAGTTTTGTTTTGTTTTTGTTTTTGTTTTTTTCAAAGGTACATAAGATAGAAAATACTAATAATACGTCCATTCGTATGTTTATTTTTTGAAGGGACGTAACCTTTCCAATAATAGTATTGATGAGTTGCGTCCCTTGTATAAGTATCTCTATTGTCTACGTATATAAAATGCAATATGTATCCATATATTTGATACATGCCGACATTTTAACTGCACGGGGACTCTAGCATATGGTATAAAACCTGATGAAGAACAGAGAAATTGATTTACACCGTACATGAAATAGAGGAACGTTAGATATCAGTTCAAATGATGGCGAATGGCCTGGGTGGTGTTTGTGGCTACATGAAATAGCAGGTATCGAGATTCTATTTTTCAAGGCACATAACCCTACGACCATGGATTGGTGTTAAAAAAAAAAGATGAACGATAATCGACGGTTAAAGCTATCGCAGACGTCTGTTCCAGAGTGAGGTTTTAGTGAAGCCATCAACGGAAACATTATTAGTTATTTACAAAAACAACAGCAACAACAACTGTAACATCAGCAAAAACAACAACACCGTTGGAAACAAAAACCAAGTCAGAAATGAATAACAAGACTGGCTGCTTCAGGGTCAAAGTCAACTCATATTTCTATTCCGACTGAAGACGATTACTGAAACTTTTCTATTATCGTATATATAATAGATATCATAATAGATATTGAACATCAAACGTGGTCATCAAAGATAGCGAAGGGTTCTGCCATTTATATATATATATATATATATATATATATATATATATATATATATATATATATATATATATATATAACTATTGTGTCATCCACAGACAGCTGTTTTAATGTATTACATCTCTTCAGTGTGTCTGTAGACTTTATTCCATCCAGTACCGCGAGGCAGAATTGAAACCGATATTGAGGCCGATATCCTACCTCTGGACTACGGAACTGGGTGGTCAGTAAGGCTGAATTTAAGCGATTTATTCATTTTATGCAGAAACTCCTCATCCACCAGGGTGCTCTATTCCTATGGAAGAGCATTGCATAAGCTTACAATGTATGAGTTACCTCACTTAAAGAGTGCTCAACCCTGAATAGAGGAACATTAATTATTGTGTCATCCACGGACAGCTGTTTCGATGTATTACATCTCTTCAGAGCGGCTATAGACTTTATTCCATCCAGTATATGTGTGTGTGTGTGTGTGTGTGTGTGTGTGTATGAGCTTGTTTGCATGTTTGTTTGTTCCAACGCCCTGGGCCATTCTACGGACTAGAAAATTGACATCAGTACTTCATTCAACTACTAAAAAAAAAGCAGGATGTTTTTTTCTTTTTACGTTATCGGGGTCTTATTCTGGGGGATTTATTGATAATACCTAGATTCTGAAGAATCTATTTTACTCTATTTTACATGCTTTTCGGTGGAAAACACCAGCGATGTCATTAATAGCATTTCTTTCTGACCATATCTATTTTTCGATGGAATTTTGACGCTATGGTTGGTCAATTGTTGACTGTGATGGTGACTATATTGATGGCGACTGCATCTATTTATTTAGAATAAAATGATCCCTTGTGTAACTGTATGATAAACTTTCGTTAACATTTAAGACTAAGAATCAGTATGACTGCCCGCAAGCAATCAGTTTGGTTGTGAGTTCAAATCCCCGTTGGGGGATGTGGATTTTACACATCGGTTTACATCCCACATTTTGGCGAGGATTGTTCTTCTTGTTCTTGTTACGGTAGGAAAACAAAGTCGACTTCTGTTTTGGTGCTTGGCATAAAAAAAAAAAGAGGAAGAAAATGGATGATGATGATGATGATGAAACAAACAAAGAGGAGGCCGACAAACAGGAGAGAGGGAAGGAAAAAGAGAGAAAAGGTCTGGTTAGTCACTCGATAGAAACCATCACCTGACTAACGTTTTTTGGTTGCATACCTTGTTTGGGGCAATCAAATGAAAAAGAGAAAAGAAGTGATAAGTAATTAAGTTCCTTCTCCCGCCTCTTGTTGTGCAATGATCGATAAAAAAAAGTCTGAATTTTTTTTCAAAGCGGACACATTAAGTGATCAATTTAGTATGAGCTAACATAACAAATTGGAAGATCAGAAGAAAACTTCTTTCTAGAGATAGTAAAGAGTAAATGCTTAAATTTTCAATACCTCAACTCAACTGGTGTAGCCTGTACGCGTCACACACGCTTATATATATATATATATATATATATATATATATATAGCCAGAGTGACTTGAAAACTGGAGACACCTATGTTATGCTCTCAGTCTTGGTTGATGTTTTCTAATATTGGAAGATGATCTAATAGTCGCGAAACGTATAATTAGAAAGCACTCAGAGAGCGCACACAACTGTCAACGCCATACTTTGACTTGAAACTGGATGAGAATCGGTCCATACGTAGCTACGATACCAGGGATGTAATTGTGTAGGTTCCGATTTTCTATATTCTGGACTATTGTCCTAATCTATTGGGTGTGGAATCTATTAGGCGTGCGAAACCGACACTAACAGAATACAAGATGGAGAGATGAACTAGACAAATGCAGAAAATACTGGCTCCGCAACGTCCATGATAGAGAAGAGTGGCGGATCCTAGGGATTGTCTATGTCCTACGACAGACGATAAAAGACTGATGATAATGATGATGATGATTGTTACCTTCAAGTGGAAGAGTCCACTGTTATGCTGCTCATCATATAAATAGATTATCAATTTATGAATAGTCTTTCCTTTCATATCATTTTTTGTCAAACTCCAGTCCAAAGCCCCAACATAACAACGACAATCCTCGCCTAATCCCAGGCAGTTCCGTCTTGTCAAACCAAACCGATATATAAAATCCCTACGTATCCATACTGTGATTTGAAATTGTGACCATGCGAATGGTAGACGGATCTCTCACCAACTGAGACGAACCGACAAGTCTTATATATCTACTAAAATATATTACAAATACGCGCGGACCTATTTCATTCTGATAAATGGATCGATCGAATTTTTTTTTAAATATACATTTTCATATTCTTTTAATTGTTATAAACGTAATATAGATGTTGCAGTAAATGTCTCCAGTCGGAACGGAAGTGTAGTTTCGTCAGGCATGTTAGTTGATTTTTTTTATCGCAATGGTTGACAATGCTTCATCTAATATAAAATGAATAAAGCTTTCTGTTATCTCTTTCCTTTTTTTCGTGGCCGTATGAAACGCAGTTTTTGTCCGGGGTTTTTCAAATATCCAAGATTGATGAAACTCATTGGTTGTGTCAGGAGAAGTCTGACAAGTTCAAAACCCTGCCAATGAATGACGTGCAAGAAGAGAAGGTGACGGTATTCTACGCACTTCCAAGCCCCTTGATGATGAAGGAGATCTAATGAGATCGGAAGCTACAGAAAGAACTTGAAAATCAGACCATAGATGTGCGAGTTCCCTGCTATGCATTTTCAGTCATGCAGCAATACCTTGAATTGTGTAGTTTTTGATTTGTGTAGGTTTTGATGTGACTAAGTATGAGTTGAATGAGCCAATGCATTAAATTATGATAAGACCTTGAAGAGTCGAGTTTCGGACCTTATGGAACATTTTGGAACAAATTAACCGCACTATTCAAGGTATGCCTGTAGATAGAAGGGGTTAAAGGAAACGAGGGAGGGGGAGAGTTTTTCAGTATGTCAGCCTGTATACTAGTCAGTCAGCAACCCTGGTGATGGCCATCGGTTCTCGAGATGCATCCACAAAGACGACAAAGAAAACAAGAAAGCACCCTGAGAGCGCATACATCTGCCAACGCCGTACATTAACTAATAATGGAAAAATATCTCTTAATCAAAAACTATATATCCTGGATCCGAAATTCAATTGATTCTTCTTCAACCCATTATCCACACTTCTGTAAAAAAAAAAAAGATTTCAAGTGAAATTCATTGAAGTGTAGGCTTTAGGATGAGGAAAGGATTGATTTGGGGCAAAACGAAAGAAACTTGTTTTAACTATAGTCAACCCTGCATCTCCTACACAATAGGTCTTCCGACAAGATCACAATGAATTTCATTTCTTTGAAATTCATTGTGATCTTGTGGAGATATTGTGTGGAGATGCAGGGTTGACTATAGTAAAACAGTTTCTTCGGTTTGCCCCCAAATCAATCCTTCCTCATCCTAAAGCCTACACTTCCAGAAAATTTCACTGAAATCCATTGAGAACTTTTGGAGGTAGTGCGTTGACATGTAAGTAAGATTCATTGCGGGAAAATGTACATGGATCCATCCCAGCTCAGAATTTCTTTGCGAAGTTTTGAAAATATTGCGTGGACAAACGGACAGACATACTAACAGATGGACACAAGTGAGTTCTTTCGAACATTCTAGAAAGGAGAAAAATAGAAATGTGTAATCAGAAAGTAGTGCAGCAGCAGACTTGATTCAATTTGAGCCTACAGACCTTTCACTCTGTTAGTTCTCTCTTTGGTTAGTACATCTGTGTACTTGCAAAATCCGCAAAATGGTAAGTATACATACCCATAAACTGAAGTATAAGCCTTGACTCCAACCCCGAGCCTAAACCCTCAGCATCAACACTAAACCCTATCCCTCTAACACTGTAACTTTATTTGCTCTCTCTCTCTCTCTCTCTCTCTCTCTCTCTCTCTCTCTCTCTCTCTCTCTCTCTCTCTCTTATAACCTCCTAACTCTTGTTTGGTCTCTCTGTGGTTAGTACATCTCCGTACTTGCAAAATCTGTGATACCAAAATGTATAAACGGTACGGAGATTTCTGATCAGGTGGAGATAGTGATCATGACGGTGGTGGTGATGATAATGCTTGTAGAGCTGATGGTGATGATCGTGACGGTGCAGCTGCTGCTGATGATGCTGATAATGGTTGCATTGCTGACAGTGCTAAAGGAAATAAGGGACACTTCATATTGAATTGTTTCATTATTCCTTGGCGCTGGACAAAAGTTATTAAGTCGCCAAAGAAAATCAATACAGAATAGAAATAATAACAATTGGCAACAAAAAGTAACGAAGAAGCAAGGAGCACGGGGCTAACACTGTGGTACAACGGCAAGACTACTTTTAAACAGAACCACTTCACCTGACGTTGTTCATAGATCTTAGATCAGAGGTCAAGAGTTGGGGACGTCGGTTGGCCGCCGGTAACAGAAATGGTGAAAGTCAGAAGATTTAGACTGGAAATTGCAAAAGGGAGAAAAATGAATTATTCCTTATAAGTCGTTTGTCTTCGCTGGTGACATAATATTCCTGTTTTCACCTACGACGAACGTCACCAAGTCTACATGAACCAATTTTTCTTTCAGACTAAATTGAAAAAGGTTGGAAGCATCCACAGAGAGAGAGGGTGAGGCTAGAGAGAGAGATATATAGTTAGGCAGAAAGGGGATGGGAAAGGCAAGAGAGAGAGAGAGAGATGGGTCTATGAGAACCAAATTCACTTTTTGAGACCAAATTGAAAAAAAAAGTTGAAAACATTCATAGAGAGACAAGAGAAAGAGAGGCTGCCAGTTGCTTGCGAAGACGGGTTCTGGCCTTAAACGAGAGAGTGGGAAAAGAAAGAACCTGCTTGCTGCACGCAAAGTGAAGAGGAACGAAAATGTTTGAGGAGGAAAGTCTATGAGGTCTATGAGAGCTAAATTCACTTTCTTTCAGACCCAATTTCACTTCAGTCAAACTCTCAAATTCTACAATTTTGTTGAAATTGTCATGGAATTTTGTATTTTCCATGAATTATTAAAATTTGATGAAATTCTGTGATTTTGCCAATAATATTAGGAGCAAATCTCAAAAATTGAGTAAACAGCGTCACAAGTTTTAAATAGAGTCTCTTTTTGTTTCTCTTCAAGCTTATTTGTTGATAAGGAACATAATCAGATCAGCATTTAACGGAACCTGTTTATACCATTTCGCAGGCAAATAAAAATATGGCAGGCAAATTTAAGAGACTGGAGAACTAAACCCAATTCTCCTTTCAGCGTGTTTCTACTTCTCTCTGAATTTGAAATCTTCATTTCCCCTCTTGAAATCTTCGTCCAGCTTTTGTTTACACTTGTTTTAATTTTTTTGTCTTTCAAAAGTTGTTCTTGTGACTCCAACAAGCGGTTGAATTCATGGAAGGTTTTCCTCAGATCTCCACGTGTGCCACGATTCAAATGGTTTTTCCTCGAATTTTTGTGCCACGATGGAAACACGTTTTCCACGTGGTTATACTACAGAGACCAGGGTTTCAATGAATATATATATATATATATATATATATATATATATATATATATATATATAGTGTGTGTGTGTGTGTGTGTGTGTGTGTGTGTGTGTACATATATATATATATATATATATATATATATATATATATATATACTTTACAGGCCATATTTTCGGGTTACTCCCCTCGGGGGACTAGAGCTTGCTCGGGCATGTATTGATCTGCAAGTCTTCCAGACATTTCTTGGGTCTTCGATAGAGAATCTGAACGTACTTCTATTATATTCTTTACTTGAATGTTTCCAATGGCTGACATCAACTACTTCGGCAACTCTTCTAAATGAACATGACTTACGGGCCCAAGCAAAATGAAACTGGCTAATAAAGATCCCCGTACAATTTCTCAAGTCTTTTTCCTTCTTTGCATCATTCTTCAATGGACATTTTCATGATGCCATAAATAGTTTTCAATCGTTGTCCCGACGTTTTTTTCGAGCTCATCTATCGCAAATTCAACCGTAAACCCGAGCTGATACTTGGAACAATGTTAGTTAGCATTTCCGATCTCCCTGCTGATAGATTCTGAAAAAAAACATTTAGCAGGATAGAAAGATACCTGGTTTGATTCATTCAACAATATAATTCAATTGTGGATCGCCTCACAAGATATTAGACGATTTCTTATATTTTCATTACTTCAAGAATTTTTTTATCATTGTTCAGTGATAAACCCTTTGTTCGGCTGATTTTAGAAACTGTCATCGAAAACTGTCATCAAAAATAGTCAACATAGGTTTCTTTAGTTTTCAAGTTGGTTTGGCTGACTGTCTGGCTATGTTAAATCGCACATACAGGCTGTACCAATGAAGCTGAAAAGTTTTTAATTTTCTCACTATGTCTTGGAAAAACTTTTCTGCTTTGTTTAAATTCCCTTCCTTAATGGGTTATCGATGTTGGTGTTCAATTTGCTATGTAAGTTTATACTAAATTGATCCCTCAATTTATGTCATACTCGTCTTTTAGAAATTCGGGCCTTTCTAGTGATTACTGCCCAGCAAAAGGCGAGAGAAGTAACTTATTCATTGATCATCCCTTTTTTCCAATTTTTTAATTGATCACCCACAAAATGGCATGTTACAGTAGACGATGGTTACACAACGCTTTCTATTGATTGGCTAACCAGACCTGTTGTGCTTTTTACGACAAAATTTGGTTCTTCTTACATTAAATGCCACACATGCTAGGTTTCTAGGAAGGGGATTCAAAGGCATGAGCACTACTGTACTTTTACGACGTGAAATTTCACAACGGAAAAGGAAAAGTCCAACATAGCGGCATTACAGTGCCAAGAGTAGTCTGATACAATTCCGATCAATAAAAAATCTATTGAAAACTCTAAATGGAATTGCTTTTAGGGTCTTCCCCGAGGAAACTGCTCATCAGATATTAACCACGTACACGCACGCACACACACACACACACACAAACACTCACATACAAATATGTACAACCATACATGAAAAATATGTATCATAACACTTAGTATATATGATACTCGCATCACATCAAATGCAGTCATACGCTAGTGTACTTGCACACATGTGCACATGTATGATAAAAGTATGTAAACTTATAACTAGTAGAATACATATACGTATATCTGTTAATGCATTGTATTATTTGAAACTCTATCTGTAAATATCCTTCCGTTGTTACACGAAGAATGAGTCACTCGGCGTAGACAGTGTATAAAATAAACAATTGAAGAAAAATGGGACTGCCTCTGCAGGAATGTTTATTCTATCTACGTTGTCTAAGCCAAGTGACTCATTCTTCGTGTAACAACGGTATGTCATTTCAGTTAGAGTTTCAAATATTATAATGAATTCATAAATATTCTGTCGGATTGTATATCCATTTCTTAATAATATGCACTTATATATATATATATATATATATATATATATATATATATATATATATATATATATATATATATATATATATATCGGTTTGTGTGTGTGTGTTGATATACATAAATATGTAGATAGACAAATAGATATGTATATAGATAGATAGATATAGAATTGAGGGAAGAGAGTTTTAGGATCTAAATTTTGCTGGAACCGAATTATTTATGGTAGCGAGTGAATCAACGGCGATTATCAGGAAAAAAAAAGAAATGGTAGCACCTATGTAGCCTAGGTCTGCACTAACCAATGGAGCCACCGAGACTCCGACGGTAGACAGAGGTCAAAATAACACCCTTAACTAATTCATTCTCTTCTCCCATCGCTGGCTGGTTTTATTTATGTTCTGCGTGTCTCAGATCTATGGGTGAATACGTATTTTTACGTATATGAATTATTGCTCCTGAGTCGACAGCATGATAAGTAATGATTATTAGTATCCGACAATGTGAATAAGAAAAGAGTCTTAGGAACCAGATTTTGCTCGAACCGAATTATCCACGGTAGTTAGCGAAACAAAGGCGAAACAGAAGATATATGTATGTATATTCGTGTGTATCATCATCATCATCATCATCATCATCATCATCATCAGTCTTTTAACGTACGTCGTTGGACATAGACCTTCCCTGGGATTCACCACAATTCTCTATAATGGACGTCGCAGAGCCAGTATTTCCTGAATCTGTCCAGTTCATCTTTCCATCTTGTGTTCTATCCATGTTGTGAGACGTGATGTCCATCGGTTGTCTTTCATCCTTGCAACATGGCCGGCCCATTGCTATTTGAGTTTTTTAATAGTTTCTCTGGTGTCTCGGGCACCCGTTTTCTTCCTTATATACTGTACTGTCTCACCATCTCATATTCTGCGGGCCTCAGTTCTGCATTTGATTTCTGGAGATCCATGTTGTGAGTCATGATGTTTATCAGTTGTCTGCCATTCTTACAACATGGCCAGCCCATTACCATTTAAGATTCCTTATGGTTTCTATGATGTCTCGGACTCCTGTTTCCCCCTAATATAATGTTTTGGTTAGGCTCCGTGTTTCAGCTCCATAGGTGACTGTCAGGAAGATGCATTGGCTGTATACTCATCTTTTTTTATACATACCTATAAATAGATAGAGTGAGGGACGAAATGTCTAACTGACAGATAGCCAGTCATGAAAATTGATTGGTTGCCGGTCTCGTAACACCAGAGAAATAATATGAGATAGTTGTTAAGTATCTGTTATTTTGTGAACGGTATGCCAGAAAGAGACTTAAAGTATTGTAGAATCTGAAAGGAAATTCATAGGATTTACCTGAAGCGACTATTCCAACCATTTAACCAAATCTTTCGCTCACAGACATTCGGAAACGAATTCAATTCCACCTCACTTAAGGTTCTTGCTTTTCTTCTTTTCTCCAGGGCCGAGATCAGCCGTTCTCCTTTAGTGGACGTCGTTGCGTTTTATCCCGCACCCTTTTGCGTACCCTTTTGCGTATCCCTACCCTGCTTTTATCTCCCTATTTCTGCCTTCCTCACGATCTGTATGTTTCAATTTCGCTCTCAGAACTTCTCCTCTGGTTCTTAACTTCTCGATCAAGATTTTTTTTCTTTCAAGTGTGCCAGACAGACAAACGGACAATTTGCTTATCATAATACATAAGTGTGAAAGACAGACAGACGGACACATTGCTTATTATGTTATAAAAATATGACGACGGACGAATGGACAGACAGATGGACAGCCACATTGATTATCAAATCGCATTAGCCCAACCAAGCAGGCTACAGATTCTTCTCTCTTTGAGTGTCTATGTGTGTCTCCTGGCGCTCCTTTGTTATATTTTCAGGGCTAGAGCCTTGAAAATTTGCATGAGTTCACCACTAGGCACGATCTAAGAATAATTTTTTCTCTCCGACCTCCAACTAAATGAACAAAGCGAGGAAAGTAAGAAAGAAAACACGAACTTTGGCAAAACGAAGGTCATGTGCAACAACCACGTCGAAAATAAGAACACAATTATCAAAATCGGAGATGCAAAACTGCAGAAAGTAGACCACTACATCTACCTAGGACAACGAATCTCCATGAAACCAACGAAAGAAGAAGAAATCAAGCGAGGAATTGCTGTAGGATGGCAAGCCTTTGGCAGAGCAAGTTCAACCTTTAAAAACAAGAAGATCCCATTAATCCTAAAAAGAAGAGTATACAACTAATGCATCCTCCCGATAGTCACCTTGCGGAACTAAAACATGGAACCTAACCAAGAGACAGACCCAAAGACTGAAAAGCATTCAACGGGCTCATGAGAGAATCATGCTCAACCTCACATGGAGAGATCACAATCGCTTAATATATCAGGAAGGAAACAGGAGTCCGAGACATCATAGAATCTACAAGAAAACTCGAATGGCAATGGGCTGGTCATGTTGCAAGAATGGCAAACAACCCATGGACATCACGACTCACAACATGGATCCCCAGAAACCACATGCACAACCGAGGTCGGCAGAATACAAGATGGGAGGATGAACAAAACAAATTTGAAAAGTGTTAGCTCGGCGAAGCCCACGATTGAGGGGTCTGACGAATCCTGGGGAAGGTCTATGTCCAACGACGGACGTTAAAAAATGATGATGATAATGATGATAATGATGATGATGATGATGATGATGGATACTTTGCGACCAACAATGCCCCAGTATTGTTCTGGTATATATATATATATATATATATATATATATATATATATATATATATATATTTCAGATAATTCTATATTCAAGATCTATTTTCTAACATAATTTTCTATAACTCTTTAGATAATTTGTTTTAGTACACCCACAGGCTATGGTTATTCGCTTATACAGAGTACGTACATTATGATATAGCTAGATCGGATATGCCTTGTTGAGGACTGGTACCTTGCCACGGCACAATAGAAAAAATGCGCTAGTTTACAACAATATAAAGTTAAGAAATGTTCCCAATTAGCCTAACTATACTTGTGGACTTTTCCTCACTTCATTTCTTGAAGAGTTATGATAAATTGAAGGGAGTTAACCATCCGTGAATGAGAATTGGGAAGGATGAACAGGAAATCTATTGGCGAACATTACAACAAAATATTTGATTGGGAGACGAAGAAATAATTGTGTTGAGATTCGATGCTAGAAGGACTACACTTAGCTCCTCGTTGATACTTGAATGAGGACATTTCACTATTGAGATGGGAGATATAATAAGCTAATTAAACACAGAAAACACAAGATGGCAACACGTTTATTGCTCAATTTGAAGTAGTTGTGACTTTTTAATATTTGATCATCATCATCATTTCGGAGAAAGGTAATGGCAAATTGTGTTTACCCATTGTCACAATTTCTGATGAGTTGGGTGTATATGATAATGTAATATTCACATACATACACATATTCAAGTGGGCAAAGTGACAAAAATAGAGAATAACAAAGAGAGTGAGAGGGGTGGGGTAAAAAAGTAAGAGATGACAATATTGCGTAAATATATACAGGTATTGATTGGTTGGTTGGTTTAACGGCATTGTGACCCTCCATTTAATGCCGAAATCAGTTGTGAATTATGGCGATCGTATATTTAGAGTTTTTTGATATGTCTTCTTCACTAAAAAATTAAAATTGGGAATATAGTTTTTTGTTTGGGTGGGTGGGGTGTATAAGGTTCGGTCGAATTACTTTCCGAGGACCTGTCTGACTTGGTAGAACCTACTAGGAGTGGTTTACGCTGCTTTATACTATATACTAGTTAATCACCGTGAAAATATAGACAAATATATTAGAATCCCTATGAAAAGATTTTTAAGGGAAAAAATAATGAATTCGTTGGAGCGTAATTGTCCATAGTTCCAAATGGTGGCTAAGAAATATTGTGACTTCTAAATTTGGAGAGTTCATTATTACTGACAGCGAAATAGAAAAAATTTACACTGTTCATTTTAAAAGTAGATTACCCTAGCGTAAGTTGGTATAAGACCATCGATACTGCGAGATCCAATGAGGATCGAACGCACTGACAACGGCTAG
This sequence comes from Thysanoteuthis rhombus, assembly GCA_963457665.1. Classification (NCBI taxonomy): domain Eukaryota; kingdom Metazoa; phylum Mollusca; class Cephalopoda; order Oegopsida; family Thysanoteuthidae; genus Thysanoteuthis; species Thysanoteuthis major. Next base: position 48,861,535 of record OY735216.1, on the reverse strand, counting down.
CAATATAGGGTGGCAGACCATTGCTATACGATGTGCGTCCTGGTACGTTATTTTTATCCAGTTTCACTGGAACAGTCTATATTTTGTATTCTATGTATTTTCATAACCAAAATTCTTACCTTCAATTAGGAGAGTCTATTGTTACGAACAGAGAACAAAAAAAATCACATTGTTCATTATATGTGTAGATACTATAAATATACATAAGCATAAACAGAGAAAAAGGACAGTTAATTAGGTAGTATGGGTATGTATTTAAACTCAAACATGCAAACATATAGAGTTATTTACGTACTTTTATATTTTTTGAAAGCGATTCGTATGAGTTATATTTTTGTTGTGCGTCACGAATCGTGTCGTGGGGGTTGTACGTGTCCTCGTTGCGTTTTTGCTCAATTCTCTAAAGTGTTCATAACCGATTTTCTAAATAAGGCATCTGGAAATTTCTGTTTTAAACATTCACAATAGCATAAGAAACCGAAATATGTCCGTTTTCTTTTGAATATACGCCGAGGAGTATCTTTAATATTTATTCATTAAATTGAATTGAATGTGGCAAACTTTATATTTTTGATTTTATCCATTTTTTATGTATATCTACATATGTATATACATATATATATGTGTGTGTGTGTGTGTGTGTGTGTGTGTGTGTGTGTGCGTATGAACACTATATGATATATCTATAGAGAAATGCATAGACACATATAGGTGTGCCAGTTTATCATACAATATAAAATGTCCATATCTATATGCACATATATATGTATTGTATAATATATATATATATATTGTGTAATATATATATATATATATATATATATATATATATATATATATATATGTGTGTGTGTGTGTGTGTGTTTGTGTGTGTGTGTGTGAATGATGTATACATACCCATTGTACCATGTACATGAAATTTACATAGATACGTGTATGTATGTGTGTATATATATGCAATTGTCACAAATCCACCCAAATCTAAGTATATAGATGCCATGTTTGAACAACTGTTTTCTTAAATCCCCAAAACTATTACATGGTAAACAACTGATGATCCCAACAAGAGAGAATTTATACATTGCTCGATAATAACAAACTATATGTAAAATAGGGAAAAAACAGTGGAGAAAATTACATAAATTGCATTGACAGATATTGAGAAACGAGTGACCAAAGTAACATAAAAAAAAGATTTGAAAAAGTTTTTAATGTTTACTCTTTAAAGCTGTGAAACTTTCTAGACTGTATATATATATATATATATATATATATATATATATATATATATATATATATATATATATATATATATAATAAAGCTTTTTAGACTATACATTGTTCGGTTGAGGTATGTACGGTCAAGGTATCCTTCCTTTTAGTACTTTTGCAGTACAAAAGGTACTATGACTTTTGATATTGATCTAAGCTTACAACCAAATTATAAGAACATCATAACTTCGGAGGAGGCAGCATTTGATTCATATTGCCTGGGCCCCATTTGAGAACAGTGGTATTGCTTTTAATTTCCGGAAACCGTGCCATGGTAAGCAACTGACGATCCTCTTGAGATAGATTCACTTTCTATGTAAAATCAGGATCATGTAAATTTAGGTTTACCTAGCTGGATCGTAGCTTCTTACCGAAGTAAAGCTTTATAGACTATATAGGCTATCCCACCAATGATGAAATTGTCTGCAGTGCCCCAACGACCTTGCAACGAGTCACGGGACACATAGACGCATACATATTTCATTCAGAACTGCCATGTTGAATATTGCTTGATTTCTAATATCGATCTGAAAGTAGAACTGTCAACGTGTTTCAGAGCAACATTTCGTGCTCAATTGCTGGCAAAAAACACTGAAAAAACATTTCCCTGAAACATCCACATTTAAATCGAGCCGTTCGTACATATTTCTAACTGGAGATACACAAAAATGTTATAGTTAACTTGGAACGCATTCATTTCTTAACATAATCTTCTTCTGTGTCGATGCAATAAACCCAACGCTTCTCCATAGATCACATAGATCGAACATTATACAGTGAAAATTTCATATCAAAATTCAACTAAGCACTGTGTCAGGCTATGGACTAGTAGGGACCAACCCTGTATTAAGATTCCTTGTCGACAATATTTTCATTTTTGTTAATTTATTAGTGAATAGTAGAGTAGATTAGGCTCTTCAATCTTTGTTGGCAACCAGACTAGGAGACAGACAACTATCTAAATTTAACTTCCTCTTTCCTTTTACTGATACTGTAAATAATGTACTCTTCCTACGTAAACTCGTGTATCATTATATCAGGATATCACCACAGGCTGAGTCTGATTGTGTGGTCTTGTATATATATATATATGTATATATATATATACATATATATATATATATATATATATATATATATATATATATATATATATATATATGTGTGTGTGTATATATATATATATGTGTGTGTGTGTGTGTGTGTATATATGATTGTAAATTATGTTTTTTAAGCATACATGGTTTTATCTGTTTAATTGAAATCTCAAATAAAAGCTAAAAAAGGCAGTTACTTGTAATCTAATTTGAGTACAAACTCCTTAGATGAGGCAGTACTAGTTATCAGATGAGTGATATAGATAATTAGAATTGACTCCAACCATCACATTTCAAATCAAAATCAAAATAGTTCCCTACAGCATATAAATGATAAGCATGCATAATTACCTGTCTATCTGATGAGCTTATATAGTAAAACGAGGTTATAAACCAGATCTCCACATCTATATATTGTCTCTACTCAAAGTATTGAGCACTATCAGAATAAAGATATTCTGGATATATATATATATATATATATATATATATATATATATATATATATATATATATATACGACTTATATATTTTGTTTACCTATATGTATAATTGATAATGCGTTATCTTTATTTGAAACCCTATTTAAACCGTGTATACTACATCATCATCATCATCATTATAATAATAACAATAATAATAATAATAATGATAATAATAATAATGATAATAATAATCTTCTATTACGTAATTTTCATTATCATGTCATAATTTGGAGGTTAATCAACCAATGACATCATCTCATTTGAGTGCAAACAAACAAATAAATAAACAGAAAATTAACATATAAGCTCATCATATGGTTAAATACGAGTGTGTGTGTGTGTGTGTGTGCGTGTGCAAAAATAGTTTGTGCATGTCTCTGAGATATTACTTTATCTTAGGGTACATTAATAAGTTTCCAGCCCAATAATGAAAAGGGGATTTATTTTAAACAACATTTTTTTTTCACGCAATGAATATTCATTTTTTAATGTAATCTCTTCCCCTGTGAATGCTGTTAATTCAGTGGTTACACCGATCAAATATCATACAGTGGAAATTTCTGATCAAAATTTTGCTAATAACTACATATGTGTCAGGCTTCGAACTTTCATGACACTAAATTTGGTAGATATATATAAATTGCATCATATTATATAGAAATTCTTATTTGAAATGATCTTCGGTCATTACACGGTTAATGTATCACTTGGCCTAGATAACGTGATTAGAATAAACAATTAAAGAAAACGGGGCTGCTGCAGGAATCGAACCTGCGACCGATAGGGTTGCCGCTTCAACGAATTTTTAGATCATCAAATAAACTGGCCTTATATACATAGCTGAGACAAAAACAAGCCATATATATATATATTATACAATTCAATGTCATTAAAAGTCCCTGTGTATTCATGAGCGCACTTTTTCTAAAAATCCATGCAGAAATGGTGAGCTGAACACTACATTTAATACTTGCTTCTCTTGGTTTGAGTCTGGAAAAATTGGGCGTTACTTTTGGGACACACTGTATTTCCAGACGAAAATATTGCTAGCCAGCCAGCTTTGAATGCCACTCAATAACTAGACACAAATAATTGACCCACGAAGTGGAGATTAATTTGTGTGTATGTCCTGCCGTCACCCCCACAAAGTCTTTTCTTGCTTGTTGATGGGTCGGTTTCCTGTTACGACTGATTAGTCATCAAATCGGACTTTCGCTCTGTTAATCACACCTGTTTGCGACGGATATTACAACTGGTTTCTTGTCGCAGAGTTTCATTGGCTTCCAATGTGTTCCTCTTGCTCCAACAACAGCCGAGGGAGGGTTGAGTTAGGGTTAGGGAAAGGGGGAAAAAGAGATCGAAAGGACGCAGGAGGATATTCCTAAATGATACGGTCTGGCTCAAATCGGTAAAGGTCAAATTCTTGTTTAGTCATTATCCCGGTCGAAGAGACACGACCGTGTGATTTTGAAGGAAATCCGATAAGTGCACCCGTAAGAAATTGCATAGATATATATTACGCACTGAATGAATCTATCTCCTTGCAAGCACACTCAGATGCTTAAATATATACAGAGACGTATAAAGGTGATCACGATTCATGCAATGTAAACTTTAAAGAATATTGAACGTCTTGAAGTAGCTGTAGCAACTTCAAACACGAGTACAGTGTTACCCTGACCCTGCAGTTTCGCTTTCCAAGGATTCAGTTACCCGCGGTCAACCCAAGAATTAACAATTCATAAGCAATACTCAATAATGGTCTCAAGGTACAGGAGTTGTGATGCTGTTTATTTGGAGATGCTAGAGAGGAGGCGTAAAGTTAGAAGGTGAAAAATCTCGACCTAATAAGCAAGAAAAAAAGAATCGTACTCTTAGGTTATTAAGAAAATCGGTAGGAACGAATATTCTATTCATTAAAATATATTACAATAAGCAACAGAAGCGTCAAAATTTGAAGTCATGTAAAAAAGAATCCGTCAAAAGATAAATACGGTCAGAATGAATTCTATTCATGACATCACTGAAACATCTAAAAAGTAGAGTAAAAAAACATTTGGAAATATCTAGATTCTTGAGAATCTAGTTACTATTAACAAAAAACGTCAAAATAAGGTCCAAAAAGGTCAAAAAGCTCTTCTTTTTTTTTACAATTTTTCTTTTTTTTAATTTAGAAGAGATGTAATGGAGCACTGATACCAATTTTCAAGTCTGTGGACGGAACGGTATAGTCCGGGACGCTGGAAAATATACGAACAAATTAATAGACCCGCCTGAATAAGGCTGAAACGGTCAAAAAAAGCTTTTCTTTTCCAAAAAATAAAAAAATTTAAACATTTCTAAAGTTGGTTTAGTGGAGTACTGATGCCAGTTTTCAAGTCTGTAAACAAAAATGTATGTCCAGAAGCGGTGCAAAAAACAAACACTAAAACAAATACACGCACAAATAAAACAGGATATAACCCTTTACCATCTTTGATGGCTACGATTATTCAATATCTTAGTTTACCCGTTCCGTCAAAAATAACGGCATATATGAAATATACGGATATACACATTGCATTTTATATATGTGTACAATAGAGATCTTCATGATAGTGAGCTTGGATAATTGTGTTCTATACACATTGCGTCTTATATACGTGGATAATAGAGGTTTGCATTGCAGTGAACTTGGAGAATAGCGTTCTGCTAACCACAAACTGATTTGATTTTTGTTTCTGTTTTTGTTACTTTTCATATATTTATTATTATCTAAATTCAGCATTTTTACTATGGTATCAGAACAGGAAATTCTATTTTTATACGTCAGTTTCGTCGCTGAGTGTAATAGAGTAGAAAATACATTGTTAATCATTCCATGTGTATTGTTATAATTTTTCGACGTTACTAATAGCGGATAAGAACTACCGAATGTTGTTTCTAAATTGCTTCCAAGTATTGCTCAATAGTCGAGCATTACATTATGCAACTTCTGATATTATGACTGGTTTGTATCGCAGGAGTTTCATTGGCTTCCAATGTGCTCTTTCTCAAGCTTCAACAACAGTCGAGGGGAGGTTCGGTCAGGGTTAGGAAAAGGGGCGAAATAGATTGAAAGCGCGGGAGGATATTCCTAAATGACAAGATCTGTCTCAGGTTAGTTGAATATCTTGGTAAAGGTCAGATTCTTGTTTAGGCTATTCAAGAGGCACGATCGTGAGTGTGTGGAGGAAATCCGATAAGGTGCAGGCGTGAGAAATCGCACAGACACATACTACGCCCAAGGTAGAATTAGTTCCCAACGAACTCACGCAAATATTCGGTGGTGCAAATTGGGCCGACTATTTTGATTCTTTCGGACTACTGTTTTTTGGTGTGTGTGTGTGTGTGTGTGTGTGTGTGTGTGTGTGTGTGTGTGTCTTAAAATTCTTGAGATTCTGGAGAATCTAGATATCATTAATAGACCCGTCAAGATTTGGCTAAAAAAGAAATAAAATAGAAGATTTCTAGAAGGGGTCTGGTAGATTTACTGATGCCAAATTCTCACATCTGTAAACAAAACGACATGGCAAGGAGTATTGGAACAGATAAACAAACACAAACATGCGTGTATAAAAGAACCTTTCGCCATTTTTGATGGTTACAGTGGTACAAGAGAAAGAAGAAAAACAACAATAATACCAACAACGACAAGAAAAAGAAGTAGAAAAAGAATGTAATGATTTTAGTAAACATTTATTCATTAGAATGAAATAATCCTGTGCGTATCAGTAAAATAGATTTCGCAGGTGGGTAAGATGTGTCAGTTTGGCTCAGTTGGTAAGAGAGCCGACCACCACTCATTTGGTCATGATTTCATTTATCAAAATGAAATAAGCCCTAGCGTATCTCAAACATAGATATTGGCTGATATCTAAAACTTGTTGATTTAGCTGGGTTGGTAAGATACTACTATAAATCAATTGTTTATGATTTCGAATCGAGAGAGGGGAATGTTGATTTTACAGTTGTATTTATTCATTAGAGTGAAATAAGCCCTTGCGTATTTTAAGCATCATCATCAGTCTTTTAACGTCCGTCGTTGGACTTAAACCTTCCCCAGGATTCGCCACAATTCTCTATCATGGGCATCGCAGAGCCAGTGCTTCCTGAACTTACCTAGCTCGTCTCTCCATCTAATATTCTGCCGGGCTTGGTTGCGCATGTGATCTTGGGGGATCCGTGTTGTGAGTCGTGATGTCCATCGGTTGTCCGCCATTCTTGCAACATGGCCAGCCCACTGCCATTTGAGATTTTTAATGGATTCTATGACGTCCCTGACTCTTGTCCTTTCTCGGATGCACTGTGCTGTCTTATGGTCTCTCCATGTGAGGCCCAGCATAATTCTTTCATGTGCACGTTGAATGGTTCTCAATTTGCGGATCTGTCTCTTGGTTAGGTTCCATGTTTCAGCTCCATAAGAGACTATTGGGAAGATGCATTTGTTATACACCCATCTTTTTAGGATTAATGGGATCTTCTTATTTTTCAAGGTTGAGCTGGTCATCCTAGTGTGATTCTTGAACATAGATATTGGTAAATATGTAAAGAGTTGTCGATTTAGCTCAGTTGGTAAGAGACACTACTGTCAATCTATTGTTCGTGATTTCAAATCAATATCGGAGAATTTTTATTCTTACCCCCCTGAATTTGGTGAAGATAGTTCTTGTTACGTTAGAAAACAAAGCCGAATCCAAGTTTGGACTAGAGTTTAACAAAAGGAAGATGAAGGCTTTAGAAAAAAGGAATACATTTATCGGCCAAATGGTAACAACAGATTTGCCAATGGGATAACACCAATAATAATAATAGCAATGATGATGATGATGATGATGATGATAAAGCCAGAAATGCAGTTGGTGAGGCGCCAGATTGATAATAAGCAATTCCCTAAAAAGCTGACTTGCCAAACGAGGTTCCCTATTGGCTGCTTGCCACTAGCCATGCCTTAATAACAGGCTCCCTGATTGGCTGCTTGCCACAGTCAAACGATTTTCCCTCCCGGAACACCTCATTCTCAAGCCGAAAACGACATAGCCTAAACTATTCCGCCCGTAAGATATTTTTGGAAGGTTTCCACAGGCTGTTGTCCGAAACCTTTCAGGAACTCCCAAAAGAAACTTCTTCATCCATTTTCTGCGCTTTCCACATGTAGATTCATTCTTTCCATCCTACAATCTCGGCTATTATCGTCTGCTTTGTGCAACAGCCAATATGGCGGTGTTTAAAAGGTGTTCCGTAAATTTAATGCAAAGCATTTTGAAAGCAAGAAATTTCGGTTCTTTTAATGGAACCTCAATCATTTCTCAAATAGACTTCAGTATATTTGCAGGACTGGCGGACAGGGATCTATATTGCTCTGTGAAAAAGACCTTCGTCATATTTTGGATATTTAATAATGAGATTGAAAAAAAACGATCATCACTATTTTTGGCAAAAGCATGTACTTTTTTCTCTATACATGCACATAACAGATCATATATATATATATATATATATATATATATATATATATATTGTGACATACACAGACAGCTGTTTCGATGTACTACATCTCTTCAGTATGGCTATAGACTTTCCATTATCCCATCCAGTACCGTGTGGCAGAATTGAAACTTTCATATCGGACCTGTAGGCCAAGATCCTACTCCTGGACTACGGAACTGGACAGGCAGTAAGGCTGAATTTAAGCGATATGTTATAAATTACACAGAAATCCCTCATCCACCAGAGTGCTCAATTCCTATAGAAGAGCATTGCATATATATATATATATATATATACACAAGACCACACAATCAGACTCAGCCTGTGGTGATATCTTGATATAATGATATACGAATGTACGTAGGAAGAGTACATTATTTACAGTATCAGTAAAAGGAAAGAGGAAGTTAAATTTAGATAGTTGTCTGTCTCCTAGTCTGGTTGCCAACAAAGACTGAAGAGTCTAATCTACTCTGCTATTCACTAATAACTTAACAAAAATGAAAATATTGTCGACAAGGAATCTTAATACAGGGTTGGTCCCTACTAATCCATAGCCTGACACAGTGCTTAGTTGAATTTTGATATGAAATTTTCACTGTATAATGTTCGATCTATGTGATCTATGGAGAGGTGTTGGATTAATTGCATCGACACAAAAAAAGATTATGTTAAAAAATGAATGCGTCCCATAACATTTTTGTGTATCTCTAGTTAGAAATATGTACGAATGGCTCGATTTAAATGTGGATGTTTCAGGGAAATGTTTTTTCAGTGTTTTTTTTTTTTGTTTTTTTTTTTGCTAGCAATTGAGCACGAAATGTTGCTCTGAAGCACGTTGACAGTTCTACTTTCAGATCGATATTACAAATCAAGTAATATTCAACATGGCAGTTCTGAATGAATATGTATGCGTCTATGTGTCCCGTGACTCGTTGCAAGGTCGTTGGGGCACTGCAGATAATTTCATCATTGGTGGGATAGCCTGACTGAGCTTATCCCTCTTCAGACTGATCTGAAATCAGAGCAGTCCAGATTACTGTAAATTACAATCAAGTCCGGGCATCAGTCAAAAGGATAACAGTAATTACGAATACCATAACTGAATTTGTACTATTTAAGTATTTTTTCTTTTGATTAAAGGTATGATCAAGTGACATCATCATCATCATCATCATCATCATTATCATCATCATCATCATTCTTTTAACGTCTGTCGTTGGACATAGACCATCCCCAGGATTCGCCACACTTCTCTATCATGGGCGTCGCAGAGCCAGTATTTCCTGAATTTGTCTAGTTCATCTTTCCATCTAGTTTTCTATCGGCCTTGGTTCCTCATGTGATCTCTGGGGATCCATGTTGTGAGACGTGATGTCAATCGGTTATCTTTCATTCTTGCAACATGGCATGTCCATTGCCATTTTAGTTTTTTTTAATAGTTTCTATGATGTCTCGGACTCCCTTTTTCTTCTTTATGTATTGTACTTGTGATCTCTCAATGTAAGGTTGAGCATGATTCTCTCATGCGCACGCTGCATGCTTCTCAGTTTGTAGGTCTGTCTCTTGGTTAGGTTCCATGTTTCAGCTCCATAAGTGATTATCGGGAGGATGCATTGGTTGTATACTCTTCTCCTCAAGATTGTTGGGATCGTCTGTTTTTTTTTAAGTTGAGCTTGCTCTGCCGAAGGCTTACCATCCCAGAGTGATTCTTCGCTTGATTTTTTAGGATTTCATGGAGATTCGTTCACAATGAAAATTAAGTGACATAATCGTCAAAAATTATACTTTTTAGAGACTTTGGAACAGCTTAGAAACAAAGAATACCATAACGTACAAACTTAAATCGTAAAAAAAAACGTAATGCAAAAATGAAATTGAAACAAAAACCTCATTTTCCTTCTGATTTACAAAATACTTTCTGCTATCAAAGATGTAATTACATCTATCAATTTAAACTTTTGTGTGAATCCAGGGTACAAAATAAACAATAAATGTTTATCATTTGGATTTACAAAAAAAAAATACATTAAATCACTTGAATTGTACAAATTCAGTTAAAATATTCGTAACTACTGACTGATGCCTTTTGTCCCAATGCAATTGTAACCTGCAGTAATCTGCATTACTCTGCTGTCCTTTTACCTGATGCCTATTGACTTAATGCCGTTCTACCTGGATCAGCAATAACATATAGCTATATTTACCAATTACATCACACAGATTTGGAGTCGTACTTACACTGTTACAAGAGAACAGCTTTGATAAGATCTCTCCAACACTCCCATCACCAGTGGCGACTCATCGTAATATACTATCATCACTATTTTGGGGGGTCTGGGATCGCCCAAAGATTTCTATGATATCATGATTGTTATAACCAAGAAAGCCAAGAGATCTCATACTGAGTTAGTAAAAGCGAAAAAAAGTTGTTAATTTTCTTAATTGATGTTGTGAATTGTTTCTTAATACTAGCCGAATACTCGTCCTACGAATGGGATTTTCGTCTCGTTTAGAATAAATCAAAATTTCATTTTTCATTTTAATGAATCAACATATGATTGGTATCATTTTTTTTTTTTTTTTTGCAATATGAAATATAATTTTTGGGGAAAATAAATATAGATATCTATGAGTGAAACCCACTGTTTAGTTCGACAAAAAGTTCGTCGGTTACTTAATTTCAAAATTGAAAAGAAATTTTAATAAAAAGGGTTTTCGGTGAAATATCCGTTCGCTGGCGAAACACCCGGAAACGGTTTGTGCGCATGTCAACAGCAAACATCCCATATCAGCGCCTTGGCTTCATTATAATAAAGAAATACGTGCTAACTTCGGTGTTGATAGCGAGTGAATAAAGCCACAGTTGAACTACCGATTGAGCAATCGACTCTACCTGACGACGATATTTATTTCATAATGTCTGTATTTGGCCGGGAAAATAACATTCGTCAATGACATTGACATGAAGCTTTTAAGACAGGTAATGATATTTTTTCCTTCAAGCTCTTCCTCTTTGACTTCTCAGGTTAGAGTTGAAAGGTAATTGAGCGGTGGAAAATATCGACTCTTGCATTGAAGAGGTTATTGAATATGGATGAAAAATAATAGATATCGTTATAATATCGGTTTTGGAGATTTTACACGTAAGAATAATAATTTGGCACGAATATACTATCGGTATCTGACACATCGGGGGAGAAGAGTCGCCGGTAGACGAGATCAGATAATTTGAGTAACGCTGTGGTTGTAGATAAAGGAGGCTCGACTACATGCAGATTTTGACAGATCGCCATTCTAGTCAATACGGCATAAGATGGTAGTTATGCGCCATAGTTCTATGAATTATGATTATTTATAACATATAATTCGATGTGGCATTGATTTGTCTATTTCATCATATTAAATGATTGCAAAGCTATTGTCAAACTCCAGATCAAAGTCTGGAGTTGACTTTCTCTCCGACTATGACAACAACGAAAATAATCCTCGCACAAATGAGGGATGTAAACTGATACGTAAAGCCTATATTCCCCTGCCATGATTTGAACTCACGATCAACTAATTGTCAGGAGGCTGTCTCACTGATTGATCTAAATTAATCTGCCTCAGATATAAGAGAATTTGTTTATCAAACAAATACACCGAGGGTTATTTCATTCTAATTGTTAAATATATTTTTTCAATATATATATATATATATATATATATATGTTTTACCAATCTGTTTCTATAATACAAAATTATCAGTAACCATCTTCAGTTGTAATAAAAGTTGGAGTGGAGTTCGACCCTGCAACAGCCAGTCTTGTCTATATTCGATTCAGTCGAAGTAAGAATTGATATATTCGTTTGTTTATTTCAAACGTTATTCCAATTATGTATGTATATATGTAAGAATTACATTCTGTTTTAATTCATCTATCCCATTTTCACACACACACACACACATGCATACCTGTTGGAAACTGATCAGAAGGGACTTTACTGCGCATGCACCTACCCACACCCAAACCCCACTTACATTGGAACAGAAAATGATTTTGAAAAAATAACCGTTACCCGAAAACTATTGGAGAAACAATTTCTTAAAAAAAACACTTCTCTTGTTGTATAATACGAGAGCTGAAACGACTGTTTCGTTATAGGTTCATGTGAGGCACAAAGTTAGCAATTTGGGAGCGATATTGTATGCCGAAAACGTTTGTGTATACGCACCTATGATAAAATGGTTGTGAGTGTCCATGGAAAGATGAATGAAGCCAGGGGTCAAGAGCAGCTGACCTCTTTCCCAAGAATCCTGGCCAGTGGTGAGGTAATGCTGGGCCTCGTATGGAGAGACTACAAGACAGCACAGTGCATCCAGAAAGAGACAAGAGTCAGGGACATCATTGACTCCATTAAAAATCTCAAATGGCAGTGGGCTGGCAATGTTGCAAAAATGGCGGACAACCGATGGATATCACGACTCATGACATGGATCCCAAGAGATCACATGAGAAACCGAGGCCAACAGAACACAAGATGGAGAGATGAACTTGACAAATTCAGAAAGTACTGGCTCTGCGACCCCCATGATAGAAAAGTGTGGCGAATCCAGAGGAAGGTCTATGTCCAACGATGGACGTTAAAAGAATGATGATGATGATGATGATGATGATAAGGGTCATAAGCGCGTGAGTTTGTGTGTGTATGCTATAGGTTACACACAGATAGATGTGTACTTGGATGTATGTGGAAGCATGTATGTGCATATATCAACTCGAGAATTTATATATATATATATATATATATATATATATATATATATATATATATATATATTACGCATTTCGGGAGAGATAGGCACGGATTTCAGAGTAGCAAGTCGGGGTGGTTAGCAGTTCGCCGCTGGCCCCAAAGGCCAGCAGGAGTGTTTTAAATAAATTAAAAAACTAGAACCAAATTTTGCGTATCGCTTGGGTAAGAGGCAATATGGAAAATGAAGCATTTTAGATGTAGGAATCTCTCAGTGTCATTTCAGCTGTTTACACCATCAAGACAGACATGACAAAATAAAACGTGGATCATTTTCATACTGTTTAATTGCCACAAAGTTCTTTGTCTCTGTCTCTGTCTCTGTCTCTCTCTCTCTCTCTCTCTCTATATATATATATATATATATATATATATATATATATAGCAGCTGTCATTAGTCCACTGCTGGATTAAGTCCTTTCACATCTCCTTCCATGACGCGTTTCAGCAAATTTTCTTATCTCATCTCTCCATCTTGCATCTGGTCTTTTTCCACTGTATTTACTGTCCAACAGGCACCAATCGGATCGCTTTCTGTTCGATCTGCTGTCCCTTCTTCTCCCTATGTGCCTTGTCCATCTCTATTTTGTTGCTTAATTACTAGTACGATGTCCTTCACCTTATTCCTTTGTCGGATCCGTATTGATCTTTTTCTTATTCCTAACATTACTCTTTCCTATGCCATGTTTCTGAGTTTGTTTTCAAGTGGTTAAACATACGGGAAGAAATTCATACTCTGAAATGTATTCTTCTTCTCCTACTTACGTGGAAGAAATTCTTTTTTTTTTTTCTGTTGACAGGACCAGAGACAAATTAGACCTAAACAAATTCACAACCTTCTTTGACAAAAGTTTTGGGTGTAATTTGCAGGCATTCATTCTTTCTTTCCTAGCCAACGATTCAACGTTCGTCTTTATTGTTTGTTTGTTTGTTTGTTTGTTTGTTTGTTTGTTTGTTTGTTTGTTTGTTTGCTGGCGTTTTTTTTTTTGTTGTTGTTTTTTTTCACATTTGTTGTTGTGGTTGTTTTGTGTTTACATATGTTTTTTTTCTATTTGATTTCCTTCCAGATCCATCTCTTGTTTTCTAGGCTGACATTAAAATTATTCTAACAACCTTAATTAGACATTTTCGCTCGTGAGATTCTGGTCTTTTCTTTTTGTAGAGTTGATTTTTGAAGAAAATCTTTACTTTTTTCTTAATTTCATCACGAGTTTCATCTCCCTTCAACAAGATTCTGTTCGCGCTTAATAAATGGAAAGGAAAACGGAAATTGAGAACATCAAGCAGGAACAACAACAGCAATAATAATAATAATAATGATAATAATAATAATAATAATAATAATAATAACAACAACAGCGAGAGAACTGAGGAAGATGTGGAACATGAAAGCCAGGGTAGTGCCGGTCATAGTGGGTGCACTGGGAACTGTCCCAAAGACACTGAGGGCGAGACTGGAGGAGATCGAGATAAAGGGAAGGATTGAGACTGTGCAGACCACAGTACTGCTAGGAACTACGCAGATACTGAGGAAAGTGCTAGAAATATAAAGACTGCAACACTAATTGTTAACAGTGACCCAACAGAGGAAGGGAAATGAAAGTGGAAATGCAAACCGCAGCACTGACATGATTGGCGAAAGAGAGAGGAGACGTTGGCTGAAGACCTGAGGAGACTTATTGTCACTCAGCCTTCAGCAATGACCACAGGGCAACCGGTGTGAAACTGTAAACTGCAGTACTACTGTGGCCTATGAGTACTAGGAGAGAAGGGCCGGAAACTTGAGGAGACTTGCTGTCACTCAAACTCCACCGGTAACCACCTGGCAACTGGTGTGAGATTGCAAATAATAATAATAATTATGATGATGATAATAATAATAATGTAACTGTGCAATGGGCTTGTTTGCAATTTGTTTTGTTTGTTTGTTTGCGCTCGAATGAGATGATCTCATTGGTTGATCTACCTTCCTATTATGACATAACAATAGAAATTACGTCACAGAAACTCTCAGCACTTAATGTCTGATTGCACATTAAAACAAATTCAGTTGAGCTGAGACTTTTTTTAAAAAAACTTAAAATTAGGATACTTTGATTATTGAAAATAAATTACCTGATGAAATAGCTTTAGGCTCCTTCGTACCGATCCATGCATGAATAACCTCGTCATTTTGGACGGGTATATCCTAGTTGTAATAATAATAATAATAATAATAATAATAATAATGACCCCTGGGCAACCGGTGTGAAACTGTAAACCGCAGTATTACTGTGGCCCATGAGAACTAGGAAAGAAGGGCTGGAGACTTGAGGAGACTTGCTGTTACTCAAACTCCAGCTGTTACCACCAGGCAACTGGTGTTAGATTGCATAATAATAATAATAATAATAATAATAATAATAATAATAATAATAATAATAATAATAATAATAATAATAATAATGAATTTCTGGGAGACTCTCTGTGCCCCTTACTATTTGTTCTGACTATGATACCACTCAACAGAATCTCGAAAATAGCAAAGGATACCTATTCTCCCAAACGAAGGGAAAAGTCAACCAATTCATGTACATGGACGACATAAAAACTATCAGAAAAGAATTGAGAAGAGCCTGAAACGTCGTTCATTAAGAAGGGAGGAATACAAAGATGATGAAGTTCTGAACTGAAAAATTTGCACTAGTGGTAATGCACAAAGGAAGGCTCATAGCAGCAGAAGTAATCAAATTACTAGACAGGAGAAAAATCAGATCATTGACTACACAGGACCAATATGAATACCTGGGAGTTCTCGAATGTGGTGCGATAAAACGGAAAGAAATGAAAAAGAAAATAAGAAAAGAATACCTTAGGAGAACGAGAAAATATTAGAGACCAAGCTAAATAACAGAAATCTGATAAAAGGAATGAATACACGGAAAGTACCGGTAGTAAGATACACAGGTCCATTTCTTTGATGGAAAAGGGAAGAACTCCAATCTGTGGACCAGCGAACGATAAAGCTTATGATATCCCAGAGATGACTTAGATAGACGGTATGTGATGAGGAAAGAAGGTGGTGGAGGGCTAATCAGCATAGAAGACAGTGTTCGAAAGGACCGAACAAGATAAGGGAAGTATGTGCAAACAAATTGTGAAGACACGAAAAGTGCCCAATGCAGTGCACCGAACAGCAAAAAAGTAGATAACGGAGGAGCAGCACAGCAAACGATGAAAGAAAAATGAGAACAGAAGAAACTATATGGAGAATTTAAAAGACAGATACAGGATGTGGCGGAGAAGAGATCAGAGACATGGTTACGGAAAGGAAACCTGAAGAGAGAAACAGAATTGCCAATTATGCCCCCCCCCCAAAAAAAAAAATGCATCAAAACAAACTGCCAAGGCAAAAATCGACAGAACCCAAACAAACAGCAAGTGCTGCCTTTGGGGAGGAAGGGATGAGACCGTAGACCACATAACCAGTGAGTATTTTTCAATAGCCTAGAAGGAGTATAAACAATGACACGATAGGGTAGCAACAGGGATACAGTGGGAACTGAGCAAACGACTGGAATTCAACCATATGGACAAATGGAATCTGTACAAACCAGAGACAGCCCAGGAAAATAGAAGCAACAAATTACACTGAGACTTTGACATCCAAACTGACCACCCCTTCCCAGCGAGAAAACCAGACCTGGTAGTCGTGGACAAGGAAAGGAGAACTTGACAAATAATAGACCTAGCTGTGCGCGCAGGTCACTGAGTAAATACAAAAGAAAGTGAAAAGCTAGGGATATGCCAGGACTTGACAGGGGAACTGAATAAGGTGTGAAACATGGAAGTCGGGGTAGTACCAGTAATTATAGTTGCACTCCGTACCCAATACCCTGAAAACATGATTGGAGCAACTGTAGATAAGTGGAAGGATTGAAATTATACAAAACACAGCACTACTGGGGACTGCACGAATATTGAGGAGAGTGATGAAAATATGAGATCTACGAACCCAGCTGTTTGCAATTGCCTCACAGCTAAGAAAAAGGCGTGGTGGAGACGGCACAAACAGCAGCACTGCTCTGATAGGTGAGGACCATATGAGAGGATGGCTGGGAATCCGAGGAAGCTCTGTGTAACCCAGTCTTCAACAATAATCGCCAGGCAACTGGTGCGAAACTGTAAAGAACGACACTGCTGTGAAGGGGACGGCTCGAGATTTGAGGCTAATTGTTGTGACTCAGTCTCCAGCAGTGACCATTAGGCAATAATAATAATAATAATAATAATAATAATAATAATAATAATAATAATGATGATAATAATAATGTTTCACCGGGATCTGAACGGAGAAAAAAGACGGAACATAAAACCTGTTGCCATAGAGACAAAGAACTACTGGAATAGCATTTGGGGACACCTGGAAAGACACGACAAAGTCCCGAAATGGTTAAATAACATGAAAAGAGAACTCAAGGACATAGGCAATGGAGAACCAATAGTATTGAATGAACCCACATCGAAACACGCCGTCAAAAAATAGCCAACTGGAGAGCCTCAGGACCAGATGGGATCCACGGATATTGGCTTAAGAAATTCACACACTATACGACAGCTTCACCCACCAACACCAAAGTTGCCTAATTGAAGGCGAGGTACCAGAATGGATGACCAGAAGCAGAACCACCCTAATCTAAAAGGGTCCTGAAAAAAAGGGGTCCTGGAAAGCAATTGTAGACCAATCACGTGCTTGCCACTCATGTGGAAAATCCTGACCGGACAAATAGCGGATAGAATATATACATACATATCTATGAAAAGAAGAGGACTGCTACCAGGAGACCAGAAAGGATGTAGGAGAGGAGCCAATGGAATGAATGACTTGCTCTACATCGACCAGATGATCTTAAAGGAAGTAAGAAAATGGAGAACATAGCAATATGATAAATCGACGATAAACAAAGGGCATACGACATGATACCACACAGCTGGATATTCGAATGCCTCAGAATGTACAAGATCAGTGAACCAGTGTTGAGATTCATTGCCAACTCGACGAAAAACTGGAATGTAGCCTCGACAGCCACAGGAGAAATTTTATCAGAGGTAAGTATAAAAAGGGGAATCTTCCACGGAGACTCTCTGTCTCCATTACGATTTATTCTATGATACCACTCAACAAAATCCTGAAAAACAGTGAAGGACACCAATCCTCCAAAACAAAGAAAAAAGTCAGCCAACTCATGAACATGGACGACATAAAACTATTTGCAAAGAACAGGGATGAGCTCGAAACGTTGCTCAATAAAGTGAAAGAATACAGTGATGACATTCTGCTAGAACCATCGGGCAACTGGTGTGAAGCACTGCAGTGGACTGTGAGAGTGTGGAGAGGAGTGCTGGAGACTTGAGGAGACTTGCTGTCACGCAAACTCCAGCTGTGACCACCAGGCAACTGGTGTGAAAATTAATAATAATAATAATAATAATAATAATAATAATAATAATAATAATCATAATAGTAATAATAAGCAAATAGTTGAAGTCTATTAGTGGGGAGAGGTTATTACTGACGTTTACTTTTCCTTGAAATTGATTGAGGAGAGGAATTCTTGATTTATAATAAGTTAAAGCTTAATAGCTAGGATTTTTCCAGGAGTGTGTTTTAATCTGGGCTCCAGTACGCTAAGGCTGCTTTACTGAGGTAGGTAGCAGACCCCTATACTCAGTGCACAGCTGCTCCTGTTGGGTTGTCTATCTCTATTAGCAGTTGCAGATAGTCGCACTGTCCCAGGGACCTGTGCTTAAAGTATCAGACAGCTATACTGTTCTGATTCTCCTTCAAAAGGACGGTAGAACCCTATAGCCAGCTCAGGCACCTACCAAGTACGTGTTGTTCTTGATCTGCGGTTTAACCAAAGGTCAGCACGTGGAAAACTCTCCCAACAATCTTAGTTGACGAATCCTAGCCATATATATATATATAGTCTAGACAGCTTTACAGCATTAAACACTAAACACTAAAAAAAACTTTTCCAATAGATTTTTTGTTGTCACTTCAGTCATCCATTTCCCCATATCTGTCTATGCAATTTGTATAATCTTCAAAAGTGTTTATTTGTTTGGGTTTTTTGGGGGGTCCCTTGTACTTAGTAATTATTTTACAATGTATAAGTTGTCTCTTGTTGGGATCATCAGGTAGGATATCGGCCTCTGGGTCTGAAGTGATGGTTTCAATTCTGCCTCGTGGTACTGGATGGGATAATAAAAAGTCTATAGCCACAATGAAGAGATGTAATACATCGAAACAGCTGTCTGTGGATGACTCAATAATGTATATATATATATATATATATATATATATATATATATATATATGCTCTTCCATTGGAATAGAGCACTCTGGTGGATGAGGATTTCAAGAGGCTAAATGAATATATCGCTTAAATTCAGCCTTATTGATCGTCCAGTTCCATAGCCCAGTGGAGCGATGGATAATGGATTGTCTATAACTACACTGAAGAGTTGTGATACAACGAAACAGCTGTCCGTGGATGACACAATATATATATATATATATATATATATATATATATAGACAATCCATTATCCCATCGCTTCATACCTGGAGGCCGGTATCCTACCACTAGGCTATGGAACTGGACGGTCAATAAGGCTGAATTGAAGCGATATATTCATTTAGCCTCTTAAAATTCTCCATCCACCAGAGTGCTCTATTCCTATGGAAGAGCATTGCATAAGCTTACAATGAATGAGTTACCTCACCTAAAGAGTGCTCAACCCAGAATAATGTATACCTAAAATTAAATTTTAAAAAAATAGTTGCAGACCGACACGTTGAAAGTGACTTGCAAGGCATTTTTTCTTTTCGTTTACCTATTCACAGCGGAACGTTTGACGAATAATAGCAAGACAAAGGCCCTTGTTTATTGCAATATGATCCATTGTAAGTTGTAATTGCGAGATAAAAGTCTTGGCTCCCAGATAGAATTGAGTTGCCATAAATGAATAATTGAATAAAGCGGTAATTTTATTGAGCTTGCATTAGAGCTGCAATGACGATAATCCCCGCCATCCACCGTGGCTGGATACTTTCTGGACAGACTCTGTACATGACTGTGAAAAGTATTTCTTGATATGTATCTGTCTGCGTTCAAGCGTATGTTTGTCTCCGTTCTGCACATCCTATTCATGGCTTTCAAATACGATATTAACAAGAAAAATTCCCAAAGAAACTGACAACTTGGCAGAAGCGCAAGGGATTCTCTCATAAATGACGTTTAATCATTTTAATTTGATTTGACATCACGATGCGGGAAAGTTGGAAGCACGAGCACTTTTGGGGGAGAAAGAAAGGAAGAAAGAGAGACAAGTTGCTAAAAAGAAAGAAATAAAGAAAGAAAGAAAGAAAGGAAGAAAGAAAGAAAGAAAGGAAGATTGCTAAAAAAGAAGAGAGGAAGAAAGATCGACTGGTTTTTAGGAAGAAAAAAAGAATAATAGATAGGTTGCCAGAAAGGAAGAAGAATCAACAGGTTGTTAGAAAGAAAGAAAAAAAAAGAAAGAAAGAAAGAAAGAAAGAAAGAAAGAAAGAAAGAAAGAAAAATCGATAGATTGTTGGAAAAAGAGAAAGAATGAGAGACAGGTTGCTAGAAAGAAAAAAGAAAGAAAGAAAAACAGGTTGCTTAAAAGAAAGAGAGAAAGAAAGAAAGAAAGAAAGAAAGAAAGAAAGAAAGAAAGAAAGAAAGAAAGAAAGAAAGAAAGAGAAAAAGAAAGAAAGAAAGAAAGCAAGAAAGAAAGAAAGAAAGAGGGGTTGCTCAAAAGACAGAAAGAAAGAAAGAAAGAAAGAAAGAAAGAAAGAAAGAAAGAAAGAGGAAAAGAAAGACCAACAGCTTGTTAGAAAAAAAAAAGAAATAATGAAGCAACTAAGCAAGGAAGGAAGCAAGGAAGTAAATTCGAAGAATAAAAGCTAAGAGAATATAACGAATGGTATGGGGTGGGGGGCAACATAGTAGCAATTTAAAGAAGAAAGGAGCGAAACAGTAAAAAAAAGAGAGGGGAAAAGTGGGGGGGAATGAACGGGAGAGAAAGGAAGGGAGAAAAAACGAGGAAGGAAGGAAGGAAGGCAATGAAACCTCATTAAGTGTAAATCCAAAGAAAAAAAATAGCTCGAAATGCCTTCTTTAATAAATTTAGTGAGCAAAAAAGAAAGGAGAGATACAGAAACAGGATGATGTTCACCCAAAGTTTTGGTCAATCCGATCTACGGCCTTCCTCGGTTTGGAGGGACTCTTTATGTCAACGATTAGAGGATCTGAATTGAGACAGGGAAACCCTATGTAACTTGGCAACTGATCAGAAAAGAACTTCTGTGTGCATGCGTGGACAGACACTCTCCCATACGGTTATGCAGTCATCAGTGAGACGCCATTGAGTGAGCTTGCATGCTGTGTGGCTGTCACATTTAGTATGGCTGAGCTAGCTAATTTTTCGTGTTTTGTGCAGGGTTTTTTTGGCAAAACATCGCATTACCCACGTTTTTCAGTCCCTGAGACTTCCTGCTTTTCCAAAATTATCTCTGGCATTCGATGGCGATACCGAAAGAGGACTTCGCAACCTGTTGAAGTGGAAAGTGAATGTGGCCTTGGTAAAAATGTGTCAATCTCAAGAAGAGTATCTTGATGAGGAGTAAAGCGTCATTTTCCTTGGTAGGCTTCTTTTTTTTCTTTTTTTTTTTCTTTGGTATTATCAAATGACTGGCTACTTACAGGTCAAACCTCGTGTAAGAACGTGATATACACTATTGCGAGAATAAGAGTAGTTGTTTCCCTTGGATTTCAAGGGATGTAATAAGACTATGAATATCCAGCTTATCTCCCTTTAACACTTTGTGGAACTTCATTTCATACTCTTTGACACTTTTTTCAGTTTTTCTTCTTTTTTTTCTCCCGTTTTATTTCCCCCCCTCCCAACGAAGTTATTGCAGTGCAATTATTCGGTTATGTCTGTCCATCTGTCCGTCTGTCAGTCACTTCAAACTGATGTCCATTCGAAAGCGATTAATGCTTGACCGCCCTTTACCCTGTGACTAAAAAAATACAATTGTTACAAACAACGATTGGGTCTTTATGTATCTTTACAGAAATAGACTCAAAATATTTGCGGTGCGATACGAGAAGCCACTTAGAATAGTAACCTTACCCAGACCTTTCAAGTCTCCCACATTCTGCGTGAAACATACATTTTGATACTTTCTCATGTTTACACAGACGAAAGGAAAATTCTCACGCATTTTATAAAAAGTATTAGATTTATTTAGATTTGTGAAATCATCAATTATCACATTATTTTGAAAGATCACCTACAAAACATTTGAAACATATTTCAAATGGGCTTATACATCTCACTTAATTTCAGTAGCTGATATGCCCTGAAACGTAATTTCAGCCAATCTTGGATTCGTCATTTTCTGTGTAGGGAAGTAACTTTGCTTTGCTTTTTCAGCAAAGGAACACGACAAAATTTTGTGGAGTAAGATCATTAAATTAAAATAAACTACATTCATTTCCAACAACCAAATCAAATATTTTGTTGGCTGCATTTGTTTGCGCCAAAATAATCTTTGTGCAGCAATCTCCCGTCTTTATAATAAACAAAATAAGTATATATAAATATATTTGTTTTTCTTTTTGCGCTACGAAGGATGTCAATAAAATAGCCAATAAACAACATTACGTCTTTTCCACATTTTAACTTTGAATAAAAAATTTCAAAACATTGCATTAGTTTAATTGTCACAAATGTTTAGTCCCGCCAATGAAGACAAAAGCCAGATATGGATCCTGGGTGTCCAAAGAGTTTGCTCGGGCAAAGCACTATTTAGAATATTTCTGAAATATATAAATGATAAGTTAAGCATACTAAAGGAAACATTAACCCGCGGTCTCAAAAGCAAAATCCTGTGACTTTCTTCATCGAAGCGCATAGAAACAATGGTACAAAAGTAAAATAGAAATTCTCTATCAGTTTCCTAGTAAAGTACTTGTAATGAATTGACGAGATAAATTTTGATTAAAAGAATTGTTGCGGCTCAGCTCCAGAAGTGACCCACGGTGGCCTGATTCTCAAAGCCCAACACACACAGTTGAGAAAGATAACCTCACATATCTCTGAAGAGCAAGTGATTGCAGTTTGGACAAGAAATAATTCCAACACTATCGTGATATTTATGTAGCACAATTAGAAAATTCTGAATAGTTTTGGCTCTATAATGAAAATAATAATACCCCTGAATATTATTTTAGTCTTAGAATTAGGGAGCTCAGTTTACACATTGTACAGCAATGCTCAAGGAGGTAAGTATTCCACAAAATAAAATAGAGGATGTGTTGACTTGAGAAAAAGAAGTAGTAGCCGTTCTGTGTCCCGTGATCCACTTTGCCGTGTTTTCCCTTATACTGTATCGTCGTTCTATGATACTACGTGTGTAATCACCGTGTGACTTTTTTTCATCAAAGCGTATTGAAATAATTGAGGGTAGGAAGAGAGTGAACAGAAAATGAAGTTTGGTAGTTCAATAAGAGGATAGGACGGGAGTTTCAGAAAATAATATTAGGTAGATTCATTAGTGGTTAAGAACGTATGATGGGGGTGGGATTTAGGTAATTCACAGGTAGGAAGATTTTCGCATATATAACTAATTAATGTTTGTAAAAGATTTAAACAAAAAAAAACATGGACGAGCAACAAAGATTCTGAAGGATAACGGAGATAATGAGAAGATACAGGCAAAGCGTAAGAGGAGGGCAGAGGTCTGAAATGAAAGATCATATTTGTTGCCAATACCCGTGGAATTTCCACGGATTCAGCAAGTTTGCAAAAATTGGAATAATACTGTTTTTCAAGCTGTTGCTTTTAAGGGGAATAACTCTAGGTTCTTCAAACTCAATTATCGTTCTTGTTTGAGTCATTCCAATATGGCGGCGCTCACACATGTGTATTGCAAGCCGGATGTTATTTTTCAGAAAAATCTTTGTTTACAAATACGGTAAGTCTTTTATTCTATTTAAATCCAATTAACGGGACTGCAGAAAAGATTATTTTGTCTATTCAACTATGTCTTCGTTCTCCAATTTCTCTTCCCCTGTATTGATAAAGTTGAGTTGTGAAACGCTCAATAAAATATCAGTTCTATAGACTACTACGATCTGCCTATCTCCGTTTCGGTTGCTTTTTATCGCAATTAATGAAGTTTTTTTTTAATTAATAATAATGATTTACAATGTTTCCTTTGGTAGGAAACCTTCTTTTTTTTCAAATTAGAAAAGAAAAACAATCCATTACCGACTAAGTTCAGCTTATAAACTTTACTATTATTGCATCACGTGTTTAAGTATCGTATAGTGTAAGCTTATATTTAGATTCTTTATCGTCTATGTTTATTCGTTGATTTCCTTGTGTAAGAGATCCCGAATTATTGTTGGTTGTTACTCTGAGGACACCTTAGTCTGAGGCGGATATCAGATCTAATTTTTTTTTTTTTTCATATTTTATAAGAGTTATTTTTGTTTCCTTCGATATTATCGACATTTTCAGCTATTGTTTTGTTACCTTTCCCGTTTCAAAAAGGCCGCCGTTCAAGTAGCAGGGTAACTGTCACCTACTTCTTTAACTTTGAAAATCGTTATCAGCGACTGCTGCTCTACTGCTGTAGCGGCAGCCATTTTAAAACGGGAAAGTTCATAATTGCCAATCGTCGAGTGCCATCGCTACAGCAACACCTGGGTAATTGGGGGCATTAAACCACAAGAGAGCCGTTGATTATGTTCTCACTGGTTTACTTAGCCAAGGATTCGTCCTGTGGCCACAAAAAATGTTTGCCTGGTCTCCGGGGAGGAAGTGACCCCTTCGCCAAGAGGGATAGTGTCAGGGTCATCCCCTGATGTTTGAGATTTGCCAAAAAGCAAGTGCTTAGGGAACTATACTGCTCCATATCTGATCAACACATTTCTGAGGGTCTAAATAATTTTTTGTGTTCTATTCGTCAGAAGATATAAGAATCTCAAGTGGCTTTACGAACTAACAAGTAGTTTAATTTATATGAGTGATCTAATTCGTCGCATAAAACTATCTCCTTGTTTTTTACTATCTTAAGGCATACAAATATACTTTGTATCAACGAAACACTCTCAATCATTCTGTTTTCATGCCAATTCAAAAACATTTATCATTCTTTTCTTTTTTTTTTTTTTTCTTTCTTGTATAGATAATTCAGCTATTTGAGCCTTCCCTGAAACAAAGGGAAAAATGTTTGGTCAGGTAGTGATTGGACCCCCTGGGTCTGGTAAGACCACCTACTGCAATGGCATGGGCGAGTTCATGACACGACTCGGGCGACAAGTCAGTGTGATCAACCTTGATCCAGCAAATGACCTTATCCCTTACATTCCTGCCATCAACATCTCCGAGCTGATAACTTTGGAAGAAGTGATGGACAAATTGAAGCTCGGCCCGAATGGTGGTCTCATCTACTGTATGGAGTACCTCGAAAAGAACATTGATTGGCTTATCGAAAAGCTGAAAAAAATACCCAAAGAACATTATCTCTTATTGGACTTTCCTGGTCAGGTTGAACTGTACACGCATCACAACTCCGTCCGCAATATACTTGCTGCTCTGATAAAGCTTGACCACAGGCTAGCAGCTGTACATCTTGTAGATTCTCATTATTGCAGTGACCCTGGTAAATTCATCGCTGTCCTGCTTACGTCACTGTCAGCCATGCTTCAGGTTGAACTGCCTCATGTCAATATCTTGTCCAAAGCTGACCTCATCCAATCATATGGCAAACTAGCCTTCAATCTTGATTTTTACACTGATGTTCTTGATCTCACGTACATGCTGGGTCAGCTTCAGGTGAGCATTTCATTTTATGATCCAATCCAATGGTCTTCAAACTTCAAATACTCAAACCCTTTTCAATGATTAAACTTTCTAGAAAACCCCTTCATAACACAACTGTACCTCATACATACATACATACATTTACTAGTGTACATATGAATTATAAATTATATTATAATTTCATTACCAACAACTGTTTAACTCAATGGTAAGACCATCACTACGTTGAAGCGGTTACCCTATCGGTGGCAGGTTCAATTCCTGCTGCAGCCCCATTTTCTTGAATTGTTTATTCTATTTACGTTGTCTAAGACAAGTGATGAATAAACCGTTTAATGACGGTAGATCATCTCAAATAAGTTTCTATATAACACAATTTGTAATTCATTCTATCGGACCAAATATGTCCATTTCTTAATTCAAATGTACTTGTATAACTATTTGATTTTAGCCTTGTTTATGGAATTATCCAAATGTGTATAAGCCCGAATTGAAAATACATTTGAATGAAAAAGTAAGCTTACTGAGTGAAATTAAATATTTGCATTTTAGTTTATGTTCAAAAAATAAAATAAAGACCTGTTAAAGCTGTAACGGAATCGTAATGAAGAATTATTAAGTATATTGTCAAAATGTCACTTTGTTTAACAGCACCCCTGGAAAGGTTATGCGGAACTGTTTGAATACCGTTGGTCTAATTCTTTGTCTAAAATTTTGAAATGAGGTTTTATCCAAACTTAAAAATTTATCTGATCATATTTTTTCAACTATTCCCTCTAATCCTTACATCTAGACATTTATATATTACTCACTCAAAAGCCACCTTCATTGGCCATCAAATTTGACGTCAAGTCACTTCCCGTTTAAAGAATTTATATTATTGTATTTTGCCTATAAAGAAAGAAACGTACTCTACAGTTAGCAGTCCTGGAGTCATTCTACGGCAATAATTAAACAGCACAATTGAAGAATAAAGAGCAAGCCCATGGTGAGAATTGAACTCACACCCTCTAGCCAGAATTGCTCAGTATACACATGGCTTTTAACCACTCAGCCACGGGGACTTTATTGATAAATAGAAGCTGATTTTACATCTTAATCCTAACCCTTTACAACGGATATTCCATACTTATTGACGTTTACATTTGAGATTTGGTAGTCTTTTTAATTATTTTCAAAAGTCTTTGTGACTGAATGATTAAAAGTAACCAGGTATATACTGGTCCCCTTCTGGCTAGAGGATGTGAGTTCGATTCTCACCTTGGACTTGCTCTTTTTTTTCCGGTCACACAGTTTGATCATTGCCGTAGAATTACAGTCCGATTTAAAGTTGTGATAAAAAGCCACTGAAAGTTAGATAGAATGTAAAAACTAATCAAAATTGATAATAATGTTGCAAAATTTGATCCAAGAATTTTTTTTTTTTACATTAAAACCATCGTAGTACTGGATTCAACGGGAAAAGTTTTTTTCTCCATATTGTTTTCTCCTTATATATTAGTATAGAGTCTCGTGCATCCTTTGAGTTGGCACATTTTCTGACTACAAAGCATCAATCGGAAGGAGAGATCGTCAGATCCACAAACTTTCTCAAATTTATATAGGAATAGATAGTTAGAAATCGAATGATTATCATTTTTTGTATCATAACACAAATGCAGATTCCACACTATTATGATTGTTTTGAATCACACATGATCATAATAAACTCAATATACACGGGGCATACTATAAGTATGATACAAAAATTCAAATACAATCTATCTCTTATGTATAGAGGATGTAGTCTCTCCGCAGATATGCTCAGGAAAATTAAACATTTTTTTCATTATGCTAGGTTTTCTCTCAATTTGGAAGTTAGATACCAAATTTATCAGTAAAACATGAAACATCAAATGAATATATTTTTGTTAGATATTTACTAGCATATTTTGAGGGTATCTTAAATCTAAACCTCTAACTTCATTGCATCAGTTAAAAAGTGAAGAACAGAGTCACAAACTTCCCCCAAGTCTATATTAGTTTAAATAAGTTTTCATTTCAGGATGATAAGAATTTTTATTTTTCTCCTTTTGTATATTTTTAGGATGATCCAATTTTCAAAAAATATAAGAAAATGAATGCAGCTCTGGTGGAAATAATTCAAGACTATAGTCTCGTCTCTTTTGTAGCCCTAAATATAAAGGTAAGTTGCCTGGACATTTTTAGTTAACAACCATTGTTTCCCCTAAGCTGTGTGTGCGCTCACACAGGAAATTAATTTGTGCACCAAATATTTCAAAATCTTTGGATACTTTACAGAGTTTTTTCATTGAAAAAAATATTGTCAAAAGTGCGCACTTACTTTTGTCATGGGGAAAGAATTTGCACAATATTTTTGCCGCTCACTGATGGCTAAAAATCATGTACAAAAAGCAACTTGAATAAATTATACATATGTACAAGCATGAAACGTTCCCTTGATTTCAAACACTTCTTTGTAGAAGATAGATTTGGACACACACTACCCCTCATTTGTAAGACTGGCGTAGTGTATCTACATATATATAATATGCCACATGATTATCTATATTTTCTTACATTTGTCAAGGAGGATAACTGTTCAATGCTAATTTTTTTTTTTTTTTTTTTTTTTTTTTCCAAATCAATAAAAAAAATTCATTTTTCGGGTACAATTACTTGAATACTGCTCTTATTTTTTGGTAGCAAGGGTAAACTAATACAGGGGAACATCGATTATCCGAACGAGACGGATGGGGAATATTTTGTTCTGATGATTGGCTGTTTGGATAACTGATTCGATTATAAAAAAAGATGCCTTACTGTACACAAATACGTTGAACAAAAAGCATCTTTAAGGGTTCACTTTCATTCAATTGATAAAATGTGTTCAAACACTGGATATTGCTTAAGAATTAGTGATTTCTTATTTTACAAATAAAATCACATGCGTCATTCAAATAACGAAAGTATAGAGCTAAAAATTCAAGGAAATGGGACATAATTATAAGAATACATTTACAGGAAGTTCATAGAGTCCATCAAAGATGCTAACTTCATGGAAATTCTCTTAAATCCTTCATTTTCCTTTTTTTTTCTTCTTTTATGCATTTGAACTATTTCAACTCTATTTAGAGTGACCTTCTGAGATCAAGCCGACTGACTGCTTCTTCTTCATAGAAGTGAGAACAGCAATTAACAGCATTTCTTGTAAGAGATACATACTCAGAACCAAGTTGTAAAATTGAATATCTATAGGACATTAAAATCTTTTCAGATAATTTGAAATTTGAAAAATTGGTGTTCAGGTAACTATCATTCCACTGTGTGTGTATTCATATATATATATATATATATATATATATATATATATATATATATATATATATATATCTCATAGTACATAACAGTAATTCAATATATTTATACACAAACATTGGGGTACATTTGAGCTTTAAATATGGTGGCATGATAGATTCGCTACACAAATACATTTGTTTCTGTTCTCTTAGGTTTCTTCAGGCAAATGGTTTGATTTATTTGGATCTCCATTTAGAACATTATTGGGAGGTATCTTTTGTCTTTATATTTATACATATATATATATATACATACATATATATGTTTATATATATATATATATATATATATATATATATACATACATATATATGTTTATATATATATATATATATATATACATACATATATATGTTTATATATATATATATATATATACATACATATATATGTTTATATATATATATATATATATATACATACATATATATGTTTATATATATATATATATATATACATACATATATATGTTTATATATATATATATATATATATATACATACATATATATGTTTATATATATATATATATATATACATACATATATATGTTTATATATATATATATATATATACATACATATATATGTTTATATATATATATATATATATACATACATATATATGTTATATATATATATATATATATATATTTTATAAGTTTGTCTGTGCAATGCCACAAAATTCATGTTTTCATCTGGTTTAGCTTTTTAAATAGTTGTACATAATCAGGGAAGGACTTGATGCTCACTCTATTTTTCTGTCTCTTTCATTTCAGAAGAATGAAAGCATTTTGCGGGTTCTCCAGACTGTGGACAAAGCTAATGGTTATATGTTCGGAGATACCGAGGAGCGCAATATACAGTCGATGCTTTCCTGTGCGATCGGTGCTGAATTTGAATACGAAAAGATCAAAGATATTCAGGAGAAGTATGTAATGGACATTGATCCTGAGGAGGAGGAGGAGGAGGAGGAGGAAACGATTGGGAAAGAAGATGAGAGTTCAGGCAATATATGAAATTGTTCCACGATCGACTGCTTCGTCCCGTCATTCTCTCTCAGAGCTCCACTATGTATGAGTTTCTGGCACAACCTGGATTTTTTTTATTATTTTTTTTTTTTAAATAAATGTAACAACTTTGGATCAGGATACACTGATATAATGAAATCTATCATTGTTTTTATTGAAAAGACGTGTGAAAAAGGATCCTGTTTGAGTTTTGTTAGATGGATGTTACAGTCACAAACCTACAAATCAGATCATTATAATATTGAATGACTGTAGCCCTACATATGGCCTGACCGACCAGCCAAGTAGGCTACAAATTCTCCTCTCTTCGACTATCTGTGTCTATCTATCTATCTATCTATGTTTGTGTATGTCTCCAGTCACCCCTTTCCACATTTTGTAGGCTACAGTCTTGAAAATTTATATATATTCACACCACTAAAAACGTTTTTGTTTTTTGTTTTTGTTTTGAAAAAAATGTGCTCTTTTGGATCTCTGGTTATTTTGGACCAACCATGTCCAAATCTTGTGCTGGTATTTTTTTAGATGAAGGATTTATTTTTTTAGATAATCAGTTCTGGTACAAGTGTAGGCTATGGTGATTCATTCATGCAGGGTACGGATATATTATTAACGATGGAAAGTCAAAATTGAAGCAAGTAAAAATCTTTAAAAAAAAAAAGATTAAAAAGAATCCTCTATTTTAGCATTCGAAACGTCCTAATCAACTTTCAGACTCAATTACCTCCCTTGGATCTCTCAACTTAACTTCGTATTCTATCACACTTTTAAAAACTTGACCTTTCTTCTCCTGTGAAAATTTAGGGAAAAATCGTTTGAACAGCATTATTTGCATCATCAGGAATGGAAAAAAAAATCAAGCAACATTTGAGCTTCCCTCCTTTGAATTTGAAAAGTCTTGCATCAATTGAAATAGTGTCCAAAATGAGATATGATTTCTTTCATCTCTGTCGGCAGTATTCAAAGTGTGTTCCTCTGAACCCCAGGTTTTCGCAAAACTGAGTGATATTTCCACAGTATACTTAGTAATTCTTCATCAATCAATTGTTTATGATGTTCTTGACACATTATGTTTCTAAACTGAAATCCAAACAGTTGCGTTAAAATTGATAACATCTTGATTATTTACGTGACACGGACACTGTTGAGTCAGTAGTTGTTGATATGTCTATTTACTTAATGAGCTTTGTTTTTACTTTTTCATTCGAATGTGTATTTTCTTTCTTGGTTTATACGTATTTGGATTATTCTATAAACAAGGCCATAATCCAATAGTTACATACATATGTAAAAGTAGAAGGGAAAGTTCTTTTTTGAAGAGTTTCCTTCGAAAAATTCAATTTTCGAAAGGTCTTTGAAGGCCACTTTTAACAAACCCGCAGATCAGATCATTATGATTTTGAATGACTGTAGCCCCACAAATGGCCTGACTAACCAGCAAAGTGGGCTACAGATTCTTCTCTCTTTTACTGTCTGTGTCAATTGGTCTATCCATCTATGTTTGTGTGTCTCTCCAGTCGCCTCTCTTCAAATTACACTTAACGATAATAATGTTACAAAAGTTGATATTAGAGTCCAGGAAGCTAAGAGAAGCAGCAAAAAAACCTGTCTTGACTTCTGGGAACATTCTCCTTCCATAGATATTCCTTCATATGAGATACGAATAATTTTTTGGATGGCCCAAAATATGAATAAACAAGACTGACTGCTGCTGGGTCAAACTCCTCTCCTACTTCCATTCCGACTGAAGATGATTGCTGCAACTTTTGTATTGCATATATATTAATAGATGAATTCAGAAATATAGAAGACTTGTCAGTTTGGAGAGCCGCATAGCAATCTCTTGAGTGTAAGTTCGAATCACGAAAGGGAAATGTCAATTTTATATATCGGTTTGGTTTAACGTAACAAGGGAAAAACAAACTGAAAAGTTTATTCCCCTGAATTGAATGAGGATTGTTCTCGTTATGGGGGAAAATAGTCAACTCCAACTTGCACTTGAGTTTGACGATAAAACATCAAGTTTTAAAAATGAGTGAATTGAATATTAGACCAGGTAGAGAAATCTGAAAGAGATAGAAATTTTTTATTTCCATTAATATTCGGACCATCCTCATCTTTGTTGTTTTTCATACAACGTTTCGGCCGTTGCACTCTACGGTCTTCGTCAGGTATCATACTACTAACGCTAAAAGAGGGGAGTACGGTCAATATACCCCCGTCGGATAAATAAAGGGTTCGGTTCGTTACTTCCCAAAAATCTCCCAGATGATACCTGACGAAGGCCGTAGAGTGCAACGGCCGAAAAGTTGTATGAAAAACAACAAAGATAAGGATGGTCCGAATATTAATGGAAATAATAATAATACCTCATCTCAGAAATTCCGAGATATACTAGATAGAAATTTGTTTCTGATGCTAAAACCAATGATATCACGCCCTTCCAAAAAAAAACATAATTGATAATTCTGACTAGTTTATCATATTCCTGCTTTTTATCACACTGATGTCGTTTTACACTTACAATTATGAAGTTACCAGAATGATCTCTGTGATCAAGTTTGTAAGGCATAATCCATGCCAGACTGGCTCCCAAGGAAAGATGGTAAGTTCAAATAACGTTGGGAAATCCTTCTTTTTTTTTCTTTCAATCCATCACTTATATGATACTATATAAAATAGATATTGAGTTTAAGCTTGCAGCTACGTAGGAGAGGAAGGAGATGTATTGAGTCACCTTGTATTTATGAGATGGAGATACTGAAATGTATTGTTAACCCAATGTTTGGTTAGTCCGAAGACTAGAATAATAATAGAAACTCGTTTCAGAGTTTTTGCCGCACAGAGAGTTTCTGAAACAATAGGACCACCACGTTTTAGATGGTCAAGTAATCTTGTAAGCCTATTCACAACACTGATAAAAACAAATGACTGAAAGATATACCAGTAGTAACTCGATCGAAGAGAATATATTTACGACTGTTATGTAGGAACATATTCCTTTTTCTTTTTCCAATCCACGCTGCTTAGTTGTTAAAAAAAACTGCTACAAAATTAAGATGAAAGAAAAACTAGTCACAAATCTGTAATGGTTCATCTGAAAAATTCAAACAATGTAATGATTCTTTGATATTTGAAACAATTCCATTTTTTAAATTTAAGATTTTTTCTTATAGTAAACTTTTATTTGGACAATGTTCTTCAGGAAGTACTCATCAATTTCGCAATAATATTTGGATTTCAAAAATATTTTGGTTGAAATAAAATCTGTAGTACTTGAACATTGCTTAGGGATTGATATATATTCAGTATTGATTGTATGGAAAAAGGAAAGATTTCTCGTACTGATTGACATCAGATGATTCAGTATGTGTGTGATTGCACTCTGAATTATCTTGCCATGACTGAGAAGAGCGCTCTTTGAAATATTAACGTTAAATATTGTTTCCTTATCCATTACTGCAGCTATGTAAAGAGGGGGTAGCATGCAACAAAGATACACTAGTCGTCACTCATCATCACATCAATGAAAAAAACACCCACTTTGTGAAAACCCTGCAGCGGTAATACACAAGGTAGAAATGCTCTCTATAAGAAACAAACATCTTGCTTTCTTTATTCCTTTATATTGACCAAAAACTGAATTTCGACATTGAAAGTTTCGGGGTGGAAAGAGAAAAAGATACCACACAGTGTGGATCACTGTTTGATTCCCATATTAATCTGTCTCTTCTTCTTCAGCTGCTATGTTTGTATAAGTCCTGCTTGTATCATATCTCTCTCTCTCTCTCTCTCTGCAGCCGTTCCCTTTTACTTTCTCTGTTGTGCATTTCTTCACTCTCTCAAGGTCCTTCTGCCCTCTCTTGGCTTGACCATTGTCCTGTCAGGGTCATTTAAGATTAATTATCGGCCATTTGGAATTAGAGATTGCATCCTGAAGAGGCTAGCTATGTCATACTCTGTTACAAGATCCATGAATCGATTCTCCCCATTTGGATTTAGTTTTTGTCGCACTCAAAAACTGGAAATGACTTTATTTTTGTACTGTAACAAGAACAAGAACAACCCTCGCCAGAATTAAGCATGTAAACCGGTATGTTAAATCGTCATTCCATCACTATGATTTAAACCCATGCCCAACTGATTGCTTGGAGTACTGACAAGTGTTGGATATTAATGAAAATTTATCATACAGATATGCACAGGCTTATTCTAGTAAATAAAATGATTAACACGAAAAAATATATACTTTTATAACTTTTCAATTATGGTTTAAACAATACAAAAGTTGCAGTGATTATCTTCACTTGAAATAGAAGCTGTAGTAGAGTTTGACAATGCAGTAGCCAGGCCCATGAGTGATGAGATATTTTCGGAAGAAATATTACACGAATTTAGACTAGGCAATGAAAATATAGAATAAAGGAAAGACTAAGGATTAAGATTTTTGAAATTTAAATTCTTAAAATAGAGTATCAAAGATTTTTTGAAAAAGTGTTGGCATGTTGTAATTAGTGAAAATTGATTTAGGTAAGGATGGTACAGATTAAATCAATAGTTTATCAAAAATCGATATTTACTGAAAATCGTATTAATATTGCTCAAACGTAATTGAATCAAATTTATACTGTTTATAACAATAGCACAACTGAAATATATAGTTTATTAAAAAAATAAATACAACATGCTGGAAGTAATAAAATGTCATTTTGGTGAATTATTTTCATAAATAGTATAAACTCTGAAGTTGTTTTTGTTTTGGAAACGACCTTAACGTAGCAGTGTTGTTCTTGTTGTTGATGATGAAAGAAAGAAGATCATCACGCATGCGTAGTTCCAGGTGTAAACATCCAGTGGTTATATTCCCTTTGTTGAAAGTAAGTACTCTACAACCCATTTTTGATGCATGGAGACGTGGGATTAAGAAAAATGAAAACAGATGCAAATCTACTTTTAATGATTCCTGAAGCAAAGATTTGAACGTTCAATATGCGATTGTGGAAGACCAAGCCTGATTACGAAGTAATTATTTATATGATCGTTGATAGAATAGATATCAAGTCTAGGTTTGTTGCTAGGTAGGAGAGAGAGGAGATGTGATGTATCTAGTCGTCGTAAATTTACGAGACGGGGATGCTGGAATCTAGTGTTTCTTCAATGGTTGGTTATTTCGAAGACTAAAATAATGACGGAAACAGGTTTCGGAGTTTTTGCCGCACGGCGAGTTTCTGAAACAATAGAACCGCCACGTTTTAGATTGTCGAGTAAACTTGTTAGCCTATTCTCAACACCAATAAATACAAATGATGGAAAGATATACTTGAAGTAGTAGCTTGATCAAAGAGAATATATTTGTGAATGTTATGTAGAAACACATTGCCAATTTGTTCACGTGGGACAGAGACGATGCGCGTTAAGTTAGAGAATGAGGGTACACGCAATTTAATAGTAGGGCATATCAGAAAAAGATCTCGACATCTGTGAAATGAAAGCGGTAAGTTTCACAATTTTGATGGAGCGAGATAAAATGATGAAGATCGTTGAGGCCAGGCGAAATAACTGGTCCTAGACGGGGTGGGGGTGACTGACTTGGAAAATCAGAGCTGAAATGCCAACTTCCTTGGGTTAGTTGAATTTTCTGCGTCATTTGGATCCCACCGAAGAAAGCCAGGAAAAAAGAGAAAGTTTGCTGGTACATTATTTTTTGGCTGGAGCACAACATGAATTTATTTCTCTTTGTCCCGTTCATGTTTTACAACATATCAGAGGCAAAATACAATTCAATAATACTTGATCCAACACCCGATTCTGCACATGTCAAATGGCCTGCATTTATCATACGTTACCGTTCAACGTATAGATTTTGAATTTCACATTCAAGAGAGACTTTTATCTTTTGGAGATTTGTGGAAAAAAAGGGGGTTTGACATTGCAAACCTGATAAAGGAAACGTTGAATAAAAATGGCACACCCTAGGGTGATTGCGAGGGTCGAGGGTATGACAATAGCGCCAATTTTATAGGAAAATGCAAGGGGTTACAAAAGATATTAATTGAAAATCCTCTCTCTATTTTCTCACTATGTAGGTGCTATACATTAAATTTGTGTGACACGAATTCAGCGGAGAGTTGTACGAAAACGGTCACTTTTTCAGAATAATTGAAAGTGTATATAATATATTTTCCTGTGGTTCAAAAAGATCGCTAATTATTATGACAAATGATTGTCAATCATCAACAACCTTGTGGTCAGTCAGAATCAATAGAGTGAAAGCATTTGAATCAAATCTTAATGGTATCAAATTGGCCCCTGCAGAACTTAATCTGACATCAAAGATGACAAAATTATCATCACTATCATAAGTCTTTTAACGTCCGTCGTTGGACATAGATCTTCCCCAGGATTCGCCACACTTCTCTATCATGGGCGTTGCAGAGCCAATACTTTCTGAAATAGTCTAGTTCGTCTCTCCATCTTGTATTCTGTCGGCCTCGGTTACGCAAGCGATCTCTGGAGATCCATGTTGTGAGTCG
The DNA here is from genome assembly GCA_963457665.1 of Thysanoteuthis rhombus. Classification (NCBI taxonomy): domain Eukaryota; kingdom Metazoa; phylum Mollusca; class Cephalopoda; order Oegopsida; family Thysanoteuthidae; genus Thysanoteuthis; species Thysanoteuthis major. The sequence goes on along the minus strand of OY735216.1, from coordinate 48,824,551 downwards.
TGATGTCCATCGGTTGTCTGCTATTTTTTGCAACATGACCAGCCCATTGCCATTTGAGTTTTCAATGGATTCTATGATGTCCCCGACTCATGTTTTCTCCCTGATATACTGTGCAGTCATGTGAGCAGCTATCAAATACCTATCCCTTTTTAGATTATGCTCATGTCATCCATCTGGTTCAGAATCCTTGCTGCCATTAACATCTGTAACATGGTGATACAGGCACAAGATGCTACTATTGATATTGGAGTGGGCAATACTTATCATCAACCAGCAGAAGCAACGAGAACAATTTGACCGACAGAATCAAAACATAACGTTAACAGTCAGCTAATTGACATTAAATTACAATCGAATGAGGGACATCGAAAGAAAATTTTCTCTGTCAGTAAAGTGATACATAGCTGACGCAAGGTCCTTGCACAGAAGCAGAATCATTACTTTGGACATCTGTTTATTTGTTTGTTTGTTTTTTGGGGGCAGGGGGTGTTTTTCAGACATTGTTGTTTCTGTCTTTAATGGTCCCACGAGAAGATTTGAAACGACAAAGAAAATTTCTGATACGTTTTCGTTCCTCGGGCAATATTTGTCTCTGTTGGAAAATCTTTTGACCGCAAAGTGCATGTCCTTTGCAGTGATTCACAATGCTAATCTAAATGGCGAAGAACATTTAAATGAATTATTCGACATGAAAAATATCATACACCGAGTGAACTTTGAGGAAATACGACTTGAATCCATGGATTTACTTCACAAAATATTTAACTACAAGTTGGAAAACATTGTCCCGAATCTTGGTGTATCACACCGGATTTTTTTTCCTACTATGCCTAAAATGGCAGCCTCACTAGAACGTTTATTGAGTAGACCTAGACCGATGAAGAACTATCTCAGAACAAACATGTCACAAAGTCGTCTGATTGTCTTTGGTCAACCCGGAACTCAGTCGAAATGTTGATTTCATACATATATGCACGCAAAAGGCTCGAAAAGCAATCCTGTAAATGTGAAAACCTTCCTTAAAGGTATTTTCACACTATTCTTTACGCAACTTTTGAAATATCTTCGATGCTATTTGAAAAACAAATTTTGAAATTTCAAAAAAAATTTCTCAAGTCTTTTCTTATTTTACTAGAAAAAAAGGACTAAATTTTGTTATAAAAAGAGAAAAACGAGTTTTCATGAATCATAATCTGGATAAGACTATTTTTTGATACAATTTTTACTGTATCGATGAATACATCAATCAATGAGAAATTCAGATTAACTGAAATACCCGGAAAAAAATATTCCCAATTCTACTGGAAACAGCCCTAAATATAAGCTAACAAATAAAATTGAAAAATTCGAGTATTATTTCACTTCGTTTTTTCAGTCTTTTATCACCAAGTGAGACTATCGTATGGAACACCTTGAACAAATTTTCTTCAAGAAGGCATATAAATTTTTTTCTATGAACTTATCCTTAATCTGTTTGAAATTTATTAACCTCCGAAAAATTAAAAGCAAACTAAATCATACTTATTTAAAGAGGGTATATGATTATAGCGTAATCAAATGGGAAAAGAAAAAATCCCGAAATTTGGAAGGGAAACATTTTTAGAAAAATCGTCAATTCTCACGTAAGTACCGGAAATTTCATCGAAATCCAATAATTAAGTGATTTTTTGTATTTTTTTTAAAGACCAAGGTTTAAAATTTTTACTACAAATCACATAATTACTGAATTCTAATTAAATTTTCAGTACTTATTTTAAAAAAGAATGAATCCTTCGAAATAAGCTTCCACTAATTTCGAAACAGTTTTTTTTCCTGCGATATAATTCGCTCCCACACCCCACTTAATTGATTTGATGATTCAGTTTACTTACAATTACCCAACAGAAGTAATTCATATGTATATTAAAGATGACTCCATAATATTCATTCTACTAACCTTTTTAAAAAAAAACGTCCAGGAAACTCCGTACGAATTTTTTACTTCAGAATTTTTTTTCCTTTTGATAGAAAATGAAGTAAAATACTGCTGTTCTTCACGATTGGATATTTTTACATGCAAGTTATAATTTGGAGCTAATTTTCGTGAGAAGAGAAAAATATCAACACATTTTTCCAGATATTTTTCTTCGAAGTCGATCTTCGTTCAAATTCATCTTATTATTTTTCCACTTAGTCAACAATAATAAAAATCTTTTCTCAAAATCAACAAAGGGTGAATAGATAGAAAAATATGATTTGGCAAGATATTGAACAGTAAATTTTTTTATGTATTATTCTTGGTTTTTTTCTTTTGGGTGATATCCCAAGCGCAGTTATTCCAAGAAAATTAATTGATGACTCAAAATCTGATGCATTCAGATTATTACCTCTGCTGTCTTCCTTACCTCTAAATAGCGACAGCTGTTAGACTGTGAAGTGTGTATTGTCACCAAAAGGCAATGTTAATATTAGGTCACCTACCACCACAACCTTACATCACGAAAGTGACGATAGATGCATTCAAGGAAGGTGATGAAAAATGTTTTCATTTATTCCTAATGCAGAAAGTCGGGATATTTTGGGACAATTTCGTTAAGTAATGATTGAACTAATTATTCATAAAGAAATGAACTTCATTTGAAAAAATATATAATTTTCATTCTTTTCACAGATTTTTTATTTTTTAATTTTTCAATTTATAAAATTTAAAAAATGTCGGTTTTTGCCGATTAATGTAAACATTTTTTACAAACAAAAATTTGATCTCTTTCCTTTCTTATAAAGCAAAAGGAAAACTTTAGAACAACATTTTTCGAATGTTAATTACGTTTTTAAAATATGGAGTCGGAGGTTTTTTCAAGTGCCTCTTGGTATAAAATACGATTCAACATATCTAGATTCTAGATGTTTTTGAATACGTCCGGGTTTTCTTCTCTTCTTCAAAGAACAAAAAATGTTAAGTAATATAATTTGCTTCATTCTAATTTATTCATTAAATCGTGTATTAAGAAATAAATATATGTGATCCGACTGAATGATTATAAATTGCCTTACATTATATAGAAACTTATTTTAAATGACCTCCTGTTAACGTATCACTCAGTCTTGACAACGTAAATAGAATAAACAATTAAAGAAAATGAGGCTGCTGTAGGAATCGAACCAGCCACAGATAGGGTAGCCGCTTCCACGAAGCGATGCTTTTACAATTGAGCTGAACAGCCGCCGATAGTGCAAAGGCCCAAATAACTGCTTTCAACCCAAATTCTCATCTCGCTTACTCTCGGTCTAATCGCCCCTTTCAACGCGACAGATATGCATTAAGGAATGGGTATATGTGATCCGACGGAATGATTATGAATTACGTTATATTATATAGAAACTTCTTTTCTCCAAACAAAAAGATTCTCTCAAAAAAAGAAATTGTTATTCTTTTCTTAAAAAATAAGATATCTTTTTATCAAAAGAAACCAGATTAAAAAGCAGAAGATGATTACGCGTACGATATTCCATAGCGAAAATCGTCAATGGTTTAAATTGCTGAAATATGAGTAAATAATTTCCTTCAGTTATTATCTACCTCTAGTGTTGATTTTATTTTCATAGAATAACAATATTACCTCACTAAAATTCTTTGACGTGATGAATAGAACGGAAGTATGTTTTATTTCAGCAAACAAACAATAACAAACTAATTTTTGCATATTCATTCCTAGATAAGAAAACTGATAGATTTAAGATAATTTTTATCAATTTTAAAACTGCGTTCCTATTTTGTTTGTTTCAAAATTGAAAGTTATTTTATTTCTTTGAAAAAAAACACTGGATTTCTAACCTTCGTGGTGATTTCTTTAGTTGGGGAAATGAATAGTGGTTGAATATTGGTAGACAGAGTATTAGTCTCCTCGTGGTTTGATGTGGGTGGTGACGTCACGGGAGATATGGAAGGGGAATGTACGCCAAGCATAAATTTAGACGCGGAGATGAAACAAAGTAAAAAGAATACATACGAATACATGGATGGACAAATAAAACGTACGTTTAATACAAGAACATAAATGACAGATGAAAATGAAGTACATAAAATGATAACGTAAATCTGATCGTCTAAAGAGAAGAGAAAAGAAGAGGTGGGAGCTTTATTGTCGTTGATAGTGCTGGCGTCGGAGTCGAACAGGATTTGTCTGAACTGCTTTGGAATCCATATAGTGTGGATCGTACCAAGGGATACGTGGAAACCGGATTCAGTTGTGTGCGTGGACTTGGGGGCTATTCTCTGGTGCAGTTGGACACTCGACGGGCAGACCATGACAGAGAACATAAAGTTTTATCCATGCATGTTTCCCGAAGTAAAAAAAAAATTAGGAAAGATTATCGTGACTATCGGATCGTAAAAAATATTGCCATATAGCTATGTAGCTGTGCGTATGTGTGAGGCTCGATATTGGTGAAGTGAAATGGGCAAAGTTAGTACAGAGATAGGTCATGATGAAAAATGGTTAAGATCGGATTGGCTGGGAGGTCGGTTCAATGATACCGATCTTAGGGAGAAGTAAAGAGAAAGAAGCCAGCAACAAAAGCCGGGGCCAAAAGCATAATCACTCAGGGGTGCTGGTGCTAGTGAGCATTGGACCATGAGCATCCAGGATTTTTATTGGGGTCATCAGAGGAAGCGAAGATTTTGATATTCAGCTAAAAGAAGGTTTTCATTTTTATTCCCTAACTAAAAGTATTGGGAGGCGCTACATAACTAATGAAGGGGTTGAAATAGAACACGTAGTTTGGGAATTATATTGCATCGAGAAATGAATTCTGTTTTGTTTAACTTTTTGATTTTTATGAAGCAAGGGAGTTTGATTCTAGCGCAGCCAATCGTGTTATTTTACTCTTGTTTGCTTTCGATATATGTTTGTTTGTTTTTTTTATCCTTGTTTTGATTAAATAAACTTTTTATCAAATTAAAACTACGTATTTATTTATTGAAAAAAAAAGTGAATACGTATTCATCTGAATTTTTCAGATGCAGGAGTATCATTATGCATTAATGTCTTCATCTTGGTTCATTTTTTGAATACAACGTTTCGACTGTTGTACCCTACAGTCGTCATCAGGGGATGAGTGGGTATATTTTTTACCTTTGAGACAGAGGAGAGCCCAGCTCGACGATCGTGTTGAGTGGTTCGCATTCCGTTGTCTATTATCCATCCCCAGAAACACCTGACCAAAATTAAAAAAAACCTTCAGACGTCAACCTAACCAAGAACTGGGTATACTGCGTCCCATGCTGTCGCGACTGCAAATATAACAGGGAGATGGGGTTCCCTTTAAAAGTTAGACAAGAAGAGCACAAAAAAGCTGTCACCCGTGGAGAGACCACCAAGTTGGGCTTGGCGGATCATATTTTCAGGGGAAAGGAAATCATCGACCACTGTGGGAGAAAGATCTGGATAGTGAACAACATTGGAGGGTGAGACGCATAAAAGGAGTCAGCACATATGGGCGGTTCTGTCAATCTTCGTAGCAGACCGAGTGTGGAACTTGACACCATATGGGAGCCCCTGATCCTGAAGGAACACTCATTGTGTTGAACAGACACACACTCACACACGGCCAAAAGATGTCAACAGCACACACACTAAATGGTTGTACGGGTGCATATGTCAGTAAGAGGATATGCACACACACCCTAAGGTGCAGACATCTCGCATATAAATAAATGAATGAATAAAATGAAAATAAGGTAAAATAAATAAATTAATGCTACCTAATATTTCAATAAAAAAAAATAGATTACTAAGTTGAGTTGTATCACGGATTTTTTTACACCAATTACAGACAACGATTGTAGGAACAAAAAATCAACCAGACAATAGACAGTTAAGATTTGTATTCATTGAAACTTGATGAAGAAATTATTGCTTGATTTACCCTAAACAAACTGAAATGTGAGAGTAAATTTAAATCGAAAAAAAAACTTTCCATGAATTATTATAAAATGAAAATAATGAAAGAAAAATCAGAAAATTAATGACAGTGTGAACAAATTTCTCCCATTCTTTGTAGTGCGAAATAATTTGTTCTATTTTTAGGTAATTGCAGTTTCAGACTTTTTTTGTAATGTGGAGGCGATGTTTTTTTTCCAATCTTTAGGTCCAATCACAGCTTCTGATTTTCCATTCGTTATTTGTAATAAACATGATTTTTCTTACATTATTTTTAATAATAATTTATGAAAGCTTAGCATATCCTATTTTCCAAGAAAAGGGGCATTTATCTCCCTTTGTTGTTGTTTCGAGAGTTGCTCCCCTTGTTAAGCAAAGTGAAATATAGCGCCGAAAATTGGATAGAAGTCATCTCTAAAATGGAATAGTATCCTGCCAAGTCTCTCACATTTTACATAGTCCGCTCACAATGTTCTTTGTCTCCCATCCATTTCCATGAGATTTTTGTTAACTGGTTGTCTCTCGGATTTTCGTTTGAGAAAGCTTTAAACTTGGCATCTATCTTTAACAAAAGTATCGGATAATTGAGTTTTCCTCTCTCGGTTAATATGTCGTGGTAAAAAGAATTATTGTTGGGGATATTTGCTCTAAATCATGTCATCAACTTGTCTGACTCTAATGATTGAAAATATGATAAGCTGAACCTCTGTAAAAGAAAAAAAAAAAAAAAAAGATAGATATCTGAGCTGATGGTGATATATCCATTATCTAAACACTATTTCATTTTGTTTTCATATTTTTGATTGCCCCTTTAAAAATTATTTTGGAAGGAGAGACGAACTAGACAAGTTCAGGAAGTACTGGCTCTGCGACGCCCATGATAGAGAAGTGTGCAAATCCTGGGGAAGGTCTATGTCCAACGACGGACGTTAAAAGACTGATAATGATGATGATGATGATGATGATGATGATGGTTCATGTTTTTTATCTGATTTGTTCAATGTTTTTTGTTTGTTTTTTTTTTTCATGTTTTTACTGGCTTATCAATTTTTAATCATTAGCATTTTGTCAGTTGGAGTTATTTCCCTTGGTTTATTCCGAGAGTTACCTCCCTTGTAAAAGTTCTTTCTGTCTCTGTCTCTGTCTGTCTGTCTGTCTCCCTCTCTTTCTCTCTCTCTCTCAAGTGCAAATCTTCCCAATCAACCAGAAAAAAATTAAATGTCGGTTTGTATATAAGAGAGTGTGTCCATATGTTTGCGTATGCACGAGACCTGAAGATGGTACGCACAAAGGTGTGTGTGTTTGTGTAGGAACAACCCACACTCCTGCATATTGTAGGGCATTGAACAATTATTATAGATTATGGTGGTATTTTATAGTAAAGTTTGTATGGAAAAGATTTGACTGGCTGAAGATATATCATTTTGGATCAAATATTCGAGAAGAAGTTTCTGTCGATTCTAAATCCTTCCAACAACGCCCCAAAGATACTCTGGTGGTGTCAGGTCGTACCATGACTCTTGTATAAAGCTGCCTATCATGTGCTCTACGAATAATTCCTGATGTCCCTGTATTTGATGCTTCTTCAGTATTTAAACTTTCATCCAAAGAAGTCTCTGTCAATACTGCTCCCTCCAAACTATCTCTCAATTGTACACTTTTGGGCCTTTCCTTGGACTTTACGGCTCGATCCTAAGTTGTGCTGCTTCCAGTGCTGTCAGTTCGTACCTGGCCTTTCGAGTCGGTTTGCCTACAACCATGTGCTCTGCGTCTCGTTCCAAATATTCGAGAAGGAGCTTCTGTCGATTCTAAATCCTTCAAAAAACGCTCCAAAGATACTCTGGTGGTGTCAGGTCGTACCATGACTCTTGTATAAAGCTGCCTATCATGTGCTCTACGAATAATTCCTGATGTCCCTGTATTTGATGCTTCTTCAGTATTTAAACTTTCATCCAAAGAAGTCTCTGTCAATACTGCTCCCTCCAAACTATCTCTCAATTGTACACTTTCGGGCCTTTCCTTGGACTTTACGGCTCGATCCCAAGCTGGGCTGCTTCCAGTGCTGTCAGGTCGTACCTGGCCTCTCGAGTCGGTTTGCCTATAACCATGTGCTCTGCGTCTCGTTCCAAATATTCGAGAAGAAGCTTCTGTCGATTCTAAATCCTTCCAACAACGCCCCAAAGATACTTTTTCAGACATTTTATGAGTTTCCAAATACCATTTATTATATTCCATATTTACAACACGTGAAGCACTGTTAGGTTTTATGGGAAAATCTTTACATTTAAGTTCAAGCCTAGAATAGTTGAGTAAAATATCAACGTTATCAAAAGATTGCAAAAGTTGGTGAAGGTTAACATAAACTATTTCCCTTTCTTTAACGTGGTCTTGTCTAAACTGAATCAATCTCTCTAAATCTTCGATTTCACTCTTAGTTGCTGCTTCCAATTCTGCTATAAAGACACAGGCATTTTCTTTTAGTCTCCTCAAAGTTTCTTCAACATGTTCCCAGATTTCTACACACTTCTCCGAGAACTGTCTTTTTAAATCATCAGTTTTAAGTTTCATGTTTTCGATTCGTTGTTGCTCATTTTCAAAATATGAGCTCATTTCTCCCAAGAGATGTAGCCCGCGTGATTTTGTGTCTGGGGCCACTGTTTCAATAGAGGCAAGCACACAATTCTTATTAGTATCAAACGTATGTTCTAATGAACAAATTGAACACAAACAGTTATCGCATTGAGCACAATATATTTCAAACTTTTTCTTGTGACGTGAGCATTCAGTTGGTAAAATAAAGTGGCTTACTTTTTCACAGTCCTCTCCTTGGGATACGTCAATTACTCTATCATTGGGTTTATACCTTCCGTGATGAACTAGACACACATCGCATAAAAACTTCCCACAGTCCTGGCACCAGTGGGTTGACACTACATGATCTTCCTTGGGACACATTCCACAATGATGTTCACTCAGCTGTGAACGACGTGCTTTTAAAAGTTTTTCCATTATCACGTCCAGCTCTAAGTTGTTAATTATTTCTGAATCTTCCAATGATCGACTGACTATTGTATGGCACACTGGACATGAGATGTTGGCGTCTCGTACGAAGTGTTGACTTCTATTTGTTAGACATGGGGTACAGAAAGTGTGTAAACACGGCAATGATTTCGGCTGATTGTTGACGAGGTCCCCGTGGCATAAAGCGCATTTAAATAACAAATCAAATTTCAGTTCGTTAGTGCTGGCCATCATGAATAAAAAGAAGGAAAAAAAACTATCGTATTTCTCAGTTTTCTGAAAGAAATATTCGATATTATAGATACAAATGTGATTTACCTGGGGATTAGCAGGCCGAGTGAGCTATTTGAAGCCTTAAATATTTTCTGAAAAATACTTAGGGTATGTCTCAGCAGCCGGCGAAATACGGTTTTGAACACTTGTTAGATGTGGTGACCGACGAAGGATTTCCAAATCCTGACACGTATTTTCATTTCCGTGAAAACCAGTTTCACTTTTCTGATTTAGGTCAATATATGTCACGTGAATTAGGTTTGGTGCTTTTTTCATTATGTTTCATCTTGCTCTCGCAATAGGGTTGCCAAATCAGCCATTTCCGTTCAGATCTAGCTGATTTTCCCTATTTAGCCAATAAAGATAGCCGAAAATCTGGCCATTGAAAAAAAAAAAAAAATGATTAGCAGATTTAATTTTATTTCATAGTCAACTCAAATTTACATACTTGATTTTTTTAGCCGCAAAGTTAGCTGAAAATGTAGTCGATTTTAGCCATTTTTTAAGGCCAGTCGAAGCAAATCAAACTACACTGGAAGAATATTTTTTTGATAATTTTCATTTTTTTTTTTTCTAACTTAAAATTGATGTACCGAATTTTAACTAAAAATATGCTTTGAGAATATTTTTCGAGTCAGACACTAGAATTTCTTTCTGCAAATCCACTACTAATCAGGCAAGTTTAATAAAAAGTTACCTTATTTGATAATTTAGCTTTTAAGGAGTATAAAACATTTTTAGCCAAGAGTGGAGAAGATTTAGTGGATTATAGCCATTGTTTTTAGCAGTTTTAGCAGGGAAAAAAAAAATCAAATTTGAGTTAGCAAAAACAAAACAGCAAAATCCCCTTCAAACAATGGTGTAGCTGAAGATAGTGAGACTTGGCTTGTGGGGTTGGGTCTTCCAACATTGAGATTTAATGAAAAAAGGAAAATTTGCAATAAACAGACATACATTATCACTTAATGGTGAAAAAAAAATTCTAAAGATTTATTATTATTATTAAATGCAATAATCTATTTATATACAAATATATCCTTGTTGTCATACTCCAACGGAGTGGACTTTATTATTGAGATTATTCAGATCTGGAATTCAAGATGTAGGAATTCCAAACTTGAATAACAAAGAGAGTGGGAAAGGAAGACTGATTCTACATCATCATCATCAGTCCTTTAAAATCCATCGTTGGACATAGACCTTCCGCAGGATTCACCACAATTCTCTATCATGGGCATTGCGGAGCCAGTATTTCCTGAATCTCTCCAGTTCATCTCTTCATTTTGTGTTCTGTCGGCCTCAGTTTCTTATGTGATCTCTGGGGATCCATGTTGTGAGACGTGATGTCCATCGGTTGTCTTTCATTTTTGCAACATGGCCTGCCCATTGTCATTTGAGTTTTTTAATAGTTTCTATGATTTCACAGACACCCGTTTTCTTCTTTATATACTGTACTGTCTTGTGATCTCTCCATGTACAGTTGAGCATGATTCTCTCATGCGCACGTTGCATACTTCTCAGTTTGCGGGTCAGTCTCTTGGTTAGGTTCCATGTTTCAGCTCCATAAGTGACTATCGGGAGAATGCATTGGTTGCATACTCTTCTTTTTAGGATTATTGGGATCATCGGGTTCTTGAAAGTTGAGCTTGCTCTGCTGGAGACTTGCCATCCCAAAGTGATTCCTCACTTGATTTCCTCCTCTTTTGAAGATCTCATGGAGATTCGTTGTCCTAGGTAGATGTAGTGGTCTACCTTGCCGAGTTTTGCATCTTCTATCTTGACAATTATATTCTTGTTCCCAATATGATTGTTGGACACGACCATCGTTTTACGGAAGTTCATGTGTAGTTTACAGGAACACATCAAATCAACTCACGTTTCTAAGTTCACAGTATTTTTTTGTAAAAAATTGATTTATGAAAATTACTATTTCAATATAATCACAAGTATATAAATATTTTATTTATCTATTTTTTCCAATGATAATTACCTCGCTACTAAGGATGTCATTAAAAGTCAATATAATGATAAAACCATTAAACAATATAAAAACATAAGAATTTAAAAAAAACAAACCAAAAAAAAACAGTAGATTTTCATCCATGACTTTGAGGTATTCGTCCAACTGTATTATTTATAATTATAACTTTTATTATTGTTTTCGTGGCTCAGTGGTCTAGAGTGATTTATCAAGCATTAGTAGATTTGTGGAATATATCAAATGGGGAGCAACACAGTTTTTTTCCTTTGCTTTCACACTCAGAGCTAGATTAGATAATTAGGCTGAGTAAGCCTTTCCTTTCTTTCTACACTAATGGTAGATTAACCATTAGGCTTAGTATTGCTTTTTTTTTCTTTCTTTCTTTTGTCCAACTCTTACTGTTGAGTTCTGACATCATACACAAATAACAATGACAGTGATATACACAAAAATGGATGACGAATTCAATCCCATTCGAAAGCACAACTCGGGTTTTGCTAAAGTCAGCTAAACCCATTCGCAGGAACTATTAATGTAGCTGGAATGAGTTCTGGAATTAAATTGTATGGAGAAATGAATTCTGTCTTGTTTACTTCTAAGATTTTAATGAAGCAAGGAAGTTTGACCTTAGCCACAGCCAAGCTTGTAACATCAGTATAAATGCAGTAGCTAGTCTATGATCACCTCTAGCTAAAAAACTGGAAAGGTATATGCATGCACCCATGTCAGTCCGTCTTAATGGCTGTCCATACGCTATCTCCAAAAGTTCTCAATGAATTTTTGTGTATCACGGGATGAATTTTTATTTGGTTAAATTCTGGGGCGGATCCAAAAATAATTTTTTGATTTAGAGATATTTTTCCATGTTTGTTTTCCCATACTTTTCATCCATATATGAGTGATGTGGATATAATTTTTGTTTAAGGATAATTTATGATTACTTGGAACTGATTGGGTTTTTTATTTATAAAACACCCTTATCTCAATGTGTAAAATCTTTTAAAAGAAAAAAATAAATAAATAAATGAATTGTGCTTTATCCGAGCAAAGGGGGGTACCTCTGGGCCATTGATCAGTGCCTGGACAGGGAACTATATGATTTATATTAGCAGTCTTTAATGCGTCATACAGCTCGATAGAATGTGAATCTTATACATGTAGAGATTGTTATTTTAGTGGATTATGGCTCAAATATAATAGGAACAAGTACAGTTGACAACTTCAAGGATAAGTAAGGCAAGTACATTACACAAAAAATATCCAAGAACCAACCAAGGAAAAAACAAAAGTGCTGGTGCATGGAGAAAATAACCCAGGTAAAAAGGAGCAGGTGGGAAAATAGGGAAAAAATGTCCCAACTAAAATGGTTTATTAAAAAATAGATATTAACTGAAAATCATGTATTAACATTCACATGTAATTGAATCAAATTAATACTCTTTATTACAAGAATGGCTCAACTAGAATAAATAGAACACTTTTTAACATTCCCCTGGGTGTTCCGGTTTGCTCCAAGCTTAGTCCATACTGAAACTAACCTCTGACCAAATTGATGGTTCCATAAACAACTATTGATACATCCACTCAGTCATAGTAATCTTAATGCATGAATATCTCACATATAGAAAACACTCAGAGAATGCATATCTCTGCCAACACTATACACCAAGAACTTGATGAAAATTAATTGTATCACAAGAGAGACACTTTTAAATGTATGAAGAGGTACCTTCCTTAGTTGGCTTTTTTGTAAATAATTATTCTATATATATATATATATATATATATATATATATATATATATACACACACATATCAGATAGATATTACATACACATATACATGTATGAGTGGATTTGAGTGTTTTCATGTATGTGAATACATCTTTGTAGAAAGATGAATGTCAAGATTCAGTCTTACTAACTAAAAGAGAGAGAGGACATTAAAATTGTACGCATATGTGTTTGTGGAGGAGACATTGAGGGTACCTGTATATATGCATCTGCTTAGAGGTGCACATACATTTTCCCATGGGGAGGAGAATAGGGTTTTCATATGGGTCAAGTGGGAAGGTGATCCCTGAAAAGCACAGTTAGCAATCCTTATGTTTTCAACAGAATTCTAGCCAGGGGAGATTATTCAAACTCACGTGTTTTTCCGGAAGAAAAAAAGGGGAGAGAAATTTGGACGGAAATAAGAAAAATAGAAACCAAATATAGGCATGACTAAAGGGAAACGAGAGAATGATTAGTGAACAGACATATCTCTCTTTCTCTACCTTAGTCCCCTTCCTGCTCTCAGGTATTTTTTAACAACTGCTATTATATTTTTGATGATGCACAAACAACAACAGAATATTTTTTTAGAAATAAAAACTCAGTCTTCATTACAATTTGAGACTTCTCCAATAGATTCACGCATTATAATGAAAATATTTTCAAGTCAAAAACAAATCAATATATCAAATTAAATATAGCCCATCCTTCCACAAAATGGAGATATTGTGTGAAAATGAACAAATAATACGTAGAAAACTTGGATATCTTGAAAGCAGCCATATGATTACTGGACCAGTTCACAAAAACTTTAAAAGATTCATCAAGTATACTTGTCTATCCTATCACACAAAAATTGCAAATTTCTAATAGAATATTTGATGTTTAAAAAAACATGTTGAGAAATCAACAAAAAAAAAAATGATAATAATTTGCCATCAGATTCGATAGGTGATATCTCATTATACCGGACAATGCTGAAACATAGCAATAATAACAAAACCAGTACACAGTAAGCTCAATAGACAAAAGAATTTTTGGAATTGAATAATCCTATCTTGTTACTTTGGGAGAATTTGATTAAAATATTCATTTTAATCTTTGAGATTTGAAAAACAGGCATTATCAAAAATTTCTCGGCTGTTTAGAGCATACAGGAAAGAGTTCCTTACAAAAAGTGTCTATTGGTAATGGTTTGACATCAACACATTACAGAGAGATATAATAAAGTAATCAGTGCAGCTAATTCAAGAATATTTTGAGCTAAATCAACCTCTAAAAAATAGTCAGCTTTTCCACAGTCATTTAAATACCTAAAAATTGTCAGGTGTCTGAAATGGCTAGAAAATGGCTAAAATTCCTGAAAATTGGCTGAAAATGGTGCTAAATGTTAAATTTCCACACTGACACGAGAAATATGATAAATCTAGTGCAAAAAGTGCTAAATTGGCAACACTGACTGTGGTAGCCTTCTTATAATGAGGGTGCTGAGTCCAAGAAAGACAACAGCAGACAAGTTCACCAGTGAACACAGATTTTGTGATAAAAGCTACACCTAAGAGATTATGTATAAAACACAACATATATTGATTGATAGCGAAATTTTATAATGTAATCATAATTCATTAGTCTTTTAATGGAACTGTTTTTACTTTTATTTATTTCTGGATGAGTTAGTGAGAGTATATGCAAAAATTGTGGGGTCTATCACCAACCTGTCTTATATTGTGGACCATGCTATATCTAGGGACACCTGTGGTGAAATAGAAATGATAGGACACGACAATATATTTAAAGGAAGAAAAATAAAGACAACGGCATTAGCTGAAATGTTGTGTTGACAACATTAAGGATGTGAAGAAGAGATTCAATTGTCCAAACAGAATTAGGAATGTCAATAACTTTTCTCAAAGTTATAGACCAGACGGCACCAGATAGTGAAATTTGAGGGCTGACTTAGCTTCTAATTAAAAACACATTGCATTACATTTATTCCCTTAACTGATACACACATCGATGTGATCTCTTGTATCTTTTGCTACAACTTCTTCAATTTTTTGGGTCTATTGATGAGAAACACCTCCTCAGAATCCTTAAGCCAAAAACATTCACAACTTTTATTTCTATTTAATAGTTCTAATCCCCCTCGTTGGACTACCTGAATTCCTCACTTGGAGGGAATCCTCATCTACCTCACCCGTTGGGGGCCATTGTTATCGACAAAAAAAAAACAAAAAAAAACACACATACACAACAACAACAACACAAAACCAACAAAGAAGCCTCTTCCCATACATTTTCCTCCGAATAAAACCTCTATAAAGCAGATTGCCTTGCTCGCCATTATTGACACAACAAAAATGAATTTGTAACCGATACGTTGCCATGATATCCATCATATGGAACTACCTCAGTTGGCAGACCCCAATGCACATACATTGATTAATTGGCTGATGACATTGAATGTCTCCAAGAAGATCTCCCTCCTTTGATAGAGGACCAGACAGGATAAAGGGAACGTGTCAGAGGCAAATGAGAAGACTTCTCAACCTGATGATGAAGTACAATGCACAAAAATTGAATTACATTTATTATATATGGTATAGTTACTATGTAGGTATTATGCTAAACTCGACCTTCACTTTGTGTCCAACTACATTCAAACTTACCTGAAAATTAACCATCACTTCAATTCAACAAATGTCTGTCAACCGTCTGAGCATAACTCAGGGATGATTAGAGCTATGATCACAAAATATTTTGTGGTTACCCATGGGACCCTGGAGCATGTAATTCACAAATAGATTTTTATGAAAAACAAATTTTTTTTTTTTTTCAAAAAAAGAATAGAAAATCAATAGTGTGGGTTCTGCATTCATACTGTTCCTGGTAATAATGATCTGATTTCCTTATATATCTATATCAGAGGTCATCAAAACTAGAGCCTGAGGTTTTCCTAAGGTACCTTCAGTTAGTATGGGTGTATTTCAGTATTTTAAAAAACCTATTTATGTGATAAGACTTTTTCAGAGATGGAGTATATTAAACATGGTCAAGTGTTAACTGATTACAATTAGCAGTCAGTTTTTATAAAAAGAATAGCAAAATCAGATCTACAGTATCTGACAATATTTTGCCCCCACCAAAAAAAAAAAAAAAAAAAAAAAAGAAAAAAAAAAGAGAATTCTACAGTTGATTGATAGTGCATGGAAGTTTATTATAGAGGTATATACTTATATAAAAAAAATAAATAAATAAACATTAAAGCAATTAAAAGACCAGGTGTTTCCATAGCTTATATGATCATTGTTTATCCAAAAGAAAATATTTCCAATTTGGCCTGTCCCCCCAAGTGCAATGTAGCCAGGGATGTAGAATGAGGGGAGGGCAGTAAGTCTTGATCTCTTATTTGGGCCCAATGCTTCATCTCGGCCTTCCGCAGGAACTAGTTGGAAAAGCCCCCACCAGTTTTCAGCTAGTTATTCATTATTCTACATTCATATGATTTTTTCCCACTTTATTTTTGTTTCTTTCTATAAAGGCAGTATTTATTTAGAAGTAGAATGGATGTAAAGAATAAATCATAAATTTTGACATTTCCTATCTATGCTGGTTATTTGTAGGTTGTGGGATAAAAAACAAGCCGAGCGTTTCAACAAAAATAAGGTAAATTAAAAAAAAAAAGTCTTTGAAAAATTAAGAAATTAATCAGTCTAATATAAAAAAAAGTAAGTCCAGTACTTGAAGAAAATTTATTCCTAAATATAAAAGAGAAAAAAAAAAATTGTACGCATATCAGGGTTGTCAGAGGTGTTTAAAGAAAAATGCGATTTTTGTACTGCCAAATTGTCTAAGACAGATTTTAATCTCACTTCCGATGGACCTCAATGTCAGATGTTTCTTACCACCAGGGACCAAATTGAGTAGAAACCAATATAGTCAAATATCTTAAAATCCATTATCAGACCAAATTTGTATGGTATTGGGACTAAATTGAGTAATTTCAGTACCAAAATAATCAAGTAACTGGAAATCAATCAGACTAAGCATACAGGAAAATGAATTGAAATGCATTTTTTTCATATCTATTGTTCATGTATATTTATGTCTTATTATGTACGTGCTTAACAGTTATTTTCCTTCTCGCTTCAGTACCAAATTTGCCCAATTTAGGCACCGAAAAGTACCAAATGGCAAACCTGATATACATGGGCTAGAGACTAATTAAAAGAAATATAGATAGATGTTTACTTCACTGCAAAGAGAAAGAAAAAAAAAGGGGGGGGGTCGATATATGCATTACCTGCTTTTCAGAAGTTTGCTTTGCGCAACCTTTTCACTTTTATGAAAAAGATGAAAATAGCATTTGGAGTTTGTTTTGCAGCAAGCCTTGAGAGGTAGCACACACCCTCTTCCTCCAATACTCAAGTCTCCTCTACTTCAAACCACCAAACGCTCAAAAATCTTAGATAAATTAACGGCAATTACTTCTCTTTACACCTTTTTAACTTTCGGACGATTTCTAAGAGAACGCTCTACTTACAGAGGAAATCAGTATAGTTGATGATTTTCATCCAAGTGCAAATAAGTCTTGAAACTTTTACCACCATCAATAATCTTTGTCAAGTCTGAATTTTTAAAAACAATCGCAAACACAAACTAAAGGATCGCTTTAGCATAAATGTACATTGCAAATTGAACCCCCGAGACTATCAAGGGAATGAATTTTTTTTAAATCTTAAAAAGATTTTTTAAAAAACAAAACAAAAAAAAAACTCCACCACCATTATTTTTTGTTGACGTAAGTAAATATTTCAGCCCTCAGGCTGGTGTGGCCTGTACTCATGATACATACATAGTCAGCCAGCCAGCCAGCCAGCCAGCTAGACCAGCTTAAATACTGAGAGAAACCCATGTTGACAGTTTTGCTTAACAGTTTCTAATTGATGATTTTCATTTTCCCCCCCATCCCCCACCAAATGAAATAAATGAAAATACACCAGCTAACAATGACAGCAATCATTATAAAAGCCAACATCCATAATTTTAAATTATGGAAGCTTAAAAAGAGGAGGGGGACAAGTTGCATTTTTTTTTTCCACGGACTAGAAACTCAATTCATGGAGTTAGTTTGGAGTCAAATTTCCATAGTTAGTCCTCACCAGTGTTAATTGATATGTTAAGCATCCTATCAGTTCTCATGAGGGTTAGAGTTTTTGTTTTCATGGTGACGACGAGAGAAAAAGACCCAAAATTGTGAGTCCTTGGCTAGAAAGGAAAAATTCAAATTCAGCATTTTTTTTTTTGTCTTCAAGGGCCCTGTATTTCAAAATCATAACGTTAGCTTTTGCTGGAGAATAATGAAAAAGAAATGTTTCAATTGAAAAACACTTTTTGAAGACTTTTCAGGAGAAAAAAATACATCATTTTTATTTTTATTTTTTTTTCAGTAGAATGAGAAGAGGATTAAAAAGAAAAAAATGAGAAACAATTTTTGGTCAATGTTCAAATATCACGTCATTAAAGAATTGCATAGAAATGATTTTTAAAAATCTTATATTTTTCATTTCGTGAAGTTAGACTGGAAATAGAATTTTCATACAACAACTTTGTCGGTATATGCACAGCCATACCAATCATCATCTATATTTAACAAGAGCCATGTTTGTCACACTGATAGTATCAGTAGCATCTATCAGTCCCTCTCTTCCTAACCTCTGATTAAATTTTCTCTCTAGTTTCCTTTCTTACTCTGATAAAACTTCCTTTTTCTCCCCTTTCTCTTTCTAGCCCATGCTTTTCTTTACTCCCTCCTCCTTCCTAGCCTCTTATTAAACTGCCCTTTTCTTCCCTTTCTCTCCATTCCGTCTCATTCACACTTATAGTATAAGTAGAGCCTGCTGTTGTACACTCCAGATAATTGTCAGCAAAGCAACTGGTCATGGACTAGTAAAAATATAGTCTGTGTTTAGATTAAAACCCAGTCAGGCAAAATTAAATGGTTAGGTAGCAGAGTCAAGTCCCCACATCGGACATTTTTTCGGCTCAGATATCTTATAGATTCACATATACTTAGAGAGAGTTACAGTAATGTCCTGATTAGCATAGTCCACTTTAGCATGGATTTGTTATATCAGTCTTTTTCAAATATTTTTTTTATAATAAATTTAGTATTGGTAAATTTCAAAAATAAATAATCATAAAAAAAATTTAAAAAAAACAAAATCATACTATACACTTTGGTTAATGTGCCATGTGTATGAGAATTAACACATACATGATAACTTATGCAGCGATTTTTATTCAAAAAGTGATTATATATATATATATATATATATATATATATATATATATATATATATATATATATATTATATGTATATATAAAAATCAACGAGTGATATTTCATCACCTCTGGAAAGTAGCTATCAGAGAAGTTACACAGCACTGATCCACTGCATCTTGTTGAGGCTCAACAATATATATTTAAAAATGATAGCATGAATAGAGATTGTGCTTGCAATGTTATAATGACTGAATAGTGCAGTTTTATTTAGCACTGCATTTTTAAGAGAAAGTTTAGAGTACTAATCAAGATATTACTGTATACTTGGAGAGAGTTATCTATATCCTATTTCCATACTTCAAAGGCATTCAGATATTTTGACATCGCAAAAAAAAATTTTTTTTTTTAAATAAAAATCAAAAGACCAAATTTGACATTAACAACGAAAATCAAAATAAATTTTAGATAATACATTACAGCTATAATTACAGTTCATAGACAGAAGTTTATAGATTGTATCAAAAATAATATAGCTGGGGTGGGAGAGTAAAAATTCCAGTTGCATTATGTACACAAAGAGAGTATTTTTGTTTGAGTGCTCATTACAGTGGTTCTTAACCAGGGGCTGAGAAAAAAAAAGTGTAAAGAAACATTCTTTTGTTTTATTGCTGATTTACACAAAGTTTTGTCCAAAATCAACAAATGATTCTTCTTTCATGATCTACTAAATTAGGTAGTTAACCAAATACATTGGTATTTACACTTTTTGATATCAACTTTGCTGATTCTGACTTGCTGATTCATTTTTTTTAGTCTCAAAATCTTTCTTGCACACCTTGATAGGTGTGCAAGAAAGAATTAGGAATCTTGAACAGGTGAAAGCATTGAAATAAGTTAAGAACCGCTAGCTTATAGCAAGGACTGGGGAAATTTTCATCATTTATTTCTTCTTAAGTGTCTAAAACTCATAATTTACATTGATTTGATTTTGATCAACTAGTGTGGTCATTTGAAACCCTATTCTGTACAATGTTAAATAGTCTAAGAATGCCATTAAAAATTTAGAAAACATTCAAAAATCGATCGTTTTTAATTTATTTAAAAATCAAACTGCTGTAGAGCTATAATTTAAAAAAATGCATACATTAATTTTCCTCCCGCTTCTGAAAGATTCCTTACCCTACTGAAATAAAGTTTCAGGATCAAATGTAGAATGTGGACTCCAAATTTGTAGTCAAAGTCGCAAGTATCCAAGACACTGCATATGATGTCAAATAGTCAACTGACTTTTTCTTTCATTAATTCTTTTTGTTCATGTGTCATTTAACATCAAGTGTGAGTGCGAAAGTTTGAAAATCACTCACAAGACCGAATCATTTGCTTTGTTCTGTTTTAATGTTAACAACAGAAATACCGAAGTACACAAACAAACGATTGAAAGCTACTGGAATCGTCAGAAGAGTTTTAATGCTCAGATTTCAGAAATCCTCGTTTTAACTGAATTAAAATATTGTGTAAAGAAAATAAGAAAAGAAAAAAAACAACAACAAAAATCTATTCAATCTATGAATATTAACACCCAAACGTGTCACATGACATCTTATACGGTGTCTGAAAATTTGTGACTGACTAAAATCAATTTTTGGGCCCTGGTTTGATATTTGATTCAAGTCTCATCTTTTTGGTTACGCTAGAATTTGGTTTACTATTCAAAAATTTTTTTTTTTTTACATCTTAAAGAGGATTAAAGCGAAAGGATATTAGGTAAAAAACTGACAAAATCATTTTTTTAGGTATCCTCTTACTTAGCATCCAAATATCAGACTCAATTACTTCCCTTGGATTTCTTCACCTAAACTCATTCTATTTGCATTTTCAAAGCTTCCCATCCTATTTAAATGAATCCATTTGTAGGATATGGTAAATAATGAATTTTTTGGGCTATTTTTGTGCACTTATTTGGACTCCAATATCGATATTTACATTGTATTATTATTATCACAATATAGATTAAATCAATTATATTTCACTAAGGATGCAATTTTTTTATTCTAATTCCTAATGCTGCAAATGAAGCTGTTCAAACGAGTTTTCCCCAATTTTAAATTAAGCTTTAAAAATGTGTAATATGAGACTCGGAAAAGAAATCCAATGATAATGAAGTCTGAAATTTGCTTGGAACATTTCCGGATATTGAAATAGAGGAAACCCATTTTTCTTTCACTTTATTTTTTTTTTTTTTCCCCATTGTTCCATACACATACTCATTCGTTAAATTTTAAGATAAGGACAAAAAAAAAAAAAAATTAGATTAAAAATAACTAAAAAATAGGGAAAGAAATGTTTTAGAGTATATTACAAGAGGATAAAGATTAACAAATGTATATTTTCAAACTCATTTTCTTTTAAATGCTTACATAAGTCGAACAAGTGACATTGAACATTGGCTTCTTGTTTGAAGAAAGAGAGAGAGAGAAGAGATGAAATCATCCAGGATGAAGAAATGTAGGTTTCCTATGAATGAATTACATTGTCTCTTGATAACTTGTTAAGATCTTCCTGAGCTTTTTGGAGAATTTCAGCAGCTGTCTCACCTAAAAGTAAGAAAAGACAAAATAGTTACAAAAAAAAAAAAAAAAAAAAAAAAAAAAAAAAAAATGATTTGAGATAAAAACTAGAGACAAAAACAGTCATTTTCTGGAACCTTTTTTCTTTCCACTTCTAACTTTTGAAAAGTATTTCTTTTATCTTAATTTCAGTCCAGGAAGAGAAGAGGAGAGGAGAGAGAGAGGGCGAAGAAAGAAGAATGTCACACCACATCATATTCCTGTTAAAATCAATTCTCAAAATGAGACGTAAGAAAGCAGTTGTAGTAATTTGAGAAGCTAAGACACTGTTTTAACATCTCATATTGTAAACAGAGTTAAGAACACAAATAGATACATATTTGGATACAAATGAAAATGTAGCAAGAAAACTAGTCAGTGTCCATTTTTTGAGTCTTTGTCTCTAAAATCAATTGGAAACAGTTTTATTACGGAAACAAATGTTGCCAAATGCTGTCAAAAATTGTATAATCAATGTTGTAGCTTTTGAACAATCTGCTTTTGTCAATCTTATATTACTCTTCAGTACGACTCACTTTCTGATCATATACCAATGTTTCTTTCTAAATTAGACTTTTCAAGCCGAAGTTCACCAGAATATGACAAAAGGGAAAGGATAGGTAGTTTGATGAGAGGGAAGGAATATAAAGGACTGAAAAGGGAGTTAGATAGTTTGATGAGTGGGTAGGAATAGAGGGGAGAAAGTTACACAATTCAGTAAGAGGGTAGATGGTGAGAGAGCAGAAAAGAAAGTTGGGTAGTTCACCGAGGGTGTAGGAAGATTTTAGCATATGAAATTAAATCGTGTTCGCATAACGTCTAGACAGAAACATAGATGGGAAACAAAGATTGGAAAGGATAAGGGAGAGAATGACAAAGAGGCATAGGGTGTGAGGAAAGCACTGGCACAAGATAATGGATAATCCCAATCATCCGAACCCACGTTACTTCACACAGGCTCGATTAGTTAAAAAAATAATCCAATACTTACTTGCTGGTTTGTGACGTCCTTTATGAGTCGGCGTTGAAGCACCAATTGGATGCCACTTTAACATATCTGTCTGATCACTGCTCTGATCTTTGTCCACGTCTGTAACCTGAGGATTTTCTGACTGCCCAGTGCAAAACTTGGAGGTCAGAGTAAGTACCTGCCGAGCACGATCTACAACTTCCTCATAGTCAAGTAGAGAATCTGCAAGAGTCGGAAGAGATGGCGCTTTGAAACTCAAAGTCTTTGACTGTGGTGCTCCAAGAAGAGCTTTCTCGGAGAGCAATTTGGCAGTGTCTGTCATGGATTCAGGCACATCTTGGGATGAGGTGTTGTAGATTGAAAATGCCGATTTGGAACAATGAGAGATTTCTGATCGCGACGGCATGGAACCCGTTGTGTTATATGACATATAGCCCGTGTCATGCTGTAAGTTCGATGCATACCGAGAGTTGTCGACATTGGTTACTTCTAGTTTTGAAGGAATGATGCTGAAGTTGGCGGACATTGATGATGTGATATTCTGCAGGTCGTTGATCGCATTGTTGTTGCTTTTGTTCTCGGTGTTATCGTCGTTGTTTTGGTCATCGTTAGCCTCAGTTTGATCCATAGAACACGAACGTTCATCTACAGCTTCTCCAGCACAAAGAGAGGCTTCAATTTGTTCACAAATAGAATACACGTTGGGATCATCGAAGAAACTTCGGGGATTTTTCACCGGAGAAGTCAGAGAAACATCCCCCTCAGAATCGAGACTCCAGTTGGCATTAGGGTTCATGAGCTGTAGCTCTTTCTTGACGGAAGAGAATAAAGGTGACATCTTGAAAAAGCTGGCATTCAATATTAATCCAGTGGAATCCGACAGTTTCCGGCTGGTGGGGGAGGAAGTGGGAGTTTTGATAGAAATTGTTGACATGTCCATCTTGCTTTCATCTGAAAGAAATAAAATGGACCATTTGTAGCAGATTCATAAGAAATTTTTAAATTGGTATCTTTCTTGTCCCACCACCATACTAAATAATTATGGCTATTACAGCTCACTGTATTTCTATATTTTATAAAAGAGTGGAAAAAAAAATTTTTTTAAATTTAAATTAGAAAATTTTTTTTTAAACTAACCTTTGCCCTGACTGATTAACTCAAGGTTATTATCTTGATAAGATAGCAACCAAGTGGATAAAATGCCGAATATTTTGTTCTTTCTACTTACATTTATATTCAGCAACGAAAAATGCGTACAAACAAATAAAAAGAAACAATAAAAGGATAAATACTAATATTAGTAGGGTGTCATAATTATCAGTAATTTTAATTGCTTTCTATCACAACTTTGACTGACCATAATCCAACGAAAATGATTACACACTGTGATAATCGAAAATAAAGAATAGGTCATCAGTGGCTAGAGGGCGTCATTTGATTCTCACTATGGACTCACTCTTCATTTCTAATTATTACACTGTTTAATCATTGCCATAGGATTATGGTCAGAGCCTACATGGTGATAAAAAGCAACTAAAATTAAGATGACAGTGAATACTGGTCAAAGTTCATAATAATGCATTATCCAATTATAAGAATAAATTGAAATTAAGATTAATCAAACATAATAGGGTAACTAAAGTACCACATTATATCTATAGAGCATCAACACAATAAGATTCTACCATGGGACTTTTTCCCCAACATTCTCCATTATTGCTGAGATCATTCACATCTGTTGGCGCATTGTGTCAGAAGTCAACTCTTTGCTATAATTTGAGGTTATATTCCACCTCAATGGCACTCTTTAATATGGTCTCGGACTATTCTGACAGAGTGTTTTGCTTGTTATCATGAAGGAAAATCCACAACCGACCCAAATGGTTTTTAAGCCTATAATAGCATAGCCATATGCAATATTTCTAGATAATACAACACTACACTGACATTCCCTATACCATGTTTAAACATTGCTCTAATGCAGAAAGAGTGGAATTTTCTCCTTACCCTTCTTCCAATGTACCTGATTGTAGAATTAAATAAATAATACCCGAATATAAGTTCGGCATAACATCTGCTAGCTAGTTAATTTCAAAAAACTAGATAAATTCAGTTGAAAGGCTTTTGATGAAACGTTCCGTTTAATCACATATCAACAGTTCCTTTAACTTATACTTACCTTTGAATCATTATAAGGAATGAAAGTAAAGAGGGAAAGATTTGTACAATGACCATTGCTCTTGAACCATAGCAGGTAAAAAAGAAAAAAAAAAGGCAGTAAAATGTAATTGATGAGGATCATACCTATTAAGTTGCAGTTTCTTGGAGGTGACTCATCAACACCATGGATAGGTGAGGAGTCAGGACTAGAAAACAGCTGTTTTCGAGAATCTTCCAAATACATGTATGAACCTTTCCTCCCTTGCTGCTGGGACCTGGAGGAAAGTGGAGATGATGGGGGGCCACCAATAATCGGGGAGAAATTGGGAGACGAATGGGCACAACCGATTGAGTCACCACAGGCAGAATTTGTCATGTAACGACGGCTACGACGATTAACAGGACTAGATGATAAAGGATCCTGCAAAAGGAATAGAACAAAAATTTAATTGCTGCTCAGATTCGAAAGATAAGTAAGCAGTAAAATAATTTTACCATCTTGTGAAATGAAAGCATTAGATTAATTCTTGTATGAATTTCGTCCAGGGGCAGAAAGGGAGAGGTAGCAGGCAGGCCAGTGCATGTCTCCAATACTGAAGGGGCCCACTCCTCCTGATAAAAGCAAATAATATTTTCTTTTGTCTTATTACAGTACTATACTCTACACTTCTTGTATACTTTTTTGAATAAGATTGCTTGCTCTGCCAACTTTTAATCGTTATAGTTCTTTTATTGTTACTTCTAAGTACATCATGTATGGTATGCACGACTTTCAGGGTATTGAATTGGGACTAATTTTTACTGTCAAGGGAGGAAATAAAAATGACATGAAGATGACCTCCCTTGGTAATTTAAACAATTTAAAAAGAGTTGGGAAGCGAATTTTAAATAAGTACTGGAGATAACAAAATTAACCGAAGTTATAGAACATGAAGGTCCAAATCAAATGACAGACATAAAATTCCTGACTACGGCGAAAGGAGCACGTGATCGACCATTCATTTTCCGAATGAAAAATAACGAAACAATAGAATCAGTGACCCCCTCAAGGGAGATAATCTCGGAGTTTCTCATGATATTTATTAACTCCCTTCGAAAGAAAAAATTAGTCTGAGATATAAGACACTGAAAATCTTATATAACCATCATGTATATTATATATACATATATACACCCTTACATAAGTCATGTATTCAACACAGGTTTTAAAAAAATACTTTATCAGCAGTTTGAAACAGGGCCTACATTTCTCATGTGGCCTGGGCCTATTGCTAGCTTTGCCTAGGCTTGAAGACGGAGTGTTTTAATCAGATTTGAGTGACTATTTTTTTCTCCTTGGTGTTCATTTTTTTCACTGTTTTCATAACACAAGAGGAAAGAGTGACACCTACTTAGCACCATTCCTTTAAGACGATCACAGGCACATTAGTACAGTATTGAGAACCATGAGACTCAAAGATAAAACAATAAAATCATATTCACCTATTCTTAATGAATGAAGTATATAGCAGTGCTTTCTAAACTGGTGAACGAAACTAAAGCAGTGAAAAATGGTAAATGACTTAGCAATTTATATTTCCTCTATACTTAAGAAAGTAATTTTTAGTGGTAAACATATACAAAAAATAAACAAAAAAAAAAAAAAATTATTTTAAAGAATCTGATACCAAGTTCTAAGACTTATCCATTAATTTTATGTGAACTAGAAAAATTCTAATGAATTTTCTTAATCAATTTTCTGCCGAGTTTTCTTTTCATATTTTTGGGATGTTGAAAAACTTAAATTAAATCAACACTTGAGAAACAAGAGTAAGAGGAAAATGATCAAAAACAAGGAAATTTGTTGTGGGTGAATGAAATTCTATGATGAATACTTTAGAGGAACTGACACTAAAATAGTTTAAGCACCGGTATATAGTATAGTAAAAACGTTTCACCTTATAACATTGAGTTACAAAAAGCAAATCAACTAAGCCACATTATTCTGTTATGTAAATACTGTATATGCCAGACTATGACAAATAGTTAATGGGGTATTAGAAGGTCTAACACTCAACAACTCATCCAAGTCTCTTGTCTGTCCATATTGAGAATCAGTGGTCAGCCCCCAGTTTTGATACCAGCACATCTAATGCTGGTTTCCATACATCTCAGACACTTTTCAGTAGATGGGTCCCAGTAATGTCAAGCAATGGAAATAGGAAGAAAGGAAGAGATGTGACATCATTAAAAGAACATCTATTCCAATCAATTTCTCTTTACCAGCTGCCAATGATATCATAATACACATAATAGAATTTTTGTATTTTAAAAACACCAAAAACAAAATAAAAAGTCAAAAATGGCCTTTTACAATTTTTGAAAATAATATTTGTAGAATATTTCCATACTTCAATATTTTACAAGTATGAAAATCAATTGACTCAAAGGAGGACTA
>OY735216.1:48467121-48794621 GCA_963457665.1 Thysanoteuthis rhombus | reverse complement strand
AACCACACCAGATGCAAATCTAGAGAGAATGAAAGGAAAAGAAAGGGAAAGAATGACTGGCAAGAAAGCCAAGGCAAATAAGCGAGTGAACACATGAGTTCAGGGCTTTTATAGGGAGTAGATGGAGGAAATGACATTTTCATATATGTAGCTAAATTTACGGTTTCATAGCTCAAGTTGATATTTAATTATTTTCATTTTTAATTTTGACTGAAAATAAAGATGACGATACAATGCTATACTCTAAAGAAAAACTCCATAGATATGCATGAATTTCTATGAAACAATTTTCTTTGACAAAAAAAAAAAAAAAAAAAAAAAAAAAAAAAAAAAAAAAGGAAAAAATGAATTTGTTTCAGTTAAATAGTCCATAGTTTCAAATGGTTGGTAAGTAGTATTTTTATCATCAAATCCTTTACCACAAAGTTGAGGAGTCTTGTTTCAAGATAGAAAAACTATATGCATTAATCTAAAATGAGTTGGTATCTGATCATCTATATTTGGTTGTGGTTTTTCATATGATTTATTTTCTCTGCATAGTTTGGTATCAGACCATCAATAGAGAGACAACAGCCAGCAAGATTAGCTTACAGATCATTGCTACACGACATGCATCCTGATTTTTTTTTTTTTCATATCACCTACTCATCAATCCCAATAAAGAAAAATTCAGATGTATCTAGATTGAGATGCGTTTTTAAAAAAATTGAATAAATATAGGAAAATAAATTAATAAATATAGAAAAAGATGAAAAAATAACAATACTGAATGTTTGCCAAGAAGAGTGTATTAGTTTGGAATGGTGGACAGAAAGTGTTTTTATCAGCAAAATTTCTACAAGTAAGTGTGAGAGCCAAGATCCCTTCAATACAATAAAGTTAAATTTCATTGAAAGCCAACAAAAGAGTATTCATAACACTTACTTCATGCCGGCACCTAAGAAGTTTTAGTATCATGTGTAGATACAGAAGATATTTATAAACCATATCGTGCATTTTAGGGGCTCAGTGTAAAAGTTGATTCTTTTTATGAATTATACCAAATAGCACCTATTTTCTAATTGAATTTCTTTGCATTGGAAATTGAAAGAAAGGCAACCCTTTGAAACACAGGTAATACTTTGCTGATCCAACATATTTCAAATCTGATAACATTTGTTTGTGGTTCTGAATCAGCTCCAAATGCGGTTTGAAGTGTAATTCATAGGCTGACTCACTAAACGGAATGTGCGACGAAGAAAGCTAATTTCAACAACTTTTAACGTTTATTTCGGACAGGAATTTATCAATTTTTTTTCTGAATCATATAAATCATCTTTTATACAACCAAACAGAAAACATAAGCAGACAAATAATTTTCATCTATTATACAATAATTATATCAAAAAATCATTTGGTATTTCATATCATTTAAAAAATAAATAATTATATAGGGGGCTCCATTGAGTCAATTTTTCTTTTCTGTGGCCCTTAAAAGTCTCAAGGCTCACCAATTAAAGAGGTACAAATGTAATATGAATGATCTTTTAAATCCCATCGACCCATACACTGGATATTTCAAGCTGAACACTATCTCACTATATGCCAGGAGCTCAAGTACAGGGCATCTACAAAGGTACATGGCTCTTACAGGTTGAAAGCGTTAAAACATTTCCTCATAGTTTTCAAATTCACAAAGGGAACAGAATAATGATAAAGGAAATACTGACCTTTCTTTGTTACTTGCAAAGCTGTCCTCATAGTATCCTTGACAAAACAACTTCCGCCGAAGACTAGATGTACTGAAAGAGTCTACGCCACCACTGTCGTTATCTTGTTTTTTGTCTTTGTAAGTCATATATTCACCTGAAAGAGATGAGGAGATGTAGCATAAAGCAGTCAAACAGAACTGAAAATTGTAAGCCATAACTGGGCAACCTTAATTCCAAAAATCTCGAATTTAAAAAAAAAAAAAAAAAAAAAAATGTCTTTCCCCAAGAAATTAAGAGATTGCATACCCATGAACAAATATACAGTATGATGCTTAGCAGTAGCAAATTGCTACAAGAGAAATTATTATCATTATTATCATTATAATCATTATAAGTGAAATATGACAAGACAGAATTTCTCTTGTTGACAATCAAAATTGCAATACTTTACCTAAGATATCATATAAATTTACATTCTGTGGTAGGCTCAATGTTGTCTGGCATTCAACTGGAAATAGAGGAAAAAAATTTCACATGCTACTTGGGAATTTTTTTTTAAAGATTGGTCATGGAATTTTCCATTCCTCAAGCAATCTTTCTATTATGTACACATCATGCAACTTTCTAGAACAAAGATATTTTAAAATTAGAATACTATTAGATACTTCATTAAGATAAGGACTATAAGTCAATATTGTTCATCAACATATATGCCTTGCCCCAAAATCTGAGTTTTTTACGCTCATAAGCATCATGGTGTTAGTATCCCCTGAACTCGTCAAAATTATCAGGCCATATTAGTTTTTGTCAGCCGCAATTTTGCATATGATCTCAGGTGATCCACATTCTGAGTCGTGATATCCAGCCATTATCTGATCTCCTGGCCATTCAAGCTTTTTAATGGTGTTTATATCTCTGACCTCCGTTAGTCTTCTGATCTCTCCATGTTGTGTTCAGCAGGATTTCCCCTTAACCACATGGTTCTTAATTTGAGAAATTATTGTTCAAGCCTTTCAGAAAAAAATTTTTTTTTTTTTAAAGTATAATACTCACCATCAACAGTTTTCTTGGATTCTACACTTGGTGAACATTTTTCATTTTTTTCTGAAATGAAGACACGTTGCATAAAGTTATTTCTTTAGAACAGAAATTGTTCTGATGATTACTTGATTAGCACAAATGAGTTTTGCAAAAATCAATATCCAAAGAATAATTTCTACAGCAGGGGTCTCTGAAGTGGTCGATATCAACCCCTAGGTGTCTATGAGACAATCCGAGGGGTCCATAAATGCTTAGGGATCAAAAGAGGGTCAATAAAACTTTTGAAGTTGAAAGCTGACATTCATAAAACACATATCACAAATTGCCGATACAAATTTAAGATTCATGTATAATAGTTTATAGGACTAGAGGTCTTATACTGGATCAAAAAGCTTAAGATGTTGAGGTTGCCAGGATATATTTGGATCCCACATGGGTAACAGAATTTTAGCCATACGCATTTTTTTTGAGAGGGAGGGAAATAGAAGGGAACATACTCATCGTCATATTTCAATTGGACGAAAATTTATCCAGACACAACAGGAAACACATTTTTCTTTAATTTTCTTTTCAAGTGATCCTGGAATTTTTCAGTATCGTTTTCAGACGGTAAAAGTTTTACAGAAGTTCAATGGGCCAACCTAAGCATTGTGATTAAAAAGCGTCAATAAAGAAAGAAAAATCAGTCAAACTTGATAATGAAAATGCTTCATCCGTGAAAAGTAAACAACTTTAAGACCAAATAAAATTACTTACCAACTTTTACAGAATCCTCGGCTGGTGAAGGCACAATAATATGTGTAGCAAAGTATTTGTCAATAGCATTTTGTGCTTTTTCTTCAAGAGCGGGGCTGAAAAAATAAAAATAAATATTACAAATCAATAGAAACAAGCAATGGAACTTTATAACAAAAGTCAGTGAAAAGAAGAGATGATTGATGTACAACAGAAAAAAACAACTAAAATAATTGAAGTAGAAGTTAGTATTGAAATATGAGAATCTCATATATGACTTGGTGATTACAGGGGTGGATTCAGGGTTTTGAACAGGAGGGAGGGGGCAACCTTGTTTCATTCCATTTAATTCAACAATGAATTTAATAAATCTTTGTTTCTAAAGTTAATTTATGATTATTTGAGATTGAGTTTTTTTTGTTTTTATTTTTTTTTCTATGAAATTTCTTCATCTAGAAATATTTTTAAATCTTAAAATTGTGCTTTACTCGCACTAAGTGTTTGCTATCATGTTTGGTGATTTTCATGGCAGCTGATAAGGGCACTTGAAGACCAACCATGACCTGGCTGAACTTCACAATAAGCCAAAATGAAAATATTGAAAAACTTCACCCCACAGTCAATGAAGACAAAAAGTTTAAAATGATGCAGTTACTTTCCAAAGTTGTGAGCCGGGATGAACCTTGTAATTACAGTTAAATTTGGGTTCTCCTTTGAATGATGGACTTTCCCACCTCCTTAGAATAAAATACCAAATTTATTACAATATTCAGGCACAATCTATTTGTGATACGTGCAAAAGTTTGAGAAAGTAACATCTCTAACACAACTGCACACATTGAAAACTATGCAAGAGGAATATTTTCCATCTACATAAGTCTTTGAACCCCGAATGATAATATATCAAATTTCACAAAACAGTTACGTGATTCCAGCCACAGTTAATTGCTTGCAGGGATATCCACTACACTTGAATAAAGCCTTTAGTTAATGCCGGTTTTGATAGAAAATCTATCAATAGCAAAAGATATCAATCATATTAGGTTATCATAAAGATCAGCAAAAATGTTGTGTGAACAAGAAAAATGAGTTCAAATGAAAAAGATATTTCATTAACAATCACAAAAATGGTTATTGTTTGGATAAGGTTCACAAAAAAAAAAAAAAAAAAAAAAAATGGGGGGTAACTAGTACAGACAATTATTTGAGCTGCTGCTAAGTAGTTACAAAACAAATGAAAGCAGAAAACTGTATTTTAATAAATTTAACTACAAAAGATATTATTTAGGGTTAGTGTTGAGGTTGCAATTAACGAAAAGAAAAAAAAAATTGTTTTCATGTGTAACATTAAAATGAATAAACAGTTGAAATTAATATCATAAAATGATTAAATAAATCTTTTTTTTTCTAACTGTATTCCTCCACATGGACTCATGTCAATAAGTAAATGTCTCATTCATTTCAAAGTGTCTACTTGATTTACCTTTTTATCATGTATACTACATACCTTCCTTTTTCTTTTTTGCTAACCTCATCCAAACAATTACCCATAAGAACAAATTAATTTTTTTCATAGTAGTTGTTACCTGATCACAGATGAATATTGGGATGGCTTATCTTCAATTTCGACTGGATGCAAGACGGCTAACTGATCAATTGTCCAGTGAAATTTCTAAAACAAAAACGGAACAATCAAGAGACAATCACTCTCAAAATCTGAATTTCATTATCATGCACTTTAGAAAAACAACAATTACACCTCATTACGAAAAAAAAAAAAAAAAAAAAGGTTGCAGCAATACATATCCAAATAAATAACAGCAACAGATTTCCTTTAAAACAAAACCAAAAAGAAAATGAGAATTAAAATTGTTTTTAAAAATTTTCTAAAATTTAAAGAGAAAAAAAAAAAAAAAAAAACACAAACATGTGTGGTTAGTCACTCAATAAAACTGTCACTTCACCAGTGTCTTTTGGCAACATGCCTGGTTGGGGGTCAATTAAAAAATTAGAAAATGGGGTGATCAATGAATAGATTTCTTCTCTCGCTTTTTGCGGGCTAGTGATCACTAAAAAAGTCTGAATTTTCAAAAAACAAGCAGAACACAAATCAAAGGATCAATTCAGCATAAACTTGCATGGCAAATTGAACTACCCCCACTAAAAATTTATCTAAGGAGGAGAGGACAATTTAAAAAACATAATAAAGAGTAAATGTTTAAATTTCCAGCCCTTCAGCTCCATTGGTGTGGTCCGTAATTTTGATACATACATCACAAGCCACCCAGCCAAACCAGCTTAAAACTGAAGAGACCTATGCTGACAGTTGCAGTTGATGATTTCTAACAACTACAGGAACTCCTACTTACAAACAGGATAGTTTCCTAGGATTTGTCTGGAAGTCCAACATTACTTTTATAGATACTGAATAAAAAGGTTTGTACAGTAGAGCAAAAAAATGTTTTATTGAGTGTGCACGTGAGTATTTTAAATATATTTTCATTTCATATCTGAAACACAAATACTTTTCTTGTCTCTAAAAATAAAAGGAAAAAAATGAACAAAAGAGTTTAACTGATTCATTCAACTTTACATTATACACGGAGTACATAATACATAGCACTACAATGTAAGTTACTAAACATGACTTTATTCCACCAAGGGTGTGGTAGGAGGCCAAAGTTAGGGGAAAGCCTTTTTAAAGCTCAGCCAAGAGGCCTCTGGATGGTAGATAATCTGTCATAGGATACCACCTTACCCAAAACTGTTTTGATTACTGTATATAGTAGATAATCCTAATGCTTCAATTTTCGACAAAGGTTTTCAAAATCTTTTACACATATAATGAACAGTGATTTTCTTAGTTCTTTGTAACTTCAGACTCTTCCACTTGAAGGTAACAAGTTAGCTGATGAAAATATCTCTTACTTACAATTTTAAACAATGGACAATTCTGCTGAAACAAGTTTTAGTTTTGTTTTACTTTCTCTTAAAAGAGAAATTATCCTCTAATAGAATTCAAATATAGGCAGTCCTAGCGTTTCAAAATTTCACTTGATGTGAATTTTTTTGGCTTTTCAGGAAAAAAGGCAAAAAGTGCGTTTAGTTTTTGTCTTCCAGCAAGCCATTATAGAGGCAGCACACTCTTTCTTCTTCTCTTCTGCACAACAGTCCCCTGTACCACACACCACCACAACATCCAATGACCCAACCTAACATACCATCCTGACCTTTGGGGGGGGGGTCTGCGGATGCTCAAAAATTTTTTCCCCAATATAAATTAATTGTAATTGCTTCTCATTTTTACACGGTTTAAGCTAACGAAAGGCTATCATATAAGCTCTCTACTTTCAAATAGCAGGGAAAACTTGTACGTCCTTGAATTTTTCCCAAAAATAATTTCTTACCTTGTCATCCGAGTTTGGAGTTGATGATATGGTAAAAATTCCTGGACTGACCAATGAATTCTGAAGCTGATTAACAAGGGCAATTTCAAATGGGTTTTTGACTTGTGACTGTGGTGTGGAATGATGATGCCAGGCAAGCTGGCTAGCAACACTTTGTGGAGTATGGAGGACAAGGGGCTTCTTTAAACTACAAGGCGTGGAAGACAGAGCCGAAGACAGAGACTTCATCAAATTGCTATTCCGTTCAAGAGAAGATGGCGTATAAAATTTGGTAGAGAACGGACTTGCTTTACTTCTGGGTGTTTGCTTGATAGCATCATCAATTGCTGGGGGTCGACCAAAAGTGGTCGGGCTGGAAAATACTGACGCAGGAGTTGACATAATGCTTGGTGATGATGCAGGGGGCTTTGGAATTCGTTGGGAAAGGGTTACAGATGAAATTATCACAGGTGCTCTTAAATTGTTCCTGAAATTTAGAAAATTAAGATTAAAAATATCATCATCAGGACTCCTGGATTACTCACACACACGCAAACACACACCAAGGAGAAATAATTGAGGCTAAAACAACTTGGGATGATGGACAGTAAGTTACAGTCCAGTTTAGTAATTTACATTGTAAATAGATCTTTCTCTCTCTCTTTCAAAACTGATAAATTTCTAGAAGAAACGAAGGTCTTAAGTGTTTGAAAGTACAAAAAATTACTATAGAAAAAAAAAAAAAAAAAAATATCAGACTTCTGGAAATTTTCGAATATTAAAGTTGTTTTTTTATGTCAGGTCTAAAAGAAAGAAAAAAAAATTATAGCAATTATTTCAGGTTTGAATTTCAGAAGAAATTTCTTAAGCACTTGAAGGGGCCTCGTCGCTACTAAAGCGCCTTTCAACAAAAACCAATCAATTGAAATTTGATTGACTACATAAGCGAATATAATCAAAAATTGAAAACAATTCAAATCTTACTTAGGTTCCATTTTTTTTTTTTTTTTAGATTTAGTATCAAATTCAGGGGGGTAAGTCCCTTTTTAAAAGTGTAACTAAAAACAAACCAACCTTTTTAGAACTAGAATTTGGGGAGAGAAAAAAAATGGATTTTTTAATTTTTCAAAAATATAACTGTCAAAACCCATTTAGACAGATGTTTGCTTGCTCCTTCCTTCCTAACTGTAAGCGGATCATTTGATATGTGGAGCTAAGAGGAAATAAATACACCAACGGGAGTCTTATTTAAGATTGTGATTAAAATAACACATTTTTAAAGAATTTTAATCTTCTTTAGGTAGACTTTTATGAACTTTATCGATCTTATGCTACCATTTACCGAGCACAGGTATTACTGATTTTCGAGTGGGGGATCGTATTTACAGTACGACCACAAGGTTCATGTACCGAGGGGGGTCTTAGTTAATGATTATCGCAGCATGAAGCCAATAAAACTCGTCAATCAAAGTTACTTAAATCAAAAGTATACCTTTTAAACAAACTGATTTTGATCAACCCCTAAAGAATCCAATCGGTACATTAATTCATTTCATGTTACCTCGGAGATTCAATTTGGTCTCACCGTTTTTGTTTGTTTAAACTGTTTCCTCACAATTACATCCGTTGAAAAATAATCATAAAAACATCGAGTCCTTCATTTTTCATTCCAACTTGATAATTTGGACCAACAGAAAATAGCATTGTTTTTCAACTTTAAAACCTTTAGTACATATAAAAATAAAATTGAAGTAGGTCAAGAATTGAATACCCCAAAACTAAACGGCGAAAAAAATCACATTAAGAAATTCTATGTGCTTTTAATATCAATAAGACCTTTTTTTACATCTGGAAAATAGTCAGTTTTGAGGAAATTTTTTTTTCTTAATTTTAGACGGCGTTTTATTTACAATCTAACTATAATGCTAAACTGGACCCTTATTCTCCGTCCCACGTATGAAATGGCGACTTGGAAGAATTCCAGTTACGGTTTTATTACGATTTTAGGGCGGTTAAAGGTTAACCGAATCTTGACCCCAAATTCGGTTTTAGTCAAAATTGAAGTAAATTTAGCAATAAAACGTTTTCTGGATTCAATATCACAATCACAACATTCAAGTCTTGGTCCGATCAACAACAAAAAAAAAACAATAATTATATGACAAATAAATCAAGAAAGCAAAATAACCAAAGAAAAAAAATAGATTAATGATAATAATAATAACAAAAATTCAATATGGGACGGAAAGGAAATATCTTTTTTCAAATCAATCGACTAACAATATCAACAAAACAATACGGAGTCAAGGAAAAACGACATAACGGACAAAAAATACAAACTTTTAAAAAAATGTTTCTCAAAAGTTACCACGACGGGGAATAAAAACAGATATGCTATGATCTAATATGTCAATAGCTTGAAACATCCAATTCTGCTTACTTCCCATGTATCTAAAAATTATTCGGACATTTACCTAAAGAACTTTTCTAGAGGACAGTCTCACTTCTTCTTCGCCATTTTCGTCTTTTTGAGTTTTCGAAAAGCCGCTCGGCTAAAAGCGCCCTCTATCCAGGTTTGTCAGATAGCTGAGGACTTCTCTGGCCAAAAAACAAGCCAGAAATGGCTAAAAAATAGGCAAATGTAAAATTTTCTGGTTTTCTTCATTATTATCCACATGGGCATAGGCCCTGGGCATCTCAATATATTACAAAAAATTATAACAGTCAATATTTTTATTTCAAAAAATCCATTCAATTACAAAAATCAATCTTAGTCGATTAGTAAAATTTGTTGAAGATCAGAATTTGTGAAATTTGTGAAAGGTTTACATTTAAGATAAATTGAGTCAAAAACATCTAGAAACATTCACATACATAAAATATCTAAAATCTAGGAAATTGCATATTATTCATAAATTAAATGTGACTTAAATCGTCAACATTTATTTTGTTTAAATATCATTTTATCACTATAAATTGAATAAAGATATTACTGAATTTATTTCATTTCACTGATCTAAGTAACAATTTATGGTATTTCTCATCTGAATTTTGTTGGACGGGGCGAATTAATCGTTGTGTATGATATGATCGCACTTTTTCCTCGTCTATATATGGGTTTGTTAACAAATCACAACGCTTCGGTCGTTCATTCCCTTCGATCTTCGTCAGGCGGTATTCCTGATTACACGCGCACTGAGTAGTGATACTGCATTCATTCTAGTACCGGGAACACCTGACGAAGGTCGGACGGTACAGGGTCGAAACGCTGTGAATAAACGAACTCATAAACGGAGAAGATAGTCTGACCATATCATACACAATGGCCAATTTTGTAACAAGATCTAGATGAATGATGACACTGTGCAAATCATTGCAATACTGTACAAACCAAAAATAAGAATTTATTGAAAGGATACTACCACAACAAACTCGACTTACCCGTCCCTGAAAGTCGTAAAGTAAAGTTCCCCCAACTTTTTTGACCATTATTGACCCTTCGTAAAGCTATCGTCGGACCCCTCCCTCATCGACCCCATGTGAAAAAAAGTATCAATACTACTACTATCAATGATAATTGAGTAGCCATTCAGTTTTGGGACTTGGCTTCGTTCCGATTTGATTTGTTTTATATTTCTTTTATCTACAAGAAAAAAAAAGTAAGTGTGGTTAGTCACTCAAAAGAAACAGTTTCATGACCAATATTTTTTATAGTACGCCGTGTTGAGGATGATCAATTCAAAAATTGAAAAAAAAAAGGATTATCAATGAATTGATTCCGACACACACACATCGAAACCTATTTAGGGGAGAATTTTCAAAAAAATAAAACACGTTTTTTTATAGACATAATAGGGAGCAAATGTTCAAATTTTCAGTCCTTTCGCTGCAGTGGTGCAGTCTGACGCGCAACATATACGAAGCCAGCTAGTTAGACCAACTTAAAAACTGAAGAAACCTATGTTGACAGTTTTGCTTTATGGTTTCTAATAAATATGGCCATATTAAAAACTTCATGGCCAATTGCATTTCAAAAAGGCCAGATTTGCCAGATTTGGCTATAAAATGGCCAAAATCGTATCCCTGCTCCTATCGGTGAATCGGTACAGTACAACTTATCTGACAACCATCTTAGCAGCCCTAGCAACAAATTAATAATTTGATTGGTATTTTAATAATTAACTAGTGTATGTTTTTACTACTTCTGAGATAATTGAGCGACCGTCTCTCTTTGTATTCATTCGTTTCAATTAAAAATAAATAATGTAGATTTCAGTTGCTACAGAAACCACCTGAGGTCTGTAGAGTGCGCATGTGCGAGTTTCTCAAGCAGACGAACTTTTTTTTCTACTTCCAATGTTGTAGAGCTTCATTTTTTTTTGTTTTTTTTTTACATAATCTTTCTGTCAGTCTACACAATATCTCTAAAAGTTCTCAATCAATTTCAATGAAATTTTTTGAAAAGGTGGTTCATGTGATGAAGAAAAATTATTATAACTATAGTGTGGATACAGTCATTTATTTTCGATTGAGAGATATTTTTGCATTTTTTTTTCTTCCTATGTATTCGATTCGCCCATCATGGCTGTCCAGTGTTCACTTTCAATGAAATTTTGTGGAAGGTTGGACCATGGGACTACGGAAAAGTCATCAAATTAGGAGGTAGATCCAGGAATATTTTTGATTAAGTTATGGTACAGCGTTGGCAGAGGTATGCGCTCTCTGTGTGCTTTCTCTACTTTTCCTTCAATTGTTTGTATTAAAAAAATGAGCATAATTTCCGATTACTAACATGATTATTTGAGTTTATTACAACTCTATAAGTATGATAATCATATTAATCGCTTTATCAATAAGTTGATTTAATGTGTCTGCAATCAGCGCCGAATCGCCGTAGCCCTACAAATGGCCAGACCAACAAGCCAAGAGGGCTACAAATTGTTCTCTCTTTGATTATTTTTCTGTACCTATATGCGTGTGCATGCTTGCACACCTGGTCACATTTTGGGGGCTACGACCTTGAAAATCTGCGTGAGTACACCACTAGGTACCATCTAAAAACGTTTCTTTGTTTGTTTGTTTTAGTGCCTTTGTGGGTCTTTAGGGTCATTTTTTAACAACAATGCTGGAATCTTGTGCACAGGTTTGTTTGTTGTCAGATAATTTCAGATGAAATATCTATTTTACGAGATTAAAAATCATTTTTTCTGGATAGTTTCAGATAAAAGATCTATCTTTTTAAATGATTTTGGATAAAGATCTATTTTTTTAGATAATTTTTAGATGAATGATTCGGGTATACACACAGGCAATGGCGATTCATTTATGCGAGGTACAAATATATCAACAATTATTTTCAAACAAATTAAAAATGAAATATTCATAAAATTATGATGTTTAATGTGAAATCTTTCGTGGACCAATAATCTATCTTTAAGTAACATAATAAATCCCTTAAATGAAACCTTGAAAAACAATGAAAATTGAACATAAGTTCATTAGTTTGAAGGTTGTTTTTTATTTTGTTTTTAATGCCCTCTGTTATCCAAAATCAAAGTAAGCTAAGGCGTCGTCCCCATAAGACGAACTCATGGGATGTGAGTTCAAGTCTCGTCGGAGGTTACTTCTTTGTTCCGAATCACGCTGCCTACCTTATCAGTCGGAAGGTATTTCACCTGGGACGTTATGATGTTGAAATATTATGATAAAGATAACAAAACAAGCCAATTAATATCGATGGTAATATCATCTTGATCTTATTTCATTTTTTAATATTTGCAATGAAAAGCAACTAAAATTAAGATCAAAGAAAATCCAGCGGCAAGTGTTCAAATTTTGAACTTACCGTGCCAAAATTTGCGAACTCTGGTTTCTCAACATTTTTTTGATTTTTTATCTTTACTCGTTAATTTACTGGATTGAACTAATCACATTTGTTTTGTTTTGTTTTTTCTCATTTACAGGAGATTTAAGTTGCGTATTGTAAGGTAGATATTCCAGACCATTTTTCATGATGGCGGATTTTTGCTGTGGTGCCCCGGTTAGGAATTTTTTTTTTCATCAAATATGGGCATATTGTATATCGTTTGAAAGGAAATTTCGTGTCGAGTGAAATTTATGGAAGATCCATGTACCCCAGAACAAATCATTTCAAGCTATCTACAATCAAATGTTATTAACTTTTGTTTAAAAATGAAACACCAATGTGGACCATGTGAACTAGCTGTAACATAGGAGAAGTAATTGCTGACGGATCTGATCCATAATTTGATAAATTCTTCTCTGAACTATTGCCCATCCATCCACAGAATTAAAATTCATTGAGAACTGTTGGGGATATTGTATGGAACGACAGCATTTTGTGGTTACCAATAATTGGCCTGTATGTACGAGAGATGTTATAAATGGATCCGCTCCGAAATCTAATCACTTCTTTCCTAATGTATTGCCCACTCCTCAACAAATTTAATTTTGAGATATCGTGCGAACAGACAAAAGTAGTTTGATGATATTTTGTAGCTGTAGACAGTCAGCTAAGGAGTTGGGAATATGATCTTAGATGGTTCCACTCCCAACTTATATATTTTATAGCCTGTTGCCAATCCACCCACAAAATTTCATTGAAAATTATTTATGGAGATATCGTGTGAACAGATAAAGAAGTATTAGAGGTATTTTGTGATTGCTGACAGTTAGCTAGGTCATAGTGGATATCACTGAACAAAGACCTACCCCGAAATTTCCTGCATTCTATCGTAGCTTATTACCCACCATTCCACGAAATTTTCATTGAAATCCAGTAAAAACTTTTGGAAATATCGTATTGACAGGTAGACGGAAAGAACAGTATCAAAATTTCGGATCAGAGCGTTTTTTATAGTCCTGGCTATCTTGTCTCTCTTATAATTCCAACTGAATTTCAATTAGATGTTGTGGAGAGTTTGCAATTAGCTACAAAATTTAAATTTGGTGAAATAAATTTGTAGAATGTCTTGTGATAAGCAGTTTTGTTGAATATTTTTGTATATACCATTTTGTATGTATGGGAGGGGCCAGGTTTTATGGTGTGTGGGGCAGCCAACTAAATTTTATTGAATTCTTTTTTAAAGTATCGGTAGAGATCGATTCATAATGTTTTCTAAAGAGCTCAAGTCAAGGAGGGTGATTTATAGACACTATGGCGAAAAGTTTGCAATCTTTTCATTCTTATTTATTTTTGTTAGATTTCTCAAAAACCGCTTATCCAAACAACTTCAAACTTGTCCTGGTACTGCCTAGTGTGCTAAGT
This sequence comes from Thysanoteuthis rhombus, assembly GCA_963457665.1. Classification (NCBI taxonomy): domain Eukaryota; kingdom Metazoa; phylum Mollusca; class Cephalopoda; order Oegopsida; family Thysanoteuthidae; genus Thysanoteuthis; species Thysanoteuthis major. Next base: position 48,780,480 of record OY735216.1, on the reverse strand, counting down.
AATACATCTAACGAATATCAACTTGGTGCAATGGCCAGTTGCAGAGCAATCGCGATGCACGCACATACATATATATATATATATATATATATATATATATACACACACACACACACACACAAAGAGAGAGAGAAAGTGGGAAAAGGAGAGAGGTGGATGTCTTCAATTGTACTGAGATGGTGTTTTAAATTCGGCAAAATCTTTTATCTTATATATTTGGATGTAAATAAGTTGAAAAACATAAGAAACAAGAGTTGGCAAAATGTGCAAAGTAGGGTACATCTGCTGTCTGACAATTTAAAAGATTGATGATGTATGACTACGCTTCATCTAATAAAAATAAAAATAAAAAATATAAAAAGATATTACAACTCACCATTATCCGCTAGTCAGACGCAGGTTTTCAAATTTTGAACCTACTTTACAAAAATTTGCCAACCCTGGTTCATCAGATTTGTTTTGATCCTTACGTGCTAATTTAATAAACTGAACTCGTTGCTGCATTTTTACTTCATCTTTTCCCCCTATACCGAAACTTTAAAAGTCTACATAGTAATGCCATCAAGATATACCAAAATGATGTGTGTAAAATAAAATTTGTACATGTTTCATTATTTTATTTGATTCACTATACTTTGTATATATTCTATTCACAAAATTGCATTAAAGGCTAGTCTATTCATTTTAGAATGTAATTGCAGGGATTCCGGGCGTTTCTCAGGAAAAAATGACTTTATGCACACCCAGGGAGCAAGTATAGTTCTGGCATTGTGATAGAGCCACATAGGGATTTTTGAGTTGAGTAATTGAACGATTGAACATGCTAGTAGGACCTTTAGTGAATAAGAATATCTTAGGTAGACATTCCAGATCAGTTGTAAAAAAAAATCTCTGCGCCATTTTTCATAATGGCGGATTTTGGCTGTGGTGCCAGAGTCAGAAGTTTTTTTTCTTCCATCAATAAGCTACGGAATTTTGGTGAAATAGATTTGAGAGTACTTTTAGAGATATTTTGTGGTTGCTGACAGTTAGCTAACACGTAGAGGAGATAACTGTGGATTGATCTGCTCCTAGGGTTAATTGCTTCTTCCAATGAAATGTCCAGTCTCCCACAAAACGACATAAAAATTTATTGAGAACTCTACATACTATAGATATAGTGTGAACAGACAGAGAACCTTTAGAGATATATTGTGGTTGTCGACAGTTAGCTAGGACTTAGAGGGGACAATTGGTGATGGATCTGCTCCTAAATTTTTCTCTCGTAGCCTACGACTTTCCAACGAAATTCAATCAGAACTCTTGGAGATATCATGCAGACAGACAGAGAATTTTTTTTTAGATATCTTGTAGTTGCAGACTGTTAACTCAGTCATAGTGGAGATAATTGTGCATGGGTCTGCTCCGAAATTTCCTACCTTCTTTTGTAGCTTATTACGCACTCTTCTACAAAATTTCGTTTGGAGATATCGTGCGGACAGGCAGACGGAAAGAACAATGTCAACATTTCAGATCAAAGAGTTTTATTTAGTCCTGGCTATTCTCTATTTCTAAAAAAATCCAAACGAATTCCGATTAAATTTTGTGGTAACAACTTTTATTTTGTCCAACTTGGTGTAAATAAGTGGAAAAACATGAGAAACAGGATTTGGAAGATTGTACCAATTGGATTACACCTTCAGCCTGACTACACTGCACCTCCCAGATCATAATTGAACTTGTCATATCCTGTTCGGAAACCAAAACTATGAGAGTTATCGCCCTTTATACATTTTTGATAGAGTTATTGCTCTTGATTGCATTTATATCTGAAGTACGCACTACGCATGCTGCAAGCTGTTACGGGTCGAAAGTCCAACAATTATAAGAACAACACTGCGTAACAAGAGTAAATAAATATTCTGGAGACATCCCAAGGTGATCATGGCTTTGAGAGGATTACAGTTATTTAAGGGTCTGTCCAGATGTGCAAGCAGAAGCCCTGCAATTCTCCAGCGATATGTAGAACTCCCTTCATCATCTCGGCTCTTCTGTTCAGGTGAGAAGGGCACACCGGCCTGTATTGCAAAAAATTAAAACGAAACTAATCTAAAATTAAATACGCAATATTTTTTATTTCATGAAGGTTTTAAATGACAATAATGCTTCGATAATTTGCTTTTTTCATTTGAATTTCCAAAACTCACAATTTCCAAAAAATCAATTTTAAATAACGGTCCTAGGGGGGTTTGTCTGGACCCATTACTTTCCCCAGAACGTGGCAATCAATGTCATTAAATGTAAAAATTGAAAGGAAGGTCAGGTTTGGAAATCTAATAGTCTAAAATCTGTTGTACAGTTTCGTTTCAGAGAGTAAAAAGAAAGCGAAATAAAATGTTTTCAGCGCAGCATTTAAACTGGGGTCCTGCGGATGTTTTAGGGGTCGCAAAAATTTTAAACCTGTGTGACTTGTATTTTTTGTACGTTAATAGCTATTATTTGTCCAAACTTCGTTTTCACGAATCAATCTCTATCCTTGGAAAATTTTCTTTCTTTAAACCATTCACTCGTTATTCGATGGTTCTTGTTATGCTTGTCTTCTCTGTCGAAATAATATTGTTTTTCCTCAGTGACCTCGAAAAAAGTTCAATACTAAGTTCAATTTAGCTAGAAAAAAATCACCCTTTGTTAATACGCAAATTAACTTTACTTTCTTATTTCGTAGCTTAAGAAGTCCTAAAATTATGATCAGGATTATTTTTGTTTCTTCTTTACCTGACTGGGGATTTATATCTCGATGGCGATTGTGATATGAGAGCTATGGTTTTACAAGCATTCATTTAGAGACTTGACGAGTTAGATGAAGGGCTTTTGTTTGATTTTTTCCCCACCCATATTGCCACTCAATCACTCGAGACTAAACAAAAAGCATTTATTCACCCCATGAAAAATACAACTACAACGATAGATAAAATCATTTTTTGTAAAAACAATATTAAATACTGTAGTGATGCTCAAAGTCAAACCATAGCCATAACTGGAAATTTCCTTATATTGGGATGAGCCAATCAATACAACTTAGTACTAATCAAACAGAACTTCATAGTTATTTGTCTGAGGTAAAGATCCGGTTTAACATGTAGTGTGTATTGTCGCATTTCTTTTCCTGAAGTTCTATTCATTTTCTATTCATTTTAAATCCTTTTTGGCTCCAAAAAAAGTACACACCTCATTTCCTTTCTTGTTTTGTTTTGTTTTTGTTTGCTTTGTTTTTGTTCACTAAGAAAATAAGTTTAAATGGTATTTGAATCTTTCTGCAAATATAACAGCAATTCAGACCAGTGACTGTCTCCAAAATAGTGGATTGCAGGAGCAGATACTTATAATCATAGATATCTTCTTTTTTTTTTTCTTTGGTGGAGTTGATGGATTAACTAGAGTTCATGCCTACGGGACCACAGTTGTTCGGAGGAATAAATCAAACTGATGTAAAAAAAAAAAAACAGAACGAAAAGACAGGATTTTGGTTTTGAAAGCTTAGCTGGAGGAAAAAAAATTTGTATAGAAATCTATAGCAGAAGGAAAAAAATACTATTGACAATAGGCGTAAATCAAACTAGTATAGAAAGAGGACAAGAAATGAACGACTGGATTTAGGTTATGAAAGCTAAGCCTGAGAAAAACATTACGTAAAGAAAGCTATAGCAGAAGCAAAAAAAACAACTTTATTTACATGTATATGGTGAACACAAAGTTAATGAATTTACATAATGTTTCTTGAAGAAGAAAAAAGATCATGAAAAATTTATCTGTTTTCTCGTTGGTTTGATTGGTCAAAGGTTCAAATTTGACTGACCTGCTAATTGATAAGACATTAATTCACTCATGAGGCACTGCTGAGTCCCACCTATTGAAAATAGAGGCAAAAATCTCTAGGTAATTTTTTGTTTTCAGTCCTCTATGTAAGACTTGTTTCCTCAAGAAATTTATTAGTTTAGAAAAAAGTTAATTTCTCGAGTTTTTTATAGTGGGGAGTAGAGTTCTATTCATAATATAACTATAATGCCAAACTGGATCTTTACTTTCTGCTAATGATTCAGAAGTACAGCTTAGACAATTTATCTTCCTGTCGTAATGAATCCAAATGATGATTGCAACATGTCAGAATGGACCTTCGGAAATGGCTCAGTTTTTTCGGCCATTGTTGTAAACATTAAGCAATTACATGCTCTTTATCCTCTATAGTGCAATGGGGAGATAATCTGAGGGATGGATCCCCAATCCCCAGACTCCTATTGATTGGTGCTTTCAACCCCCAAAAGCTTGGAAAACTCATAACCACGTGATTATTTGCGCTTAAAGGTCAGAGGTCGACTCTTGTTGAAGAAGTTTGTTAAAAGGAATTATGTAAGTAAATGGATGTTTTTGCAAGATCAAAATTTTGACTTTCAAAATGTGTAAATGATTTAATAGTTACACTTTTCTTTTCTTTGTTTATCTGTGTCAGACTGTCAGTTCTTGCATTGTTTTACTTCTAATTCTCACAACTGACCCTATATATGAGGTGTGATTTATCTATCTTGAAATGAATTATATTTCTTAGTTGCATGTCGCAGCATCATCCTCCGATTTCACCTCTCAATCCCTCCAGCCTGTCTCCTACTTGCCTATCGGTTTTCTGTGATGGATTTCAGCATTTCCACATCTTTTATGTTGTTAAGCTTTAGTTTCCTGGAGTAGATGATGTCTTATAGCATTCTGTTAGAATAGTTGTTATTCAGTTCTTGATTGAGAATGACTGGTAGAGTGATTCTAGTTTTCCCCTTGAATCATTTTGCGATCTTTTTTGAAGTAGAGTGTTGCTTTGTTTGCCGGTATTTCTTGGTTTCTACTTAGTGTATGTGCTAGCAAATCCCACTGGCTTTTATCGTTGTTCTTGATATGGGGTATCTTCTTGTATTGGGCTCCCTTTTTTATTCTGGTGGGTTATCAGATGCCCAATATTCTCCACACTGAATAAAAATCAAATCTTTATTATCAAAGTTGTCTTTTCATAATTTAACATGAAATCTAAAAAGTTGTGGTTTAGGTTCACATTAGCAATTCACTGAGAAAATGATCAAATAGTTCGTTTGTTCGTTTGAACTGAATAAGTTTGGAAATACTTGGTGGTTTCTAAGATATTCTCACATACGTGTTAAATATTCATCTTCGGCAGTGTAAGTGTAGAAGTGCTTCAACATTTTTACCATTCAGGGTTAATTTTAGTATCTGTGGGTGTTTTTTTATTGAAAATCCTGAAAAAGACAAAACTCAGAAAAAATTTTTTTTTTTTTTCGCTCTCCCTATATGGATGACATCTGGATTCTAAAGCTCACATTTGGTACAATACATGACCCAACACAACCCATGCTCATCCGAGGTCATCTTATTTACATCCATTGTGCCCCAAAAGGCCTGGTAGGGTGCAGTGGAATTTATTTCATCTGTGGCTCAATCTACATTTGTGTCTCGGTGCTCCAACTACTTTGCTGCTCACAGATATCTTGGTGATTCTTTGTTTTGTTTTTTTTAATTTGTAGACTGGATGCACTGAAAATAGCTGCGGATTACCCTGGGCAACAGTGAAAAACAGAAGAGAAGCATCTATCATTATCAATACAATTCCTCTACTATGATTTCAGAATTGAAAAAAAATGTCTATTCTCAAATGTTTTGTATAAGAGATTGTGCACTTATGATATGGAGTTGTAAATAAATCCTTGTTTAAATTTTTTTCCCACCAGCCGCTGCTCACCAGTATATAACAGTTGAAAAGGCAGGTGCAGCCAATAATGTTGGTGTTATCACTTTGAACCGACCCAAGGCACTCAACGCTCTCTGTGAAGGTCTTATGACCGAAGTGAAAAAAGCTGTAGATGATTTTGAGGCTGATTCCGAAGTTGGGTGTATCATTCTTACTGGAAAGGGAAAAGCTTTTGCAGGTGAGTTCTTCTTGAAATATTTCACTTACTGTTTTGGCCAGCACATGAAATATATGATATACAATCATATTCAGAGGACTAGCACTCATTGCAACTCATCTGAGCACCAGAGCTGTCCATTTTGAACTTCAGTAGACAGTTTGCTAGTCATAATACCAGCACATTGGTTGTATCATGATATTTGCTTAGTTTTTTGGTTTATTTGAATATAAATACGGTACATGCCAATTTTACTAATTTAGATGTTGGGTGTTTTTTTTTTTTGTGGGAGGGGGTTTAATTTTTTTGATTTGTGAGTTGAGTGTTGCCAGTTTTTCCTTATTTTTTTAGAATTTGGAGGTCACTTGTTGCCAATTCAGATGATTTTGCATTTTCTTTTTTTTTTCTTTTCTCAATTTTCTGATTTGAGAGTGACTTTTGAATTCAAAAAATTGGGAAAAACATCTAAATTGGTAACACTGGATGTTTTTTCAAAAACAAACTATGCAAATATTACACTGTATCCTATGGACTGAAAGAAAATTTATGGTTTTTAAAGCAATCAATTTTTTTTTTTTTTTTCTTCTGTTCTGTTTTTAAAGAGTTGTGCAACCCTGAAAAAAAGTTTTCAGACAGAAATTCTAAAATCATGATACGGCACTTGGACAATCTTACAAGTTGACTTCTTTATGCTTTTCCCAAGGCCAGTTCTTGGGTTGGATCTCCAAACAACTTTTTCATGTTGGCACTCAATTGGAGAAGCATTAATGTTGTGTTCCTAAAAGCCATACTAAACTGAGGCACAACATCATTTATTTTGTTTTGTACATGAGAATATTTTTTCAGTAACTACTACTTTTTCATGTTCAAATTGCGTAGATAATTCATTTTTCTTTTGTTGTATTGTGTAAGAAGAAATATTTTTCTTGTGTTTATATGTTTGAATTCATTTTTTTTTCCCCAGGCTATGCTGGGTATTCTCGCTAGTATAAAACATGAATAAAATGATTTCTATCTATTTTATTTTCATTAAGCTGGGGCTGATATCAAAGAAATGAAGGATCAGGAATTTTCACATGTATTCGCTTCCAACTTCCTTAGTCACTGGGACAGTATCACAAAAACTAAAAAGCCCATCATTGCTGCTGTTAATGGATATGCTGTAAGTAAAATATTTATTTATCTATGGATTTTACAGATAGAATTACTACTTCAAATTTGGATTGGCACCGAACATCCAATGATTTTGAACTTCTGCCAGTATCAATTTTAGTTTTAGGTGATGTGGGTGGCCTATCACCATCTGTGAACTGAGTTCAAACTCTGCCAGGAACATTTTGCATTCACTTTGCACTAATGCTCTTGAGAAAGACATGAATCTATTCCTTTCCCCTACTATAGGTAAATAGTAGGGCTCTTGGAGCACTTTAGCCCTGTAAGGCAATCCATCTTGATTGTTGAGCTAGTCTCCCTGGACACATGAAAACTCACAATTGCTATGAACAATAATTGGATCTCTATGGATAATCTGAGCAATGGAGACAAAATTCATTGCCTAATGTGTGCAACATTTTTTATTTTCATTTTGTATTAAGTTGGTGCAAAAATAATTGCTGTTTTTCCACAATCAATTTTATATCAGTATATCGCAACTTAGAGGAAAAGTTATTAATCAGAATAAGAATTTTCAGAATCTTCATATTTTTGCCAACTAGAAACAAACCCATTTATTCTGGAAGAAAAGAATTCTGGGGTCCATGAAACAATGAATTCTCCAAAGGTGTTTTGAGCTGCAACCTGGTTGTTAAAGACCTCCCCTAGCAGGGAGTAGTTGAAAAAGCAGTAGTCAGTTGAAATGGAGTCTGCTCAGAAGGATGTCCATGTCTTTAAGGCTCTAATCTCCATTTTGAAATTTTGGGAACTGATGTTGAGCTTTTCATTGTTGGGGCCTTTGCTAAATACTTGGTTGACACTCGAAGTAGTTTCTGCTGCTTTACGCCTTATTTTGAATTTGTACGACAAAATCGCTCCAATTTGCTTTTTTTCCATCTTTGATTTGACAGTTTCCAATAAACCAGAATAAATTGTGCAAAGAAAACCCTCCAGCTTAGATAAATAAAGCAGAATTCAAAGTTTAAAATGGTATATGAACTTAGTTAAATGATAGTTTCTTCCAAAAATAAGCATCAAAGTTTAAAATAACAAGAACTGCATTTATTTTAATACAAATCTAATACTCGGATGATAGATGTTGTTTTCTAGTTGATTAGAGGTAAAAAGTATGGAAAATGTCAATTATTCCTTTCTAACTTTACTTGTGTAACCAGAACAGTGATAATGATTTTAAATCTACTTATTTCCAATTGAACAACAAGCACATTTGAACATCTTAAAGTTATTAAAACAACTACATATGAATGTCCCGGTTACAAAACCAAAATTTTAAGGGAATAATTGCTATCTTCTATGCATTTTACACATAAGTAATTGAAAAAATAGCATTCACTACAACAATGTAATTTTCAAAAGTTCAAGTAATTTTGCAATCACAATTATGTCGTAGGTGTGAGGCTATTTTGATCAAGAAATTCATAAAATTCAAATGTTATTGTGTACAATCATCTTTCTCATACAAGTAACTGAGTATTGAAAATTTTCTAAGAGAAGTAACTCTTGAGAAAAATATGGAAGTTATCTCCCTTGTGATCTGGACAAACTAATCAACTCACACTATGTATTATTATAGTTAGATCATTTTATTTTTTTTAATAAAATATCATTTTAACATAGACATTTTTCTCTATTAAATACTTCATTATGCATGTTTGTATATATTTTTTTCCTTACTGAATATCTGTTTTTCCTTTGTGACGACAGCTTGGAGGAGGTTGTGAACTTGCTATGATGTGTGATATCATCTATGCTTCTGATAAAGCACAATTTGGACAGCCAGAAATTCTCCTTGGCACCATTCCAGGTAAAATCAGAAACTTTTTCTCTCAGCATTCACATTTTTCCATAGTGTAAGCATAACCCTTTGTGAAGAACATAGTGCAAAATGTATGAATACCATGAAACAGACAATAGACATGTAGCATTTGTTAATAATTTTATTTAATTTAATGTAACATTTTTTGTGAGATGGATGAGCTTGTCCCTCTCCAATAAGTAAATCAATTCTAGGTACAGTTTCAGTGGGACACATCTGCATATTATTCTCAATTGTCTTACACAAAATTTGGTTTTTTGGTTATACATTGTTGAAAAATCTTATTCCCAACTCTTGAGTTGTGATCATTTGAAAATTACAGTGTTTTTTTGTTTTTTTTTACAAACCTTGTATACCCTCGTAATGTACCCTCTGGGGAATGTGTCACCCAGTTTGAGAACAGACATAACATGATCATCTTTTATTATCTACCTTTTTGATCTTTTGTTCTTGAGAAAAAACAACAAAAAAAACCTTGTTGCCATTCTTGCTACAACAGTTTTTTTGTTTTTGTTTCATTTTTCTTTGTTTTTTTGTTTTGTTTTTTTTTTTTCATGCTCTCTTCTCCATAAATTTCTATTTTAGCACAAAGATATTTGGATGTTTCGCTCTATCTCACTAAAAATTTCAAATTTCTACTGAACATTTTTATGTGAGAATAACATTTCTAAGCCCTAAAATTTAATCAAGTGTTCTTTGGCCAATGGCACATCCTTCCACTGAATGTCATTGAAATTTATTGAGAGGTATTGTTTGGACACACACAGACAGACTAACAAATTCAGGCAACTTGAATATATGACAAGGGAGAATACTTTTATGCGCAAGTATTGAGTTACCTCTCTCAAAATGTTTCTATTAACTGGTTCTTTTCATAGACTGTTATAATCAATCGAAAACAAATTCCTGGATTTACCTGATAAATTAATCAATTTTTCATAGTCCTGTGACCCATCCTTCCACAAAGTTTCATTGAAATTTTTGGAAATATTGTGTCGACAAACACATATACCGACCTAAAGCTTTTCCAAGTCCATTGGCAGAGATATCAATGAATCTAACGAATCAAGAGCTTACAAAGAACTTTTTCTAGATGTCTCCTCATATCCCTAATGGGCACTTTCCGGATAGTCGATCCCTGTTATGTCAAACAATGGGAATAGGAAGGAAGGAAGGAATAGATATGATGTCGTTTTTTTTTTTTTTAACTGGCTGCTAATAATGTCATAATAGTATTTTTGTATTTTGAGAAAAAAAGCTATAAATGGCCATTTATGATTTTTATTGAAAATAATACTCGCAGAATATTTCCATATCGCAATATTTTACTAGTATGAGAACCTGCTTCTCCTCTTTCTGCATCAACTACCACAGATGGTGGACACAATGTTGAACTTATGGTTCTTGTTTTTCTTTTTAGGTGCTGGTGGTACCCAGCGTCTGACAAGAGCCGTTGGAAAATCAAAAGCAATGGAATTAGTTCTTACTGGTAATAGGATCACAGCAGATGAAGCCGAAAAAGCTGGTGAGTAGAAAGAACATTATTTACTCTTAAATTCATGAACCACTTGATGCCGCTCCTAAATGACTTCTTTTTTTTTTTTATTCTGAATTTTTCTGTGAATAGAATAAAAGATAACACAGCTCTTTTGTGAACAGAATTTTTTTGATTTTTAATTACCTATTGGTGGAAGGGAGGTAACTTTGATCATTAGTTATTCCCCTTAATACCAAGTAAATATTTTAAATGAATGAGAGAGTTAAAGATGAACAGATTAATGTTGTGGCTGTTTTACCCTCTGATTTTTTTCAGATGTCCGTTATAGTTGGTAACCTTTCTGAACTGAACCCTTCAATTAATTTATTTGAATAAAGGGTTCGGTTTGTTACTTCCCCTACCAAATGATACCCGATGAAGGCCGTAGATTACAACGGACGAAACGTTGTATGAAAAACAACCAAGATGAGGATGGTCCGAATAATAATGGAAATAATAATAATACCTCATCTCAAAAATTCTGATATATACCAAAATAGTTATATTAACATGGCACCCCAGCGGCATTGATTAAACACCCCCTCCTACCTTTTAGCTATGATTTTTAATGTATAGCTTATGTCATAGATGTAGTTTGTTATCTTATATAAGGTAATATCATAATGTATTGCATATTGATGTTATTTTAGACTGCACGTCATTTTTTTTTTTTAAACTGGGCTTACTACCGTAGGTTACCCCCCCAAAATATATGCATACATATATTATTTACAAAAAAACACTGTTAAATATTGTAGATCATTTTTAATGGAATGTATGAATTACTTTATTATTCCTAATTTTTGTTGATGCTCTGTGGAAATTCCATGAATTCTGCTCATTAATTCTAAATTTCCTTCAATTTCTTGCAGGTTTGGTGAGTAAAGTGATTCCAAGTGAGGAATTGATGGGTGCTACAATGAAGACAGCAGAAAAGATAGCCAGCCAATCAAAACTAACAGTTGCCATTTGTAAAGAAGCAGTTAATTCAGGTAAGAATGAATCATCGTTACAAAATATGAAGATTAGCAATTTCAGTGTGTCCTAAACTGTTTCAGTGTGTCCTAAACTGTTTCAGTGTCATTCAGCCTCGTGTCTTGATTGCGAAATCTCATTCAGCCTCGAGTCTTGATCGCGAAATCTCATTCAGCCTCGAGTCTTGATCGCGAAATCTCATTAAGCCTCGAGTCTTGATCGCGAAATCTCATTCAGCCTCTAGTCTTGATCGCGAAATCTCATTCAGCCTCTAGTCTTGATTGCGAAATCTCATTCAGCCTCGAGTCTTGATCGCGAAATCTCATTCAGCCTCGAGTCTTGATCGCGAAATCTCATTCAGCCTCGAGTCTTGATCGCGAAATCTCATTCAGCCTCGAGTCTTGATTGCGAAATCTCATTCGGCCTCGAGTCTTGATTGCGAAATCTCATTCAGCCTCGAGTCTTGATTGCGAAATCTCATTCAGCCTCGAGTCTTGATTGCGAAATCTCATTCAGCCTCGAGTCTTGATTGCGAAATCTCATTCAGCCTCGAGTCTTGATTGCGAAATCTCATTCAGCCTCGAGTCTTGATTGCGAAATCTCATTCAGCCTCGAGTCTTGATTGCGAAATCTCATTCAGCCTCGAGTCTTGATTGCGAAATCTCATTCAGCCTCGAGTCTTGATTGCGAAATCTCATTCAGCCTCGAGTCTTGATTGCGAAATCTCATTTCCTTTTTGTTTTTTGTTTTTTCTCTTCATTTTCATCTAATTCTTCTTCCTCAAGTGGTTATTTCATTTAAGCTTTTGAACATTCTAAAAATATGTAAGAAACCCAAGAATGAAGAAAAAAAATGAACTCTAAAGTTATTAAAAATTTTTCCACTTCACATAAAGTTAGTGAAGAGCTGTCTTAGAACTCAGAATTACATTCTTAGAAGCAATGTTTTCTTGTGTATGTTTACCACAAAACTATTTTTTCAAATATGGAAAAATATAAATATCAAATCAATTATAAGTGTTACATAAATTTTAAGAAATAGTACTGTAGATTCAGGCATAAACAGTGGTATGTAGTAAGATTCATACCAGGGGCAGACTGACAGTGATCTGGGCAAATGGGGTTATGGGCCACTTGACCCTTGCTACTTGGGCCCCTTGGTGCTTTGGGCCCTCATGCACTGCCCGACTGCTGAACCACTCTGTCCATCCTTGATTTATACATTACTTGTAAAATGCCCATTGCTTTGCAAATGATATGCCTTGGGGTGGAAATCTAAAGCACTGTAGTATCTGAAAAAAAACTTGTCAGTCGGAGTTGCCCAAAGTGGCCATCTTGGGCATTCAAGCTAATCTTCTACAGGCAGACCCTTGAAAGGTAGTTCAATTCCACCTCATTTTATTTTCTCACTTTTCTTATTTTCTTGACGGCCAAGTTCAGCTGTCCCTCTTTTAGTGATTATCTCTGTTTCACATGATAAGCTTTTGCATACACGTGCCTTATTTTTATTTTCCTCTACCCCCTTTCTTCTTGGTCTTTGTGTTGCAATTCAATTCTCTAAACCTGTTTCCTACCTACCTGACTTCTACCATAAAATTTTTTCTTCAAAGTGTTTCAGATGGACAGACTCATTGCTTATTGTAATGTAGATTGTTTTAACTCCAGTCCTGAAAATCAATCTTCTTGCCCTCACGAATAGTGTGTGATCACATACTTAATTTACATGAACAGTTATAATTCGTTGCATTCTTTTTGTACCTTTGCTCTCGTCTGATTTATTTTCTCTTTTTTTTTTTCTTTTATTCAATTGTGTTTCCAGCATTTGAACTGAGTTTGGCTGAAGGTTGCCATTTTGAAAAACGATTATTCCATGCAACCTTTGGAACTGTAAGTTAATCATGCGTTTTTATTTTCTACTTTTAATTTTCTTTTCTTTTTTTTTTTTCAACCATTTCCTTTCTGAAAATTTAGCTGAGATCTTTATGGAATAACATATTCAGAATCATATTGTAAAAGCCCAATATTAAATAAGTATTTAATCATTTTTTCATTTTCAAGCTAATTTCTTAATACAAATATTCCCCGATTTTTGGAAGTTTACCCAAATTTTTTGTTTTCATGGAAAAAGATAAAAAGTGAAAATAGTGTTATGTATCTAATTTGCAACAAGTCGTTATAGAGGTAGCATGCACCTTTTTCCTCTCTCCTGCACCCAAGTCTCAACTCCCACCACCACAATGTTCAAAGACTCCTAACCTCTCCTCATCACTAAATTTTTTGGATATGGGATTGCTCAAAAAATTTTCTGATAAAAATTAATGTACATTGCCACTTTGCAATACACTTTTAGAGCTTACAAAAGGTTTTCATGGGAATGCTCTACTTTTGTATAGTGGGGGGAAATCTGTAAGTGTGTTCCAAAGACTTCATACAATATTTCAAAATAATGATTAGAACTTTTAGGCCTGCTGAAAAAATATTATGTTTATAAATTGGAATTTTTTTCGATATTAAAAAGTTATATCAAATGCTATATAGAGAGGATCTGTCGGAATATTGAAAATTTTTCATGATTTAACAACCTTTTGAAATTCATTCTTCATTTGTCATCATTGTCTTGTTTATCTTTGTATATTTTTCTTTTTTTTCTTTTAGAATGATCGTAAGGAAGGAATGACAGCTTTTGTTGAGAAGAGACCAGCCAAATTCACCGACAGTTAACAAACAGACTCTTGTTTCATTTTGGAACTGGTCCTGAGTGGATTTTGTGGCCTACCAGTATGCAAGAATAGTTTCCAGTTTCACTTGTAAAAATTAAAAAAAAGGATGTCTTTATCAGCAATAAATTGTGATTTTTCTAGCAACTGATTTTCATCTATTGTATGTTACTAGTTAATCTCCATAAAAAAAAAACATGAATATAGTTGAATTTCTGCAAGGTGATATCCCAGATTTAGAGAAGAAAACTGTTGAAATCATTTCAGTACAAAAGCCCACTGTTTCAAATGGTATTTAGCTGATTTTTTATCTATGAAATTGTTCTCTTTTTGTGGTAGAGTCTATTGTTACACTAAGAAAATTACACTGTTTATTATATAAGTAGATATTGCTTACTCAAGAGGTACCTTCAGTGGCCTTTAACCTTGGTGTCAAGTCCTTGCCTATTTATATATTTTATATTATAAATATTAGATTATTGCCCTTACTTTTTTTTTTTTTTTTTTAATTGTAATTAGCGGTTGATAGATCTGGAGTTATCTGCCTTGGACACACATTTTTTTTCACATCAATTTATACTTACTTAAATTACTCGGAAACAAAATGTCCAATTGGACTGGAAATTGCTACATTCTCCTAGCTGAAGCATCTTAATAATATTGTGCAAAAATTATAAGATTTTCTATTTTTGCTGTGACATGGTTGCAAACCAACAAGCAAACATGCAGAAATCAGATCATTATGATATAGATAAGCCTGTATTTATACAAGCAATAGTTCATTTTAAATATATATATATATATATATACACATGTACATACATATGTAGGTGTATGTAAAAGTCTAAGGTGACTCCAAAAATGTACTCGAGGTTATCAATTACCAAGCAAGAGACTCCTCTAGATTATTTTCACCCTTTGTATCTTATACACTGATTACGAATGATGGAAATTTCCATCTATAAATGAGATTCCCATTTCAATGTTCAGTTCTCTCTGAGTTTGGGGGGGGGCTTTTATCTTGCAATGAGTTATCGTACTATGGACAAAGGCTTTTATCTTGCAGTCTATAACTATCACTCTTTACCTTGCCACCAGCCAATCGGTCAAAATTGTTTGATGGACGATCAATAATATAATCTTACTCTCTACAAATTTCTAAGATTGGATCAAACGCATTATTTAAGAAAATGAAACACACCATTTTGTCACTTAAATGCCAATGTCACAATGAATTATGCTATTTAAAAATGGAATAAGGTATTTTTCTTCCAGAATCAAAATCTCAGGCCAAATCAGAATTTCTCAACTGTTTTTCTTTCATATCTAAAATGTGATTTGGCATTAGTGGTGTGTGTGGCTGAACACTTAACAGCACAGAGAATGGAATCGACAAACCAAGTTCAAACTCCAGTTGGGCAGTTTGTGTTCACTTTGCTCAAATGCCCTTGGGAAAGGCATGAATCAATTTGTCTCCCTCGGTTATCAGTAAATAGCAGAGTATTTTGAGCCCTTGAGTCCTCGAGCCCAGTAATTCAGTCTATCTTTGAGTGTTTTATGAATAATTTTTTATCCAATAAAAAATCATGAAACACTTTTATTGCATCAGGTCTATGTATTTTTTGCCAAATAATGGAAGAAGCAATTCACACAAATATTTGTTTTTCAACATAATTTCCTTCTTTGTCAATGCATTTAACCCAACGCTTTGACATTAATTACGTTGATCAAAATTCAGCAAATGGCTACAAGTCTGGCCATGGGTCCTATTGATTGAACCTCATATATCATTTCACCCATGCAAATATACAGATAAATTAAAAAGAAAATGAAGTATACAAAAATAAATGATGGTAATCTATTTCTTCTTTTATTATTGTAAAACAATTGGCTCTGTGAGTACCCACCACACTTAAACATTGGTTCAGCTTGAACAAATTTGACATGAATACTCCATGAACCTAGGGGGATGTTTTAAAGTAATAAGTTTTGAGAAAATTTTGGTGGGGTTCTATTCACAATGGGCTTATAATGCTAAACTGAACCGTTCATGTTCTATATACATGTAGATACTAGGTGGAACCATCAGATATAGCGAGTTTTCTACTGATTGTTGAATAAAGCTTAATACAATCGCATCCGTACATTTACATAGGTACATCAATGAGCTCACTACCTGATGATTGGAAAAGCATATATCATACACTTGTCCCAGCATGCCATCCACTTTTCCCAACAGTTGGCAAAGTCCTCTTTCATGGTTGCCATCAGTTTCCCCACCAAGTTCTCTTTAATCTTGTCTATGGTCTGAAATCTCTTTAGGAAAAGCCAGATGTCACAAGGAGCAAAATCTGGATAGCGGGGACTGACAGACCTGGGTGTTGTGATGTTATGTTTTGCTAAAAACCAAGCACGTTATATGAAGAAATGGCAAACCGTCATTTTTTAGTGCAACGACCACTCAATAAACAAGCTCACTCAATGGTGCCTTACTACTGCCTGAGTTACCCCACAGGAGAGTGTCTGTTCATGCATTGTCAGTAAAGTCCTCTATGACTGATTGCCAATTTGAATCGAGGTTGTGGAAGTCATTCTCAATATATTCAAAGTGACTGGATACTTTTTTGACATACTTAATAAATTTTTCTTGAGAGCTCAATCCTCTTTTTTCTTATTATTATCAACAACATAGGTTGAAGAACCAAATATGTGGATTAGTTGGTGATGAGGTGATATGATGTAGAGAACCTGGCACTTTTTTTATCGCTATTTTCATGGAGAGTGTTCAGAGGAGCTCCATCATCTGGATCCACCAATTTTGCTATTGCTAGTGAATCCCAGCCTCACTTTCTGGCCATTCCAAACATGTATCTAATTTCCACTCAAAATTCTTCGAACTGCAGTTTTGTAGTGCAAACTTCCAGAAAAGTGGTTCCCTGCTGTATGTAATATCCGTCTCTTTAAATCTAGAATCAACAAACATTTTGCAAATCTATCATGAAATTACCTTACTCTATGCCTAGAGTGGCCCCTAATTGTTAGCATTTGGCCAAATGTTCTGTAGCAGATGTCATGTGATACTGTATCTAGGATCACAGTGCAGTATCTCTGTACTTACTGAAAAGTACTATGTACAATTGGAAAACAAATATATATATATATATATATACAGAGAGAGAGAGACTAGCTGAGGTACTTGGCATTGCCTGGAAAGGAAAAAAATAATATAAAACTGACTACACTGGGATGCAAATGATATTTTATATAGATTTCATAAATACTCCAGACAGGCATATGTATCCCTCTTGAAACCTCACAGATAAATTTTTCTGAAAACTGAGAATCCATTTGATCACTTTTGGCATTAGTAGTTTGCATGTCAAAGCAGATTATCGGATTAAAATTGTGTCCATGTTTTATCATTGGGTTTGGGTTAGAGTTAGTGTTTTTGCTCTGAGAAGAACATGTTTTATCGTCAGTTTAGGGTTTGAATCTGTTTGGCATTGTTGCTATATTGTAGATAGAACCCCCTCTTATAGAACCTTTAAAAATCTCCTTTCTAAAAACTGACTGATTTCTGGAAAATTTGAAGATTTAATGAATTGAAAGCACATGAAATTGAAAGAAAAAAAAAGTAGAATTTTCTACATCGTGTTTTTGAATCAGTTGACTGATTGTATTTATATTGTTCCTATATACTTGTATATTGCTGTTCCTAATGATTTCTTTCGCTAGAATTTTTTTTTTTTTTTTTATATGAGAGCAGATGCTGATCCCATAAGAATAATCAGTTCTATTTTTGTAAAATTCAAGCTTAAGATGTGTATTGCAGGTAAATTTTGCCCTGTTGATTTTAGATATGCCTTTGTTTTTCCTCTGTGATCCATCATCAGCTGGGCAGGCACATATTCCAAGACAGGCCCATGGAGGCCAGCGTTTAACCTCCAGCAAATCGGCATAAGCTCTGAGAGAAAAAGAAATTCACTCCCAAGATCACCTATGACTAATGGAAATTAAGGCTGCAGTTCAGCATTATAGTTACACTGTAAATAGAAGCCCCTCGTATAAAACCATCAAATATTCTATTTCTCGAACCTGACAAATTTCTAGATGGTTTGAAGGTCTAATAAATTGACAGTGCATGAAATCAAAAAAAAAGAAAAAATTTTGTATTTCATAGAGTATAGACACTGCAATAATTGAAAAAGAAAAAGAAATCACATTTGCTGTTTTCCAATGATGAATGGAAAGTGTGGGTCCAATTAAGAATTATAACTACACTGTAAATAGAACTTTGCTTGTCTAAACAAGTAGGTGGCAATGATCACAGATTTTTTTTTAATTTCAAAATGAATTGTAACAATTTAAATATACTCTTTGAAATTTCAATATTAGTTTTAATTGCAAGAGAATAGTATAAAGTTAGTCGTAAAAAAATTACTTTTGCATATTTATGTCCAGTCTGAAGAATTGGAAACACCATGAACAGTGACGTAGCTACAGATTTGGAGGCCTTGGGGGCTCCAGGAGTAGCCCTCACCAGCATTTAGCGAATTTGATGAAAAAAGAAAATTTGAAAACAACTGATATGCACTATCACTTTGAAAACAACCCTAAAAGCAAATTATTATTCATGTAATTCACAATGTACAAATAATATTTGAATTATATGAATAGAAATCCAGTAGGTGAATTACAATTTATAAAGCTTTTGTTGTCTTTTTGATCAAGGTCCAGGAGAGTTGAGAAAGTCAAGTTAAACGAGCTTTTGGAGGTTGATAGGTGGAGAAGATGAGATTGCTGTTTATAACCAGTAGTTTTTTTTTTTTTAAATCACGCTTTGTTATGAAATAATAATAACAAAAGAAGTCATAAATAATCATTAGATTTTTATGATTGATGATGTACATTATGATATTTTTGAAAATAATCTATACTAATATTTCAGTCCTTTGTTGGTTTGTTCATGCCTCTTCTCCGCAAAGGCTACAAGGCCAATTGACCTGATATTTGGCATAGACAATCAATAAAAACCCATGCCCCGCATAGGCTAAACTTCATGGTCAAGAAAGGTCATTATCTTACTGATCTCCAGTTCTAAACATCACAAAAAATTGATTTTGATATCAGGAATTTTGTCATTCATTCTTCTTAAGAATGGCACACAATTTTCTTAAAATAAAATCAATTCTTGGTCTTTTTTCATCGAATATTGCTGTTTTGGCAATGAGACAATGATAGCAGCAGTAAAACTAACACAGCCTGAGTCCGTTGATGTTTTCGTTTCTCCCTCTACCAATCTCATTTTCTCATTGAGAAAAATTCAATGTAATTCAGTTTGTAGTAAATAGAAGGTTGCTTTTACCCTTCTTTTCTTTCTGCATACTGATATACATATATATACTCATCACTACTTTTCTCTTTATTTTGGAGTAAAAGAAACAAGAAAAGTTCAATATACAAATAGACTTGGCTTATCATTATCGTAGATTTAAAGTAATTTTCAACTGAAAAAAATGTAAAAACATGTTCCACGTGCGCAGTATCGTCTGCTAAGTGATCGATGACGCTTATGAGCATGCGCAGACTTTGACCGGAATGACTATCAAAAATATTTTCTTCGAAAAAAAGGTCATCAAATTCAAAAACTAAAGGTAATAAATGTAGCAAAAATTATTTTGTGAATTATATATGAACTGAATTTAGAGGATTTTTATCGTGTATTTAT
This sequence comes from Thysanoteuthis rhombus, assembly GCA_963457665.1. NCBI lineage: Eukaryota > Metazoa > Mollusca > Cephalopoda > Oegopsida > Thysanoteuthidae > Thysanoteuthis > Thysanoteuthis major. The sequence goes on along the minus strand of OY735216.1, from coordinate 48,760,593 downwards.
CATTTTCATCGTCGAGTCTTTGGGGCTTTTTTTTGTAAGTATCGACTGCTGAACTACAATTAGTGCGACTTTAATGGCGTCAACAGCATGTGAGAAGAGGCTTCGCTCAACTATTTTTTTTTAAACCTAACGATGTTTTTGATTTTTCCTATATTACAAGTGAGTATTTTTTCATTTCTATCTACACATTATTATTTTACCAAAGCATATTTTCTGATCTGTTTAATTGGTCTCAAAATATAAACAATTACAACACCTTTTTTTATTTACTTACTTTTAGTTTTGTTGTTGTTTGTATTTTTTTAACGAACAATAAAGAAACTTGATTTTCTTTTCTTGGAAAATCGATATTGAAATCCTGGCATATCGACATCAACATGGTTTCTGTAATGTCGAGAAAAATGTCTATGTATTTATTTTACTTTTTTTGACTCTCACTCCTAAAAGACAGTCGTACTGTTTTTGTCAATTCGAAAAAGAAAGGAAGAAATACTCGCGTTTCAGGCCAGGGCTCGCTCAGATTTAAGAAGAAAAATGGCTGGGTTTTTTATTGTTCAAACTATTGATATATGTTAAAGTATGTACGATCTTTCGTTTTATCCCACTTGATTGTAGAACACTTTGATATGGCGAAACAATCACCTAAAAATAATTTACGGATGGAGTACAGAAAAGAAAAAAAACAAAACGAAGAACCTACGAAATCATTCCACAATTACAAAATATTTATCAAATATTTAATGTTTAATATTCATCATATATATATATATATATATATATATATAATCATCATTATTTATTTCATATTTGTTAATTATCTTTGTTTACAGTGGACAATGTGTATTCCAAAGGCCATTCGACGTGATATGGTCATGTTGATAGTTACGTTACTAGATTTAATTTTATTGTTGGACTTGTGGTTGCCTTTAGATGAATTTCTCTTCATTTCTTGGCTTTATGCTTTCCAAACCAACCGCAATTACTGATAGTCTGATCTGTTACAATGAAAATTAGGGGGGATCAATATCGATTGATAATGTTTCCATTTGATAAAAATATAAGTAAGAAAATATTAATAAAATTTTCTTGTTTTCGGATTTTAGTGGACGAATGAATATCTTACTTTTTTATGTTGTTTTTTTTTTAACTAAATAAAATTCTAATAATATATTGTTTAATTTTGCTTTTTTAATTATATATATATATATATATATATATATATATATATATATATATATATAATATTTCTACTTCTTTTAGAACCTATTTTTGGAGCCTCTCTATGCTGGTTAAACACCGCCATGGGGTTTTTTTCTTGTTTTTTCGTAAAAGCAAAATTTACCGCTCTTTTCCACTACATCGTACTCCTCTCATTTCAAAAAACACTCGAATCTCAATACTTTTCTTGGCAATGAATTATTTAGATCATTTTCCAAGAAAATGAAGTTAGTCTGTTGTTCATTTGTTGATATAGGTATGTTATTAATATTATTAACACCAATAATTATAATGTTTCAGCTCGGTTAATATCTATACAAGATTACTAAGTGATGCTTAGGTTAAAGACATTCTAGAAAAAATTACAGTCCAGCAAATCATCAGATCTTGACAACAGAGTACTGAAAGAGATAGTAGACTCTAGTCATTCCACTCACCATTATATACTAAAAGAGAGTAGAATCAAGTGAACTACTAACACGCTGAAAAGAAGCCGTTATCAGTCCAATATTCACAAAAGGTTACAGAAGTGACTCAGGGAAGTACTGTCCTGTCTCTCTAACCTCTATTATTGGTAAAATACTTGGAAAAATAATAGTTTCTTAAATCATCTCACAAATAAAATCCAACAAAATAGCATGGGGGGAAAGTGTCACCAGAGACCTCAAGTATTTAGTCAGAAGACCTGATGCACAATATTCCAATAGATGTCTTGTACCTTGTTAAAGAAGAGGTTTTCGACACCATTCCATGTATGTCTTTCATTAACCTAGTGGAGTGATTCAGTATCACTGGACTAATGCTGGGATGGATTAAATCATCCCTGACCGACCGATGCCCACACCAAAATGTTTAGGTAATCCTAGTCATTAGTCCTCAGTGATCTATCCTGGGGCCCATTCTGTTCTCACTGTTGGTAAATGATCTACCAAAAGATATTCATAGCTTTGAAAGTATGTTTGCTGATGACACTAAGATCTACTCCCCATGTCCAATGAATCTGGAGACATGCTTATGGAGGATCTCAGCACATTACAAAGGTGGGCCTAATCTATGTAGATAAAATTTCATCCCAACAAATGCAAGGTCATGTGACTAGGTTGAAACAACTCCAGAAGAAAATCTGCCATGATTAAAGATGACAAAACACTACACACACTGAAGGAATCAACAGAGGAGAAAGATCCTAGCATTTATGGAAACAACTCACTTAACTTCACTGTGCGTATACAAAACAAAGCAAATACAGCAAATAAAAAAAGACTCTGCTACATATGACACACAATTAAGTACATTGATGAGGAAATCTCCTCTCCACTTTTATAAATCTCTGGTATATTCCATGCTGGATATTGCTGCTTGCATATGGTTTCCTCCCATGAAATACAACTTGGATGCCATAGTGAGAGTACAGAGGATAGCCACCAAGATCTTTCACTGAAAGATTAAAACAACTTGATCTAGAGACTCAGGAATACAGAAGAAAAAACGTGCTGACCTATTGGAAGTCTATAGAATCCGGAAAATATACATGTAGTGGATACTAACCCGCAAGATGCCCTGATAAGAAAATGCTGACTTAATCTGTCTTAAGTAAAACTAGAGGACACTGCTATAAATTACAAATTCAGACCTCCTCTGGTATCAGAAAAATTTTTTTGGTGAGAGAAGCAAACAGGTGAACAGCTTAAATGAAGATGGTCACATCTGAGAATATCAATATTTAAAACAAATAACCTTTATTCTGATATCGGTCTTACCAAATTTAACTACCAATTTTTTTATTAGTTTAATTCCACCCCAACTAACCTGAAGCTGGCTTGATGATGCAATTAACTGCTGTCAAAAAAAACTGTTTTGAGTACATAATTGACTTGGTGTGTCCACATCGTATATTCAACTTGATTATTTATTTTATTCATTACTGATACTATTAGTACAGAGAGCAGAAGATATGATGGAGCAGGAATCAGCAACGAGTGGGTCGTGGCCCACAAGTAGGCCAGGGAGGTGTTCTCTATTAGCCTTGGATATTTTCTTGGAAAATTTCAAATTTTGTATCTTCGTAGGCCATTGAACATTTGGTAGCTTTTACATAGTCTTTTGTGTCATAATTTGTTTAATTTTTGGTTTCATAAATATTATATTGAATAATTTGTTACTATAAACATGTCCATTAATCTATGACTAATTGCAACCTCTGTTTATACACTCAGATTTTAAAATTCTATCAAAAAAAATTAGCTAATTGACTGTGTATAAATAAATAAATCAATATCAGCACTTCATGCAGATTTTTATATCATTTTTTTACTTGCAGAGTGAATATTTGGAACGTATAAAGCCCCAGGGAAAGTCTTTATATGTGGGACATGGGCAAAACTAAAAAAAAATGTATAGTGGGCCCTTACAAAAAATAGTTGCTGCTCCTTACAAGAGGGTAGTAGGGCAATTTGGATCAAAATGATAACCTGGTATTGTCGGGCTGAATATCATTGTATGATTTCTTGTGTCCTATTGCAAGTCAAAGCCACGTGAGATTTCACAAGAACTTTTGTTAAAAGAAACTGAAATCAAAATTACAATAAATAAAATAGATAAGAAATAGGCATATCTTTGAGAATGCTGCTCCATCAAGTATAACAAGAATATAGAATATTCTGATTGGAAGAAAATGATAAATGTAAATTGAACAAAAAATAGTTTTATAGTGAGGTGGACAGTTCTTTATAAGGCTCCTAAGTAGCCCTATACATTTTTTCACTTATTTTGTGCAAAGAAAACTTTTCTATTGATGGTTCCAGTCTTCGGGGATACCCTGTGGCAAATTACGATATTACCATTGCAAGTGAAAACCCCTTTCATGCGGGGAACTGGTAGACAAAGATATTTCTTCACCAGGTGGAAAAGTAGAGGTAAGATGATGCCAACAATTTGGGTTTGGATGGGAACAGGTAAGCCCAAGGAGCTAGATCTAGCTTGAAAATTGCTTAATTGGCATCATTGTGGCTATCGTTGTAGATAGTATTGTTCAATTTTATACAGTGTTTAGAAATATACTGATATCTTGTATAAAATTGATATACTGTCCAGCCCTAGAGGGTATGTTTAAAGGTTAAATTTGAACTTGGTAGTCAAAAAGTCTGTGTGCAAATATTCAGTTGAACTCCCAGCTGCCCTTATGTTTCAACTTGTTTTATCTATGGAGATGGAAGAGACAAAAAAGCCCCAGTAATTATTCATTGTGCTATCTTTGGCTCTGTGGAAAGGATGATAGCTGTTCTCATTGAGAATTATGGAGAGAAATGTCCTTTCTGGCTTTCACGACTCAATCAGTTGTGTTTCTAGTAGCAAATTCATTTAATGAATATACACACAGACTTTGTCAACAAATTCATTATCCTGGTTTTATTTGTGATCTTGGTTTGGTACCGGGCTCTACAATGAAAAATAAGGCCCCAAATGCTCAGCTGGATCTGTATAATTTCATTTTTGTGTCTGGTTGAGAAGAAGTACCAAACGTTACGGCTAATGTGCATATTTGTAACAATGAGATGCGTAACGAGCATAACCATGTCCAATCATTGAACACTTCAAAGATTTGGACCACAACAAAGTCTCTGATGCAGAAAGGACATTTTAAGAATTACTGTCTTAAGACTCCAGTTACAATTTAGAGGAATGCTGTACATTTGATTTGGTTGATTATATATTATAAGTGTAATTTTTTTGCTGCATTTATCACCTGAAATCTTTGTTGAATAGAGGCAAAGAGTGTGCCTTTGAATCTTCATGTAATGAATATCTCTGGTCTGTTTATACCATTTGTGATATGTAATGGATATTAGTACTTGACAATGTGAAATAAGGAAAGATAGTTTAGGAACTAAATTTTGCTGGAATCAAATTATTTCCAGTAGTTAGCGAAACAACAGAGATGATCAAGGCTCAACTCATCATTTCCCTGTCATTTTTATTTTCCTCACTATCCTAGTTCCTAAATTGTCTCTCGTTATTATCCATCTGTGATGTAAACATTGAACTTTCTTTCTTTTATATTTCAGATCAGTTTTAGTTAATATTTCTCCTTTGTTTCAATCATCATGGAATATCCGATAGTGCCCAATGGTAACAACTCCAATAGCAACAGCTCCACTGGGAATTCAGGAGGTGGTGGTGGTGGCGGTGGTCTCAATTCAGTTTATAAAGGGTCAGTATTTTGAGTCATTCAGCCTTTTCTTTCTCCTCTTCTTTTCTCTCTACTCTACTGGATCATTTTTTCAGCCAACTTTTGATCAAAAGTGAACCTGATTACTGGACCAAGACTCAATATGAAGGGCTCATGACAAAACGCATTATTTCCAAATTTCTTGAAAGGAGAAAAAAGAGAAAACAGGAATTTTTCAACAAAATCCAATTTTCTCTTGATTTGTAGGAAGGCTTAAATTGTGTTTTGTGGGAAAAGTAAAGCAAGTATTGATAGATTACACTTTGGAGAATCGATTGCAGGGAGAGGGAATAACTCTTTTTTTTTATAATTTGTTCTGTCATGAAACTGTTTATATAGATAACCCCCCCCCCAATCTTCTGTATCTTTTTCTTCATTATTTTTACTTAAACTTCATTTTTTATTTTCATTTTGCTTCACTTTCTCATGTATTTGCTTGTTTGTTGTCTGTAGGAAGTCAGTCAGTCAGAAGTTGATGGAATTATATCAAGAAGAACTTCAAAGGCAGCCAGAAGATGAGGTAAGCACTCGGTTCGCTGATGTACCTTCATATTTTATGATGATACTAACATAGTACCCATCAAAAATTATTTATATATGGATAACTTATGCAAATGTATATTTTAGTATAAATGTATTTATCACAAACAAAAAACTCATACCCTAAACAATTTTTTTCTATTGATTTTTTTACAACTCTTTATATTTTTTATTCGTTCATAATTCTAGGCCTCTGCAACAGAATTGGATGTAAATTAATTTCTTTTTTAATATAAGAAAAAAAAACACTGGTTTTAATCATGAAAAATCAGTGGTGCCTATATTTAGTGGGATTATTTTCCATTCCACTACTGAGCAATCGGCAACAGATATAGTAGTAGTAGTAGTTTAGACGCAAGCACACAGACACGGTTGCTCTACCCCATTTCTTTCTGTTTTCTTTAGTGTGACAGAAACCTGCCAACAAGCAAAAAAGTGACGATAGCTTTTACATTGCAAATGTTCAAATTGTGTTTATGTATACTTGATGTACATAAAAAATTACATGAATTTTTTTTGTTTTGTGAACCATGTGTCTTTCAAAATAACTTGTTACTTCAGGTAGGCAACTATACAAAATATATTCAAATGCAGTACTTGATGAAAGGGCATGATGTTTAATCTTACCTATTCCAAACAATTACCGCATCTTTTTGTAATCTTTGTTTTGAAAAAATAGTTATTAGATTTGACATAGTTTAAAATCAAGTTGCCAAAAAATAATGGTTTCACCCTTTTTGAAACTCCGTGTACATGGTATCAAGGGAAAGGATTTGTGGCCTAACACAAAGAGAGCTATGATTTTTATCGTCTGGAAAGATACATTTCAACATGAAGATTTTATTCATTTATATGAATTAAACGAGAATTATATCATACAATTTATCTGGTCTCTAGATAGTAATTTCTGTCTCAGTATGTTGACATTTTAACATTTTCAATTTGACTTGCATACAAAAATGGGAAAAATAGATTTTACCTTGAAATTGTTAAAATGAGAAATGAAGTTAGCTTCTTTGGTCTGACTATTCATTGCTCGATTAACTGAATGATCTGGTTGGTCCTCTAATAAAAACCATCACATGATCAACGTCTTTTGACAGCATGTGGTGTTGGGGGTAATCAATCATTAAGGTACTTCTCTTGCCTGGGCAGTGATCGCCAAAAAGTCTGAAGTTTCAAAAAATAAGCAGACACAAACTAAGGGACTAATTTAGTGGTATTTTCGGGTGGTATTTTTTATATCCCTGCCACTCCTTAATACTACTAGTTCTCAAGCATAGACTAACTCCCTGCCATTCCCTGTCACACATTTCATTAATGTTTGAGAACTAGTAGTATAAAGAAGTGGCAAGGACAGTTTTTTTTTGTTTTTTTTTGGATTGAAATATTCCATCAACATGTAACAAGGATGAAAAGTACTGCTAGAACTTTCTGAATTGCTGGAATAAAGTAACTTTGAATTGTTTCCCGATGTTTCCTCGCTGCTTATCAGTGTGTTGTTGTCTTTGTGTTCTTGCAGCCGCTCTGTTATGCAACTCACTTACTTGCAAAACTGGTGAAGAGAGACAGACTAAACTGCTTAGTACTGAATCTCTACCCGGCCAATGAGGGTTACTCACTCATGTTGAAGGGAAGGAATGGAATGGAATCAGAAACAATAAGACTTCCTTACGAGGTATGGACAAAGAAAAACTGCTTTGGATAGCATTTTCAATTTTATTTTTATTATTTTTTTAGTTTTTATCTCTATTTCTAAAAAGATATCTCATGGCCCCAAGCAAATGATTAAATTTTACATGTGCCATATATGCTGGTATATTTATTTCGTCATTGTGTGACGAGGATAAATAGTACTACCAGAACCTATATAATTTATTGTAAATCTCTTAGTTTTACTCAGGATGAAAAAATATTTAATATCTGGTTTCAATTCAATTTGAACATAGTAAAAAGAGTTGATTTTTGAGCTGTAACATAATTATTAACTTTTGACTACTATTTACCTTCATCTTAATTTTTTAGTTGCTTTTTCATCACAACTTAACTTGAGTTGTCAATCTACGGCATTGAGTCAACAGCAAGTTTCAGAAATAAAGAACAAGCTCCCATTGAGACTCAGTCGTGTCCCTCTCGCCAGAGTGGAGCTAGGTTTCACGCATCTACTTCTAAACCAACTTACTCCTGAGAACTTAGCTGGTTCACAGGAGTCCAAACCCAACCCCAAAACTTCTATCCTGATCTCTCTGCACCATGTTTGTTTTAGTTTCTATACTAGTAGTATCAATACAGCAGTTATTCTTTTTTTATCATTCATTTTTTATTAACAAAGTGTTTTAAATCCTTATTAATTTTAGTCTACTATTTACTTTCATTTTAATGTTTCAGTTATATTTTGTCATAACCTATTTGCTTTCAAATCTAATTTAGTCACCATTAAACTAATTTTCCGCAAATTAAAAAAAGTTACTAAAAACATGAAGAACCATTGTAAATTATGCTAAGAATTCTGTCATGTAGAAAATATATCTAAATTTAATTTTAAATTTTTGTATACAATACTGGATTATTTATCTGAAAAGTTTAGGACCAGAAGTGATGCATATTTTCTTGATTGCGGCTTAATATATACTTGAAATATATAATAAACAATGAAAAGTTAATAAGTTACAAATTAATGAACTCCTAAAGCAGGGACTATTTGATCTCAATTAATCCTTAAAATATTGAATATATGATGAAAAGTAAAGAACAAAACTATTCATAACATATCCAAATTATTCCACTTCAAAAATAGGGTCTGTTTGAATAGTAATAATCAACTAGTCTTCATCTGAAGACAACTGAATCACGATTAGGAAATAAAAACAAAGGGCAGCCAAGTTGCAAACTACCACAAAGCCCAACAGATTCAAAACTAATCAGTTTCTAAATAGCTTGTTTTATGGATGCCCAAAGAATGATCCAGTTCTGTATTCATAACTCTAAAACATAAATTGAAAATAGACAAACTTATTGACTAATGTGATACATTTGTAGATGATAAGAGACAATCATTTGAGCCTTTTGATTTGTAAGAATGAAATTTGTTTTTACGTTTATGTTGTGAATCAAATATATATATGTTTAAAAAAAATGTAGGCATTGATTATAGTATATTTTTTGTTTCCAGGAAAGTGAATTACTGGAATACATTGATGCATCAGAAGTGAGTAAATTTTAATTTTTTATTTTTTGGTTTACATCTGAATAGAATGCACATTTTTGTTTCTACTTTTTATTAACATTCTAAGTGTTTTCCATGAAGATCTTTGTAGATAACATTCCTGGATCAGAACTGCTAAATATGAAGATCTTTGTTTTTCTAGCTGTACCTTACTTCCTTTACTTCGAATAAAACGATATGACCCAGTTTCTCGGCTCCTAGGTAGTCTCAACAAGTAGCATTGAAAGTGTTGAGGAAGTGATAAAATGTTTCAAACTAGTTTTGCTTTTATTTATCGCAGTTACATCTTAATTATATTTACTAGATGAAGCTGTGGAAATTCTGTGTGTTGATCCCTAAGATTATGTATTATCTAATGCCTCAACTGTTCTCTCTCCCTTATCCCTTCCTATCTTCATTGTCCAATCATGATAATATCTAAATGTTATACAAACCTGAAATAGTTTCACACGTGAAAATCTTCCTACCTCTGTAGATAACTACTTAACTTTCTTTTGTGCCCTGTCTCTTCCTGCTCTCTTGACTACCTAACTGTCTTTTTGGTCTCCACTTTTCCCACCCAAACTGCGTAACCTTTCCCTTTTGTTATTACTGAAAGTGTAACATCAGAATGCCAGTAGGAACAAACAATAATCTAACATATAATTTATTGTGTGTGTTGGTTGGTTGATCCACATGGCATGTCATAGCGGGGGGGGGGGGGGGTATGACAATTTTAATCTCTCCCACAGTCTGCTTCCTTCATTCCTTCCTCCCCACCACTCTCCGCTAAGTCACGGCAGCGCACACCGCCCGTCCCTCCACCAGCAAGGTAACCTCCTAGCCGCCCAATGTAAAAGATTGAAAAGAGAAAGGCCAGACTTCTTAAGAGATTATTTTGTTTGTTGAAAAGTTAGACTGTAATTAATTCTCAACAATTAATTAAACAGTCTTCATAGGCGGTACTAGTCTATATTTCTCTATTTCATTATTAATGAATTTTCTTTGGTTTTCTCTGTTAATGAATTCTTATTTTGTTTTCTTAGTTGCCCCCGATACTGGTTGATATTCTGGAAAAAGCACAAGTAAGTATTACTAAAGCGTATATCATTTTGATATTGGTCCGAAATCAATAACTGTACATTTGATATGAATGATCTCAGGCGTAATGAATATGCTTTGTGAATAGTAGACGATATATGTATTGGCAATCTGATAAATAAATAATTATATCTATTTTGTAGGTGAATGTCTTTCACAGCGGTTGTGTCATTGTGGAAGTTAGAGACTATCGACGCTCCAGCAATGGGTCTTACGACAGTGAATATATCATGTTGAAACCCACCATGCAAGTAAGTTACTTTCATTGCTGCATCATTGTTATCTTAATAGAATTTTCATGTGTGGTTTTGTTCTTCCTTATCTTATGCTCTGATGATAAAAAACAATGTTTTCATTTCATTGTGTGTGCTATCGTTGAACTATTTGGGAAATTTAAATTGACAAACAGCCAGATTAGCCTACAATGAATACAGCTGCAGGCCTGGAACAATAATTTCTCTGTTAAGAGGAAAAATTGGTCAATTCTAGAAGATAAATTCATTGTGAACAGATTGGGAATGTTGCAGAATAATTCACTGTGAACAGATAGTGAATGTTATGCACAGACAATCTAATAGTTGATCGAGAAATAGTGTTTTCCAAATACCAAAATACTATGTACTCTAAATAATAAACAGATACCCCGCTCCACTAGCAGAGAATTGTTATGCCATGCTTCATTTCATTCTAGCTAGATTGCAGAATGGAATTCCCTGCCTCAGGGGCTAGTGGATGTAACTCAATAGGATATTCAGGCAAAGACTGCAGCCCTCTGACGTTTTGCATAATGCAGTTAATGCATTGAGAAGACTGTTGACTACCAGAGATGTTGTTTTATCAGGAAGAAAAAAATTGAATAAGAAAACTTTCCATTTTAATGATGTTCTTGATATTTGATGTTATGGCAAGTACTTAGTCAAATAACTTATTTTTCTTATGTTCACTCATTTTCCTCGTGTGTGTTGTTCATTTCCTTCACAACGTTTCAGCCATTCACTCTCTGGCCTTCTTTGGGTGTTGTTTGTTCTGGGATGTGGAATCATCTCCTGGAACGCATACTTGTCTTCTACTTGACATGTCATACGTTTGTTTTGTTTTGTTTTGTTTTTTTTCCCCCAACTTGGGTATTATGTTTTGGTACCAAGGGACGTAACCCCCTTCTTTATATCTGACTGGGTGCTATAAAATTATGTTATAACTGACTTTTTAAATTTTTTTTTATTTATTTCAGTCTTTGTTATGTGATATAAATAGTTTGACAAATGATGGACATCGATGGACCCAAGAAGATGTCTTCCAATTGGAGAGTCAGTTGCTTCTGGCCACTCAAGAGCCACTTTGCCTCGACCCTAACCCTGCTGTCTTCTTCGCTATGAATCATCAACAATATGAAAATAACAAGCTTAATGATCCAGCTCTTCGACAGTAAGTATAAACCATTCGACAGTTCTTGACCATTATTCAGAAAAAAACTAGAATTGGACTTGCTCAATCATCTATAATTTATTTTCAACTTTTTTTCATCTCATAGCACAATGAGCCAGGCACTAAAATGTTCAAGGCACACCATCTGTATTTGAAGATAGATTTGATCATTTAAAAGAAGATGGATGATGATAGTGTGTTCATGATTTAAACCAACTAATAATAATGTCAAAAGTATATTGTTGATCATATTTTCTAAAAGAATTTGGAAACTATAATGCATAATTGTCTCACTACTTAAAATGTATACTCATGTGCCACGTGCCGATCAATTGAAAAACACTGATCTATAAAATCTTTTTGCTTGTTTCTACCTGCGTTCAAATGTTACGCTTTCAGTAATAACATATGAGAAAGGTTTTGTAGTTTAATAAGAGGGTAGGAAAGGGGAGGTTTGAAAAGAAAGTTGTGTAGTTTACAGAGTGGTCGGAAGATTTTCACCAGTGAGACTAATCCATATTTGTATAACATTTAGATATAAATGTGAAACAACAATGAAGATTGGAAGGGTTAGGGGAGGGAATGTAAAGAAACAGGCAAAGGGTGAGAGAAGAGCAGAGGCTTGAGATAATAGGATTTCCATGGTTTCAGCTTGTTTAAATGCATTAAGAGACATATTTGCACGATTGCAGGTTATAAAGTGTTGATACTTTGCCTAGACCAGTATTTACAATGATTGCTGAAGCAAAACAATTACAAAGGCTAAGATTTTTTTTTTTTTTAAAAGCAATGGTTTTACAGTCAAAGTAGAATTGAATAAGAGATGATTTAGTTGAACTAGTAGAAAATGAGTAGTTTGTAGTAAATGTCCGTTGCTTTACTAACGGTAGACCTAATGTTGTGTCTATCTCGGTACGTTCACACAGTAGTGTGAAAAGTCAACACAAGGTAACTAAAATTGTTGGTGTCATTGGGTAAAAAACGAAATTGACACATCATCAACAGAAGAAGTAGTTGTTGATATGTTATCAGCAACCAGCAAATGAACACATGTTCACAAGTATAGCAGAACAGCCAATTTTGTGATCATGTGTTCGCATTGCTCATTTCCTCTGTCTCTGTTATGTTGCAGATAGACTGATACATCCCAAATTATGTTTATGATTCATCAACTCCAAAGGAAATGATCGTAAGGTCCTGACTTAGTATAGATGATACTATTCAAATCTTTAGGGGTTTTATGAAAATCTTTTTTTTTTTTTCAGATCGGTTAAGAAATACTCACAAGCTGCTGTGAACAGAAAGCGGAAATTTGCTAAAGCCCCTGCCCCAAAGGAATTGCGACTTTTGGATTTCATTAGCCGCAAAAGGCTTCGAAAAGGAGCTGGAGCCAATATCAAACCGGTATGTGGATAGAATTTGTATATTTTTGTGCATTAACCCAACAAGATAGAACTTGGAGCACAAACCTCTATTAATGCAATTGTCACTGAAAATGAAAATCAATCAATACCTAGCTACGATGCAAGAGAGGTAACTGTAAAGAAAATAAATTGATCAACCCCAGAATTCTAGCAATTCTTCCCTAGCCCATGGTTTACTCTTCTGCACAATGTTATTGTAATTCATTGAGAACTCTCGGAGATGCTGTGTGGAAAACATGAGTGAATACATAAATGTATGACAAAAATATATCTCAACTGAGGCAAAAAATTCCTGGATCCACTTTAAGATTTAACCTATTCTCATCCCATGATCTAACCTTTGAGGAAATTTCATTGAAATTCATTGAGAATTATCAGAGATTGGGGAACATATAACTACAATGCAGGGTGTTGACTGTAAAATAAATCCCTGGATCCTCCCCCAAAATTTAATCATTCTAGTCCATTTGTCCATCCTTCCTCAAAATGTCATTGAAATTGATTGAGAACTTTTAGAGATATTGTATTGACAGACACACATGCCAACTTACAAGTGACTACATATACCTCTTCCAACTTGTTTTGTTGATCAGCTGGCTGATTGACATTAGTTGGAAGTGACCCGAAGGGTATTCTTTCTTTTTACTACTACCCTTTCAGGTAGGGGTGGGTGCAACTCCTAACCCTGGTTTGATGAGTGGACTGTTGTTTTGTTACTGGCCATTAATTTTTCATTTGGTAATTTCTTTCAGATTCCAGATCCTCGGAATTACAAACCCCAAAACCTCTCTCCACCACAAAGCATTGATGTAAGTAATAATTCATTATTTTTTAATTGCGATAGCATCTCTAGTGGACTCAGACTGACATATTGAAATAAGAGTCAAGACCCTTGCTCAGGGCTGCTTATTAATCTGAATTTAGATGTTTTTGTTGCATCTAGATGTCAGATATTGTTATTGTTGAGAACTATCTGAAAGTTCTGTTAAACATCCTGAAGGTTTCTGGATGTTGTCTTTTCATATCCCCCAAAATTGCCATACGCACGACTTTAGGGTGCATTCACCCTAGGTGAAGAAATACAACTTCAACAGCCTTGAAGTCAAGTCTCACTATAAGTTAAACCAGTATTTATTAAACTATTTTAGTGTCATTCAAGTCTACATTACAAAATCTTATTCACCCGTTTATAAATTTTCTCGTGTTTTAAAAAAAAAATATTTTCATCTTTCGTACATCCTAAAATGTGTTAAGAAGACTAGAAGTGACCAAAAAATTTGCACAAGATATTATTAGAGGTTTTTTTTTTCTTCTAGTTAACATGAATTCAGCTAACAACTGACTTGAAATTGAATTTTTAACATTTCTTATTGTGTGTGTTTACCACAAAAAATCCTTTTTTTAGAATAGAAAAATATAAACATCTGAATTGATTAAGTCTTTCACCCTTCATTTTTTCATTCAAGTTTCGTTCATTCCCTCTGAATAATATTGTTCCCACTTGAACAATTCATTCACAAGTTTGAGAAAAAAACAAATTGAGCTTTCAGCCAAATATTCAGTCCATGTAGAGGGTTTTAATTGTTTTTTAATTTATTTGCTATTTTTCATCTACAGGTTGACAAGTATGCGATTGAAAAACCAATGGAGAAAAAACCTCTTACAGACAATAATCTTGTAAGTTCATATTTTGAATCTTTGGTATACTGGGTTTTTTTTTGGTTTTTTTTATATTATGTGTATGTGCATGTTGGGGTTCGTGAGAGATTGCGTTGTAACAGAGTGGCAATCAATTTCGCTATTTTGGAACCTGCTTGATATTTTGAGGTCCACTATCCACCTGCGTTATAACACGGAAGGCCTGTTGGTTTGGTATACCCAAGAATGGAAATGTAAGAAGTTCCCTTTCTGTCTTGATAGACAATGGAACGACACTGAAGTGACTTCTCCTGGGCAAAGCATATGGAGATCCTAGGATACCATTTTAGAATCAGAGTTGTCCTCCTCCCAAACTAGTTCTCTCTAAAGGCTAGGGGGTGTTGTCTGCCCTACGTGTTTACTCATAGCTAGGTAGAAAAGAGATGGATTCCTGCCTTTCCTAAGGCCTTATCATGCAAAGTGAACAGCTTCAACCAGAGTTTGAACTTGCCATTCGATTGTCCATCTTGTTGACCGTCATGCCTCTTGCGCCTCTGATTGGAAATCTAAAGCTCTGAAGTATCTGAAGAAATTCATGGGGGTCACCTGGAGAGACCATCCCCTCAGCACATGACCAAATCATCCACTCACAGACAATCAATAGCGAGTTCAATTCCACATCATTTTTCTTTTCACTGACCTATTTCAGCTGTCCTCCTTTAGCTGATCTCTTCATGTTTCATTCCCTACCTTTTTGCGTACCTCTACCCTGCTCCTCCTCCTCCCCACCCTCTTTGCAGTCTTTATGTTGCGATTCCATTTTACTAACTCTCCTCTCCTCCCTATTCCCATTCAACTTGAAATTGTTATTTTCAAATTGGGACAAACGGACAGACATGTTGCTTATTATGGAAGTGTAAGTGTTGATATGTGTAGCAAAAGGTCCATTCTCATTGATTCATGTTGATTCTCTATTGCAATAAGGACATTTGAACGTCTGTTGTTTTTCTTTTCAGTTGTTGGTTGAAGAACACATTCTAGAGGGCGAAATGGCTGAAGGACAGAAAGAAGTGACACGTATTGCATTCTTGCAAAGGTTGTCAGATGAGATTTATTTTGGTGAACAGACAGATGGGAACATGAAAGGGGAAAAGTGCAGGTCAGTTAATGAGTAGAGTCTCCCTCAGAAATCTTTTGCAGGCAGTAATACCCCAATTAACGTTGATTTGCTGTAGCGTTCCTTTTCAAATATTTTCCCAATAAATTTAGTTGTTAAATTTCAAAAAAAATATTGGAAGACTGCATCATGGAAAGTGTCTGAAATAATTGTGTATGATTTTGATTAATATGTCATGTGTATGAGAATAAACACATATGTGATAATTTATCATGTAGCAGTGTGTGTGTGTGTGTGTATATATATATATATATATATATATATATTATTGACACCTTGTGATATTTTGTCAGTGCTGGAAAATGGCTACTACAGAGCCTTCCAAACATTTTGGCAACACACTTTTTGAAAATAAAGTTTTAACAACACATAATTCGGAAAGCTCTGAACTACCTGTTGAGACTCAACAATGACTTATATTTAAAAATGGTTACTGCCATTATCTCTATTTATGCTCTGTCATAATGATCCTGTATAGTGCTATTGTTTTGGGGGGGGGTTCAACATATTCAGAGCGTTAACAGAGGTATTATTGTACTTTTATATGAAATTGGTGATTTTAATTTCCCAAACTTGGCCCTTTTTTTTTTTTTTTTTCTTTTTTTTTTCTTTTAGTGAAAGATTTATCAATCATGGCTACCCACAACAGACTGGTTTAAACTTTGTTGCTGGGTTTAGGTTATTGATGTGTTCTGACATTTATATGTCTCAAGACCCTGCCCAGCCCTAACCATTCGTAACAGAAACTTGAAATTTTGCACACACACTACCCTCAATGGAGGGAAAGTGTTTGGTTTTTTTTGTTATTTTTTGTTTTTACCCCCTTTTATTGAAAATCCCCCCCCTTAAATAGGTTTTCAGTGGAATGGTTCAATTTGCAATGTAAGTTTAATCTAAATTGATTTGTTAGTTTGCGTTTGGTAGCATTTTCATCAATTTAACATAATTTTCCCATCACCAGTGGTTAATGGGGTAAAAAGAAACTTGTATGGTCGGCTCTGATTCATAATTCTGCTTGAGATGCTAGTTAATCACGTTTTTAACCTTTACATTTATTACTCCTTAGGTTTCAATTGGGTACAAGAGAAGATGTTGATAAGTAAGTACACAAATATATCATTTCGTTGCTATTTAATTATAAGTTGATTTTGAACATATATATATATATATATATATATATATATATATGCCTCAAAGCATATTTATGGTTTTTATTTTTAAAAAATTTTTTTATTCTTCTAGGTATTTTGAACAATTTAAAAAGCTGTTCATCAAAAACTGTCCAGGCACAATCCAAAACTTTGTGGTCAGCACAAATCGTCCAAATGCATCTCCTCAGGTCACTGTCATCAATCCATCGACATGCAGTAGTCCTCTTAGTACCATGTCAATGCCAATGACTCAGGTAGGAGGATAACAATCTCTGCTTAAAATGTTTTGTTTTTACCTTTCTTAGATTTAGTGAATCACTCAACCTATTTTTCTCTCTCTCTTATGCCCTTACGCTGACTACAGTTTCAGCCATCTCTGCTCGGGCTCCACATATTGCATTGCTACTGACTCGTCTCATTAGTGATACAGGAAATAGACTTCAAGTCGATAAATACCTGAAGTGGCGTCACTCACTTCATCCTATACTATTTTACCCCTACCTTGCAGGTAGAGATGGATTTATGCCTTTCCCAAGGACATTAGTGCGGAGTGAATGCTGTCTCAGCCAGAGTTTGAGCTCTGTTCACTGAGTGCATTCTCTCTCTCTGTTGTTATTCACTTGGCCACCACATATCGCTTATCCAACTTGTCAGCTTGATAAATCCAGGCTGAAAATCATCTTTGAATTTAATATTTTTGTCTTTTAGCTGAACATCAATTCTAATAGCTTTGGTCGCTGCAGTAAGATTATTTTGAATCCTTCTATTATGTGATTCCGGAATCATATATATTAAGTTTGAATCTTCATTACCAATTTGTTATATCTCCGCTTTTCACTGATTTGCCGGTTGTATCCGCTGGGTTTCTGTGTCTTTGTTGACTCTGATCACACAAGGTAATACTTTACTTCCCCCAGTTACCTGAACTGTTACTCAATGACCACGTGTCACTCAAGGACAGTTTACTTCACTGTCACTCACATAGGGACTTGTTTCTCAACTCACCCTTTTCAATATGGCTTCCCACTTGTTGCTTCCAATATTTGATGGTATATAAGAGCCCAACCCTCCTAAATTCCAGCAGGTAGTATTAAAAAAAAAAAACATTTCCCCTGAATTCTTGTTATTCGTCACCTGTTTTTAATAACTCCACAAATTCTGGCCAATTTTTGGGAGGGGAAAAAAAAGGACAACTTATATGCCATCAAACACAGTTGATTTAAGATTGATTAGTGTAAATACCAAACTACTCCCATACCAATGACCGTTAACAATTTTAGCAATATGTTACTTGGGGCCTATTCCCTTAGAGATTAAAAACTACATCTGTCATATTTTTGGGAATTGGTTACCAGAAAATGGAAATCAAGTTAACATGGTATCAATATACGTTGACTTAATTTTGTCTACCATTCACATTCACGTCAATTCTTATAGTCGCTTTTATCACAACTCAACTCGGGCTGTCACTCTACGGCAGCATGCAAATAGCACGGATAGAAAATAAAGTGTAAGAGTGATATTCAAAGTCGCATGCCCCTATGCCAGAGAGAAGCCTTGTTGACGCACAGCTGCTTTGACCACATAAATACTAGAACTTTCATGGTTAGTAGAAGTCCAAATCTCACCTTTTAAACGTATACTTTGCTCTAAATATTGGCTCCATGTTGTTGGGGTTTTTTTTTGTTTTTGTATAAGCAGTATCATTAAAGCAATTATTTGTTTTGTATTAGATGAAAGTATTGTAACCCATTGTGATAATTTCAACTACTATTTTCCTTTATCTTAATTTCATTTTATCACAACTCAACTGAAAAATTAAGAAAAGGGTAAATAGTGAAAATTGATACAATGGGCTACCATACTTCATCTAAAAATACAACTAATTAATACAATCTCTGTCCCACAATGATTGTTACACTTGTATATGAATCTCATATACTGAATGTAACAGCTTTTTCGGGAGAGAGGTAATGAAATAATCCGTTGATGAAAACTCTTTATTTCCAGGATACAAATAATCAACCTGGAATGGTTACTCGAAAAGGATCATCCCAGCACCTGTCTATTTCCGTGGGATCTTCTGGAAATTCAAATCAACAGAACACTGTCAGTCCAAACACACCTGCAATCAGTAAGTAGATATCACTTTTATCTACTTGAGTTTACAATCAATGATTAAAAGCAGTGAATGTAATGAAATATTTTTATGTCATCAGTTGGTAAATAAAAAGAAAAACTAATGCAATGAAATCTACATCTATGGATCATATATTCAGTGGTACCTCTCTTACTGAGGGCGATTCATTCCACAAAACGTCTTGTTTAATGAAAATTCATTGAGTTAATGATGGAACCAAAAAGGATATCTGTAATTTGTTTCAAATAGAAAAAATGGACCCCTATAACCTTAATAGTAACTTAGTAAAAAATTCATCTCGAAATAATGTATAAATATAAATTAACGTGTGATTAACATAATAAATAAATAAATAAATTAATAATCGTATTATAATTTACCAAGTGTCAGTCTGTTTGAAATAAAGCACCTAGATACTAGGTATAAATTTAGATAATTATGAATGAAATTTAGATGATTCTGGATAATTTTATGAAATTTTCCGGTTCTTTTTTCCTTGCTAACTGAAAACCTTTCGCTAAAAGATTTCTTTTCTGGTGAATGGGACCTCTCACCATGTGTAATTTCATTATAAGATTCCCTTGCTCTGAGAGGTACCATTGTACTAGTCTTTGACCTATTCACTAATGGTTATCTTGTGTACCAATAAAAATTCATTTAATATCAGGTGAATAATTGCCAAAACTAATATATTGTTCAAAGAGTAATTTAAAAAGTAAATTAGGTTACTTCAATTGATATTTATCTTTAATCAATATATATATATATATATATATATATATATATATAATTTGAACTATAAAGAGTGAGACAGACTCAGGAGTGAAAGTGTATGGAAGTTAGATTTATTTATCTGTAAATGTTTTCATTAATGGTCTAGACATGTTTCAGGAGGTATTCCCATCTTCAGTAGTGTGTGCTGTGCTCTGTGTGTGTGTGTTTACTTTTAAAAGTTTTATGTAGAACATGAGCAAAAAATGGTATCCCATTTGCTAGGAGCATCCTGTTGTGTGAGAGAAAGTTCAGCCAGTGATGAAGTCTGTGGTTTAGCAGCTGCAGTGGGTCTTGGAGATATATTCTTTTATAGATGAGTAGATGACAGTTCTTGTTAGTTTATTCTTTCACGCTTCCTCATGATATAAGCATTCCTATCGTTTGGGTTTTATATAATTAAATAAAGGCTTCTGAAGTCATAAGAATTAGTGCCATCTGATGTGACTGGAATGAACTCAGGGTTTTTTTATGCATTTACAAATACACATATCCGGTAGATTACTTCCTTTGGCATCAATAGTTACCACCCGTGACAAAAATTTAGCCAAAGTTCCTTCCCTGGGAGTCAAGTGTATCCCATTTGAGAACTACTGTTTTAACCTTATTATTTGGGTTCAAGTTTAGATATTGGGCAAAAACAAATGTCAGTCAGTATTCTTTCTGACTAAATATAAGGTATATTATAGTTTATCCACATCACCATTCTTGTTTACGGTACTTGGTAGTCTCAAGTTATCACTTGTCTATGTACTGACCAGGCTCTATGTTATTTCACTTTAGCGATTGCTTGAGAACTGGTGTATCTAATCTGGTTTGGCTGTTAGGTATTATTAACCAGTTTTCTTGGAATGTTACCTATCTAAAATGAAGGCCCATAGTAGTGTGTAGGATTATCAGAAACTTTGATTTTTTTTTTTTTTCTGTAACTTATCTTTTCTTTTCTTTTTTTTTTTCCTTTCTCCTGGAGGTCCTGGTGTTGGAAACACAACCAGCTCATCTCAGCAGTCAACAAATTCTTCTCAGTCTCACAGTGGTCAATCTCAGAAAGGACGAGGACAGCATGCAATGTGAATACTTTTTTTTTTAAATTTACCTTTGTGCATTTACTCTACTCTTACTAAGAAAGAATCTGTCTTGATATACAGGCTGGGTGAGAATGAACTCCAGATTTGAAATTATGTGTAACTTTTGTAAATATTGCTCTATTTTTGTGACTTCTTTCTGTGGAGACAGGTAGGGAAGGTGTACCGCACCAAACCACAAATTCTGTGAACTCATTCGACATGTCATGACCAACGTACCAGTAAACTTCCAGCAGAGGTCTATCAAGACCATACCAAAATACAAACACAAATTGGTCCCTACATTAAATTTCAACACTGCAGGCAAATTCTTCCATTGTTATGGTCCAAAGTAAAGCTAGTTTGACTACAATCAACCAATAAATAATAAAGTTATTACCAATTTCTAAGAGAGAGTTTCTTTTCACCCATCCTGAAGTATCCAACTTGTAACCAGTGACAGATTATCTACGACCTGGGCCCCCAGGCTGAGTTTTTACATCATGAGTTGGTGTTGTTGCTTCTGTACAAAGTCCCTAAAAAGCATTAATTCTTCCTTAATTGGAGCCTAATTTAGGAAAGGAAACATTATTTGTAATATTCCAGGTATGAAAACGATTTATGCAAAAGTAATGAAACCTCATCCAAGATACACTTAGTGTACAAAAACCTTCTTTTTTTTTTTTCACTTTCACTCTCGGGCCTTTCCCCCTTGTGAGTCCCCAGGCTCAAACCTACTAAGCCTAATGATTAATCTGCCACTGCTCATTCGACATGTTATGACCCATGACCAGCATATCACCAGACTTCCAGCAGAGGTCCATCAAGACCACACCAAAACTCATTGTAGCTGGTTCATTTCAAAAAGCTCTTCTTCTGTATCTTCCGAATGCTCTTTGAAGATCAGTTTGTAAAGTAACAAAACATTAGCACCTCTGCCTAAAAATGAATAACTGTAGTTAGAAAAAAAACAATGGACATCGTTTTTAGATGTTTTAAATTTAAAACATTTTATTGGTGTGTGTATGTGAGTGTACATATAAAAAAAAAACATTTTTTTACATTAGTTTCCAAGATATCTCCGGCTCTATAAGGTATATACAAATAATTTTCATCTCAGATTTTTTTCTGATTTTTTTTTTTTTTTTTCATACTAATCAGACAAAGATTCTGATGATAAAATTGAATCTTATATGATTCTGACATGTTTTCTTTTCCTGTAAGTTGTCCATTTCTTGCTTTTCAGAAGACAAAAAAATTAATTTAAAACTAAACTAAATTTTTACTCTAGCAGAATTCACTCAGTTTGTTTTGTTTTAAATCAAGGTTTGATGCTAAAATTGTCTTTTCATCTTCGTATCAATTTTTATGAGAATTGAATGAGTTTCAATCCATGTAACTGAAACTGAAATAGTTTTTGGATGAATGGGCTTCGATACTGAAGTATTTCAAGTATGGCAACAAAATAATGACTCTGTTGTGATATTTGCAATTGAAATTTAAAAAAAAACTGACCATTTTTATTTAAAATTTAATCCAGTTGATTTCTAATAAGAGTTAATTGCCGAATACTGACACACCTTCAACGCATCTTTTTGTTTAAATATAAAAGAAAAAAGATAAATACAACTTACCTGATTTCTGTAGAAGTGAAATACAATTGAAAATATAAGTGAATTTTGAATGGAAAACAATATTTTGAGCCAAGAGAGTGGTATTTTTCGTCTGTAAGGAGGTAAGCAACTGGGCAGAGAATGGTTGGCAATATAGGACTTTATTACACAAAGTCTCTAATCTTCATCAAGCACAAAGTACATAGTAAAAAATTCTCAGCTTACATCTCTTGTTTTTTTGTTTTCTTTCTGTTAGTGGTACCAAAAGTTCTATGTATGCAAGCCTCCAGCTTGTAATTTACAACAGATTCTCACTGAAGTAAGATACGATGTGTATCTCTAATATACCTCCCAAAATACTTTTTTATTGTTCTACAAAACTTTTTACTAAGGGGGGGGTGTATTTACGATGTAATTATAATGTAAAACTCGGCCCTGGTTTCTGCCATAAATTCAAAACAAAGGGAAAGAGAAGTGATAATACTTATATCATGAATGCTGTGTCATCTTGTTGTAGTGTGAAATAGAAAAAAGAGAGGATGGAAGAAAAATACTGAGATCAAGAAAAAATGATGCCTTGTTCATAGCTTTGAGAAAAGCCATTAACATACTAACTTTTGTTCAATAAACTTCTGTACGTAAGATTGGTCTTGAGGAATAATAGTGAAACGTTTAATAAGACTTCATCAGTTAAAAAAGAATTCTATTGAATATAATGCATTTTACAGATTCTATTGATGAAACTGGAAATAAAATTTTTTATAAATGTCTATGATGCTGGGATAGAACTGAGTTGAATATCAACAAATGACCATTGGTTTTGACAAATTCAAAAAATAGAATCTGGGGTATCAAGGGATCAAAGTTGATTTTGAAAGGTTTTAAGACGGGGTTTCTGTTATGTAAACTTACTGCAAAAGTGAACACATATTCTCCACCACTTTCACAGAGGTATGGCTTACATGAGTTGTCTCTTTCTAAAATTGAAAACTTTTAATCCTTTAGGGTTAGGGCACAATGCAGGGAAGGTGGTCTCAATTTTAAAGTTTCACAACATGGTTCATTTGTTGTTGAAAATATCACACGAATGATTCTGGTTGGATTTATCCAAAGCAATTACAATATATTTCATGTATTTAGCTCTGTTTTTCTTTCATTAATTCTCTTATTTCTTTTTATTTGTGCATTGAATAACCAAAGATGTGAAACTTTACAATTCGTTCCTTATGCCAACCCTTTTTTCAATCAATAAGGGAGATTATTCATGTAAGCCATGCTTGCATAAAAATAGCAAAAACTATATGCCCACTCTATCAACATAGATCATTTTAAATCCCTCAAGAAATAAATATTTTAAAAACTGAAAAATTCACTGAATGCACCCGATTAACATGGATTGAAAGCACAAAAAATTACTTGTGAAAACATTTGATTCATTTTATGAGATCAGAATTTTTTTCATCAACAAATTGACATGAAAAAGAAAAAACGTGTTAATAAAATCCTGACACAGAAACTTATACCTTTTTTTTTTTTTTTCTTTTTTAGAAATTCAAATTTTAGGTCAAGATTTGTTTTTTGGCAGTAAATAGATCTCTCAGAAGAAATTTTTTTTCCCCCCCTTAAATTCAAAGTGCTTCCAATCCATTAGACCTTTGAGCCGTCAAGAAAAATTATAGTTTTTATTAAAAAAAAAAAATGTTCAAGTTTCCACTAGAGGGGCTGTACTTACAATGTATATAATGATAAAGAGGGTATATGCTTTCCAAAATTTTCACAAAGGGTGTTTATGGGAGGGGGGTCAATTTACAATATAAGTTTATGTTAAATATTTTGTGTCTTGCCCGTGATCACACCTGCTTTTTGAAAATTAGGACTAGGTCAGTGATCACTGCCCAACAAAAAGCAAGCAAAGTAGCTTATTCATTTACAACAAAAAAAAGAAAGGAATTTGTTGCTTCATACTTGAGTCCTCAACTGTTCAATTTTGCATCTGCTTGTTTATAAATCTATGTCTGTTACTGTGTTTGCGTGCACGCCTCAAAGGGAGAAAGAAAGAAAGAAAAAAAAAAAAATCGCCCATCTACCCCACCCTGACTCTTCAGTGAAACAACATTACATAGAGCACTACATCAGCTAAATGAGATCAGAGGCAGTGATTTACAACTGAGGCAGTGATATGCAACTGAGGCAGCAGACTGGCATTGTCAGTCACATACGAGAATAGTTATAGTCGGATGAAAAGAATGTGATTTTTATTTCTAAAAATTGAAAATCAGACCTTACATTTACTCACTCTCACTACAACCAAACCTTTCCACAAATGTCGACAACATCCTTATGCTATGTCATAGCAGTGGGGAAAAATATGTCCAGTTCATGACGGATTATTATTGTAAATTGACCCCCCAAAAAAAAAAATTGAAAGAAGACGTATTTCAAAAAATGAAAAAAAAAAGAGAAAAAACATTACTTAAAAGTGGCTACTGAAGTACACATGTAAATTTTCAATTTTTTTTTTCTTAACCAAAAAATGAGAGCGGGGCACTGACACAAACAGACAAGTGAAAAAGGAAGAATTCCTGATCACTTTGCTGATTGGTTGTGGAGCATGAGTGGGCTAAGGTTATTCAATAATATTTGTGTAAAAAGAATTGATTATAGAATGAAAAAAAAAAGAAGAATTAAGTGAACAATTATCAGAGCTCCAAGTCTGCTTACTCAGTATCAAACCATTTATTTGGCTTCTGGAAAACTGGTTATTTTTTAATCTGGTCGTCTCTGCAGTAGTTTGACATTAGGATGATCTTTGTTCTAACTTTCAAGTCATGACTGAATTCTCTCAAGAGAAAAATCAGTGGATTGATATCGATCAACCAGGCCGTGCTTTTTATGCGGATTAATTTGTATATGTTATTAACAGTTTTTTTCTTTACTTTTCCTCTTATATTCTATGGATCAAACAGACCCTGCTTTAGGAGTGAATTAAATTCGTGTTTGTTGAATACAATTTCATTCTTTACCTTTCCTTGTTTATCTTATATTTTAAGTTTAAAGTAAGCCTGAGTGCTGAAATTCAGAATATACAGTCCCAAGCCAGCCAGATAAAAGGTCTATGAAATTTATTGTGAAACACCCAAAAACTTTTTTAAAAAGTTTTGATCTTGTAATGGAAGATATCTTTGTGAAAAATGATTGAATTGTTTCAAATTTATGATGTTCTTGCAAGTTATTAGATATAAGTTCATGCTCAGAAGTAAATTAGGATTCCATGTATTTCATTAATTCTTTCTTTATTCTATTGTTGCATTCAGTTCAAACTCTAGTCCAAGCCCAGTGTCTAGTAATAATTGTAAGTATTATCTCTTTTTTTTTTTTCTTTGTGTTACTTTGTCTGCATGAAAATAGCTGCTTAGATCTTTTCTAAAGATATTTACCAAATAAGAATGTATGTTCCACCAGTGATGTAGTGTTGTGGAAATCCATGGGAATGGCCTTCCCTTATTTTGTTACGTTAGAGGAATGGCATTCCCCCACCATCTATATACTAATAAATACTCATTGTTTGTTTGTACCCTCAAATTTGCCAAAATGGTGTATTGATGCTTTAGGTACCTTTGAAATGCACTAGATTTAAGCAGATTGCTATGCTCACCAGGGATTAGCTATTGAAGAAGTTCTTGCTTTGGTTTATGTGAGAAAGACACTTCTCACTTTTGACTTGTCATGCTAAATTGATACTGAGCCATCAAATTTTGGTCACAATATAAATTCTATGATGTGCTTACGATGGAGATTTGTATTGTTTGTTTTTCTGCCCTGTGTTCCCTCACATTTTTATAACATTACATCACTGGTAACCGTAGATACATTTTTTGCACAGGAGTTTATGTTAAAGAGATGCAGTTAGATTTTTATATCATTTTAATTATTTTAATATTCATTTCACTAAATTTAAAGATATTATTATGTCAGCAAATGATTGTGTTTGTAACATAGACAAGTAGAAATATGTATGTATGTATGAATAATAATGATATGTGGTTGAATAAACAGACGTAATCCTTTTGAATTTGATGTCTATTATAGCACAGCACTCTAGTAGCACTGCCTCAAGCCAACAGTCAGGACCCCCTAGTCAAAAGACCCCCACTCCTACACCCACACCACCACCAGCTCCAACCCCTACTCCACCCCTTAACACTATCCGTCGTGCAAGTACTACAAACGAAGCTGTTACCGTACAGTCACAGAACCCTTTACAACAAGGCACCAACCAAATGGCATTTCTAACAAGTAAGTATTTGAGTGTGTGCACACATAAGTATGAGCCAAGAAATAACCAAGAATTAATTGATGTTTACTCTAAATCAGCACTTTTGAAATTTTGAAAACTCGAAGACATCCTCCAATAGAGGAAATATTCTGGCAGATCCCTATTTTTTGTACAGAATAAAAAAAATCAAATTTTGAACTTGAAAAAAAAAACATAAGAATTTTAAACGGATTATATTTATCTGAATCCTAATATATGGTACAGGTGTGTGTACAATAATTGTTGCTTCGTGGATCCAGCCTAACGGGCAATCCATCGTGGATCTTCAGCCGTAATGTATCTCAATGGTGATGGATCTTTCATCCAGTTTTATTGAACTCTGTTGTTCTAATTTTAAATTCATGGTATCAATTTACACATTCAACTGTGGGTCATTGACCATCATCTGACAGACCCCGAGGGGTTCACTGACTGCAGTTTTGAAACCATTTCTCTAAATGATCGGTTTACAAGCAGTGGTGGACTGTTCAAGTTTGAGTTTTTGATCTAAAAAAGTGATTAGCTATTCAAGTAGTTCTTGCTTTGGATTTTATATCAAAGACACTTTTCACTTTTGACTAATCATGCTAAATTAATACAAAACAATCAAGTTTTGGTCACAATATAAATTCTATGTTATAATGCAAATTTGTTCTGTTTGTTTTGGCTCGGCTGTTTGAACCCTTGCATTTTGGCCCCAGCCCATTAGGTGACCAACGTTTTAGCACCAAGAACATTAATAAATCTGTCTGGATTGATAGTTTTAATGGAATAAAATTACAACTATCTAACCTAACCCTAAGAACATTCAAGTTTATAAAGCTTTGCTCATAATTACCAAATAAACTAAAAGCTACATTATTGTTTTTGTTTTTTTTTTATGATTAACAGATTTTTTATAGCTTTTCAAGTTTCATTTTAGAACAACAATTAATCATTCAACATTTTTTCTTCCGAGCACCGGAAAGTCTGGTGCAAAATCGATGACACTTAAACGGACATGCAAAACGGCTTCACCCAATTGACAAATTCATCTGGACTTTTTGAGAGGTGTATGTGTCTGTCTGTGTGTGTGTGTGTGTGTGTGTGTGTGTGTGTTAAAAAAAAAAATGAAAAATGATATTCAACTTTAAAGTTCAGAGATTAAGCCCCTCTATATGAATGATTTGTTCTTCAATTTTTTAATTTTGAATACGAGTCCAGTGTGAGCCTATGTATGGGTACCTCGATTTTAAAATTTTTTTCACAACTGCCTACATCTACTGCAGTCAGTATATTTATATGCTTGTAAAATCTGATATCATTTTAACCTTAATATCTTTGCTGCCGAGATCATCATTTTTTTTTTTTTTTAAATCTCTACTTCAGGTAGTGACAGTGCTGCTACTTCTGCTGCCCTTAGCCAGGCGGCTGCTGCAGCTGGCTTAACATCGGGCATCAACATCGCCAACCTGGCCAGCTTGCCACCTAATCTCAATATCCAAAACCTCCCTGCTGCGGGACTGAACATCACCAACCTCCCAGCTATTTCAAATATGCAAGTTTCACTGACAGGCGGGATTGTTCCAATTACGATGATCAACAACAACACGGGACTCCTTCAGAATCAGGTAAAAACAATGTTGGCAGCACAGAAAGACACATGCAAGAATTTCAGTTCTTGTAGCTACCCCCCCCGCCCTGTTACAATTATTGTCTCGTGGATTCGATTTTTTTTTTTTTTTTTTTTTTTTACATGACGCTCCCCTGGTTTTGCCCAATATTCAGTGCTTTTCATATACCACCCTCTAGTTCTGTATATATAAGGATGAAACAGCTTTGAGTGTAGCATTGCCTGATGATCACAAATGTGTGAAATTAGGAGTTGCAATGTAGTTTAGATTTCTGTGTTGCACAGTCTATGTCTACTTCTCTCTCATATATATATATATATATATATATGTATATATATATTTATTTACATACGTGTGTGTCTGTAAACAGCTGCCATTTCAGGTTCACTGCTGGACAAAGGCCTTTCCCAACTCCTTCACATGACAAATGTTGTATTAATTATCATATGTGTTTTGGGGAAGGTAGTGGCCAACTGAGCTGTGTTTCTATTAAATTATTACTAATCCATGACATCACTTCAACTGGCTTGGCTGATACTATGGGTATAACAGACTCCATATGAAGGGAGAGTGGAGAAAAGAAAGTTAGGTAGTTTAGGAAGAGGTTAGGATTATAAAACTACAGATGGCATCACTTCTGCCTTTGTATCTTGTGGGTTTGTTTTTTTTTTCCCCCAAACCCTTTTTGATCTACTTTTTCTGTCTCCTTTATTCACTTATAGATTAACTGTTTTTAGATAACTAAACTGCAGTAACACTTCTCCAAAACCAGAGGTTTTCAAAGATTTTTTTGTGTGATGAAACATTAAGGAATATATCTGACTTATGTGGCACACCAACTACTAAAACAAAATCAATAGTCAACAAAGAAAACTTTTATACCAGTGTACTGATATAAGTACTCATCTCTTGTTTTTTTTTTTTTTTCTGTATTCATCTGTTGCTAAAAAGATACAGATCTTATCAAATCTAGCGATAGAACCACTTGATTGGCCAATCTGTGCCAGAAGGAAGGCAGCCATACTGGACACATTTAACTATCCAAATACATGTTTGTGTATTTGGGGAAATTTTTTACTGTACCCTGGGGAGATAGTTGCGGCACACAGTTTGAGAAACACCGCCCTAGGCTTTGTTCCTCTTTCCTTCCCCCCCCTTGCATAATAGTAAGCAACAAATTTCACCTTTTGTTCCATTTTCCAGTCTGCTTCATCATTGTCACAACCAGCACTTGTAACCATGGTTACCTCCCTCCCTCAGACAACATCCACTCCAACCACTGTCAACAGCAATCCGGTCACTACACAGGTTGCCATGACAACAGGTAAGTGTTCCTCCTCTAGCGTCTTCGATTCCTTGCATGCTTTTTGCCTTCCCAACCATCATTCACTAACATTTACCGGGACCCACTTGTATCTCTCTATACCAACCTTTTCATGGTTCTGAACACAATCCCATGTGCAATAGAATTTACATTTTCACAACTCTAATTCCATATTATCTGTGTGATACATTCTACAATATGGTCGAATGACACATCTTCTCTCTTCTTGTAAACGGAAGAAATTATCAACCTTGAGGTTTGGTCACAGTTGATATGTTTTGCATATCTTCTGTGAACAACTGTGGATGTTTGCTGCATGGATGGAGACCTGCCAATCTTTCTTTGTTCGAGAGACAATCTTCTTGCCGTTTCAATCAACTGAAAGGAAAAGAAAAATAGTGTTAACATTTTTTTTTTTTTATTGAGCTACGAAACCGTGTAATGTGAAAGATAGAACTGTAGGTGTGATTGCTACGATACCTAAAGAAATATGCTTAAGGCCTCTGGAGAAGATCCCAAGAATGTGTTGACCTGGATGGTGAACAGATAGAGACTATTTGAAGATCTAATATTGATTCTGTTTCTCTAATAAAGGTACTTCCATAGTAGTATTTACTATAGCCATTCTTTTGAAAAAAAAAAAAAAAAAAAAATGTATATATATATATATATATATATATATATATATATTCCCAGTCTATTTTCTAGCGTGTGACTTTCATCATTGTTGTTGTTGTAGGAATGTTTACCAATTCCGGCTCCATGCTCCCCATCCCCATCGATCTGAGTCAGTTGATGCCGACTGGACTGAAGGGAGCAGCACAAAACCTGAGGCCCCCGTCTATGCCTGTTATGCAAGTAAGTCAATCTTCTCTCCGTACTCTTTCTTCTCTTCATTAAAGTAAATACTTGCTTTAAGGCCCCCCTCCCCTTTAAGCTCTATGTTTAAACAATTTGTAAATTGAATATTTACTTATTCTTTAGTTTTTTTTATAAAGAGCAGAAATTAGAACTTAATATACCTGAAGTTATTTCCCTTTGACATTATTTTTATTTTTTTTTTTTTTTTCTCTGTCAATTTATATTTCATTAAATTAACTAGACGAAATACCCACCCTCATGGGCGGAGTAAATTGCTGTCTCTAAAAGGATTCTTTAAAATGGAAAGATGGAAATCAGACTACAATTTTACTCTGCCTATGAGGGTGGGTATTTAGTCTAGTATCAAACATGATTTACTTCATTCAAATCCAATTATAAACTCATACTGCCTATGTATGATTTTTTTCCTACATCACACCAACTCACATTATTCTTTTAGTAAAAAGGAAAGAATAATATGAGTTAATGTGACATGAAGAAGAAAAAATAATTCTCAAGATAAAAAAAAACAATTACAAGGAAGGAAGTAAACTAGTGTTTATGATTAATGTATACATTTCATACATATATTTATAATTTTTTCAATTCCCAATGAATTATATATTGTGTTCCAAACAATATTTTTTGTTTTTTTTGCAATGATTATTAATTTGTTACTGACATTACAAATAATTTCTTATAGAAACAAATGTTGCAAACAACGTCGCAGGTTTCGAATAGAGTCTGTTATTCTTCTTTTTTCTTTTTTTTTTCTTTTTCAGCTCCAGAACCAGCAACCAATCCAACTGCTGAATTTATCTCAACAGAGAGGTACCTTACCTGCCCTTCAAGTAACCCAAGCCCAAACAACTTCAGCCACCACCCAGAATAGCCGCAATACCCAATCCACCCCTACCGGCATTTCGGTTAATTCCACAGCTTTTTCTCAGGTACCCATCCAAACAGGCAAGTCCGGCCAATTGCAAGGAAGCAGCAGCGGCTCTGTGTCTGGAAGTGGCAATTCCAGTGGTTCTCAGCAGTCTGCAGGATCTCAACTCCAGTTCCATCAGCTCCAATACAAGCATCCACAGTCCGGCTCATCTTCACAACAATCAAGCTCCGGGTCGAGTAAATCAAAGAGCAAAAAGAGGGCCACACCCACACCACCAAAATCATAACATTCCCTTCCCTACCCATGCTCACCCTTCGTCCCCATAAGGGTCAGCTGATTGGGCTGCTAGGGGAAATAATCCAAACTTTGCCTCCGAGACTTACCCTGCAGAGGCATTGGAATAGCATTGAATTAAGAAATCAAGCTTATCTGGAGGCAGAGGTCCAATACTCACTTTCAGTAGTGATACAAGGCTTGAGGCTGGTATTGAACCTTTGCCTCAAGACACTCAATTTCCAAAGTCAACGCTACCCCTGTGTTGGCTAAGTCTCCGTGATGGAATTCGTATTACTTCCCCCAGTCTGGCAACCCTACTCCCCATCTAATCTTCTTGCTCTCATTGAAGTTTTCATTTTTAATCGTGTTTCATTCACATCGACTTCCATCCATAATTAGGAGTTGGTGTCATTGCTCATATGGTAAAGACTGTTTATAAATTGATCATGTTATTCTATAGAACGTGGCTGATACAAGTTCAGTCGTATGAGAGGGGGATCTAGACTTTGAACCAGACTTTCCACACCCCCAGGCCAATTGCAATCATGTATTTGTGGCCGTGTGAATTCCATAATATCTGAATATACACATTTACCATGACTTCATTCATTATACCTCATTTTGAGCAATTTTCTGTTATTGCATAAAAAAAAAGTTATTACGTAGTGTTCATAGAAACAAAGAATAAAATTTTTACACAAGCAATATTCTCCGTTGATTATAAAATTGATCTTATATGGATGACAGCCCCCAAATGCTGTTAACTAAAAGTTATTGAAGACTATCATCAGGGACAAATCCAGGATTTTGAGCTGGGGACGGTGGGGGGGGGTGTCCGAGTAAACAAATTTATTTTTTCAAATATGTGACAGAAAGATTTCAAACCTCAAAAAAAACAAATAACATGTTGTGACATTTTTCACTAACATTAGACTTGTAGCTTTTTGGCACTAGAATTGACATAAGAGTAAAGTGAAAAAAAAAAATTATTTTGTTTAAGGTTAATTCATGATTACTTGGGATTTTTTAAATTTTTTTTATATGAAAGTTTTGGAACCAGCACACAAAGGAAATTAATGTGTGCACAAAAGGTGAGTCTCCAAAAATAATGTAATTAATAATAATGATATTTGTATATAATTCTTATAACTCGACATCACAGTCAATAACTGAACAACTGTCACATCAAAACTCAGTTATATAAAGAAAAATCCTATCAAAGAATAAAAATGATTTTTAAAAAATTAATTTCAATTCTAGAGGATCTAGATGATTTCTATAAACCTATCAGAGTAAGGCCCCACAAAGGTCAAAAAAGCCTTTTTCTCAAAAAAAAAAAAAAAAAACAATGAAAAATTCTCAGATAGTTTCTATATTTATATTAAAACATGCCAATACAGTTTTATTAGATGTGCTGAAATCATCTTGATTTTTGAAAAAACGACTAAAAATTAGAAGGGTCCTGACTCGTGTAACCCTTCTAAGACCGTTTTCTGGACCCATGCCCGATTATTGCTGTTTCATTGGCTGCTCTGGGCTTTTGGGCCTTCATAGTAAAATACTTCTGTAAAGTACATAAAATTTTGAAACTTTAATATAGCTACTTTCTGAAAAAAAATGTCCTTACTATCGTGCTATGTGTGTGTTTTGAATTGATATAAAATTTGTCCCCCCTGGAAACATTTCATTGTTGAGAAAAATTAATATTTTGAGTTTTAAGAGCGGATTCGATTTACAATGTAATTATAATGCTAAACTTACTTAGAATCCGTCAGGTTGGCTAAACTGAATCCTTATCATCTTTGTTTAACTGCTCAAAGTAGACATCTGAAAATAATTATTTTCATTTGATGTTTATTTTAAATGAAATGTCAAATAGATTTACAATAAATATATATTTTACTTACAATTGGCATAGCTGGCAGACATGAAAAGAACCAGCAAGCCTCAATTAGTTCAAATTCGAGTAATACTAATTCAATTTAATACATATATGATGATACCATTTTTACTCAGTAAGTACGAGACAAAATCTATTTTAGTATGAAACTAAATTAGATGTGCAAATGGTTTTTTATGTGAGAAAATTGAATTCAGTGCTCCTCTTGTGTTCCAATGTTATTATTGTTTCATATAAACAGTCCTTAATAAATCATGGAAGAAAAAATACTCTTACCTCAAATACTTCTGCAGAAAAGAGATATATTAATATTTTGGAGAAAAAATTTGATGTTATGGGACTCCATTTTGATTGAATTGGAACCAATTACGTACCATGTTTTAAATGCTATTATAACTTCAAATAGTATGCATTCAATTAGTACGGTGTTTTTATAGAATTAATTATCTGTCCTAATTGAGGCTCGGCTGTAAAACTATTTTTTGAGAGAAGTTTTCCAATTTTTAATCTTAAATTTATAATTTCCTTCTGGTGATATGTTTACTAGTTTATGTCTTGCATTCAGAATGATAATTGGCTGTCATGTTATGTTCCTTTGTAAGAGTATTTTTAGTCTGTTATATGCCTTTCAACTCTTTTGTTGATGTGTGAAGTACAAGAGATTGTTTTTTCATTCCCTTGTATGCATGTGATGATGTATATGTGTATGTATATATATGCTTCAAAATTAATATATCAGTATTCACCTCCCCATGAGGGAGGAATGTGACACAAGGTCAAACATATTACCTAACCTAGGACTCATCCTGTGACCACAAGAATCTGACCCTGCCATAACATCTTCCCATTGCACCAAAAGGAGAGGGTTGGGAGGATATCTTTTATGCTTACGTAAAACTGTGGAGACTGGGCAATTTTAATTCTAGCCCACCTCAACTTTGACTCTGCATTCTGCCCTCGTGGGGAGGTGAATGAATACTCAAATTTATTTTGATGCACATATATATATATGTATGTGTGTGTGTGAGCATATATATAGTCTAGAAAGCCTTACAGCTTTAAATAATGAACACATAAAAAATATTTTAGTGCCATATATATTTATATATCTCTTCAAAAATCAGTCCTAAAAAGAAGAGTATACAACCAATGCATTTTCCCGATAGTCACTTATGGAGCTGAAATATGGAACCTACCCAAGAGACAGACCTACAAACTGAGAAGTATGCAACGTGCGCATGAGAGAACCATGCTCAACCTTACATGGAGAGATCACAAGACAGCACAGTATACAGGATGAAAACGGAAGTCTGAGACATCATAGAATCTATTAGAAAACTTAAATGACATTCGGCCGGTCATGTTGCAAGAATGACAGACAACCAATGGACATCACGACTCACAATATGGATATCCAGAGATCACATGTGAAACCGAGGCCGACAAAATACAAGATGGTGAGATGAACTGGACAAATTCAGTAAACACTGGCTCCGCAACGCCCATGATAAAGAATTGTGGCCAATTCTGGGGAAGGTCTATGTCCAACAACGGACGTATAAAGACTGATGATGATGAATTATCATATCTACTTGCGAAAAACAGAAAATTACTTGGGTTCAGATTTGAGAGCTATTATGCTTCTCCTATGTTATCTACAAGTGACGTCCATGATTAGTCTTCCTTAGGCCTGAAAATAGGTTCAAGTTGAGTATTGTGGTCCCTCCTGTAGAGCTAGTAGTATTGGTTTATTTTTGCATCCCACACTCCAATTACTGTGGTCCCAAATTCCAAGCAAGAACTACAAGTTTATTTTAGAAGAATTTCAGGCATTGCAATTAGAATGAAACCTAAACAGTAGTTATTAATTGATTTTTATACGTCAAGGTCTATCAAACTATTGAGAAATGTGCCATAACATATGGTCAAAATATTGCCAACATTTTTGTTATACCACATATTGGGTAGGATTTGAGTCAAGTAATTCAGGACCACTATCATTGGAGTTCGGGATAAAAATGAAACATTACTACTAGCTTTGTAGGAGGGACCACACTTCTTCATAGGGATCAGTTCTTGAATCCAGTGTTATATCTAAAACCTATACATTATAACAAGGACATTTTTTTGTTCTTCTAATAGCCCACCATTTTTACCTCCCCTGTATTACCTGACAAATGACAATTAACCTGACATTACTGAAGGCATTTATGTTTTGATTTGTTTGAAAATAATTGCCAAATGTTAAAATAGAAGAGTCTCTAAAAGTGTTATGCATTGGGCACCTTCAATGTTCAACCCTGACAATAAACCTTAATTTTCATTCACTACTGTATATAATTAGCTATGTTTATGTCTTGCATTCAGAATGATAATTGGCTGTCATGTTATGTTCCTTTGTAAGAGTATTTTTTGTCTGTTATATGCCTTTCAACTCTTTTGTTGATGTGTGAAGTACAAGAGATTATCTTTTCTTTGGAATTTTTTTCATTTTTGATTGAGAAATTTGAGAGTTCTAAGTTGTTGAGAAGATAGACAAAATCGTCTATGATGCAATCCAAACTGCCAACCTTTTAACCATGCTATAGGAAGGGGCATCCTTCTTTAGAATCAGCATCATGTTCCCCAGGATCTCCTTGGGTGATAAGACCTTGATACATAGGTTGCGGCAGACTGCACAATCTCCGATATTGTCAAATTCCACAATAATTGCTGACTCTCAAAGTATCAACCAATTGGAATAGAAGAAAACAAGTTATGAACTTCAAATTTCCAGAGTAATCCAAGTGTTGAGCAGAATGTGAATTTAGAAGGAACTGTATAGCTCAGGTCCATGACCTAAGGTACAAGGACATATCAATCACCTGTTATAAACAAAGATATCTCTACATACTTGGCCTAGTTTGGGACTTGACAAAGCAAAAAATATGTATTAAAACAATCTGTAAAGGATACGAACATCCTTTGAAGTTTTCATAGGTTTTGAACAGAATTAAAGTGAGAGTTCAAATTGAGTGCCTGGTTGAAGAGGCTTATTAACAAATCACCTTGAAGAAGGAAACTGATTTCTTATCGACGCATTGAGTTCTTGCACTTCATTCAGTATTTTTTAGGAAATCAAACTCTTCATCTACCAAATATGTGAGAAAAATTAACTGTAATTCGGATCAAATCATATTTCCCTTCATAATATCTGCTACATTATGGATGACCCCCACCCAACTTAGCTTCAATTTCTATTTTCTCCTTTACATATTCTGCCCACACTTCTTTGATCTGATCGGCATCTCTGAAATGTTGAATGTTTGCTACGAAGTCGGAAAATGTTTAATGTAAGCCTTATCAAGTAGTAGTATGTTTCATCTTCAAATGTACACAAATTATGAATGTGTGAACATAGCAAATTTCTATAGAAAAGGTGCAATGGAAACGACATACATGGTAGTCATCATCAGGAGTATACCCGACTATAAGTGTTGTGAAAAGGTAGGTAAGCAAGGTAGCTAAATAGATGAACAAACATTTATTTCAACATATAAAAGATCATGCATTTGCATGTGGTGATTGCATACACTTTTTGAAGAAAAAGTTCATCATGCCTCGTTTAAGATGCAAGTTGTCGAGTTTGCCGAGAAACACTGGCCTAGACAATCAAGGTACAGCTCTTCTTTATGGAGCTGATGAAAGAAATGTGAGACTAGAGGAAGTCAAAGCCATAACTTCAAAAAAAAACCGAAATCCAAAAATGCCAACAGAATCGGGCTTTTTTTTTCTAAGAATTGGATTAAAAGATTCTTGAATGGGAAAATGATTGCCATTCTCAGCTAATTTCTTTGAAAGCCAAACGGTTGGGTGGAGACCTATAAAATACCTGAATTTAAAGCCACTGCCAATGGGTTTTACATTGTCATGGCCTGCCATGATCTATCGATGAGATGCGAGATCAACATCAGCTACAAGCTTCCCGCTGGCTACGATAATAAGATTGCTTAATTCCTAAAAAAACACACAATCAAGCGTCATAAAATCCTCAACCCTACCATTAGCTTTTGTTGGGAATACTGATCAAAAGTCACTTACCTTGAATTTTCCAGTAGACACCATGGTTGAAAGAAAAGGCATCGATACGGTTTCAATTCATACTATGGCAATGAAAAAAAAAACTGCTTCACTATCAGATTGGCCTGTATGGCAGATGGGTCAAAGTCACCCCCCATGTCGTCTTTGAGAAGAAAACTGCCCAAAGGTATCCTAAGCAATGAAAGAGGCTGGACAGAAGATGAATTGATGAAGGAATCAATTGATAGTGTTTGGGAGGAAACATCCTGGAGGTTTGACTCAGAAAGACAACAGTTGTTGGATACCTTCAGTTGTCATTGCAATCCAGAGACCATTGGGTATTTCAAGACAAAACATTAAGCAAAAAGTAGAAGCAATGTTGGCGCCAGAAGTTTCACGAAAAGGCGGTTATTTTTTTGTTTTATTCCGGATGCAGTGATTAATTGTTATGTTATAATTCAACGTTTATGATCAATAAGACAATAAGTAAAACAAAAATGAATAATCAAAAAAGGCTGGACTTACCTCTCACTGTCGTCTCAGATCTTCCTCTGGTTTTTCTTTTTTGTTGATACTTGGCCACTTCTCACATCACAGTGTTTGTAAAAAGGGAGTTATTTATGCCACAGAATTAAGACCATTAAGAAGATATTAGAATAGCTTTTTGATGTTAAAATTGTACAATTTGGAAACACTATGATATGTTCAA
Organism: Thysanoteuthis rhombus; assembly: GCA_963457665.1. Taxonomy (NCBI): domain Eukaryota; kingdom Metazoa; phylum Mollusca; class Cephalopoda; order Oegopsida; family Thysanoteuthidae; genus Thysanoteuthis; species Thysanoteuthis major. Next base: position 48,721,949 of record OY735216.1, on the reverse strand, counting down.
AATGAAGACTAAAAAAATATAAACACCTCCTCTGTTCTAATCTGAAGAGAAACTAGTCAATGAAATATACTCTTCACAAAGACAAATGTATTGATCTAAAAACCTATTGGTCTGAAGAAAGTTAAAGGTGTCTCCCATTGAAACACAGTTGGTTTTCTTGGAAACCAACATCTGTGTTATAGCTGAGCCGTAAAGAAAATCTAGCAATTTTTTAGCTAGATCTAGCCATTTTGGAACTACATTAATATTTTGCGATCTACCATTTGCTTGCATTATAATGGTGGTTACCTGCATCTATATGTGAGTAATGATAATTTGGTTCTTGTCAAATAGAATGGTCTGAAATGGAATGTGGATGACATCACAGAAAGATGTGAACTAGTCACACACAAAGTGAGCTGATTAATTTTGGTCAAATTTCCCTCTGTCTATATTTTGCTAATTTAACAAGTTTGTTGAAATTAATTCCATTCAATAACACATCCAAGCAGTAAAAATAATTAGAAAATCTCAAATAACTTAATTTACAATCAAACTATTTCATTCGTATTTTTGCAGAGTCAAAGTTGGCACAAGGCCTAGCTATTTCAATCATATCCATAATGTTTGGTAGTTTTTAAATAAAATGATGTTTAAGTGACTTTTTAAATCATTAAAATGTGAACAAAGTGAAATACCAGGGGCTGACATCTGGATAGAATTGATTTGTTCACATGTTTCTGTGATCTTATCCACATTCCATTTTTTGACCACGTCCTCCAACAAGTACCTTTGAGATAACATATCAGGTGGGAGGGCAAAGATTCAGTTTAGTGAAGGAGTGTATTCATGTGTTCTGGAGCTTCATTACTGCAGCAAATTTTTTAGGGTTAAAAGTTATCAGGGTTAAAATTTCATTCAAATTTTTGTCAAACTTTAGCCAAGAATGGAGTTAACTTTATTTTTCTTCTGTAACAACAACAACAAGTACAATCCTCACAAAATTCACCCTTTGTCTATAACATCATGTTAAACCAAACCTATACATAAATTAACATTTCTCTACTATGATTTGAAATCGGAACCTTGTAATTAGAAGGCAGCTCCCTAACCTACCAACTGACAAGTCTATATATTCATGAACATATCTATTATATATATACAATACAAAAGTTGCAGTTATAATCTTGTCAGATTGGAATAAAAGTTGGAGTGGAGTTTGACCCTGCATCAGCTATGCTTATTATTTAATCCTTTTAAAGGACTGGATTTAGACACGAATTCAAAACCTAATTTTTCTCAAATTATTCTAAAAGCATGATCCAGAATCAGTTCTTACTTTTATATAGTGCTTTTCAATAATGTATACAATTCTTCTAAAAAATGAAAAATTTCCCAAAGAAAGGCGCATCAAATTAATTCTAAACACATAGGAAAATGTATTTTCCAACAAAAAAAAAAAAAAAAAAAAAAAAAAAAAAAGGAAAAAAACACTTCACTAAACTTAATCTTAACCGGGAAGAGTTATGTTCAGATTTTTTTGGATTGGACATGACGTTATTTTTGATTAAAGGATGTATCTTTGCAATGATAAAGATGTTTAGGTTACAATAATGTTCTAGAAGGAAATTTTTTTCTCTTTCAACTGTAGGTGCTTTCTTCCAATGCATCAGACCAGTGTTCCTTAAACTGGTGAATGATCAATTAAAGGGTGATTTATTTTGGGTTTGAATGATAACACTGATGAAAATAACGAAACAACATGAGGAAATTCAGCCAACGGCGCTTTAGAACTTAGAACTATCCAGAAAATCAGTTGGTTTTTAGAAAAAATCTGATTGATCAGAAGAAATGGCCAGGAGTGGGTTCATGCAGCCTGGGAAGGGAGTGGGGGGTGGTTTTGGTGGGTGGAACAACTTATGGGAAATGAGGGATAAAGCATAATGGTTACATTGTGGATAGAACTCCACACTTGGAATCTTTTTTTTATAAAAAACTAACAAATTTCCTGAACATTCAAGAGTTAAATGCATTAAAAGAACCGAGAATTAAAAGAAAAAAATCTCTTCTAGGAGAACAGCCTTGTAACCTAAACAGAATCTTCACCATGTCTTTCATGCAGTACAGTATTGTATCAGGATAAAGCAATAAAAAAAAAAAAAGTCATTTTGTAATGTTGTTGGTGTTCATCCTTTCATATTTAAAAAAAAAAAAAAAAAAAAACCCACATTTCCAGATCCCTCCTTGGATTATTATCAATACTTACCTTTTCCAGCATTGAATGTTTCTTTTCTCAAACTTTTACCATAAAGAAATTCTCATACTGATGATTTTTAAAAAAGATTTTAAACTTCCTCAATATTCTTGTTAACGTTATTCCATAACAATTTATACAAAGAGCTACCAGAAAGTTAAACTCTTTAATTCATTAAGAGATAAAATTGAACGACATTATCAGTGAAAATAACTCCTGATTAAAATCAATTCCCTTTAACCATTTGGTGAATTTTCTTGCATTTTTTTCTATTCATTTCACAAAAGAGTTCCATTATTTTTACCATATATCTTTGAATGAAGGTTGAGGTTTTCTTACCTGAGAAGTAGTCCAAAGTCAACACCTCAAGATGAGTCAAATTCTGAGCAAAAACAGGCTCTCAGAGCAATAACAATCATTCATCATCATCAGTCTTTTGATGTCCATCGTTGGACATGGACCTTGCGCAGGATTCACCAGACTGTTCTATAATGGGCTTCACAGAGCCAATACTTTCTGAATTCATCTAGTTCATCTCTCCCACTTGTATTCAGTTATGCATGTGATCTCTGGGGATCCATGTTGTGAGTGAAGTTTATATCCATCAGTTATCTGCCATTCTTGCAACACGACCAGCACATTGCCATTTGAGTTCCCCAATGAATTCTCGAACTCAGTTTTTTTCCTTGATATATTGTGCTGTCTTGTGTCCTCTCCATGTGAGGTTGAGCATAGTTCTCTCATGTGCACATTGCATGCTTCTCAGTTTGCAGGTCAGTTTCTTGGATAGGTTCCATGTTTCAGCTCCATAGGTTACTATCAGGGGGATGCATTGGTTGTATACCCTTCTTTTTAGAACTAATGGGATCTTCTCGTTCTTGAAGGTTGAGCTTGCTCTGCCAAACGCTTGCCATCTTCGAGTGATTCTTTGCTTGATTACTTCTTTTTTTGAGGATTTCATGGAAATTCGTTATCGTTGGTAGATGTGGTGGTCTACTTTCTCCGATTCTGCATTTTCAATTTTGGCCATTGTGTGTTCATTTCTGACGTGATTGTTGCACATGACCGTTGTTTTACTGAATTTCATGTGATGGCTGACTTTCTCGCTTTCTTTATTCAGTTCATCTAGCATTAGTTGGAGGTCATAGAGGTTCTATCTAATTCCCTTCAAAAATCAGAAATTTAAAATGAAAAACGAAAATTGGCAACATTAATAAATTATTGGCTGTTGCAAGCAAAGATAAAGAAAAGCAAGCCCAAATTAGTTTATTTTGGAGACTACCATGAGAAATATTATGTGATTTTAATTGAAGGAGCAGATGGATTCAACTAGCCAAATGTAGTCTATGCCAGAATGTCTAACATCATCCTCAGTCTTTTAATGTAATCACGGGAGATCCATGTCGTGAGTCCATCAGTTGTCCACCATTCTCGCAACATGGCCAGCCACACCCACGCCATTTGAGATTTTTTATGGATTCTATGATGTCCCTGACTCTTGTCTTTTCTCGGATGTACTGCGCTGTCTTGTGGTCTCTCATAGGCCCAGCATAATTCTTTCATGTGCACATTGCATGGTTCTTAATTTGCGGATCTGCCTCTTGGTTAAATTCCATGTTTCAGCTCCATAAGTGACTAATGGGAGGATCCATTGGTTATACACCATTCTTTTTAGGATTAATGGGATGTTCTTATTTTTTAAAGTTGAGCTTGCTCTGCCAAAGGCTTGCCATCCCAGTGTGATTCTTCGCTTGATTTCTTCTTCTTTTGAGGGTCTCATGGAGATTCGTTGTCCTAGGTAGATGTAGTGATCTACTTTCTCCAGTTCTGTGTTCTTGATTTTGATCTTAAGTTGAAGTTCATGTGTTGGTCAACTTTCTTGCTCTCTTCATTTAGTTTGTCTATCATTAGTTGGAGGTCGTGTAGCTTCTCTGCGAAAAGGGCTATGTCGTCTGCAAATCTGAGGTTGCTCAGATACTCGCCGTCTATTTTAATTCCTTTACTCCCCCAGTCTGGTCTTCTGAAGATCATCTCAAAGCAGGCTGTGAAAAGTTTTGGTGAGCTGGTATCACCTTGCCTTACTCCTTTCTGGAGCTGAAAGGGGTCCGAGTCTTTATGTAATCTACTACATATAACTACAATGTCAGAGTTCATCTGTTCAACTTGGAACATCACTTGTGCTTTTCTCTTGGATCTTTCTTCCCTTCATCTAATTCCTCTTACCACAACATAGCACAAGTCATTACATGTCAACCTCCACATTGTCTGCCTATGGCAAAATCTTCAAATACCTTCATTATGGATTCGGACTCTACTTATATCCAAGTCTTCTGATTTACTCAGCTTTTTTTTACTCTAATTTGACCATGTCTTATACTCATGGTCAACTTCCATTCAAAGATATACGGTAATTATATTCATTGGAAAGTTTTACTGTCAATCAAAAGCAGTCTATGAATTTAAGAGTTCAGGAATTTAAACAATGTTGTACATCTGTCAAGTTACCCAGTATTTCCCATGTCTTGCTGGACATTCCAAACATCTCTTGAAATCACTATTAAGAAATAAACCTTGATTTCTATCAATTTTTTTTACCTTGAGGAAGCCATTTAATTCCCAGAACTTTTGGATAACACCTCGTATGATCATAGACTTACACAAAGATGAACAGGCACACATATAAATGAGAGCACTTGATAGAAAGGGATAGTTAGTATAATTAATTGGGCATAATACACATTAGAATATCATACATGTTCATAATACACACAGTGATATCATACATATTCATAAAGCACATCGTAATACCATGCATACATAAATGTTACCCAATTTTTCACGAGGCACTACCAAAAAGTTTGGGAATTGGAACAGATTGATGGCTCTGTTCATGTCAAGTTACCCAGACACCCCATACAAATCATCATCCCGAACCATCAAAGTTTCTGAACTAGTGAATTCTAGATTACTGTGGTTCGAACTGTGTAAGTTTCTGAGTCTTATTTTCTGACCAGAAGTTATATTATCAAGAATGTGCATACAGAAGGAAAAAAAAGGCATTTTTATCTTTTGATTTTTTCTTTAATTTGAAATCCCAATCAGAAGTTTGCAAGTTTTTTTTTTTTTAAGGAGCATCATCAATCCAGCAACATTGAGTGAGTATTTCAGATTTTACAAATTACTGATTGATTTGTGTAAGGATATTGTCTATGATTTTGAGAAGAGTCTTTAGCATTCAGAGAGTTCTTTTGGACAATCAAACTCATTCTGCCTGTTAATTCTGTTGTTCATGCAACATTTTGGCTGGTCCACTCTACAGCTTTCCTCAGGCGTATCATCTGTGTGTAAAGAGAGGGACTCTTTTTTTCTGGTAGTGTCAAGTAACGGCAGCTAACAGAAATTTATTTTCTTCTTATTTTTCATTTTCTCATACATAAATAACCATACTGCTCAACAGGGGAATGGTATGGAAGTCCTTGCCTAACAGAGAAATGAGTTAAAAATGCCACCCACTTATAATAAAGGCATTGCTGCATATATGAGATTTTCAAAAAAAAGTAAATTCTATTTTGTATCATTACTCGACATCATTTTATTCATTGCTACCATTTGGGAGAAGAATTTCTGTTTGCTGCCATCACTTACGGATAGTGCACCTGAGGAAGGCCATAGAATGGATCGGCTGAAACATTGCATGAACATACAAAATAAGAAGAAGAATGAGTTCCATTGACCAAAAAAATCTACAAAGTGTAAGGAGGTTTTTTAGTAGTTACAGTTTCAATGTTCGTGTTGAGTGTGTGGTAACAAGTCTAAACTGGCATTCCAGCATTGAACCTCAAGCCTCTTTGGGTCAACAGTCTGGCATCGTTTTTCTGGTTAATACTCCTGAATGCCAAAAATGATTATTCAGTCTTTGAAAACAGATGGGGATGGTTGGCAGGGGAAGGTTTTCAGAGGTCAGAGGCAATCTAATATGGTGCAGAAACTCAAAACTGCCATCTTAGCAGCTTGGATTTTATAAGTAAATGAATGTATCTTCTGAAGTTGAAAGAACATGACTTAGTCCTCACTAAGATCGAATTCAAATCAACCAAAATGCCAGTTTAATAATAATTTGCTTGGCTATTGAAGATTTTACAAGATGAATCGACTGGCTGAAGTAAGTAGGCTCAGTGAAAGATCTTTCTGATGATCTTGGTATATATTCATTGGTCAATAATCTTCACCAAAGGATTCAAGAGCCAGTATCAATTTTTTTGTTGACATCTCAGAATGTGATGTGTAATATATATATATATATGTATACATATATTATTTCAATTGGTTGTCTCTTTCAATTCAGCAGGTTTTCTCCACAGGTATGATATATGCTGGTATATAAGACGGATATTTGATTGTAAAAAACCCATAAATATTATACTGCGTCCAATACGCTAGTATTATGACTAGAAAGTCCATCAAGCAAAGCTTTGTATGGACAATTATGAGGCTTGGATGGGTTTCTGTGGGCATTAGTTCTCCCGATACCCTTGTAAACCATTTGTCCCATAGTCCGGCATATAAGGTAGGGATAATTTTTAGGGATCAGAGCCGATTTTTTTTAATTCTGAGATTTGAAACATTGTGATTCTACTGCGGGGGCTGCTTCAATACACTCCAAATTCTGTTCATTTTCAATTTCATTTCTAAGCACTTTCTCATCCGATTGTTCAGCTCTCTGACACAAAGTTATTGCACCAGTAAAAAATTATTCATAAAAAATGTATTAGGAAGAAAAAAGTTCTCCAAAATCTTCATACATACATAATTTTCAAAAAGAAAAAAAAAAAAAAAAAAAAAAAAAAAATAGCGGTTATATCTCTATCCTATGTTAGTTGTTATATTTGCATATTGATTTCATACACTAAATGTAACAATTATTATGGGACAGACATAGCACTTTTCAAAGTAAGTCTCACAACCATGTTTTGATAAAACCACCATCACTATTGGCCAAGATTTGTTTTTCTGTTCATACCCTTAATGTAAAACTCTATAACCAGGAACATTATAAAGTTATACACTTATTGACATATACAATGGGTGCAAAAAGTGTATATTGTAAAAATTTCATTTCAACAAATATGGCTTCAAAATTCATAGAATTTTGACCACAGATTAATATTAAGACAACAAATACAAAAGTTTTCAAAAATATTGAAACAAGACTCGACACTGACAAGTTATTTACAAAAATGAGAATTCTTAAGTCCAAATTCTGTCAATTTTGAAGCTATATATTAAAATAAACTTTTTGCAATGTATTGGATACTTTTTGTACCCACTGTAAGATATATATATATATATATTTATACATAAATATGTATATATAAAAAGAACCCTTCACTACAAAAATAAGCTTTAGAAATTTGACTAAAGCAAATAAGGAAGTTTCAAAGGGTTTTGAAAGTTTTGAGTTTTCCAATATTCATATGGGTGTTTATGTGTGTTATATATATATATATATATACATATATATTTCATACCCAAGCTGCTGCAAAAAACCATAGCTGTGCCACCAAAAAAAAGCCTCCATTAGATGATGACTCTGGGCTTCGGTCCAAATCATCATTATCACTAACCCAGAGCGACCCAGCAGTACCTTACAATACCACTAGCCTTTGTTGGTTTTCCATCAGATGAAAACACAGCCTCATCATGTATGTGTACACATTATATATATATATATATACATATACATATAGAAAAAAATGTGTGAGAGTCTATATATAAACAAATATACACAAACATATATATAAATGCATATTTATAGATGTACATTTATATACATAATATTTAATGAATATTGGATGGAGATTGTAGCATGAAGGAATTAACTAAATTCTTACTAATAATGATGGTGGAGTCGTTGAAACTGGTTTATGGACTAAAAGAAAAAAACAAAAAAAAAAAACAGAGCAGTAATATTCACTTTTTGGTAATATCATTCTTTTGTCCCATAATAGTTAGTACATTTAGTGTATGAAATGTATATGCAAATGTCACAACTATCATGGGACAGAGATAGTAATTATTTAACATTTATGTGACTCTTTCATCACACAAAACACAATACATGTGGTGATTTTTTTCCACGAGGTTCTATATTGCAAAAAAAAAATTTGTAAAAACCTTTATACAGTATTTGTCAACATCCCTTTTGAGGTCACAACGCAAGTCATAAAAATGGCAAATATGTTTTCAAAATAAAAGCAGAAAATACCGAAACAATATCAGCTGTTATAAAGATATTTTTTTATACTAAGGGAGAAGCCACCTTCATTGTGGAAAGTACGTCTGTTCATTTTAGCATTTATTAACCCATTATCTGCGGATGACGGGAATATCCGTCATTGCTTTTCTATGGCGAACTCAGTTAAATTTCCATTTTATTGTGATTTATGTTGACTTGGTTCTATCTATAAGACAGGGCTTCTAACTTGAAATGGATTACTCTTACACATGCCACCCTCCACAGTTAATGGGTTAAACTATGTTGAAGACAAGCAAAAAAAAAAAATAAATAAATAAATAACATCCTCCCCAAGATTTTTGAAGTTATTTTCAGGTTTTATGATAAAATTGGTTTTTTTTAAGAATTCACAACCTTGGATTAATTATAAATGCCATTAGAATTTTTTTCATAAAAAGTTGTATTTGCAATATGGGAGCAAGTAAGAAAAAAATACCACATATATTTTAATATACATACGTATGTATATATTTGGAGAACTTCTGTCATTCTTTTACATTAATATGAGCATTTTTCTTCTTTCTTTCCTTCTTTACCAAAACTTTTTTTTCTCCCCCTAAGACTTGGCCATATTTGTTCTTTTTTTTCTCAAGACTTGGCCACATTTTATCTTTTTTCCCCAAGACTTGGCCACATTTTATCTTTTTTTCCCCCAAGACTTGGCCATATTTGTTCTTTTTCTCTCAAGACTTGGCCACATTTTATCTTTTTTTCCCCCAAGACTTGGCCACACTTGGTCTTTTAACTCTTGTTTCCTTCAGATATTCAGAGGGTCCAGTTTGAAGCAGAATGTGCATAAAGGAATCGTCTATCCACCCCACGGGCCTGGTGGGAGTATCTCAGTCGCTGTCATGGATACAGTTGCGTTGTCATAGACACAACCTGGCGTCGTTCGCTGTAAGGCAATGAGTATTTTGAGGAGGGGCTTAGGTGACGAGGCTGTGCCGCCGGCCACAGTCGTTTTCGGCCACCGGCGCTAGAATAGTTTGTACATTGTACCTGTTCGGATGCCTGGTCGGGTAGTATTTCATATCTACTACGCTGAGTGGCCGTCGGTCCAAGTGAGAGGAGTGTCGCGTTTCTAGAAAAACAAACAGAAAATTTTTTTGGTTCAAAACTTCATAATAAATACAATCTGAATTATAATACGTGTCTCTCTGTCCGTCTGTCATACTTTGAAAATAGAAATTTTGCATTGGAAGGGATGGGGCTGGTAGAGTGATTTTAAGAATGCAATAACAAAACAAAGACCCATCATTATTATCATTTTCGCCCATTATATATCAATGGAGTAGAGGGTTAAGTTCAGTATTTATTGAGATGAGTTAAAATTAAATTAGGGGGAATTCTTCTGAAAAAAAAAAAAAAAAAAAAATATTTTCACAAATTTTATCTACAAAGTAACCATTTTATAAATGAATTCACTAATCAAGGGGTTGTCTACCCTAAACAGTGTGATAGACGGATGGATAGACTGACATCTCTCAAATCATAAGACAGTATAGACAGATTGCGATAATTTAAATATATTTGTGAAGTTTTAATTTTGCTTTTAATAGCATGAAAATAGCATAAAAGTTTTTCATAAGAATGAGAAAAATTTCATTAAGTTTAAAGAAGATTTAGACTGTTTAATTCAATACTTTTAGCTGTGTTCAAACATATCTCAACATGACAATTTTCAGTCGGTCAGTCAGTTTTGATTACATTAAACAACAGATGGAGGAAGAAAAGGAGTTTTGTCCTTTATTATTCCAGAAGAGAATGTGTGATATCATTAGAAAAAAAAAAAAAAAAATCTTCTGATCAATTTTTTTTATCAGCTGCCCTGACATCAAATGGTTGAGATCTGTATTTTTTTCTCATTAAAAAAGCCAAAAATGGCCAAAGGGTGCCTGAAATTGCCATTTTAAAAAAAATTTTTATTGAAAATAATACTCGCAGAATATCTTCATATCATGATTGCATTGTATTAATTTATCTTCAGGTCACAAGGCAGTCAGACAGACAATATCTTGCAAGTATGAGAATCAATTTACTCAGAAAAAGACTACTTGCTCCTCTTCCAGCTATTACTACCAGGGATGGTGGAGGTATCATTGAACTTATGGTTCTTGTTTTCCATAGTCAGTAAATTACACGATTAATGTCTGACAAGTCAAATCATTGGAAAAATAAAATCAAGTCGTTTTCTCACTGAATAGAATAAAAAAGTGAAGCAAATTCTAAAGATCACCTGATGCGACATACACCTGAAGAAGGCCAAAGAGCAATTGGTCATAACATTGCGTTCAGATAACAGACATGAAGATAGTAGCTCAATAATGTATAGAATAATTGCTAAGTTTTTGGTGATGGATTAAAAAGCATACAGTAATTTAGATTGTAAGTCAACTGAGAGTATGAGATAAAGTCAAATATAAGTCGAGCACAAAACCATTATCAAGGCATTCAATGATTCAACAAGAAAAAGCAAAACAAAAACAAATTTAGCACATGAGTTTGTTTTTCTTTTTATTGAACACCGATTAAACATAAACACATTGCAAGATATATTCATTACAACATCCTATAAGATGAGCGTACCTTAAAACTTCCTCCTATTGTAACACTAACACGGAAAATGATTACATCTTCTAATGTCAGTTTATGAAACGGCAGCATTGCCTCGCAAATCAAGTCACAGTACAAATATATCAGTTGAAAAAGGCAAGTCTGAATCATCTTACAACCACTGACGTTTTCCCGCTATGAAGTATTGGCCATTCTTTATGACCGACTAGCTCATGAGCCAAGGTGTTTGTTGAAGAATACTTTCCAGGTACCAAAAAACAAGACATATTTTCAAAATATATGGTAACCACAAGTGATTAACCTCTTGTGGTTCCTCAACTTATTCCATGGAATGAAATTGTCCATTCCTATAAGAAGTAACTTGCTTGGGTTAGCAGCCAGATAACTCACAGGCATTCTCCGCACCTGTATTGATGGTAATAAATTACATTATTCAAACACTAGTTGTCAGTGTCTTTCATTTGAAGGTTCTACAATGTTAACCAGAATATTACAGTGGTGATAAGGATGAGATTCAAAGTCACGCAGGGATACCACTGGATTTCGAATATGAGACTGATGCATTACCAAGAACAGAATGCCTAATTTGAAGGTTTTATAACATTAACCAGATCATGACAAATCTTTTTCGCAAAAATTAACCAAGTCCATCAAAATTTCCTTTGATTAAAATCTTGATAAACCTCTTTGAGTGTACACACACACACACACACACTTATTTATATAACCAGTATAATATTACTATTCTCTTGAAAGGTTGCACTTTCTCTCAGAAGCCAAAATAATCATCACCATTATTGTGAAAGATAAGAGGAATTGCCTGAAATTAACTTTCGTTTACTATTCTATGACTCAGTCTGTTACAAGGTCAAACCTTGAGGCTGACTTTTTGAATGTCTGATTCAAGATAAGACGTGGGACTGCCTTTTCATGATGTGTGGCAGTGATAGCTTCTGGCTTGCAAGAAAGCTTATTAACATGTAAGACTGGGAGATAGCTTATCAGGGACTCTTTTTGGATTCCTTACCAATCATGGAGAAGGAGAGATCCACCCACAGTGAGATTCACCAATACAGTAAAGTGATATTGTATTGGTTATATACACACACGCATATCCAAAAGGACCATGTAACCTTTCCATCCCCTCAACGAGGCTTTTAACCCTAGCACTTATTTGAAATTAGGGGTTCTGGACTGACATGGAAAATTACCATATTTTTCTATATGTAGTGTTAATGAACCCAGTCTGTCTAAATTCCATAGACTAAAATCTGGCTAAATCTCATGAAGATAAGACTTGGGACTTCTTTTTTATAGTGTGGTGGTGATGGTATCACACACACACCCGCATTTATTTATATAGTCAGTATATTTCAAATATGTCTTGGATGTATCTATGCACCCAGTGTATCCTCCTGAAAGTCACCTATGGAGCTGAAATATGGAACCTAACCAAGAAATAGGCTGTTAAACTAAGAACTATGCAATGTGTACAGGAAAAAAAAAAATTATGCTGAACATAACAATACTCAAGAAGTGAAGAGAAATCTTGAAGATCATTACCTTACTTAAATTGCAGTGAGTAGGCTATGTTGCAAGGATATCAGGCAACCACCGGAATTCAAGACTCACAACATGGACAAAATATTAGCCTAATAAGATGGTGTGATGGTCTACACAAATATTCAAAAGAATGGCAGAACGTGTTATTTGATCTGAAATTTCAATTTTGGGCCATATAGCCCTTGCAGCCATTCAGGTTATGCAGTGTCAGGTATGTTTTGTTTTTTTTATATATATATTCTATTGTTATCACCATATGGTCCTTTCTGCCCTGAAAAGGTTAAATGGCTGCTGCTGCCGATCCATGGATCCAGAAGTTATTTAATGGATATTTCCAATGAAAACAAGTCATCTCTTGCAGAAAATATATCCTGGTGAGTACTCAACCAGTTCAACTCCACAGGAAGTATCATCACCAAAAAACACACGACTTTATTCAACATCACAGTACTGAAGGGAAATATTTTGCTCATAAGGATCCTGATTTAAGCAAATTATTATGACCATCTACAACTGGAAAAATATTTGTGTGCACTGCAATAACTTGACAACTGGCCATTGTACAAAATTGACATTTGCCAGATATATCAATCAGTACACAAGACGGTGCAGGGTCAAGGTTTTTGGATCAGCGATTCTCAAGAAATCTAATGAGAAAATAAATGAAACATTTAGAATTATCTCCACTGAAGAGAAATAAGCAAAATCTTTTGAAGTAATAGTTTCATGCGATGGATGGAAAATCATTTTACATGACAATTATAGAAGGCTGATCTTCACATAATGTCTGGTATTTTCTAACAAGTAGCTGTCCCAAGTTCACTAATTATTACTAGCTACACCGTGGAATTCCATGGCTGTTAACAACTAAGATATCATCATTACTCTTACACGTGTATTTTACCAATTGAAGTATATAATTTTAAGTAATGTATTACCTGTGGAACGTATCTATATTAACTATAACAACACCTTGAAACAAATGGCACTAATATGACTGTTGAATCACTATAGTCCCCTTCCCCAATAGTCAGACAACCAGCCAGGTGGGCAATGGATTCTTCTCTCTTCAAGTGTCTGAGTCTATCTATATATCTATCTGTGTGTGTGTGTGAGTCTCTCTCTCTCCAGTTACCATCTAATAACTGTATTTTTCTGTTTTGTTTTTTTTTATCAAATGTTATGCTGGTATTTTCTTACCAGAAAAAATTATGTAATTACTTTTAGTGCACCAACGGACTAAGGGGATTCACTTGAACAAGGTACAAGTTATAATTACCATAGATTACTTCTGCTATCCGTCTATATTCCTCTGGTCTACTAAAACCTAATTTTTAGGCTTCAAACTTGTGGAGTAATAGTAATGTACAAACGATAATTACAGTCTTAGAAGGACCTCTAAAATCTTTGAGACCTTTACAGCTGCACTGTTTACACTACCCCAAGTACAGCCCCACCAACAACAACAACATTTTATTGAAACAACTAATCCCTTTCATTCACTAAACTACAAAGTTGAAAATCCTTCCTTGAAGGGGAGGGGGGTGATCGTGCTAACCCTAGTTAATTATCAACATTTCATAGATACCAAGTACATTGGAAAGGAAAAAAGAAACGTGTTAGAATTGATTACAGATAATTTAAGTGATCCAATCGATTGATTAAACACTTGAATAAATAGCAAAATCATGTTAATCTGAGGTCAAAGCTTCTTTACAAGGACAAAATGATTTAATGTTTATCAGCTTTGTACTAGGAATACCAACCTTGAGACTCAAAATCTTTGATAAAGAAAGGTCTGGTTAGTCAATAAACAGCAACTGTCATGCAACAGATGATTATTGGCAGCATGCTGTATTGGGAGGGGTGATCGACAAAAAAAAAAAAACTGGAAAAAGGGGGTGGTTAATGAATAAGTTACTTCTCTCGCACATTGCTGGATCACTAAAACACTTCATTGAAAAAAAAAGAAAAAAAAAAGCATGAACATAGACCAATTTAACATGAACTTACTTTGTAAATTGAATCCCTTACAAAAAACTTTTTTGGTGGAGGAAATTTTCAACATACAAAAAAAAAAAAAAAAAAAATTTTTCTAAACATAAGGAGTAAATATTTAAATTTCCAGCCCTCTAGCTCCATTGGTGTGGCATGTATGCACAGCACATATATAGCCAGCCAGACCAACTTAAAGACTATGGTTAACAGTCTCTAATAAACCCTCTATTTTTTTCTTCTCAAGGAATAACTCTGGTTGCAAATAAGGTGAAATAATTCATCTATTTTCCACCTGTTTGATGATAAAATCTGTAGGGTTCCTGGTGCCCTGGGCAACCTGAACTTCTGCATCCTTTGAAATATAGTTTTATCTGGTTTAATCATGTTTTACAGTGAGAAAACAAATACACAAGAATAAAAACCTTATTACGATGATCAGATAAATTTCCTTTGCTAATTATTTGTTAGTTTCATTGTTTTAAAGTATCTATCTATCAGATATTCTTGAAAAATCTGACTTCAAATCAGGAAATTTATCTATTTTGAATGTTTTTGTTTTGTTTAATTTATTCTCTCCCTTCCCCATTTGTATTTGGGAAGCCCTAATGTCTTTGACACATCATAGGTGCCCTTTAGTACTTTGCATTCTAGGTGACTGCCCATGATGCTGGTAACTCAAGCTTGCGTTGGAGCCACAAATGATTCTATTTGGATACTATTTAGATAGAAATTTAGGATCAAAATTATAGATGTCATTTTTTTTTTTTCTAAATCTAAAATTGTCTAACTCATTCAGGCCGGGAATGCACACATGTGCATTTTAAATTTGGTGAATGCATGACCATAATAACTGAGTAATTTTGCCATAACTGAAATCTTATAACCCTCAAAATGATATACGACTTCCAAGGGTTTCTTTGAAAATGAAAAAACTTGAATTTATCTATTGCTGCCCCTGCTTTGAAACCCTTATAAAAAAAACAACAAAAAAACAACACAAACCCCAAGGCCTGAACTTATTAAAAATTGCCTTTGCAGCTCTTAAGCTCAATGTCAAGTCAGTTCCTCTTCATGGAATTTATATCATAATCATTTGCAAACGAATAAATAACACTGTAATACCATTAAATTAATCATAATGTCTCATTGAAACAACTTTTAAAATTTTAAATTAAAAAAACTGTTGAATAAAAAATTGAAACAGGTTATGTGAGGTTGACCCAGGAAATCATTTGAGGTCAACAGATATCATTTCTCTTGAATACGATGGGAAGGTGGTGTAGACATATCCGAACAAATGACTGTGTGTAACTGATAAATCAGGTCATTTTTTTCCTGATAAAATTGAAAGTAATTATTCTATCATCTTTTGAATGAAGAAATTGTAAGCCATTAATATTAATTTTTGACTGCTATTTACCTTCATCATAATTTCTTGAGTTATGATAAAAAAAAAACAAGAAAAGTAAACTAAACTGAGGCCATCAATCTATGACAGTGACCCAGACAAAAATTTGGGTTCATTTTTTGCTAGAGAGAGAGAAAAAAAAGTTTTCAAATCTTTACGTTTTCAAATAGGATGGAGATTTCAAGGCAAAAGTTTTTGGTCATACCTATTGATGTTTTTAAAACTAAAATTTTCAATTAAAACTTAAAAAAGATTATAGTTTATTTAAATTGAAAATTTTAAAAAGTTGCTTTGATAAAAAATTGTTCCAACTTGAAACAACATTTCATTGAAAATTAATTTCAATTATAAAAAACAACAACCATCTTTGAAAATAGAAATTATTTTCAATTTCAAGTTTGTTTTTGTTTTTTTTAATCAAAAATTTTGAAAGTTATTTATATGAAAAATCTTTTGATAAAACATCGATAAAAAGTTGTACCATGTATTTAATATATCTACGGTTATATCTTCCAGAAATTGGATTATTATGATATCGATAATTGGGATGAATGTGAACAAAGATGTTATGCTATTATTATTAAGTTTCAAATAGAACTGGAAATAGTAGTATTTTATTTTCTAGAGCATTTTAATGGTATTGCACTAACAAAAATCTTGTTACAATGTGTCATTTTCACACCTCTTGCAAATCATAATTGGCAGCCATGATAGGGACTCTCAAAACATTCATAGAGCATCTCAATCAAGTAACAGTTTTCACAAAAATTTACAAAACCCTCCAGTGCAGGAGGGAGCTTACTAATCCAGCAAACCATTAATGGTCAATTTATGAAGGTTGATCAGATACTCCACTCTGATCCTAGCTCAAAGGCCAGCCAAGAAAGGAGGGAAGAGATCTAGATATAGGATACAATATCATTGACTGCAGGAGAAACAGAAAAGGATATAACTTCTTTATGACTCTCTATTACAATCTGTCAACATATGTTTCTTCATGTTTTATGCTGCTCTGGCTGGCTATGAATATATCATGCATACAGGCCATAAAAATGGAGCTAGAGGAGTAAATAATCAAACATTTACTCCTTATTATGTCCAGAAAAAACAGTTATGAAAAAAAAAAAAAAATCCCCAAATAGGTTTTTAGTGGTAGCGCTGGTGGAGTTGTGAAGGTTTTTTCAATTTACAATGTAAGTGTATGCTAAATTGGTCCCTTAGTTTGTGTCTGGCAGTGTTCATACTTATTTGTAGTTCAGAAAAACAACTGATCGATCATCCTTTTTTTAATTCTATTTTTTACTGATCATCCCCAACACAACATGCTACCAAAAGATGTTGGTCACATGATAGTTTCTATTAAGACCTGTCTCTCGTGCCATTCATTTTAAAACAGTTTCAAATGAACTAGAACTGCAAGATGATATAAAAAGAAAAAGATCAAGATTTGGTTCAGATCATATTACTATTTTCATAAAATTAACAAAAGAAAAAAAGTTTCTCCATCTTTCAATCAATAAGACTTTCTTATCATCGGCAAATTTGTCAGTTCTGAGAAAATTATTTTTCAAAAGATTTTGGTGGGATTCTATTTACAATGTAACTATAATGCTAAACTAGACCCTTTCTGTCCATAGTAATAAAAATCAATTATCTCCTTGACTGACAACTCTCCTTCAGGAACAAAGGTCTTTATTGATTGAAAGCAAATAAAATTAATTAAAAGAAAAAAAATATTTCTCTGAGAAAGAGAATGTAAATTAAAATGAATCTTGACAAACAGGTTTTTTGCTTCCCCCCCTTCTGGATGGTTCCCTCACAATTACATCCATCGGGCAACAATGTTGAAAACATTGAATTCTTATTTGAAATTTTAATAATCATTGTAAAAACAAGATCGACCAAAGACATTTTTTTTAAGCTTTAAAACAGGAGTCAATATTCAGGTAACCCAAAATGGTTAAAATAGTGTTCAACATCTCCCCCCAAGTAATTTTGTTGACTTTCTATCAATAAAAAATTAATTTCTTCAGAAAATGTCAGGAAGATTATTCTTTTAACGTTTTAATTACCATTGAAAGAAATATTTTTTATGAAAATGGCAATGTAAACAAAACCAAATCTTGACAGACAAAAAATAAGGAAAAGTGAAGAAAAAAAAAAACAGAAAAAAAAAAAAAACAAGAGTGAATGTTTGTTAAATTCAGTTTTAATCTGTCTATCCATTCTAAAATAAAAATATAAAAATAGCTTTCCTGAATATGATTCATGATGAACTTTAACATTTTCATTGAGATTTTTTTTTTTGAAAATTCATCCTGTGTTGGTGATGATTGTTTGATGATTTAGAAACAAAAACAAAAAAAAAAAAAAAAAAAATCGCAATTCAATTAGGGATATTAGAATGTCCAAAACCCAGGGATCAACCCCCTACCCTCAATGAGAATTTACAAATATAGATAATTATATACACCAATATATTTCATATATACATAACCAACATTACATAGTCAAACAGGGTCCCAAGATATATAGAAACCCCCACACCAAATTGTTAAGAAAGAAAATCATTCAATTTTTTCAGAGGATTCAGTATGCTACACAGAGAAAGATTATAATACGCAATTTCCTTTGTCTGCTCCCGAGTAATAAGGTGTTATCTCCAGATTGATTATCACTAAAAAGTATAGAAAATCTCTATCATTCCCTTTGAACTTTGCTTTTGTGATGAGAATATCGATATCTTGTAATCTATCTATCTTCCCCAAACAACCAAAGGAAAGTACTTGAAAGTTGCAAACTCCTCAACTAGAGATGTGACAAATCGTTTCAGAAAGTCTAATTTTATGTGCACTGGTGGAATTAATACTTCCAAAGGTCAACCAGAGGCTCCCATATGACCTTGTCCGCTCCCACATAGAATTCAGGCAGCTATGGTCAGCCCCTTTTCGATAGTGCACCAAAGTGCCCCTGCAGTCGCAAGACAAAGATAGCAGGGAAACTTGGAGACCCATCGGAAATGCCACCGTTTTTAAGTCTCTGATGACCCCCTCCCCCAGCCAAACACTTCAAGGCATCTAGCAAAGTCATGACACAGTTTTTACTGCAGGTGAAATGAAATGCCCAGAATTAAGTCTAAATCCCCAAAAGGCAGGCCAAAATATGCTTTGTTGGCTTTGCAAATCATAGAATATCAGAATACTCCCTGAGGCAAAGGTCAAAGCCAGTGTCTTCATTGGACCACAGATAAAGAAGATCCTGAAGTGCAAGGAAATCCCCAAAATGCTCTCTGGGAAAGTGGAAGAAGCTTAGTACAGCTTTGTCACAGTGGTTCAGGGCTCCCAGGGGCAATCAAAAGGCCAAAAACTATACGGAGCTGGTTGAAATTATGGTGAAGAACTATGGTAAAGAGGGCTCCAGGCTGTCCTTCAAAGTCCATCTCCTTGACACTCATCTTGATGAATTCAAAGAAACATTGGAGCATACTCGCAGGAGCAAGGCTCACCAGGATATACTGAATTTTGAACTCAGCTACCAAGAAATAGATCATATGAACGCGATATGAGGTTAAATTTTTGGGTCTGGATTGTGGAAAGGAATTAGAGAAGAATCATAGAAGTGAGGAGTTTTCAAGATTCTATCTATTGTGGTTACTTTGGTTTAACATCAGTGTACATACATGTTAATTTAGATTCATATATTGCTGTTTTTCAGGAAAAAAAAAAAAGAAGAAAAGAAAAGACAAGACCGTGGTATTTATATATTGTTGTTTTTCTTACTTTATGTGAATAAAAAATAAGTTCACCCATTGTGGAGATAATCAAATTTCAAAATATCACCATCCTGCTCACAAAAGCCGAGTTTGAAGGGAATAATAACTGTTTTCCATATTTTTTTTTGATACATAAGCAATTAGAAAGTAACACTCACTAACCAGGAAAAGAAATAGTGTTGCATGGTGTTATTGACTGATAAAAGATGCAAATATTATGAATATTCCATTTTTGTTTCGATTTGTTTGAAAATAATAACTACTTTATATTTTTGAATATAAGAGGAGTTCTTTTTATGGAAAAAAATGGCTCCAGATCAGCAGTTTGACTTACACCCAGGCCAGTCTAAAATGGTCAATACTTTTACCTATATGAATACAGCATTGAGAGACACATTGTGAGTAACTATGCCCATTGTTTCAACTCAATTCATTACCATGGTTTTGTATGAAATGCTATGTAGGTAGCATATAGTATTTATTGTGTAAAATCTTTTTTCACTTTTACAACCTGAAAACAATGATCGCCATGTTGGAAATGGAAGAAATTCATGTTTCGGTGACAGTGGACCAAGTGCAATGGTCCATGAATTAAGGAGATCCAGCTTACATTCAAGTCAGTTGATTTTCTGACATTTTATACTTAATTCTGAATTCATTTAATACTGACAACTTATATATATATGTATATGTATATAAAATATATGGTAAATACAAAAATAGAAGTGTCCTTATTTATCTATTAAATAAATAGATGAAATTCAATTTTTATTTTATTGTCCAACGCAACAATGTATAAGATTGACCGACCTGTTATATATGTAACAGTGTGGGATAATCTATTTTGATTTTTTTCCCCCCACTTATCTCCCTTGCACTCAGCTGTCATAAAATTTGGATGGAACTCTCTTTGGCATGTATCAGCAGCAACCTTAACAGGTCCACTGCTCCTTCCATGCTGACTGTGACTGTGCTAGTCTTTGCCTATTCTTACCAG
Source organism: Thysanoteuthis rhombus (assembly GCA_963457665.1). Taxonomy (NCBI): domain Eukaryota; kingdom Metazoa; phylum Mollusca; class Cephalopoda; order Oegopsida; family Thysanoteuthidae; genus Thysanoteuthis; species Thysanoteuthis major. The sequence goes on along the minus strand of OY735216.1, from coordinate 48,701,109 downwards.
CAGACCTTTCTTATCTCCCCATCTTATGTCTGGTTTTATCCAATTGTGTTTGATTTTCCTTAGACATCAATCAACAAACCTTTTGCACCATTAATTATCCATATTTTTTGCTATGTATCCTACCCATCTTTTCTTTGATGTCTTTCCTCTTGGTCCTCTGTAGGATCCATGCTGATCTTTTTCTCTCAATTAGTGTTATTCCTAACATTGCTCTTTCCATTGATCTTCGTGTAAGTTTGTTTTTGTTTTTAGGTGATTATTACAACCATGGAAATGTTAAAAATATGGTAAGGTTGTTTATAAACCTTGCAGTTCACTAACCAATCAAATCATTCTGTTTTAGTTTTGTGGTTCAACCATGTTTGATTACTTCGATTATTTTTGTCGTGAGGAATATTTTGTGTATCTTTGCAATCGTGGAGAGAGATAGTGAAAAAAAAAAAAAAAAGGGAAGGGGGAATGAGGAGTGGGAGAAAAAAAAAATTATTTGCTTTGACGTACATGGCAGTGTTTAAACATCACACAAAGACTCTATAAAGTATAATTTTTTTTCATCAATGTGTATAATCAAATAACATTCATCAGATATTGATGCAATAATCAAATAAAAAGCCTCTAATTTGTCCTTCATCAGACTGCATGCCTTGAATTCATCAAGGTATGACAGAAACTGTGCATCCAATGCGTAAAACTGACGTTTTAATAGAGAACAAAAGACAGGCTTTGATTTCTTTATTGAAATAAAATTTTGATAAATCCATTGTTTAATTGGACTTTTTAATGAAAAAAATTATAGTTTTTGAGCCTTTGTGTGAGGTTCAAACACTGCCATAGGTTTATTTACGTCAAAGCAAAGATTACTGGGGGTGGGGGGGAGAAAAAAAAAAAAGAAAGAAATCAAAGGAAATGTGCAAAGGCTTCATCATCATCATCATCATCATCAGACCGTAGTGATAATCTGAAGGACTACCATTTTGAGGTCATGCTTCCGAAGTTCGTTCTTTTTTAGACCTAGAATTGAAACGAAAGATTGATTTTTCATTTTGCCTGATGATAACATTGAGGAAGATAAAAAGCCAGAATTGGAATAAAGGTCTGAGGATTATGGTGAGGGTCAGTGGTATAGTGCTAAAATGAGTGAGAGAATAGGAAGGGTGGGGTGATTTGGTGGGTGAAACAATCCTCCACAGTTGGATGGTTGGGAGGGATAGTTGATTTTAGGTGTACTTTGAGATTATATATATATATATATATATATATATATATATATATATATATATATATAAAATACACTGTTTTGCCTAATTGGAGGGAATAAACAGAATCTATTAGTATAGTAGCTTTAAACTATGGCCCCTCCCCAACCCTCTGGCCAGGAGGTAAGAATTAGTAAAATTCAGGTGATTATTTCTACAGATCACAGAAAGCAGTTTCTCAATGTGATCATCGTTTATTGACTTGGAAGAGAAAAAATGCCAAACACACTATGCAAATGTTTGTTTTGGCATGCATAGCGCAGATTACAAACCAATGTGGTGTGATGCAGTTTTTTTTAAAAATCCAAAACGTCAAAGTCACTGCTACACAACTTAGTAATACCGAGCACTCTGAAACGTCTCATTGGGGTGCTGTTCTCTTCTAATGGCGCATTGAAACCAGAGGTATTGAATTAAAGTACGCTTAAAATGAACTAAGTTAAATAATGCATTAGACACCAGACTGCTATAAACACAGTGGGAAGCAATTTCATTTCTGACATGAAAAATAATTTTTCACAGGGGAATCCAATAGTGTTTTATTATGCTGAATATGCCTTCATTAACAACAATTCGGAAGCATTCATACCTACTAATCAGCTTGAGCAATGCTGGTATAGTGACTCCCATCTGGGAATTACAGCTAAGGAGTTGGGGGGGGGGAATTATGCCCATGTCCATTGTCTTGAGGTTAAGACTAATAACAATCAATACATTTTTAAAAAAATTAAATGGAGTATAATACGTCATTATTATTTTTAATTTTATGACAGCCTGCTTAACCAATTGGGTTACCATGATTCAACAGGAGGGTAGGAGCTCAAATAACATTCTTAATTCAGAAGAGCAGCCATATTTGTTTACAACGTGGTAGTTTCATTTGTTTGTTTTTTTAAATAATTTATCAGATGAAGTATTATAATTCATTATTTTGAATTTTGCAGCTTACTATTTACCTTCATTTCGATTTCATTAATTGCTTTTTGTTGAAACTTTTACTCTGGCTGATTTCCCTCCAGTAGTGAATAAACAGCAACAATTGGAAAATAACAAATAAACCTTCATTGGGATTCAAACTAAATTAGGATGAGGGTAAAAAAAGGGATTCAAATTTAAAATAATGAGATCAATCAAGTTTTGATATGGATTTCTGCCTTGTCCCAACTTCTGGAATAGAAACTGACAGGGCAGGTTCCTGATGCCCGAGGCAAGCTGAACTTTGGCACCCCTTCAAGTATAGTATCATCTTATTTGTTATACAGTTATAAAAATAAATACATGGGAATAAAAAGTTTATTATAATAATCAGGAAAAAAGGAACTGAGGCAGCATCAGAGTTTTAGATCAATTGATAAATATTGCAAATTCTTTTTTATGACAAGAAGAATATCCATTTACATTACTGACAAGGCTTACTGTCTCAGACACACAACAGATGCCCCCCTAGCAATAAAAGTATTCTAAAATAATATAAAACCATTATAAGATATGATCAAATCATTTATAGTATGAGCCATTATCTCGTGTTTGTTGATTGGTTTCGGTTACACTGAATGAAACCAGGATTCAAATATCGGACCTGTTGGTAGGCAGGCAAGTAGCGCATCTGTTAGCATAACCTTGTGTTGCTTGATGTTGGGTGAAATCAAGTTCAAATTTAGCTACCGACCAAGCAAGCAGGAGGCTCAAATGGCTGCTGCTTATCACAGCTTTTCTTGCTTGTCTACCTTTTAACATCTAATGTGTAGTACTGCGCAGAGCCAAATGGGGTCAAAATGGTTGCACAAATCTATATTTTATCTGTACATAACAATTCAGTAATTTTTGACGGTAGCTCTACTAGTGAAGTGTCTTTCCTCTTAAAAGACAACCACCCATGGAGCATACAACTTAGTAATCCTTGCAAGTCTCAAAGCTGGTCAAGACCAGGACTTTATACCAACAAGTTTTTATGACCACCTGTTGGCAGGATGCAAGTCAACCAAGGGATACCTCCATCCTAATCACACAGCTTAGGGAGTACTCAATTAGCTGCTATGCTCTTACTGGGAATCGAACCTGGATCCTTCTGTGTTTGAGGCAGACGTGCAAACCATTACACTATTCGAGTGGGCTATATGTTATTAACAATATTTGATGAAAAAATGTTCACATGTCTCTGAATTCCCTACAGTCATAAAAATACTATCATAATGAGAAAACAGTTAATGGATTATTCAAACATTTGATATGACAAAATACCGACAGATGGAAAATTAAAACAGTTCTGATTAGTCACTAATGAAAACTGTCACATGACCAGTGTCTTTTGACAGCATACCATGTTGGGGATGATCAATCAAAAAATTGGAAAAAAGGGGGTGATCAATGAGTAAGTCGCTTCTTTTGCCTTTTACGGGTAATTTTTTCTATGGTCAAATCCTCGTTCGGTATTTTTTCTTATGAATGTAGGGCATTCAAAGACGTGAAAATTTTTATATGATGTAGGATCTAATTTAACCTGCAAATTTTTGTTGCCAAATATTAAATAAGAACTTTTAGAATACAGTACATGACGGGTCAAACCATATTTTAATCCCCAACCCTACCCAGATCCATCTCAAGTTTTGTTATGGAACCATTCATCCTTCATTTTGTAAGACTTTGCTTATGTAAAGGGAGGACAAGTTTATTTTGCATGTAGAGAAAAGTTATATGAAAGTTTTTGTAAATGTCCAATGAATAATCCATTTTTGGGGATGAGGGATAGAATTTGGAGGGGAGGTACAATTTGATGTGGCTGGCTTGATGCCAAGACATGTCAATGCCACATTTATTACACATTCTTAAATAGACAATAAAAGAAGGATATTAAATAAAAGAATAATGAGTAGGCATTACTTTGACAGTGAAATTAATTCATCTATAATTATAAGCTATTTCTCATGAATATTCCAGCAGGAGTCTTGTCTTTAACCCTTAGCCTGCTGATAGATTTTTCCATGTAGTATGCTGGGAAGCAGGCAGGCAAGTTCATAAATAAATGCACAAATTATTCATTTATAGATATTTTTGAGTCATTGGAGAGAGGAAGGATTGGCAAAAAATATGCGATAGACTTTATTTGAATAAACTGTATAGAACCATTTAAAAAGTATTCTACATGGCAAAACAGCATTTGCACATTAATCTGTATTATAATGGCTTATGGTTTTAGCATGAGGCAAGATTTCAACACAAATATATCACCATTTATATGAATGATTTTTACATCTAAATTTCTTCTTTCAGTCATCTCACTGAAATTGGATTTTTAACATCAATATTTCCAGAGGTTTGTGCATATTTATAAAAATGTCATCGACTTGCTATCACATAAAGTCGGCTAAATTGAATCATACCCAACCCAGAATTTTGTTGATAAAGAATTATCTTATTTCCTTGGCGTCAAAGATTTTATCATTTTTCTCACAAAATGAGTCTTGAAAATTTACCCTATATTCAATAAGCCAAAGAGGAAAGTGACTTATGCTATCTGAACTCCTGAACATGACCTTTGAATATTTGTGCAAAAATTGTGCAAAAATTGTACTTGGTATATAAAATAGCGAAAAAAAAAAAAAAAAAAAAAAGAAAAAAAATGTACATAATCACTAAAATTCATTCCTGTATGCATTTAAACAGTGTGGAATGCATACAAAACAAAGCTATCAACTTGCAGTAATGTTATCAACAGCATGAACGAACAGTATCTATATTGGCCTTTTTATTCCGAGAATAGATGTCAATATTCAAGTTAGAAAGGATGGATTGCGGAGACTAAACAGAAATGTTAAAGATTATACTTGGTTTAGAATCAATAGAACCTAATGTATTTTTCTACTAGAAGGGAGTACAAGGGACCCGAGAGGTCATACATATATGATAGAAGTAGAGTGAGCATCAGAAAAATTCTCTTATCAATAGAGTGGTAGGACTATGGAACAGATTACTGGAATATGTAGTACTATTAACAGAAGTAAATGATTTTAAGAAAAAACATGTTGTTTATTACAACAACGCAAATGTTCAAGGCCCTAGATATTGTGTAAATATGATTGTTATAATAGGTGTTAGTATATACACTTGGTACACTTTTTTTTCACGCTAAAATATAAGTTCCATTATTAGTCATGATCATCATAGTGTAGGTGCAGCTCTACTGTGTGTATCAACTGGTAGGTTAGGAGTAAACTTACCATGACTCGGTATTGTAAGGGGAAGAAGAAAAATTGTAGAATATAGGTAAAAGTGCCGAGATCTCAATTTAATGTTTATTCTTTTAAATTTTGCAAGATAAAACTGGGGTTCATCCTCAAGATTGGAGTGTCCCCATTGCTATGAATAACAGTAAATTTGATTTTATCAATTTCAGTATAAACCAACGCATAAAAAATTAGGATGAATAAATAATTCCATTTCATAGCCTATGGCTGCATGAAATTTTAAATTATTTCAGGTCGATTTCTTTCCTTTGATCCATACCAGGTAAATCATTCCAGAAGGAAGGATCCTGGGAATGATATTCTGACATTTTTTTTTATACTGATTTACTCTGAACAAAATATTCACAACTATCCACAAGTTCGAGAAAAAAGAAAAAAAAGACAGTAAGTGGCTGTAGACTATAGATATTTCACTCTAGACAGTTTTGAATTCTGATTCCCAAAGAATTCTGAGATTTTGGAAGCACAAAAACATATCTTAAGACTAACAAGAAGTGATGTTTAGAATTTCAAATTACAGAGGCCTCTAAAGGCTATAATTATCATATCCCAAGTTTTTTCGTGTCATACTCAAAACTAAGTAAGTCGAAATTATCATAAAAGTTTTTCTGCATTCATTACTTTTATTCCAATAGGGAGTCGATTTTGTTTTTAGTATTCATGTTTTACATAAAAGGATTTTTCCATGAAAAACTACAATTTATGAAAACTAAACCAATTCTTGACAAAAAGTCATTGTATCAATTTACCTTCACAAAGCACATAAAATTACTTATTTGCTATTCAAATATTAGAATGCCAGTCATTAAAGAATTAACAGACACATAAAAAGTTTGAACTAAATCCTAATTTGTTTGTTTTTCTAAAAGGAAAATGAAAAAAAAAAAAAAAGATAAAATGAAATAAAACTAGCTGAAAATAATCTGTTCAAGCCAGCAGAAAATAACTGCCCAGTGGTTTGTTATCACAAGTTATAAAGAGACTGTGGCATCAAATTATAACTTAATTCAAGGTTTCATGACCATAAGCCGCATATAGCCTGGGATAACTGCCCATAATGCAAGTATTATTGGCTAGTAATGATAAAGAATTATTGATAGCAGTGGTCAAAGAGTCACAAACAATGGTTAGAGCTCTTGGAAACTTAAGAATTTCGAAAAGACATCACATTACATCATCTCAAGACAATCAGTAAGGGAGAAAAGGTGGGAAAAAATGGGTCCCACATGAAATCACAGCTCTCACCTGACTGCAACTAAACCCAAAGAATTCAGACTTAATGCAGCACCCTCTATATTCATCTGACATTTCTCAAAGAGATTATCATCTTTGCAAGCATTTTGAACTCCATAATGAAAGGTTCAATAATAGAGAATATCTTAACCAAATGCAATATTTTGGTGTATGAAATTGTTAGACAATGAAAACAAATTTTTCAAATTTAAATCATTGCACACTAATCATAGATAAGCATCGTAACAAAAACTAAGAAGCACTCAGAGAGAGCCAATGCCATTAAAAAACTGAACAATCAAGTTATTGATACCAGACTATGCTGTGAAAAAAGCTGATAATTATTCAGAGACATCCCTTTGAACCTCTGATTATTTCCCGAGCAAATTTGTCAGGAAAAAGCTGAAATATTGCATTGCAATGTTAACAAAAATTGAAAAAATTCCCTCTTGAAAATATATGGACAAACAAAACAGACAGACAGACAGATCAAACAAAGAGACAAAACAGACAGACAAATCAAACAAAGAGACAAAACAAAGAGACAACGAATGGACAGACAAATCAAACAGATTTACAGACATGGATGGATACATAAACTCTGTCAAACTTCTTAGTCAGAGATAATAAAAACAAGTATTCTTTAATTTATATCACTTAACACTTATAGTGATAAAAAAAAAATTCTAGCTATTTTTATTCTTCTTGCTTTTTTTCTTTCTTTTTTCTCACACTTTAGTCTGTTGTCACCACCATATATTTAACCAGACAGACCTTTTCTTACTTTGTGACAACAAGTTAACTATGTAAATCCTTTGATTACAAAATCATTATCCCACAGTTAAAAAGTCATACTAGGCCAGACTCTGGTTTGTGCTCATACCATTTGCTCACGTGATCAAACCCAAGTCAGTTGCACGATTCCCAATGTACCACTGCCCCTACTCTGTCATGCATACTTCTATCTTTCCTTTACATTAGCTTGCAGCATTCACTTAGATCATCCCACACTGACAAAATCTACACAATTACATTTTCCCTTTAAAAATAACCAATATTCCAAGTAAATGGTAAAGCAAATTAATTTCCAATTGCCCTTACAAATGCCATTCAATTTTACTTACTATTCATTAAAGCAAATATTAAAGTTAAAAAGAAAACTGTTTTCGAAAATATAAAATGACATAACAATACATAAATAATAGAGAGCAGGGCCATCTTATTGCCTGGGCATGCTGGGCAGTTTTCCCGCTGGGCCCCCACAATTTTAAGGACCCCAAAATTCAATTTGTGAAATAAGAAATTGATTTTAATGCATTGGGAGTAAAAGGGAATTAGGAGCCCCAGTACACAGCTTTGCCTGGGGCGGGGGGCTTGAATATCCTTAAGATGGCCCTGATAGAGATATAGAGTGATAGATTTAAAAAGGATTGAAATAAGCCATTTTTCTCTATGAAATACGAACAAAGAAAGTGAGTTTGCGTTGCCAGAAGAAGAAAGAGACAACGATTAGGAAATTAATCACATTACCTGCCGTGGACAAGGGCGTTAAGCAGGATTTTCGATGCCTCTGCAACGGATATAAAATACAAAATATAAAGAACAGCGGAAAAATAACAAATTTGTATAACATCCTGATCCAGCATCATGATCATAGAGTCACTCAGAAAATTTCCTACGTGCCTCCATGGATGTGTGTATACACTAGTTTCATGAATATGCACTCAAGACAAATATCAATTTATATATATATATATATATATATATATATATATATATATATATATATATATATATATATATATATATATATATATATATATTCAGACACATGTACATTACCAAATTTTGAGTCATGGAAAAAAAATAAAAAACAAAACACACACACACACACACACCAACCCAGTTCTCTTAGAACAGGGTTCTTCAAACTTTTTCCACCCTGACCAAATATAATTTTATGCAATAACCTCACAGCCCACAGATATATGTCATGTAAAAATGCATGGTATTAGCCCTACCCTCTTGCATAAACAGAAACATGATATATAATTTCATTACTATGCAATGTTGACACGAGCATTAAACCTTTTACAATTTTTCAACCATGCCAAAGCTACAATTACTGTTATGATTTAATACTTCAACAAATACATTATTGATGACGGTAGATGAGACATAATCACGATCAAAATCTCAATTATTTCCTGGTCACCGATATTTTTCTCACTTGAGCTTTATTTATCTACTTATTGTGAGCCAGTCAGTAAGACTTTGTGACCCAGTAATGGATTGGGACCAGTACTTTGAAGAACCTTGTTTTAAAATCTAGATCACACCAGGGGATATCTTCATGTTAAAATCAACATTAGGACCCTGGCTCTTTGCAGTCGCGTTGCTGCTGATTTTTTCAAACATTATCTTTTTTTCAAGATTCTTTAAGAGATATTTCAGGATTCCATAGTCACGTGGTCTGTAGATCCCACACACCTCCTGTGCTCTATGGAAACATTACAGAATGAACAGCATTACAAAACAAGCAGAGATATCACATTCTCTTTTCTATATTCAGAAAAGAGTGTTCAAAACATTCAATTACTTTTGAAATCAAAAACTGAGGATTTCAATCTTATATAAAAACAATACATGTTGATGAAAATGCAAACTGACCAATGGCCAGTTTAAATAAGATAAAAGACCAGAGAGAATAAGAAAAAAGTTATAAGTGCATGAATTGAAAATGGAAAAAGCTTTTATGCAGTGCCTAGAACAAGCAATAAGCAAAATGAAAGATGAAAAGTAATATATATATATATATATATATATATATATATATATATATATATATATATATATATGGTGCTTGAAAAGTAATTACGTATTTTCAAATCACAATCACCATTTTTTTGACCTTTTAAACCCCAGTTAGCATTCACAAACTTTCACCACATCAGGATACTCTTCACAAATGTTTCTCATTGCCTGTATAGTAATAGTACCCTTTCGAAATTGATACATTTAGCAATGACGAATTTGTTGCTCTCTAAAGACTATCCTCCAAGGTCAAACTTCATTTTACACTTAACGACACATTGCTGGATTGAAGAGATGATGAACTAAATCAGATGTCGCTTCGTAACATTTAACCTTGGACTTGCCTTAGTTGGTTGGCTTATAATTCATTGAAATATATAATTACTTTCCAAACCCATATATATATATATATAAGCGTGTGCGTGTGCTTATTTACACAGCAATCTTTTTTTTAAGGCAGGTTTGATCAAAGATGATAGATGAATCTTGGAAACTGTCACCAAAACTCAAAATAGGTTGCTTGAGTTTTCATTCCATTCTACCTGTGTGTGTGTATATATATATATATATATATATATATATATTTACACCTGGAACATTTACTTATGGCACCAATCAAAATATTAGGTTGAAAATTTGCATTAGAGCTACATTACATCCCTTTGGAATTTTTTTTTTTTTTTTTTTTAAATATTATTTTGAAAAATTCTTTTTTTTTAATCGAAAAAGCACCCAGTTTTTTTTTAAGGGTTTTAAAGGTGTAGAAGCTGTACAGAACGCATTTTTCATGCTACAGCTTCAAAGATTAGCATTAGTCATCTACTACACAGTTGGAAACGTTTTTTAACCCCCCCCATCAATCTGCAATGGAAGTTTATGCTAAATTGGTCACCACTTTATACCCACTTTTTTTTCAGATTTTTTTTCAGTGATTGCTGCGCTACAAGGGAGAACTATCTTATTCATTGATCACTCCCTTTTCCCCCTACTCTTTAATTGATCACCCCAATACAGCTTGCAGCTAAAAGATAATCTTCATATGATGGTTTCTACTGAGTGACTAACAAAACCAGTTTTATTTTGTTTTTTTTCTAGTCAATTTTTCTTGTTTACATGCAAAGGAATGTATAAGTAGAATCAGCAAGTGAAAATATTGACCAAACGTTTCTGATTGCGTGCTTTCAATCATATTTCTGGCCGTTATCAAAATCTAGAAAAAACTATGGGTGTTTATCGCTTTTAATCATTTAAACTCTGCATTCACTCATTGGTATGTCATGATTTTAAACTTGGTGTTTACCATTTTCCAGTCATGGTAACATCACATGATGGGGAGCATTCAAGTGAAATTTAGAGCTGGGTCAATTGTATTTATAAATCATCAAATATACTTAGAACTTTAGTTCCCAGAATGGAGAAGATCTTATTTAGTTTGGGGTTAGAGATTAAATGATGAGGGCTCCCAGAATCTGAAGGCTTTTTTGATGGTAATTTTGTTTAGTATCCATGTCATTCTTCTATTGACAAGTCTGTAGCCGATTGATAAATATTGCATTTATTTTAAACAACAAGAATTCATTTTTCAATATAATCTCTATCCCCTTTGTCAATGAACATAATTCAAATAGTGAATCTTAATCACAAATCAAACATTATACAGTAGAAATTTCAGATCAAAATTCATCTAATAACTGTGTCAGCCTAAGAAATTATTAAGCCACCCTCATATAGGCTTGATATTCATATTTTCATATATATGTGTATAAATAACATAAATATGCAAATTCACAAGGGTATATATATATATATATATATATATATATATATATATATATATATATATATATATGTGCACACATATATAATTAGTCACACATGAGGAATGATTACACAAGTCAAAAGAACACACCCAAGGAAAAATAAGCTCGAAGTAGAATCTAATAACCCTCACATGTGGTTCAGCAGTATGGGGTAGGTTGGTGGATTGTTTTGAATTTCACCAAAAATACAGGGTGTCCTCTAAAGTAACCATTTATTTTGGAGAAATAATGAAGATTTTAAGTAATTGTTATACTGGAATAATTGAATGTGAATTTCTATTCAATATCCAAATGTATTTATTGCTTCAAATATTGTTTTCAGATGCATTCACACATCTCTATAACTGTCAGTTGTAAGTCAGCTAAAATGATGTAACATAATAATGAAGAAAATTGCAGAATTGCACAAAAAAATTACATCAGCAGCATCCATAAGCATGAGATTATAGATTATAATTATTTTGGATTTATGATTTGTCTTTGTGATTTATAGTTTCAAGAGTAGTAGTCCTCCTTGTCCGTGGTTTCTCTTCCAGTGGTTTGTGGACATATTAGTATTTCGTTCTTGTTTTGTTAATACTTTAATTTTTCAATCTTTTTTCCTCTCCCCAGACCCCTATCACTAACGTTGAGTGTGCAAGAATGGGTTTATATAATGAGATGCAGGACAAAAGATGTGAAACGTAATGGAATTAGAGAAAAGTTTGCGATTAAGTTCCATGAAACGGGCCTAAGAGACCATGCCACTTATGACTAATGAACAAAGGGTGAATCTACACATTCATCTTGAAGGAGTAGGGTCAAGTTCATTGCCTGATGCCTAAGGAGTCCCACAGATGGAAGTGCTAAGAGAATTGGACAATTTCTGGTATCATCCACATGTATGTGTGAGGGTCCCCACATCAAACACAACTTTGTCTCACATTCTTCCCTCATGGGAAACTGGATAAATAACATCTATCATTACAGGCCCCAACCCTTCATTACAAAGTTGTTCATTATAGATCGGTTCTTGTTGTGATGCGGGTGGATAGTGGACCCCAAAATATTAATCTAGCCCCAAAATAGCAAGAATTACCTCCAAAATGGCTAAATTGATTGGTTATAAAACGGTGTTAGCTTTCTTGGAACCCTACATATGCATTATAATGGGAGGGTGGAAGGGCCGAATTTTATGAAGAATTGTTGACATTTTTCAAATGGATGTGGGAGTGCTGTGTTGAAATTCCTAATGTTCAAAAGGAGTGGTCCCCTGATCCTTCTCCCCTGTCCCAGATAGTATTTAGCCCATCCCTAAAAAGTATCTCACCATCCAACATTTCTCTATGTACCTCTGTTTTTTTCCAGGACAGTTCGCCATATCCTGCTTCACAGAGCTTGAAGGGATTATTTAAAAGTCATAGTGTGTTGTACCTCAGGGAAGGGCTGTACTTGAGGCAAACAGTGTATCTGCATAGGGATGCAAGATTTTTAGGGGCTTGTTCCCAAAATATTTTCAATGTTTTCAAGCATTTCGATTTGCTAGTCATTACCATCTTATACAAAGATGTATCATTGATCCATAAAGGACTTAACATTCAAATATCATAATTTTGTGAACATGTCATTTTTGTATTGATTTGGTTGAAAATAATCACTATATACAAAACTGGAAGGGCCCAAATAAAGTGAAATTTGGCCGTGTATGTCATACCTCAGGGTGAAACATATATAAAAATATAAGACCCCCACGCCAAAAAAAAAAAAACAAATACAGTTATCCCTAATCATTTTCTGGTGCCAGGGATGCACAGATGTGCTAGATCCACAAATAATTTTGGCTGACTCACCCACAACCCTTCACAATACCCGAATGGTAAATAGATAAACAAATGCACTGAAGCCCACAATGAAAAGGGGGAAAAAAAAACAGATGGTTCACAGAAATCATGAATTTCATAAAACTATAGTACAGTGAATAGAAAAACAAATGATTTAATTTTCATTAATTGGTTCACGAATTTAAGCAAATTTTGAACTGTTAGTATCTCCATGTCTATATTGTCAAAAAAAATAATTTTCAGTTGATGATTTTCTACAATCTTAAAATGCGAAGATTTTTATAATAAGACTGATAGATTATAAGCTCCAGATGTTTTTGCTGATGCGTATAACTTTTAATCAAAATCCGTGGTAGGTACTATGTTATAAATATAAAGGCATTTATGATTTCTAAGACATTTTACATTTACTGACCAGCATATTTTCTACGATGCTGTTTTTCATATTACGCAACAAAACTTCCCAAAAATATCTCCATCAAATTAGCAAAGATTCAACATTGAATTATCGAAACCATGAATTAGAAACCCATGGATGGCAATGGATAACTTTGAATACACACACTGAGGGAACACAGGGCTGTCTGTGCTAGCGAGCATAGCCATCAGATGAGCAAAGCAAGCCTTTAGAGCTAATTTGGAGCAAGCATCTATGGCTGATTCAATGGTACAAACAAATGAGCAGAATAAGAATTTTAGTAGTATATAGTTTGAGAGGGAATACTACTATATATTTGGTAGCTTTCTCAAAGAAGAAAAGATTGATAGAAAATCAAGTTCTTTTTTTCTGATGGAATGAATAAAGAGATGTGTCTGGTGAGACATGGGAAACACTGGATAACTTGATAAATGGACGGATTGATCAGTCTGTTCAAACTCTATGAACTTCTGTGTAGCACTTCATAGATACTGAACTTTGATCTTGAAGATTTTTAATATAAAAATCTTTCATCAACAAGTGGCCAGGATGGTTTTTGCATCAAAGTCTTTCATCAACACGTGGCCGGATAGGTTTTTGCACCAAAGTCTTTCTTCAACACGTGGCCGGATAGATTTTTGCACCAAAGTCTTTCTTCAACACGTGGCCAGGATGGTTTTTGCATCAAAGTCTTTCATCAACACGTGGCCAGGATGGTTTTTGCACCAAAGTCTTTCATCAACACGTGGCCGGATAGGTTTTTGCACCAAAGTCTTTCATCAACACGTGGCCGGATAGGTTTTTGCACCAAAGTCTTTCATCAACACGTGGCCGGATAGGTTTTTGCACCAAAGTCTTTCATCAACACGTGGCTGGATAGGTTTTTGCACCAAAGTCTTTCTTCAACACGTGGCTGGATAGGTTTTTGCACCAAAGTCATCAACACGTGACCGGATAGGTTTTTGCAACAAAGTCTTTCATCAACACGTGGCCGGATAGGTTTTTGCACCAAAGTCTCTCATCAACACGTGGTCGGGATGGTTTTTGCACCAAAGTCTTTCATCAACACGTGGCCGGATAGGTTTTTGCACCAAAGTCTTTCAACAACACTTGGCCGGATAGGTTTTTGCACCAAAGTCTTTCAACAACACGTGGCCAGGATGGTTTTTGCACCAAAGTCTTTCATCAACACAGGGCTGGGATAGTTTTTGGGAATGGCAGATATGAAAAGATAGTGCCCCATGGTCAGGATAATAGTAGACTTAGATAAAAAAAAAAAAAAGGGTCAAGACCCATACCCTACTAAGGCAACCATTTAAAAGAAAAGTGTTCAAATATAAAAAGGAATCTTATGAATAAAAATTCCAAGTAATCATAATATGTCACCCTAGCTAGCCATATGCCCTGCCCCTGTGTACTTACTAACTAGGGTGGTTGACATCCTCTACCTCTCAATGATTTTTATGTCTCATTTTGCGGCCTCTGCCTCTCTACAATGAATTAACCTTAAAAACAAAAGATTATGATTTTGTTTTTCATCTAAGATGTCTTCAGTCTTAGTCGTTTTTATTTATTGGTTCTTTGGTAAATTTCTTTGATTCAGTTTCAAAAAAATTTCTTTACTCTTTTGCCAATTGTAGGGCGGAAAAGCTATAAGTGAAAAATGTTTGATCTCATTACTTCCTTGTTTTTTCAATTTTTTTTCATTACTAATTTGTTTTTTGCTTTGCACATTTGTAATAAAAATTCCTCCATTTGGACAGTGGGGGGTCCCCATAGCACAAAATCCTGAATCTGTCCCACAAATAGATGTAATGAACAAGCTTTCCCCACCTCTATCTTTTGAATTAGTAGCACAGGCAACAAAATTACCAAAATGAGGTTGATGATGAATTTGAAAGTATATGCAAATGTGAAGTAGTAATCTGCATTAGGCACTAAAACAATGGTTCTCAAACTTTATTACATGATGGTACACTAAGAAATATATTTGACTCAAGTGGCAGGTTTCTGATACATTGATATATCTATTATTGTACTTAAGTATTAGAAATGTCACATGGCTCTACATTTTCTTGTTTATGTTCAATCAGAATGAGACCAGATTTTTTGAGCATTTGCAAAAAAAAAAAAAAAAAAAAAAAAAAAGAAAAAAGATAAATTTAATGAGGGGAAACTACCCTAGATTTAGCATTGAATACTTATCACCCTTGACAAATGTTACAAAAAATATAGACATACATGTGGCTTTATATATATATATATATATATATCAAAACCTTTGGAAATGATAATAGCATAATGCCCATTCAGGGATTGGAAGTCATGTTTGGAAAAATTTAGCTAACTTGGGAGATAGTTATGGTGCACTATTGTGCTGCGGCACACAGTTTGAGAACCACCGCACTAAAAGCAAATAAGAGATCTAGATCAGTTTTTACCATGCCTCATTAAGATTTAAATAAGTTAAGAGACAAAAAGATAACGGGTTATGCACAAAAATCAGCTAACAACCCCAGCTGAAACAATCCTAACAATAGTGTTCACAAAAATGGGAAGTTTATACAGTAGTCTCCCTTTATGATGTGAATGTTTGGGTCCAAGAAAGGCAACTGTGTTATAACTAAACTGTGAATAATCAAAAGTCAATTACAAGTGTCAAACAAGTTAACTGATGAATGAAGGTATCATTTTTGTCGCAAAAATCCAAGAATTTATGTGTAAAGCCTCACAGAATCACATGTCAATTGATCAAGTCTTTTGATAAATTCAGTTTTCTGGATGAGTAAGAGATAACATTCACCACCCACTCACCTTATATAGTGAATTACTCAATAACAAGGTCTCTTGTAATACAATGTGATTGTGATGATGCGTAAATAGGCATCTTAGATTTTCAGATTTATTTAAATTCAACAATCTATTTCGGTTATCATTTTGGAGGGGAAGAAAAAAAACAAAACAAAACACATATTGCAAGACACTTAAGATGCAGATATGGAATACGAAACTCAGTAAAAACATATCCTCCATCCAAATCAACCAAAAAGAAACACCCCAAGAAATATCAGCACAAAAGAAACACTGCAGACAAGAAAAAGAGAGGCATCATTCTTATAGCAATCAAAGCCAAAGTTTGAGAATCAAAACTGAAAAAAAAAATAATCAAAAACAAAATAGAGAGAAAATGAATAAAATAAAGTTAACCCTTTCAAGACTCTTGGGACATATATATCCCGAGATTACTACAGCTGCTGGGATTTATATGTATTGAAGATCTCTTTTAGAAGCATAGTTCCCTCTAAACTGCGCGTGTGTGCACATTTTGTAATTAATGCACAAAAGGAAATTAATGTGTGTACAAAAGGTTAGTAATCAAAAATAATGAGGTAAATGATATTTATAGTTATGATCATGAGTATCATGATAACATAATATAATTATTATAGTTAATTGAACATCTGTAGCCCACAAAGATGGCAAACGAGTTCAACTTTTTTTTCATGTATGCATGTGTTTGTTTGTTCAAGCACTCCTGGCCATACCATTTGGTCTATAGACTTTGAAATTGGCATCAGTACTCCCCTAGACCCCTTCTAAGAAATTTTTTATTTTTGAAAAGAAAAAAAAAAAAAAACTTTGGGGGCCTTGTTTTAATGGGTTCATTAATAACATCTAGATTTTACCAAATCTAGATATTTCTAAATGTTTTTTGGTGGAAAATGCCAGTGATGTTATAAATAGAATTTATTCTGACCATGGTTTATTATACTTAATGTTTTCTTTTTTTTTGTTATTTTTTTTCAGGACTTCAAAATTTGACACTACAGTTGTTCAATTATTGATTGTGAGGGAAAGTTGATGTCAATTTTGCATCACACAAAAAAAAAATAACAGATATTCATATTGGTTAAATAATAAACTGAACAAGATATTTCAAAGTATAGAATAAAATCTCAACTGAATACATTACTATATAAAATGTTATCATGTTAAAGCATGCCAATACTGTTTTATTAGCCATGAAATATAGGCTGTGCCAAAATTATCTTGAAACAATTTCAATTTTATTTTTTCGCAGGCATTTAGTGCACACGTACTCTTGTCACAGAAAAAAAGATTTGCACTACAAGATTCTTGCACACACCAACTACTGAAAAATTAAGGGGGAGCACTGTTTAGAAGGTTTATTGGAACATTTTAATTGAGGAATTCAGCGACTCAATAGGTTAGTCTTGAAAGGGTTAAGGAAGGAAAAGGGAAGGAAAGATGAAACGGAGGAGAGAATTCAAGTGGTACTCAACCTGTTTCTTTTGCAGTGATGTTTGCTGCAGTTGATGCTTCAATGATGGGTTCAGTTTCACCGCCTTCATACAGGCCCCGTACTCCAAGGTAGGGATACACTGCTCTCACAACAATCCGTTCAAGTTTTAGTTGGTTTTCCAAACTAATGCTATCATTGATACCCTGCAAAATAATGGAATAGAAATCAAAAATTTTATACAAAAGCCAGTGTCATTTTTCTGTTTGTTGGTTTCTATTGAGCTAAAGCAAACAGAAAGAGAGGAAGGGGGTAAAGTAAAGTTTGTGTATGCTGAAGTAAGCAGCAATGTGTTTGTGTGTTCACATCTACAATTACTATTATTGCTGTAACTAATGTCATCAAACGATAAAAGTAATATAGGCAGCTTTGATTTTTCATAAATAAAACTGATGTTTTTGTCATTGAAAAAAAAAAAAAAAAAAAATCTTTTTTACCAGTTCAGAAGCCTTATGGTTTTAAAATTATTAAAAAGCAGAAAATATGAAGAAATCTACTGGAAAATAAATTTTTTTTACAAGTTATGTGTTTTTTGATGGTAGCAAATACATTTATACTAAAATATTTATATAAACTCATTCACATGTGAATAATCCCATAATTTTTCATGGGTACTATGCAAAACGTTTTACAAAAACAAAGTCTCTCCCCGCCCAACTTTTAATCTTATGATAACAGAGAATAGCTTTACCTCTCGGTTACAAAGTTTCTCCCCAGAAATTGCATTTTCCAGGCTTTAGATATTTCAATCCAGATGGTTATAGACTAAATTCTGAAGAGTTCCAGGATTTTTGGAAGAACTTTCCCCCACCCACCTCAAAGAAAAAACTTGCATTTTTAAGACTGTATAAAAAGTAATGTTTAAAATCTTCAAAGTGTGGAAGACTATAACGGCTATCAATATCATGAGTTTTTTGTTCATGTTTTTCTTGTTTTTTTCTGTCTGAAATTTGTCAAGCAAGATGAAAGAGCAGTCAGTGTTTTAAATGGGACCCTGGAAGTGATTTTCATTGTTTGACCAAATCAAACTGTTATGAAGCAATTACTATTAATTAAAATCAATCGGGTTTTATTCAATACAAAAATGAAAATACAGTAAACTCTTGTTTTAACGGCAAGTTTGTTTTCATATTTTCGAAAGACTATTGTCAAAGATTAATTTGCAGATAAATTTTTTGCCCCAATAATTTTTTTTTCTTCAATATACTTTTCTTTTATTTCTGTATTAAACTTTTGCCAATCCATTATATTTAAGAATTTACTGATACGTTCAACAAACAATTAATTACATACCACCATATGTGTGGTTAGTATAATTACTTTTTGGTTCATTAATTGTGTTTGCAAATTTAACCCATACAAAGACAGTGAAAGGATAATAAAGTCATTTTTATCTGTACTTTTTGGTTTTTCATTTATACACTTCATATAAAATCCACAAATTATGACAGCAAATTCATTATGACAGCACTCTAAAATCCCCTAGGATGCTATAATAATGGGAGTTCACTTTGATCTAATTATTCATTGAGAAGTTTTGGGCAATATTGGGTAGGCAAACAGAGACAGAAAAACATGGATGAATACATAATTACTGACCACCTTCAAATATTTTCTTACCTGTAAAACTAAAACCATCTGTCTGATTGGTTCAGGTACCACGGTTGCCATCTCCAGTGCTTCTGTTGAAATTAGATTGGAAAAAAATATTAAAAATGCTTGTAATGCTTTAGTTCCATTTAGCAGAAATTAGTATGAAAATAATAATGGAACTAACTAGTTAAATACATAGCATATATAAAGGCACTGAAGCTAACCCATATATACTGATGTCACTTCATTCTGCCTCCTGGCTATAAAAGCCCTCACTTCTGTTTATCTTTGCTCATTTCAGCCCTGGTCATCTTTCCTATGTCTATCAGTTTTCCCTTACTTTTGGATACGCACATGGTTTTGATTGGCCACACATGCCACCTTTTTTACCGTGACTCAAATTGGGTTACTAGCTAACATTCTTCCTGGTGCAAGATCTTAATTCTTTATTTCCAGATCATGTGCTTTCATCAAGAATATTTAGTGTGTCAAATACCTTGAGAGCCAATAGTAATGTCTTAACTCTTTATTTCTATGAACTCTTGCATCCTGATTGATTGGAATTTCTCTGATTGTACTCCCACCTTGTGTTCCTGATCACCTCCTCCGCTCAAAAGCAAGATGGCTGCCATTAGAGGCAGTTTACATTTAAAATCAAATTGGCCTACTAGTGTCTCACCATGACTTCTTTCCAAGATGTCAAATTTGGCAAGAACCAGAAGTATGGACCATGTGGCAAATAAATCCACATGGTGACTCCTCGGGCTCCTGTCAGCAACTTTTTTTTCACTGAACTATTTATTATTGTAATCATTATTAGATCACTAGAAAGCAAAGGAAAACTCAAAATGGGGGGGGGGTCATGTCAACCACCGGACATCACGAATCACAACGTGGCTCACTAGGGGTCACATGCAAAACAGGGCCGACAAAATATAAGATAGCATGATGAATTAGATAAGTACTGGCTGTGAGATGTCCATGATAGAGAGATCTGAGAAATCCTGAGGAAGGTCTATGTCCAACAACGGACACTAAAAGATTGATGATGATGTTGTAGACATATACTGCATGATATGCAGATTCAAGGAAGACATACCTAAACATGAATTAAATGCCAATCAGGATTTGAAGTCTCACAGTCTATTTACAGATTTACTGGGTTTGATTTTCAAGGTTACCTTATAAACAGTGACACGAAAATTGGTGGCAATAATTGGCAGGCAGGTAAAAGTATTAATCAAGTGGAGAGGTAGATATAGGCTAGGAGATTATCCATATATTTATACACACACACACATCATTCATAAGAAGTGACATAATACTTGTGAAACAGTTCACCTCATTCTCAAGACATTCTTCTGAGCAGTGAGGTAAATGGATTGGATGAGCAGAGTTTAAACTGCAACTGGTATTAAAGCCCTTGAGAAATACATGAATCCAGCTCCTGCCACCAGCTATGAGTACAATGGTGAAGTGAATGAGGCCACTTTGGGAACTGGTCACAAAAACCTCATAGAAATTTGTAATATATGAAGCCTAAGCAGGGATGGCTGTTGTCGTGGCCAGGGTTAGGGCACTCACTACTTACAGGTCTGGTTAGTCACTCTATAGAAATTGTTAGGAGAACAATGTCTTTTGGCAGCATCCCTTGTTGGGGGTGATCAATGAATAAGTTATTTCTCTCACCTTTTGTTATCACTAAAAAGTCTGTATTTTCAAGAAGCATTTCATGAATACTGCTGAACATGAACCAAGAGACCAATTTAGCATGAATTTACATCAGAAACTTATTTTTGGGGTGAATTTTTAAAAAAACCCAAAAAACAACACACACACACATGCAAAGCAAAAACAATTTTATCTAGGTGTAATGAGTGAATGTAACTCCATTGTTGTGGCCTGAACATATCACAGAGAGCCACCAAGGCAGAATCAATTAAAAACTGAAAAAAAAACTCATGTTGAAAAATTAACAGTTTCTAATATATATATACATATATATATATGTGCGTGAGTGTGTCACTTTACTAGGCAAGATTTTCAAGATCACTTTATAAATATCAACAGGCAATATTAGATAGGTAGGTAGAAGTTGTAGTAGAGTACAGATGTAGATGTAGGCCAGGAAAGTGTGTGTGGGGGGTCTAGAGCTGATGGGGGCTGGGTGGGTAGAGATTTGATAAGCTGATTACCTTCCACATCCAAATTGATTTTCAGCAGGACCGTGTCCCTGAAGTCAGCCAAAATGAGTTGCCGTAAGGAGATCGTTACGTCCTCTGGAGGACAATCCTAAAAAGAAAGGGAGATAACAGTCAATATGGAATCAATCCAAGTCTGTATATATTTGATGGCAACATTGTTCTTAGCAAAATACAGGTTACATAAAATGATACTAGCTGAAGTGCCCGGCCTTGCCAGAGTTTCTGAATATCTAAAATAAATTCAATGACACGAGTTCACTATACATTATATCAATTGCTTTAAAAAGATGCAGACATTCTTCAGTTGGTCCAGGAATTGTCGCTTGTAAGCAATTTAAAAAATTTAAAAAAAAGAAGTTCTTTTTACCTTTATAAAAAAAAAAAAAAATAAATAAATAAATGAATAAACAAACAAACAAACAGGTCTGGTGAGTCACTCAATAAAAACTGTCATGTAACCAACGTCTTTGGCGGTTTGGCAAATGTTTTTACTAGATATGATAAAGTGCAAATGTTTAAATTTTCAGTCTTCTAGTTCCAGTGGCGGGTTCTATACATATGATTCTTACATAGCCAGCCAGACCAACTTGAAAAGTGGAGAAACCTTTTTTTGATAGTTCTGGTTGATAATTTTCTCATAGCGAACTGAAAATGAGTAGCCATAAAGATATAGTTATGTCGTCCGGTGACAGTTCTAAAAGATATTAAGGAAAGAGACAACAAGGAATCAATCCAAGAGTGAAGATTCGATCAGTCTGCTAAGTTTTGCCAATTCACTAACTAAAAGAAAGAAAAAAAAAGCTGTGAATAAAACGCATGCATTTGTATATATTGGCAAAATTTATTATCCTGAATCTGTTTAGGCCGATGCCAATTTTGCCGCAATTCCATTGGCTGCCTAATCACTTTGCATACTCATCATGTGACCTCCATGTGAATTACCCAGGTTTGAACACATTCTCTAAATGTTCTATTGTATAAACAAAAATACCGGTTGAATTTTTATTTTCTATAATTCGTACAATGGGGTTATTTTTTACGAGACCCTATTTTTACAAGCTAAGGAATTGAAACAATTCATTTAGATACATAAATTAAGGTCATTGTTATGGGAATGTCAGACAACCAATGGACAACATGACTCACAACGTGAATCCCCAGAGATCATATGCGAGGCTGAGGCCGGCAAAATACAAGATGGTATGATGATCTACACAAGTTCAGAATATATTGGCTCCCTGACGCCCATGATAGAGATATCTGACAAATCTTTGGAAATGTCTGTGTGCAATGACCGATGCTAAATAGACTGATGATGATTTATCACAAAAAATAAAATAATAAAGTAATAAAAATTGAAAAATAAACACTACAACACATGCTATTTGCAACATAGGGATAAACAATTTTCACTCGTGATATCTACCATAAAAACCGAATGCTATGTAGGCTGATCAGTTACAACAGGACAAATCGACATAATGGGCTCTACCTCCACCTACAGTGTTGTCAGGTTTGCGTGCGGGAAATGATTGGTTGTCAGCACAAGTAGGAAGTCTCGGTTGCTTAATAAGGTATTGGTGAATTGCCTTGTAAACTTGTCCATTATCAAAGCTCATAAGCAGTTGATAGTCTAAGTGGTGTGTTGACAGCGTAACGGACCCATACTTCTGCAGCTGGTCACATGGTGTTTACGGTGACACTGGTTGTTTGTTTATATCAGCAATACAAATAATGGAGTATAATGGTAGGCATTCTATAGTGTTCTAGTATCATATATAGCAGTACTGTCAAGGTACTATACTGTATAAACAATTAATACTTTTGAAGGATTTTCTTTTGGCTTGAACTTGTTTACCAGTAGACCAGACATAGAATAGTTCTTATCAAGATGCTGTAACTTATTGAAGGCTGCTGAAAAGTCTTAATGGTCACTTGGTGTCTGTCTTATGCAGATCCTGTTGACCACATTCCTTTTTGTATTGACTATTTAATACATAATGGCCTCTTGAAAAAAATTTAGGTTTTACTACTGAGAGCCCATTCCGCACAGTTTGGAGGTTGACTTATACAGGGAGTAAAAGGCTAAACGAGGATCTTGAAGAAAAAATCTTGGTCGATATACACCGCAATTTACAGAATCTTAAACTGTACCATCAAGACTGTTGAAGCTGCTTGCAGAATTTGGAAATGATATCAGATTGAACTGCCCTAGACTGGTTCAAGTGTTTAAATGGAGGTGACTTGTCCCTTGAAATAAAGGCCAGAGGAGGACAACCATTAGTGGTCGATTATGAGAGTTTAGAATGTAAGGTAGAGGAGAATCCAACAACCAGTACACAAAAATTTCACAAGAGCTAGGATCATCAAAAGATAAGATATATAGGGAATCATAAGCTTCAAAAAACATACAGGAGCTCCAGAGAGATAAAAAAAATGTAAATATTTTCGATATATGATAACGATTAAAAGAGTTTTTTTGAATGCTTGAACTTCCTGTAGTTTGTGGGGTTAAATCAAATTCTGTTTACCACCATCATATTCAGATAATATACCTGAAGAAGGCCATAGAATGAATTGGCTGAAATGTGTTAAGACAAACAACAAGGAGGAGTTCAATTATCAGAAAATCTCATTGAATGTTAATGATATTTCTCAAAACTGTAGATAGCATACTATAATGTTCCTTATAATTTTGAATTTTCAGTGTGTGCAAAAATTTATTTTGCTAAAAGTATATGTGCACTGAATGTTTGTCCAAAGTAAAGTTTAAATTCTCTCCAGATAATTCTAGAACAGCCTATCTCTCATGGCTAATAAAACTGTATTGGAATCTTGATATACTACAAGTCAGCATTCAAGAAGTAACATATTTAGTTGAGATCTTATTCCACACTTTGAACTACTCAATTTTGTTTGTTGTTACATAGAATAGAACATAAGTGATTATTTCTTTTTTTCATGTGATGTAATGTTGAAATATGTGATACTTAAAAAACTAACAAACTAGTTAAGAGAGACAGTCACAGGAGAAATTATTTTTGATAAGTCCAAATATATCATAATATATTGATTTTAAACTAATAATTACAAGTATATATAAAAATTGTTGAAAAAAAGGTGATTAATGAAGAAGTTACTTCTCTTGCATTTCTTGGGCAGTGATCACTGTAAAAGTTCATATTTTAAAAGAAAAAAAAAAATGCTGCCAGACACAAACAAAGTGACCAATTTAGCATAAACTTACATTACAAATGAGACTCCTAAAAACTGAGGAAGGCGTTTTAAAAAAAACAAAACAATGTTTCTAGGCATAATGAGGAATAAATGTTTGAATTTCAGCCCTCTAGTTCCATTCGTGCGGCCTGTATATATGTGATACATACATAGCCATTTGAACCAGCTTAAAACTGAAGAAGCCTATGTTGACCTTTTTGGTCGACGGTTTATAATTATCAATTGCTACTTTATTTCAGTTAATTAACCTTTTATAGCTCGTAGGAAACTAAACACCGTAATATTAGAACATCTGCTTCATAGATTAGCAATCACCAAGTAAGCAAGACGTTAGAATTGATTAACACTAAGGCCATTCCCTTATTTTGATGAAACAGACTGACCATTCATCGAGTAATGCAATTATATATATTACTTAAGTATCAACAAACCTGTTGTCTACATCTGTGATAAACCTCACCTATAACCTAGGTCCTGTTTGTTGCGAGAAGGCTTTTTTTTTTCTCTCTTTCAACTGGGGCAATGGAGGCAACTTCATGGCCTAATGGATGAAGTGTCAAACTAGGGATTTGGCACAGCAAAAATAGCAAATCATAGCAGAATTCTTGTTTGCATAATACCATTAAATTGCTTTTAACTTTGAGAATCAAGCATCCATTATTCTTACTTTCAGAGTTTAAGTATCAGGAACAGATGAACTGAACACTTCATCCTCAGCATAACCAGATAAAAGGATATTAAAAAAAAAAAATTTTTTTAAATCATGGGTAATGTCTGATGACCATAGTCGGGAGGGAGGTTATGCTCATCCGGTGTTACACTCTCGTACAAATACCACCCACCTACCGTTTTGGTTTTTGATTCCGAAACAAAATTTCTTTTATATTAAACAAATGAATGCGCCAAGTCTTTTGAAATACTGTAGGTGCCAGCGGCAAAGCTGTTAACGGCACAGGGAACGGAAGGAACAAGGAGTTCAAACTCTGACCGAGGCAATCAGCATTCACTTTGCACTAATACTCTTGGGAAAGGCATGAATCCACCCCCCACCCCCCGCTACATTTAAAAAAAAAAAATCACAGATGAAATGAATGACACCCTTCAGTTGCTTGTAGCTTCCAAGTCTATTTTCACACATCACAAACTTTGAGGAACTCCAAAGTCTATATGAGATAGAAGAGCTATGAGAAAACTCGTGATACATGATGCCTGGGTGGGGACGGCTTTGCCATAGACAACTCAAGGGCAATACTTATTTACGTAATGTGAAATACTTGTAATTTCTTCTGAATTAAGAATCTCATCAGATCTTTGAATATCTTCCAATTTGAAGAAACATTTCTCCATATCGAATCACTGTAGCCCCACAATTAGCCCGACCAACTATTCAAGTAGGCTACAGATTCTTCTCTCTTTGACTGTCTGTGTTTATGTGGGTGTGTGTCTGACTGGGGTGGAAAAATTACCGATAAAGATGCTTCTTAACCACCATTTTAAAGTATGGACTCTTCGAGTGAAATAAATTCATTTTTTTTTTTTTTCAATCTTGAATAATTGTTTAAAAGAAATTCAATACATCTGATTTTTTTTTCTACGGGTATTTAAATAGTTAGATAGAGGCAAACGAGGCTGACTTGCCTTTTGTTAACTTTGAACAATAAAATAAAATAAATCGTTCTTACTTGGAAAGGATACAGGATAGCCTGTAACGTCAACAAAATTTCTTTGAAAAAGTAATCCCATGTTTCTGAGAGTTTATCCAGTAACGCAGCGCCTGAAATGTAGACGAGATGACAATTAGTAAAAAGCTCAAAATAAAAATGGCTGTCACTAACTTTCTCAATTATCAACAAGAAGCTTCTTATTTTTTTTTCTTGTATGACTTTGACAGAAATGGTGGAAACTGTTACTAAGAACAAAAAAAACAAAAACGAATAGAAGTATTTTTTTTATGCAAGAATTATTCAATTCTATGAGATCTCAAATATTGAACCAAAAACTATATACATAAAAATGATCTTTTCTTCATTTAGAATTATATCCCGAACCCACTTTATGCAATTCAATGATAATGCTCAAGCCAAATTGTTTTCTTGATTAAATTCACCAAACATTTTTTTCGGATCAAATTCAAACATTTCAGTAGCTCCTCGTATAAAAATATAAAGATATACATACATATCAGTGGTTCTTAACCTTCCTCAAAATTACCCCAAAAATAAGATGTTATTTTATGCTAAATTAGTTCCTTAGTTTGTGTCCAGTGTTCACAGACGTTTTTTGAAAAAAAAACAAAAAAAAAAAGAAAACAATAGACTTTTCAGAGATTCAACAAAAAGTGAGAGAAATAATTTTAATAACTTATTCTTTTGAGATTACAGAAATCTTTCTCAAACCCCTTGATCTTGTGGCTAAAATACTGAATTTCAAAAAAGTTGATATCAAGAAGAGTCAATAATAAAATGTTAAGATTTATCAGATGCCATAATTGAAGTTATATCAAGATATTACTGATATAAGCATTCGGGGACATAAAGATGAAAGAACAAAATTTGTATACATCAGCAATAAAACAAGAAAAAATTTTGTTTGCCATATTCCTTGCTTTGCTTTGCCCATCACTTAAGGCAGTTCTATTAACCCCAGGTTAAGAACTACTGATATATATATTCTAAGTTTTGGTTGGTGTAAAAGCCCTGATAGGTCAGGAAGTGAATTAACAGTTGTTACAACTTAACTTGAAAGGGACGAGGAACAGTGTACAGCATGGACTATCATTGATGATATCCTACATAATAATTAACAATGTGCAGATGTCTTCAGTCATACTAATGGGTGCAACCAACTTAGTAAAACAGAATTCCATTCACGCTCTAATGATGCAATACAAATGCCAATTTAGAAAATAATAGAAAAAAAAAGTAATAAAAACAAAATAACAATTCGAACACTGTTCTTCCAGCTCACTACAATGCAAATCTCTGATATCCATGTATATAAAATTTTTGACAGCACAGGTAAACTAGTTTATATTATAATTTTCAATGTAATACACCTGTCATAGCAATATAATCTACTTTGAAAAACATGCTTAATTTACTGAATAAAACTTGATTACTCCTAGATTCTTGAATTCATTTATGAAAAGGTCACGGGGGGGGGGGGGGGGGGGTGTGTAAAGAAATTCCCCCCCCCCCCCCCACACACACACAAGAAAATTCCTTTATTTAATTTTATGACAGTAATAAATATTGAACTAAACACTCCTACAGCAGACTTTGGAATTATGACCCGAACCCACTTTATGCGAGCAAATGATAAAGGTCAAGTCCAACAAGTGTATGTCTAAGTGTTTTGGTTGTTTCAAGTTCAATATTAATAGAACGCAAGAATCTTAGTTAACAATTCCTTGTATCAACCATTCAAATTACTGTGTAAACATACTGACGCAGACACAGCTTTGGTAATACTGTAAGCAAAGCAACAGGTATTTACTCGTAGCAATAACACCAACCTACTTGCTACTGAAACCACAACAGAGTGGTAGCAACCCAATCCTCCAAAAGAAATCTACAGGAATAAACAACTTCACTTGAAAGCAACAAGAATTGTGAACAGCAGGTAGAGTCGTTGAAGACATTCCACTGTATGTTAAATTATTAATTAGTATGTCCCAAGTACTAATTACAAAGTTCTTGTCTTGAAGGCATTTCCAATTAATTGTTGGCATAGTTTTTCCATTCATTTAGTTTCATTACAAGAAGGAACAATTACCTGAGGTAATCTGCAATCATATCATCTACCTCTGTTAACAAAGCTTGAAGAGGTATAAGTATTCAATCATGTTTGTCTGCTCCATTTGTCTCGATAAATTTAAATGAAATTCGGAAGAAGGGTGGGTAACGGGCTAAGAAAGACTATTATATTTTGGGGTAGATTAGGAAAAAAAAAAAAAAAAAAAAAAAAATCACTTTTTAGTGATGCAACAAAAAAGGGAGAGATAACTTATTCATCGATTACACGGCATGTTGCCAAAGGACAGACTTCACATGATGGTTTCTATTTAGTGACTAACCAGACTGGTATATATATAAATATCTCCAAATGTTTAATGACATTTTGTGGAAGGATGGGCCATGAGCCAAGAAAGAAGTGATTAAATTTAGGCAGAAGTATGCACTCTCCGAATGCTCTCTAATCATTAATTAGTTCATCCTGATACTGACTCTTGAAAGAATTTCCATTTGATTTTTGGAATAGTTTGGGCATTTATTTAATTTAATGACAAGGAGAAACAATCACCTGAGGTAATTGGCAATCATATCATTTATCTCAGCTAATGAAGTTGGAAAAGGTATATGTATTCACATGTGTATGTTTATCTCCTCCTGTGGTTCCCAACCAGTAAAAGGGGGGCTCCCACGGGGGGGGAGGGGTCCAAGTAAGACTATTTGCAAAGAGTGCGAGGAATCTTTTTGGGTTAAGGATAGTTAGGATGTGTTTCTCGCAAATAGACCCACAAAGCAAAGAACTTGTAGCAAACAAAATAAGAACACAGATCACATTGATGTGTATATGTCAGCAACGATAGCAGAATTCTCTCTTGGTAATAGATTGGAATTACCCATTTGTTAATTTTCTTTCAGTAGCTAATACACAACGGCAGTTGTACATTTATACAATTGAACTAATTCTTAGAATAAATCTTCCTAATTATATACAAGATAGAATAATTATTTGAAATTATTTTCTGTTGCAACTTACTTAAATGAAAAGAGTGAAACTAGTAATCTTAATGACAAATGGTGGGAGAGAAAGACCTAGAAAAGTTGGGAATCACTGATCGACACAACATCTCCAAAAGTTCTCAATGAATTTCAATTATATTTTCTGGGAGAATTGATTAAATATTTGGACCAGTCAGGGATATTTTTTGTGCACAGTTACCTTCCCTGTAGCGTAGCTCTATATTTACACAATATCTCTCAGAGCTCTCAATTCTGTGAGTAACAGAAGGAGTGATTAGATTTTTGGACAGATCTGTACATTTTTTCCTCTTTCACATCAGAGTTATATATCTACACAATATCTCAAGAAGTTCAATGAGTTTCAATGTAATATTCTGGAATGGTAATAAGCTATTGAACAAAGGAGAATCGATTAAATTTTTTGGCAGATCCTTTAATTTTTTTCACAGTTACCTCCCCTGAATCCTAAGTATTTGTAATCTAATTTCAGTTTATTTTTAATCAATGTACGGTTTTGGCAGAGTTATACACTCTCAGTGCTTACTAGTCATTAGTTTTTCCTGAATACTAATTACAAAGTTCTTAGCTTAAGGGTATCTCCAAGTGACAATTTAGACACGTAAAGAAAATATTGGCTTCATGATGCCAATGACCTGGATGTCTGACGAATCTATGGGGAAGGTCTATGTCCAACAACTAACATTAAAAGTTTGATGATAGTTTTACACATTTAATTATGTTACCATTTGTGGGCACAGCTAACGAAAATGCAAAACTGATGAAGGTTCAGTGGAAGCAAAGATAACTGCCAACTTCTATTAAATAAATTTACCTTTGACTCATTCTTTTTTTTTGCTCTAAAAGCTTTAAAAAAGACCTAGAGAGCTGGAATTTCAATATGCTGTAGTTCAGACATAGAGCTTCCCCCAAAAGTATAGCGAGAGAATATCAAGATGAAATTCCAGCTCTATAAATCTGTTTTAAGAGGTTTAAAAGGGAGAAAAAAAAAAAAGGCCAGATAAATATAAAAGTTAACGATTATCCTTGCTTCTGCTAAATTTTTAGCACTTTGGCATTCTTGATAGGTCTACCCACCACTGTTCATTACTAGGAAAAACATTTACCAGAGATAATCTGCAATCATATCATTTTACACAATTTTGTTGAGTGGTGGGAAAGCTAGAATGTATGGCAGTTCTTGTCAAGACTTGATTACACAATTACCTTCGCAGTAAAGAAAGTATTTGAGTAGAAAGACCAGGTATTCGCTTTCAAAGATTTGTGGAAGCCACAGATGTGAGCTGCCTCTGATATTTCTAAGTTTCCAACAATGTTCCTTGTCTATAATCCAAACTTCTTTTCAGAGAGGATAGCGTTTGCCTGTCTCACTCCAAATAGGGCCAGCCATCCCCGACCTTTCTATTTTGCACTTGTTTATGGCTCTTTTATGCTCCTCAGATTTGATAGAGATCGGCCCCACTTCTCCAGAATAGATCTTCCTAAATTCACAGGGAAGAATGTAAACACAGTTATTCTATTGAGTTGTCAGTTATCTTGTTTGTTTGTTTGTTTTCACCTCTGCCATTTACTAGTTTCTATCTGTTCGTTCACACCATATTTCCAAAAGTTTTCAGTGAACTGCAATGAGACTTTGTGGAACAGTTGGTAATGAGATGAGAATTGGTTGAATTGGGGGGGCAGGTCAAGGAATTAGTTTTTGATTGAAGGATAATTATTCATTTTCTTAATACATGGATATATTCTCATGTTTGATTAAAATTTGGGATGGATCAAGAAATTTATTTTTGACTCGGAGATATTCTTTCATGTAATAAGAGGTAAACGATAGTTTAAAATATGGAAAATGGTAACACCACCCCCTCCTTTACTGTTGCTATATATGATCTGATTTTCATTCAGTTTTTAGTGACAATGGGTTGGGCAGAGATAAGTACTATTTGAATGCTTTATAGTTTTATTTTTCCATTTACGTTAATGAGATAAAATGTATAAGCACAATACTTAATTAGTAATAAAATGTATATAAGTGCAATAAGAGAAGAAAATTTCAAAAGTCAGAATGTGTACCTAGCCTTGAAAAGCCAAAAATAAGTGCAAAACTCTAATCTAACTTCCAAAAAGCACAAAGCAACTTCCAACCCACCCCCAGTGGTATGATGAGACATTGCATCAGGCACTTTTTTGCCTGCAGTAGTTGCTAGAAAAGAGTTTACAACCAGTCTGCCTCAGAGACTCCATTCTAGGTTTAATTTTTTGCAAGAGGCATCGGTAAGTCTATCCCATACCGTTTTTCAGCTGGTTTAAGTCAGATTTACTTGAAACTTAGTACAAATGTTGCCCTTGATTAGATTCCTCTTATCTACAAAAATCATCTCGGGGTCACACGATCTAGCTGTTATGGCATCTAAACTTTTTAGTGGATGCTTCATTGAACTTTCTGTTCTTGTTATCAGAGTAACCTTATCTCGGTTAAACAATTTCACTAAGCCAAAGGGCTCCAACTGCCTGGCTATTTACCCATAGCCGGAGGAGGTGTGGGGAGAAGTGGATTCATCTCTTTCCTAAGGGCATCAGTGCAAAAGGAGCGCAAACAGCCCTAGCCAAAACACAAACTCAGTTCGCTGATTGAGTGCTGGTAACTGCTACACCAGCCTGCACCTCCCCCATTCATGTAATGTGCAGATATGTCGATCTTTCCTTCGAAAGTAAATAATAGTCACCTCCGTGCTAGGTTTTAACACCAGCACACAAAAGATATTAATGCGTGCACAAAAACATTAGTTCCCAAAAATAATTTGATAATGGACAAATTTAATGAGTTTGATTTGATTATTTCTAGCGACTTTGATAATAATGATCAGTGAATCGATGGGCGCTATTGTCATCAATTTATTTCGATATAGCAATAAATGAGAATAAGAAATATCAAATGCTTTATTTAAAGGAACAACAGTTGGATAGTGTAATGGTTAGTACATTTGCCTCAAACGTAGAAGGTCCCAGGTTCAATTACCAGCATGAGCAAACAGTATAGAAAACCCATTAGGAAAAATGTCTCTGTGCACTCAGCAGTTAATTGTGTATACTCTAAACTGTGTTTAGGGTTGGTGATTAGGGTAGAGGCATCCTGTCAAGGGGATGATTTTAAAACATTGTATAAAGTCGTGGTCTTAGATCTAAAACATGTAAGGTTCTCTATGGTGACATACACAACAGAAACCATTGGAGGTTGTCTCATATGAGACACCTGCTTTGCCTAACATTACCTAATGGAACAACAAATTAAACAATTCAAAGTACAGAAGAAAATCTCAATGAATGCAATCATAGTTGTACTATATCAAAACGTGCCAATGTTGTTTAGTCATTCGAGAGATAAGATGTGCCAAAATTAGCTTGAAATAATTTCAACTTTACATTTTCAAAAGTATTTAGTGCGAACATATTTTTTTGACAATAAAAATTTTTTTTGCACAGTATAAGATTTTTATGCACACTGACTGCAAAAAACTAGAAAGAACATTGATGCATGTATAGACCAGCTTGAAAACTCAAGAAACCTGTGTTGACAGATTTGTTGGTAGTGATCCACTCAATGAGTGAAATGAAGAAAAAAAAAAAAAAAAAGCAAATTTCACAAGTTTTATGCAAATATTGCAGAGTCTATGAATAAAAGCATAGGAGTTGGTAGAAAAAATTGCCAAGATTGAAACACTGTTGCCAACTCCAGTGATATTTTGTCTGCCAGAAAGTGATAAGAGAAAAAAAAAGAAAAAAAATTCAATGAGAATAGCCAAAAAAGCACCCAAAAGATGCTAAAAATGGTTCAATATAGCCAAAATGTTTGAGCACTAATTTAGTGATTTTCATTCCGCTAAATTTTTAATAGTCAAAGACATAATTCCATCCGAAGATAGAGATTTAGTATCCATTTAGAAGCATGATTTAAAAAAAAAAAAAAAAAAAAAAAAAAAAAGTACAGAAGTGATTACCTTTCAAACTTTTTAGGGATTCACGCAGTATCACCATGCCTTTCTTGAGCAGTTGGTCCTAAAAGAGAAAAAAATGATAATGAAAGATATTCAAATAAAACTAAAAAAATTTCAATCTATATATATCCACCCCTCACTTCTCTCTTACAATGGACCTAGGGCCAACATGTTTTTCAACTGTGTCTCTGAGCATCATCTAGATTTTTTTTTTTGAGCATTTACTAGTAAGATGAGACCCAAGTTATCAGAAAAGGTCAAGAGAGATTGTAAAGGTGTTACACCTAGCGTAAAACTGGCCAACATAGATGATTTTTTGAGGTCTGGGAAGATTGAAAAAATTCATTGATTTACCATAGTTTTACAAGCTGAACAGATTCTACTCTCTTTGAGTGCCAATATCTACATGGATGTCTATGTGTATGCATCTCTGGGTGTTCATGGTCACATTTTGGGGGTTACAACCATGAAGATTTATTTGCATGAATACACCATCTAAACGTTTTTTTCAATTTTTTTTTTTTTGTTTCTATGGTCAGTTTGGATCAACAATGTCCAAAACTTATGCTGGTACTTTTTTTTTTTCTTTCTTTTTTAGATAATTTTAAATACATGCATATTTTTTTTTGTTTTTACATAATTAGGGCTCTGGTGATTCATTCATGTGTGTTGAGGATACATATTTTGTCAGATTTTTGATTATCTTCCGATTGGACCAGGATGAGTAATTGAACACTGAAAGAAGCTGGAGAATACAAACTATTTCTCTCTGTCTACTCTAGTGATGAACAGTAATTTTCTTGGTTGGCTGTCCATGATGCTTGACTCTTGTACTCAGTGAGAGAAAAATTTAGATGATAGAAATACTACTTACCCACCATTTTAAACCTTAGACTCTTCAACTGAAATAAACTCACAATCTCTTTTTTTTTGTTTTTTCCCTTAAAGAATTGCTTCACAGAATATCAAATATATCCAATTTTTTGTCACAGGTATTAAATAGCTGAATATGTAAATTATGCAAACGAAGGTGATTTGGCTTTTGATAGCTTTGAAAAAGATTGTTTTTTGGGATCTCAATCCTCAAATCTTGAGATGGTATTTATTTATTTATTTATTTATTATTTTTTTTTCTGGATAATTAGTTCTGGTACTCTTTCAGGCTATGGTGATTCACTTATGTCAGGTACGGATATATCCTGTATATAATTGTAATTGCAGAGGCAGACTGTATTATTATAGATGTTATCAGACATATATATTGCGTGAATTAACTCTACCAAAACAGACTGATTCTGCTTTCAAAACGCACCTTTCTACCCACTGATCCATTAATAATAATACTTGGAGGAAAACTGGATAAAGATACCAACCTTAAAATCACTTTCTCTGTGGCTTTAACCTATCGGCAAAATTTGCACCAAATATATGTATATTTTTTTTTTCCATTTGCTTTAGTAGAATATATTACGTTGATGTTAGATTAAGTTGCCTATAGCAGTTAATTGGTTAGGAAAGAACAAAGGAAATCAATCTTAAAAGGAAGAAAAAAAAGAAGAAAAAAGAAACGGAAAAAAAAAAAAAGAGGAAAGAAACTTACCTTGAAAAAATCATAAATAATTGGGCCTGTGTCTGTTCTAATTAAACGCCTGAAAATAGTATGAAGGTAATGGATTACTAGAAAAACAACATGAACAAGAGGAGACAAACAGAATATACCAAGAACAGAATTCTAACAATGTGTCCAGATACCAATGGCAGAAAATAAAGAACAACGCAGAAAGAGAAACCAGATTTTTTTTTCTATCATAACAATTGATTAATAAGAGGGGGAAAAAAAAAAAAAATAGATAAATAATGTCAGTTAACAGGGGACAGACAAAGTGATCTCTAGAGATGTTGGACACATCTAAAAATGAGTGGTAAGCAATAAAATTAAAAAGACAAGCAGTTGAACTGCTGTTAAGAATTGGCCAAGGCTAATTCTTCTGGTAAGATAAGGATTTTAATATGGTTTAACACATTCAAATGCATGCCGCAAGCATTGCTTAGCTAGTTTTAGAAATATCATGGTATGGATAACTTTTTATTCAATAAGATTTACTTTTAGTAATACAATATGTTTTCATTCATCTATCAAGAAACTAACTTATCGGCATGATGAAATTTTATGAGGTGGAAATGGCATAGAAGAATATGACATTTCAATGCTTGATTATTCATTTTAAGAAATGCAGAATCCGGAATTGGATTATTTTTCCGAATGCATGATAAAAAAAAAAATAAGATAAAACTAAAAATAAAATAAATAGATGTATAATTTCATTTCTACAAAAAAAAAAAAGGGGGAAATGAGTTTTTGTAGCCTATTTCATTTGAAGGGTCATGTTACATTTGGCAGCTTTGAAAAAAAAAAAAAAAAAATTCAGTTAGCTTATCAAAGAGAACCAACCAATCATATCGCAGGGCCTCAATCACATCATTGCGAATCATTTCAACTAACATTAGTCCAACAGAAAATCTAGGTCATCGCATGTTCAAGATGATCTTGTATCAAAGTAAGAGAAATCAATCAGGTTAGTTCAATAACCTACCAACTTAATCAACAGGTGAAGAAGCAATCATGGGGGGGTCATTTCCTCTTGGATTTGGGAGAGTAATGGAAGAATTCCAAGACACGACCATAATGCCAAACAGACTGATTGACCATTCAAGGAGTGATCACAGAATGAAAAGGAATGAGGAGTGTAGTGGTAAAGAGAGTGTGAGCCAGAGAAATAAAATGGGAGATTTTGAAATGTTTTATATAAATAGAATAATGATAATAATACAGATAAATTAAATAGAAAATCAGGACATTGAAAAAAATGACTTTGTAAAACATGAGCAAAGTAGCCCACTTCAGAAAAGTTTTTTTTTAAAATTCCATTTGTTATGAGTGAGGAGTGATTTTTGCCAGGATTAACTTGCTGACCATTGGTTCAAGACATACCCACTCAGTGGCATAGCAAGTATTCTCAGCACTCAGGGGAAAAGATGGCTCCTGGAGGGGGGAGGTGCACTTCATCAGTGCAAAACATTGCAGCACCTAAGTCTACCATCCTAGCTCCAAGTCCAGATTTGGTAGCTTGTAACATCTGGCTTTCCCCCGATGCTAAAATCAGTATTAAACGGGTGGAGATTCCAGACTGTGATCACAAGATCAAAAAGAACACAATGATGCAGCTAATGGCGACCTGAAAAGAGGACTTTGCAGTTTGTTTTTAAAACTGCAGAGTATGTTGGGATAAGGGTTTGGGGTTCCACCAAAGCACTAAGGAGCCATTTTTTTTTTTAGGCTTTTTTTTTTCCACCAATATTTTGTTCACAGACAGATATTTTATCTTAGAGACAAAATTTCGAACACCAAAAAGACATTTAAATCAGTCATCATTCTGTGCGCATTCTAAACAAAAGAAAAAAAAAAATGTGAGGCTATTCACTCAAAAGGAAAGTCATGTGACCAAAATTTTCTCGCAGACATGGAGCACAAAAAAAATTTTTAAAAAAAATAAAAATAAAATAATGTCTAAATTTTCCAAAAACAAGCTTGAATGTTACTGGACAAAACTGAAGGATAAATTTAGCATAAACTTAGATTTCAAATTCAACCCCCAATTAAAAAGCTACTTAGCTGGAGGGGGATTTTTTGGTAAAAGCTCAAAATTTTCAGCACTAGCTCTGATACGGGCTGTGCGTGTCGTACATTGCATACATATTTAGTCAACCAGACCAACATAAAAACTGAGGAAAATTATATTGACAGTTTTGGTAAACGGTTTCTTAAAAAAAAAGATAAAACACCCCCCCCCAAAAAAACAAATACCTACCTCAAGTTTGATTGTAAAGTATAAAAGGAATATGGTAGGGCCTTCCTTTGAAAGACGTGGATGACTGCATCGTGAATTCTGTAATAAGAACAAAAAAAAAATTAATGACCATTTGTTGAGGCCATGAATTTATGAGGCCATAAATTTATAAACAAACTGATTTATCTTCTCTTGAAGAAAGCAAATAAATAAATAGAATCTTTTTGTCAGCACCATTAATTAAATTTGAACAGTGGTCCACTAAGAAAGTGGTAAGAAAGATAAATTTGACTAAGCACTTGTCATTACATCAAATATCAAGAAAATCCTTGAAACAGAAAGTTTTCATCAACACAAAAGTCCCACGAGTCCTAAGAAGAAGGGTATACAACCAATGCATCCTACTGATTCTCACATATGAAGTTGAAGTATGAAATCTAACCAAAAGTATATTGACCCTCAACCATGCAATGTGCACATGAGAGAATCATGCTCAACCTCATATGGAGAGGTCATAAAACAGCACAGTATATTAGACAAAAAGAAAAAGAGAAGTCCAAGATATCATAGAAACCATCAAAAAAATTCAAATGGCAATGGGCTGGACATCTTACAAGAATGGCAGACAACCGTTGGACATCACCACTCACAACGTGGATCCCCAGAGATTATATGCAAAATTATGATTGACAGGAAGTAAAATGGTTTGACAAGCTAGAAGAATTCAGAAAGTACTGGCTCTGGGATGCCCATGATAGAGGGGTCTGGCAAATCTTGGAAAAGGTCTACGTCCAACAACTAAAACTCTGATGATGATGATTACTTTGATGAAACGCAACATCCATTGAATCAACATTCTTCTTGATACATTAATTGCATTTTGAAGAACTCCAGAAGAATGCTACAGTCTCCACCTGAATAGTCTATTGACATCTATTTATCGACCAGTAAAGTTAATTCAAATCAAACTAGGGTAATGCCCATTCCAAAGGTGCTTATTTGGAAGGGGTAGGATTTTATGGTGTGTGGCACAGCCAATCTTGATATTTTATATCTAAATTTTTAGATGCAAGTTTACAGAATATAGATCTTTTATCAGATTTCCCCAGAACCACTCATCTAAATAACTTCCAGCTCAACACTGCAATGCACAATGTGCTGATTAATATACGCAGTCAATATCAACTCCATACAATGGCGAGTGGTCAAGTTATCTCCGAGCATACATATCGACGGATTTCTCAAATCATTTTTAGATGTCTTGAGAGACAGGCGCAGTGTTCCCTGTAAGCAGTACAGCTGTGCCCAAGGGAAAATGTATCGCACAATAAAGGTTCAATGCCACACACAATGTAAGATCAAATAATAATGAATAAATATTTTTTTTCAAATCAACATACCAAGTAAATCATCTCTTATTATACACTTTCATTATGAGTAACTGACATTTTTTTCTTAGATTTTAGACAAAAAAAAAAAAAAAAAAAAGTAATCAATGAATGTTTCAAAATTAAAAATATTTTGCATATTGCAATTCATCGATTCCCAAAAGGCTCATCGGTTTCGGAGGCCATGAAAAAATTAGACGTTGGTTTGGTGTATTCAGAATTTCGTAACGAGGGCAGTGCCCATTCCAAGGGTGAATGTTCCGAAGGGGCCAAACTTTATGATGAGTGTAGTAGCCTGTCATAGTTGTCATGTAAAATAATTTTCTATCTGCTATGCAAAACTACGTATTCCTTATTTAGATATTTTGTATCTAAATTTATATCTAAAGAGCAAAAGTCAATTCATAGAAACTGAAGAAAGATCTATAATTTCTAATGTTTTAGTTATTTTTATGAGCTGTTTCAAAAACTGCTGATCCCCAAAACTACAAATTCAACATTGCACTGCCTTGAGTGTCGACTAATGTATATGACGAATGCCAAATTGGTTCAATAGCCAGTTGCAATCAAGGTGCACATTCAATTGTAGGTAGATACTGTCCAAGATTTGGCACTATGTTAATGCAAGGACATTGATAGTAAAAAGGAACCTCAAAGGGAAAAAATGACGATTTTCACTCAAATTAAAAGAAAAGAATATCCTGCCTCAGGTCAGACAAAGTTCTAAAAATATCCTGTCCATTCTCAAGTGGTTAGCAGCACAAAAATGAAAACAAAAAAAACCCCAAGGATTTTATATCGATTTGTTTAATATATTGAATTATATCGTAATGCAGCAGGGTTGTTTTAGCAGTAATCAATACTGCAGTGAGAGTATATTTTGTGTTACACAATACCACAATTGTGAGGTTCCCAGTGATAATCAAATTCACTATTGTAGCAAAGCTGAGCTTGCTGACCATGACACTAAGGTAGGAGGCACATAACAAGCCTTCCAGAAAAGGTCTCAGAATTACATGTATGTATAATGTGCACACACAAAGGAATTCAAGTGAAAACAAATTTTTTTGATCCCAGCTATAAATTTGAAATTCTCTCTATAATGCAAGGTACAATAAAAGAAAAATAATTGTCATTCTTAGCAATGAAAAACTTGATATTGGCATGTCAATCTTGAAAAATCAAAAAAGATTTTTTGTCACTTCTAAAAGTATTTACAAGAAAGCACTCAGAGATTGCATACCACAGCCAGTGTCATTGTCACTAAAAACAGAATAGAACTCACTTCAGTTATGATGCAGGGGAGATACCTGTTAAAAAAATTCCCAAAGTTCTCACTCTTCCACAAAATACTATTGAAAAGATGCTAAGTAGTTTTCTGAGGGATGTTCTTATTTTGGCATTGGGTTTAATTGCCCCTGTTGATATTGTGGTGGATAATATTATTCTTAATTTTTTATTTATTTGGGCATGTTTGGAGGTAGAAAATGGTGATAGGAAGTTGTATGGATGATGGATATGGGAGTGGATTATCTACATTGCCTTTGATTTATTAGTATGCGTGTTGCTATTATGTTACATTAATTGATAGGAATTTAGAATGACCCCTGCATTTTAGTATCATTTCATTTTTTAAATGGGAATTTTATTTATTAAAAGAGAAAAAAAATGAAGTAATATTAAAAGGCAGAAACATGAGCTAGTTTGTGTAGCGAATCCACATTCTACTTTTTATTTCCAGCTCTACTCTAAAACAACTTGACTTTCATAGTCTGAAGTTAATTGTATCAAACACTATGAAATAAATCCATCACATATCAGAAGTTGCTTTACATTATTGATATATTATGCTATACTGCTAGCCTGATCTGTACCATATGTATTATATATATGTATATATACATATATATTAGAATATAACTGTCAGTGATGACGGGGTTATTTATGTATGGGTCAGCACTTGAGAGCCTAAAGCTATTTCATTATGTGATTTATTTTCGATGATTCAAGTATCCTAATTTTAAGTCTTTTTAAAGTCTCAACTCATCTCAAACTGTTTTGATGAGTGATCAACATGAAATCTTGAGAGTTTCTAAGACATAATTTTCATTATTATGTCATAATATGAAGGTAAATCAACCAATAAGATCGTACCTTTTGAGTGCAAACAAACAAACAGAAAAAATTGCATATGAGCTCACATGGTGTACATACACACACACACAACTTCCAGAGGTAAACTACAAGTCCAATACAAATTTGTTATGCTGATGAACCACGTTCAAAGCTTATTCTTGGCATCAACTCAAAATGTAGGTATTTGATCGACAAAGTAGATTTTCAGCATATTGAACCAAGGAATTGTTCAGAAGATTGCCAAATCTTATTATTCACCAAGAATCTGTCAGTCAGTCGGAAACTACACAACGTAATCTCATGAAATTTTCTGAAGGTATTACTAGGTTTTAAAAAGAAAAAAAAAAAGTTAATTTTTGAAACTCATCCTCATAATTATTTTTTGGGGGGGTTGCTCGATTTACAATGATAATTAATCCTGAAATGGACACATTTTTGTAGCCACATGAAATGACGTATGCATAACATGGTCTACGTCCTTAATTATTTTGATGTATTTTTGGAATAGATTCGAGAGGGAAGGATGGAGAGAGAGAGAGAGAATGAATGTTCATCTTTTAGGATAGAGAGGCTGATATAGAGAATT
The DNA here is from genome assembly GCA_963457665.1 of Thysanoteuthis rhombus. Taxonomy (NCBI): domain Eukaryota; kingdom Metazoa; phylum Mollusca; class Cephalopoda; order Oegopsida; family Thysanoteuthidae; genus Thysanoteuthis; species Thysanoteuthis major. The sequence continues at coordinate 48,659,433 of OY735216.1, read as the reverse complement.
AACATTCATACCCAACCAAATTTTTAGCACACCACACCCCCCCGCCAAAAAATTCGTTTTTCACCCCCTTATTATTTTGACACCTTCCTACTTTTTAAAAAAAAAAATGCAAGGAAAGATTAGTTCTAATTTTTGACAACAACTGATATATACTGGTTAAAAAATCCCACCTACTAGGATGAATTTTCAGCTAAGGCAATACAGTGATGACAGCAAGGAGGACGAATAAATGAGCGTCTTTTTTGTGTGTATGGTTTTCAGCGATACAGCCTTCGCACGCACAGCCCACACACTCCAAGTATTAGGATTTTATTTTTTCCTTGGTTATGCATGGATGCACTAAATAAAGCTCAATGGTCAGTCACAATTCACTCCATTTTGATTTCAAATGAAGAATTGTCCTCATCTTAAAATGGTTGCCTCCTGGGGTTAGGGAGGCCCAGTTTGCAATGCCATTTTGCCTAAAACTGGGGAGGGCGGAGGGGAGGTAGAAGTGATGTATTAATGCATTTTCAAAGGACATTTGAGTGAAGTGGAACAGCCTCGGCAAGAGTTTGAACTCAGCTCAACGATTCCATTATCCACACCGTTGAACGTTACTTACACTAGACGAGTGACAATTGTGAATGAGGATCTTAATCAAATTATTCAATACTATTTTTCACGTTTTGTCAAGTACGTTCGAGGTACTTTCAAAATATAATTCTTTTAGCATTAGTAATGGGAGTTGAACGCAACACAAAAGAGTTAAATTTAGTTTCAGTATGTCAGCCCGTCAGACAGTGACGCTCAGAGGTATTGGAAACGCTAGCACATCTAAAAATGATATGAAGAAAGCACTCAGAAGGCGTATAACTCCGCTGACTCCATTGTCACTAAAAACTGAACAATCAGGTTATAAATCCCAGACTATGCCGTGGCAAAAAAAAAAAACTTGAAAAAATTATTCATCGGAGGAATGCACAACACTTTCATTATGATGACGTCACTTAGATAACGTCGGTACTGTGTTATTACATCCCAAAAGCCAGAAATTGTCCTTTTCCGCAATGTTAAAATAAAATCTCATGAGTGAATACATAATATCTGTCCAAATTCGTTAGCAAAAAAAGTCAAGCAGTTACAATAACGGTTCACTTGTAACAGAATAAGCAACATGAAAAAGAGAGGGGAGGTCAGGAAATATACTAGGAACACACAACTTTATCTCTACATTATTGCGATAGTATTGTGGCTTATGTAATCAGTAAGGAAACCATAAACTTCAATGATAATCAGGTTTGCCTATTTGTCCGAACCCCCATGAGAACAGGACGTGACACACGGTCAGTTTAATGTGAGGATACCACGCATGCGAACTTGTTCGCAGGAAAACACCAAAAATTATTTGAATCCTTGCAACTATTGTCGCAAAGGCATAAGAGTGTTGATCTTCAAGTCTCGGGACGATTCCTGAGCCCTTGGGACTGGACTGCACAGAGCAATGCTACGCCTTATGGAGCAAACCCCCATTAGCTATGGCACCGCGTCTGCGTCTGTCTGTTCTGAAAAGGTTCAAGTCACCCAAGCCCCCACGACAACTGGATGTGACACAAGGTCGGTTCAATGCAGAAATGCCATACAAGTGAACGTGTGGGTGAAACCTTCTGAAAAATTCTCTTCAGTCCTCGCAAATATTGTTGCAAAGGCATAAATGTGTTGGTTTTCAAGTCTCAGGACGAATCCTGAGCCTTTTCGACTCGACTACACAGAGCAGTACCAAGCCTCAGGTGGCATAGCTCCCATCGGCCATGGTACCATATCAGCATGCATCTGGTCTGAAATGATCATCTCATTTGTCTGAGCTCTACGAGAACAGAGTTTGACACAAATTCAGCCTAATGTGGAGATATCACGCACGAAAACGTGTTAAGTAGGATGACTCAAAAATTCCCTTTGTCCTCACAGCTAGGATATAAGAGCACTGGTTTTGAGGTTTCGGGACGAATGCTGAGCCCCTTGAACTTGACTACACGGAGCAGTGGTACCACAGCCTCATGAGGCAAAACCCCAATCGGCCATGGCGCTACGTCTGCGTCCGTCTGGTCTGAAAAAACAATTAACCAAACCTCATTATATAGTAAGAGTTCTATGTACACAAAAGAGGTGGTCTCAACCGATTTGCATGAATTTAATTTCTAGTTTTTATAATGAATTTTAAAGGGAATTTTCTAAAATAATCACAGAGCCCGTTTAGACCGTTTCAAAGTCCCCAAGCTGAAAATGGTAGGGGGGGGGGCAGTTTTTCTAAACAGGAACAGCTGAAGCTGCAACCAGCGTGGGGGTACTTTTTTATAGTTCAGTGTATACGAAAGTTGCGCCTTACTCCAAAAGTCTCCGGTACCGAATTTCAGCTCAATCTATAAGGCATGGTGGGGATCAGTTTTCTCAGCAGGAACAGCAGAGAAAACTGAACCCCAGGAACGGCTGAAGCCGACAATCTATAAGGCAACTTCACTGCAAGAAACCGCAAATGGTGCAGACCCCCTTGCCAACTAGATTCTGAGAGTAGATCCTCGCTTAGCTCTGATAACAAATGGGCGTCGTGTATTATTAGGATTCAGAAAGTACTGGCTCCGCGACGCCCATGATAGAGAAGTGTGGCGAATCCTCGGGAAGGTCTGTGTCCAACGACGAACGTTGAAAGACTGATGATGATTAGGATAGATAAGTTTCGCAATACACAGTCCGTTTCGAGTTGACCATGTCTATATCAACCGCCCGCTTTCTACTCTCTTGTCTATCTTTACATTATGATATTGTTTATTTTTACACTATTATCATGAATAGGATTGGCTAAACAATTACGTAAAACCGAATAGTTAATTACGTGCAGTGACACAGCAAGTTCTGGTGGTAGGGAGTGGGAGAATGAAGCATATAATCACGATTCTATTTCTGGGACCGACGGACTTTGAACCCGGCATACATAGGCAATATTTCGCCTTTCATGTCTGCCCACAAACTTTACCGCCACCCCATTATTCCCCAGCTTTGCTTCAGCCATTTATTTACTAAAAGATTAATATTTATTTTGAAAAAAAAAAAAAAATATCAAACACCGAATGTGGTGGGGGTCACCTGAAATTTGTATTATCAAGTTTCAACACACAATTGGAAAAAAATGATTGTCAAGGACCGGGAATTAATGCAAGCATCACCGACTGAAAAGGGCTGCTACAAAGTGCGACCCCGTACTTCGGCAGGGGGTGGGGTTGAAGCGTGCGTCCGAAGCCCGAAGACTTATCTTAACTCAGAAGGGGGCGTTGGAAGCTGGTTGTTAAAGAGGGTAATTTTTTTCATGATCAAATTCCCCGAACTTTTGTGCAGTGACGCATGTATGAATAATCTAAGCATATGAGCTTATATGCAAAATTTTCTGTTTATTTGTTTGTCGCTGACGCATTTCATTGGTTAATCTACCTTCCTATTATGATATAACGATGACGTCATAGATTATGTCAAAGAAACTCTCAAGACCTAAAAAGTCTGACCGATCATCAGTTAGTAGAGTAGTGGCTTTGAAAAAAATATTAAAATCAGGTAACATCAAATATTAAAAAAAAGAAATCACCTAATAGCTTAAGGGTCCTTAGTACCTATTCATACATAAACAAGCCCATCATTTTTACAGGTATATTCTAGTTACTAAATAATTAGCCCCAAATCTGAAAAAGTGGTTGGCAACCATAGTTCAAGACTGACAGCCAATTCCACTGTATCCCTGTATGTCTCCAAGCATCGTGATTACGTCTAGACACAGGCAGACAGGAGGCAAGAGGGTAGAGCTGAAGACGTGCCTCACTATAATTCAAGTCATACAGAAACCTTAACTTCAGGCCTACGGTGTACCAGAGGCGCTACGTAACTCAAAACTGAAGTCATGGTCGTCTCCGAACACGAAGGACGAACAAGATGTACTAAGAACAAAATATATAGTACCATTGGGTGTAACGGAGTTTTTAAAAAATGTATGTCTTATGCAGATTGTTGAGTTTTATTGGATTATCAGTTGTACGTATGGCCGGCTCCGGTTACAAGCAATACGAAAAGTTTTCGTAGAAGGCTGTGTTGGGGCTGATAAATTAAGAAATCGAAAAGAAGTGTTGATCAATTAATAAATAACTTCTCTTTTCTAAAGACAAGCGAGAACGCTGCCGGGCGCAAACTAAGGGACCAATTTGTATAAACTCACATTTGTAAATTGAACCCCTCTCCACAAAAAACCTATTTAGAGGCAAATTTAAAAATGTTTTTGTTGACACGAGGAATAAATGCTAAAATTTCTAGCCCTGTAGCTCTATTGGTGCAGTCTTTACGTGCGACACATATATTGCCTGCCTGTCTGTCTGCCTGCCCGCCAGACTGAAAACAGAAGAAACGCTTTCTAAAAACGTCCTGCACCCTCTATACAAAATTAAGGCCCTTGCACCAACCAATATTTAGCAGTGTTATTATTTTAACTTATGTTATCTGAATAACTAGATAAAAATCGCCTCTTCTGAAGGTATCTGCAGCCTATATGCTATCACCATATTTACCGGCATCGAAGACGCTATTCCCATCCCAATGACCAAACGTCCTACAAGACGCTATTCTCATCCCAATTATTCTACGTCCTACACGCCAAAGACGCTATTCTCATCCCAATTATTCTACGTCCTACACACCAAAGACGCTATTCTCATCCCAATTATTCTACGTCCTACACGCCAAAGACGCTATTCTCATTCCGTCACCTTACGTCCAATATGCCGAAGGTTAATCTTTTCATAGGCGTATCCTAACCTAGTTCTTTTTTTTTCGAAATTTCTCCAGGTCAAAATTGAGGTGCGTCCTTGAGACTGGAGCGTCCTCGATGCCAGAAAATGTGACGAATAAAATGTTTATTGTTCAGTGCAGAGGGAACCAAAATGACTGACTAAAATCATCTGTCCGAATCATCGAACATAACATTATAAGGTCCGGATCGGTGAGGTTCAACGTCTATTGATCCTATCGAATACAAGTACTCCCAAAAAAATAAAAAAATAAATAAAAAATGATAATGCACTATTATGACACAGAAGAAAAGAGATGCTACCCACCCACATCGTTTATGCATGTAATTAGAACAAGGTCATGAAAATAAATATTCGTACAGTGCTGAATCAGAATTAAAGAGTGAAATCAAAACAGATAGATACATAGGACAGAAATAGATATGAACAAGTATATATGTCGAATCGAAGGAACACCCATATATATCAAATCGATGGAACAACTCAGACGTGGTACTACATACATATATATGTATATACATACATATACACACACATTATATATATATATATATATATATATATTTGTGTGTGTGTGCGTGAGTGAGTGAATAGAAAGGCGTTAAAAAACAAAAAAGAACAAAGAACAAGAAAGGAGTATAGTATGTAATGATGTGTTAACAGGACCAGATTTAACATAGATGGGACCCAATGCATAACATTTCTAATGGATTTTTCTATTTATGTATTTTGACATAATTTTCAAACAAATCAAAACAAAAGTTAAATGTTCATAAAATTATGGTGTTCAATTTTATGTAAAGATCAATGATCTATATTTTATGTGACATGATAAAGCTTCAAACCAACTGAAATGAATCAGTCAAATAGGTGCTTTGCTTTCTTTTTTTAGATGCAAACTTATGCATTATATCATTGATATCCTAATTTCGTAATGAATCCGACTCAATACTCGTTCGTAAAAATCTTGTGGATCTAATTTTCCCTCAGATGTTCATTTGATATTAGTGATGCTAAAATCTCAGGGCCCTGTTTGCACTGCCTAAGGAATAGCTCTGTATCCTGGGCTGAGCTAAATGCTTCGTTTACCCACATGATTTTTTTTTATATTCGAAGTAATGAATAAACAATTGGAACAAAGTAAAGGTTTCATATTATATGAAAGATGTTTATACTTGTCAATTTATGATGAGAGTACCCAAGCCTCATTAAAAATCCAAATTTATTCGAACGCCTGTTTTAGAAATATTGTTTTCTCAAAAAAATTGTAACTTAAAAGTAGTATAAAACGTCTGGAACACTTTAGAGGGTTCACAACTCAATATATTTAATCTAAAGTAGGTTATATTTACGACTCGAGTAAACTATAACATTACGATATAGACAGAAAGAAAGTTTAGACTTTATATCATTATATATCATGGCCAAAAGTTATTTGAATCCGGAATAATTACGATATCCTTCTGCCAGGGAAGTTTTGCTATATCTTTATTAAACAAAGGGATTGAATTAACTATCGCTAACGGAATTAAGGAACCCCAAAGAACATGACATATCAACCTTTCATATATGTTCCAGCATATAACAAAATGTAATCCAGAACTATTTAGGGGATATATCGACATTTAGATCAATGGAAAAATTACGTAATGAAATAGAATTGAAAGCAAACGTACAACCTAAGAATTTAAAACAAATTTCACCTTCGACCCGGATTCGGTATTTTGCTATGCAGGAGTGGGGGGGCTCATATGTAACAAGAAATGTGGTGCTTGTAATATAATTATTGAAGAAAAATCAAGATCTCAACCAACCCTCTCATATAAAGAGGTACCCAACATATTCTAAAAATGTTATCCATAGAATTAAATGTAAAAATTGCAAGGGGAATAATGTAATTGTTACGCAGTCACTCAAGAACTGTTTCACTTCATAGAAGTAATCAAAATTCCCGGAAACAGAACTATTTGTTCCAGGAAATCTTTTTGCAATGTAGTAAAGGAAACTTTGAACTAACGCCTATTTATCGATGATAATACAGTATCAGCAATAATAGAGCAAAACCTAATTCATAAATACAAACCATTTTTGAATAAACCATCAAACTTCCCTTCCCTCTCTTTTATCAAGTGTTATAGTTACACAAACAATTGAGATTATATATATATATAATATATATATATATATATATACACAAACACACACATATATATATATGTATACACATATATATTTAAAAGCAAATTTGATGACCAACAAATAAATATAAGGTTAAAAAATGAAATCTTTCGATTATATAAAATGAATAGCTCTGTTTGTCACTGTACCCCCCCCCCCCAAACATTGCTGCAGATCAATCAAATTCGGCATGCATACGCAGCGAACTCAATGGGAACGTTTCAAAGTTTCGAAGGGTGAAAAAAAATAAAATAAGGGTTTCAAGGGGTTTTGTTCGTTTACGATGTATGTATAATGTTAAACTGAATCCTTACTTTCGGTTCAATATACATTCATACATAGCAGGAAACCACCCGATTGGACGGATTCCTGCAAATCAAATGAAAAAAAAAATGAGAACGAGAATGAGACAGGAGACAGACAAACCTCGTTAATCCAGAAGATTTCCGATTCTTCCTGATCATCCTACGACTTTGAAAATCCTTCACCAGCCATCGGTAATCACAACATTGCAACGAAGTCGCCTTCATCCTCTACGAAACATCCTCCACGCCACAGTGTCCGGTGTTGTGAGTCCAACTAAGTTTACAACGACAGAAACGCAGTGTTGCCAATTTAGATGGGTTTTTTTTTCAATCTAAATCTAGAGGTTTTAGATGCGTATAGGTGTCAGAAATTGGTATCTAGATGATGTTCTAATAAAATAAGTGTTACTTTTATAAAATGAATCTTGAAGATCAAAGACAACCAATTTCTTAATAACATGTAATATATTATCTATATTCAAGATATATATATCTGGAGAATGTATAGGTTTCCAGATGTTTTAAGATATTTTTGACTCAAATTTAGATGTAAACTTGCGACTGCAACACAGCAGAAACACTTAATCCGGAGTTGCCAAACGTCTTTTGCGGCACAAGACCAAATTTGTATGGTCTTGGGACCAAATTAAGTAGCTTCAGTACCAAAATAATCGAATAACTTAAAATCCATCATCAGACTAAGCTTGCAGGTAAAATGTATTAAAATAAATTTTTTAAACCTGTTATTCATGCATATTTATGTCGTTTCATATCAAACGTGTATTATTTTTTGTAAATTTTCCATCTTGCTTCAGTACCAAATCTGGTTTCGGAACCAAATAGCTTTGTTCAGTACCAAATGTGCCCAATTTCGGTCTTGAAAAATACCAAATAGCGACCCTGTGAGAGGCACGCACTAAATAAATACGCAAAGCTTACGGCCTCAGTGCTTTCTTATTGTATTGTTGTTTCCGCCTTGGTTAATGGCGTAAGGCACTAAACGCCCCAACATAAGCCTGTTCTGTTCATTGCTGTCCTGCTTTCAAGTAATTTAAGATATTTGTCCGAGAAAGAGTGTGAACGAGTAAATACGAGTTTATATACCAGTGGTTCTCAAACTGTGTGCCCTGGCACAGTTATCTCCCAAGTGTGCAGTGTAGTTTCTTCCGAATGCGCAAATGTGTATTCCGAGCATTCAATGTGTCCAGTAAGGGTATAATGTCTGTCCCGCTTTCACTGCAGAATCGCCAGTCAAGTGGTTTTATCACTACTATCTTTTTAGTGACAGATGAAAGGGAAAGTGGGTGATGCGTCCATATATCAGTTATGCTGATATGAAAAAGAGTTTTGTTCATTGACTACTGAAATCTTTCCGTCTAATTCATTTGATTTTTTTTTTTCTATTTTACAGTACATCGATTTACAGTACACTCCTTTAATGGAATAAAGAGTTTGCGAGCCGTGTAAGTCAAATATATTCCTTAGTGAGCCGTTATGCAATAAAGTTTGAGAACCACTATTATAGATGTTTATTTTGAATGTGCTGTAATGGAGGCCACAGCCGATTAAACAATCTCAAAGGTTAATGAATGTATACTACTACTGATATTAATGCACAAAACTAATTCCAATGTATACTACTGATACCAACAATCCCGAAAGCAGCGACAGAATTACAGAGAAAGGCAGGTAAACAAATGAAAGACTCATACTAGATAGAGAGGATAATCCTGTGTAATCCGAGGATGTTAATCCAGCAGTTTTTTTTATCGTTTCAAGGATTAGTGCATTGCCTTACACCAGTGATTTTCAAACTGTATTCTGAGCCTTGAACGTGTCCAGTACGGTTAGTACGTCTGGCATCTCTATGGTGGTTTTATCACTATTTCGGTATTTCTCAACCTTTTTAGCAACAGATAAAAAGGGAAAGAAGAGATGATGGGTACGTATCAGTATGCCTCAAAGCCAACTGACATGGTTTTACGAAATCAATTTTATTTTTACAGTCGGTGTGCCGCCTGTCAAATATATATAGTGTGCATTCATATCCCGAAGGATCAGAGGGTAGAATTTACGCACACGTAAATTTTATGCCACAAAATTAGTCAGTACTCAGTTAAGCTGTTAAAAATGACTGCTCATGCGCTAGCCTCATTCGAGCATCTAATCATGTCGCTTTAGCCATGTCGTTTCCCAATGTAATGAGACGGGTACAAACCGGCACTATTTTGTGATTTCGTGTCTCTAAAACAGTTCAAGTAAAAGTTGTCAAAAAAACGGTTGCATCCCTTTGAAACAACTTGTATATAATAAATTCTTCAAAAAGAAACAAATTTACATCAAAGTGTTGTAAATAACTTAAAAGGTTAGGAACCACTGGTGAATTTTTTTTAAAGCAAAAAGCGGACAGGACGTAATAAAAACTTGAAATGAAGTTTCAAGAAAGTACATTTTTTTCAAAGCTTTACAAAAAGCGAACTGCAGCAGAGCTTAGCGTGATATATGGGCAAAAGAAACGCCAGCTTGAGAAAAAAAAATATCAAAGTTAGGCGGCTACTTAGATGAATAGCCGAAACCGTTATGCAGATCCTTATGAGTTATAGGAAAGAATCTCTAAGAGAAAAACTGAACGACAGACAAGCGTCTCTCAAACGTAATATACCCGCTTGATATAGAAAAGTAGAAGACAAAAAAGGAAAAATCTTGCAGTTATTTTTACAATGTAAAAATCATTGGTTGATCTAGTTGCGCAGAAAAAATATTTTCAACTGTTTCCATCGAATTCTCATAAGAAATGATCCTAAAAAAATAAACAATCACTTAAAGCGATAATCATTGATCTAAGAAGAACTTGAGCGTTTTATTATTAATAATAGTCACTTCCAGTAATTGGGAGGGGTGGTGTTTGGATCGCTAGGCTCACTTGAGCAGGCAGCCCTCCATTTCCTCACGTCTTTTTTCAGCACTACATCACTGGTCAGTTCTAAAACTAAAAATAAGAGCAGTAGAGATGGTGGAGTATTTTTCCAGTCAACAAAACAACCGTCTCCCCCGAACCACGCTAGTTCGTACAAGAACGGAGTGCAGTTGTCTCTAAAGTATTGAAATCGACGCCTGACGAGTTCGTGGTGCAGAGGCAAAAAACAGGACGGCCTGTACTTAGTTGATAATCTGAATATTTCGAATGAATACACGACATTCAAAAACTCATGTAGGTACTTATATTGAAAAAAAAAAAAAAAAAAATAGAAAAATCTTAGATTGTCAGTCTTCTAAACAATTACAATTCCAGGTGTCGAAAACGCTATTTTCCCTTCCCAAAACAATTCTCAGAAAGAAACCAAGGGTCCTACAGACCGAGGGTTTTTTTCTTTGCAAGTCAAAATTGGGATGTGTCCTTGAGGCAGGAAATACGATACTTCAAATAGAAACGATCTCAAAAAGCAAACATGGGATTAATGGAGATTATATATATGTTAAATGTCTGAATAGTTACATGTGGTGCAAATTATCGTTCGAGATAAATGGAACTTTTTCCCCCCTCCCTTTACTACAAAAATAAACAGATAAAAGATAAAACACGTGATTTAACTAATTGAAAAATGTGATGCAAGAAAAGGGTACCGTCAATAAACTTCCCCCTTCTTTAAATAGTCATCTCAAAAAAATTAAAAGAAGCGAAGTAATACATACGAAGTGATAAAATGACTGGGAATGTGAACGGTTAGCTCTCAAAAACGTAGTCAATATGCTATTGGCCTTTTGTTGACCGAGGGAAGGGTGAAAATAAAGTAAAAAAACGTCCGTCGCCGGACAATCTTTGCTAGAGTCAACGTAAGATCTATCCGTAATAGCTCAGTTGGAAGGGTGTTAGACTGAAGATCTAATTGGTATCAAATGGAAAGGTCCTTTGTTGGACATAGGTCTTTCCCAAGAAAGTGCAAGATCTACCTGGAATAGCTCACTTGGAAAGATCAATTTGGTATGAGGTGAGAACATCAACCCAACGGAATAACTAGTACCGAGCAGACGAACAATTAGTCGTTTGGTCTTACTTGTTTCTGTGTTTGGTGCTTCGGTTATGGCTGCATTTTCTTCTTTTCATGAAATCCAGATCGGGAGATGCAGGGAATTAGTAGGGTCCGTGAGATTTAAGACAGTCAGTGTTTACCGACTAAAATAACATCTTAACCTTTTCAGAAGATGAAAAGAGTCATAGAGATTTCCACTGACCGAAGAGGTAAGATATTTACCATCTACAGATGCAGAATGTCTAGTGTTAGTATGTGCTTGAAGGAGGGTGTGAACATGTGCTTAAGAGCATATAAGTGTGTATCTTAGAGAGAGAGGGAGGGGGAGAAAGGGGTGCGTATGTGTGAGTTTGTATGCGAGAGAGATATAGTGTATGTGCGTGAGAGTGTCTGCATTTGAGTGTTTCAAAGAGAGAATATGCGTGAAAATGTGTGTATAAAAATGTGTATAGTCGAGAGAAAAAGTCTGTGTGTATGCGTGTGTATGTTTGAGAGTGTATGTGTGTGAGAAGGAGTATCTGAAAGCAAGTGTGCGTGTATATGTCAGTGTGAATGAGTGTTGTTTTGAAATATCGTACAACACACAAGAAGTCATCAATGATGAACTTACAGTCAACATCCGGGTTACAAGTAGCTTTCCGGAGCTGAAATAAACAAGATAAAAAGTGTTTTTCTCCTCTCGTCAAAAAAACAATTCTACGTTTTCCCGTCTCATTGTTTTTTTACTTCTTCAGTCACTAAAAGGCCAATACACATACAGAAAATAACTCAGCTTGATTTAGAGTTCGGACTTAATGTACGTAAACACCATTAAATCTAAACAATTAAACATTTAAATATATTGGTTTCATTACCTCGTAAACATCAATAAGAGTTCATCTTATTTGAAATGTCTACATTCGTAATGTGCTTTCGTAAATTTTGGCGTCAAAGCAGATATTTATCAAAATTAGTTCAGTCTGGTACAGGGCCATAATCGTTGAGCATCAAGTGAGAATCTAACTCACTACAATAGCAATAGCCTTCGACACTAGTTTACTGACCGTCGATCAGATAGAATTGCAGATAAAACAATTTCATAAATTTCTAGCTGTCCAAAGAATTCATACTTTTCCGAAGGGTATTAGAGTGAAATGAACAGCCTAGACCGGAGTTTGAACTTGTATCGCCAATTTTATTGTCTGCACTATTACCGATACGCCACTCGTACCTCCTGGTTGTCCATCTGCTTCTCGACATTCACACATTATTGTTTCGTTGTTTCTAATCCTGACTCTCAAACTCTAGTTGCAACATTCCTCACCAACCTGGCACGTTGTAGTTATACTTTTGATCAACCTTTCCTCTATTTTACCATATCTACAATTCTTTTTTAGAATTGTTCGTTAAGAGGGTCTAGAGAGCAGAAGTGAAAGCGAAGTCACCCCCATCGTCGGATTGTCCAGGAAAATCAATAGGGCTGTGACTTTTGTTCAGAAGGTCAAGACGAAATCCTGTGGATTCCACTTGGCAAAGACATTTGTAGACATTGCCAGGGGAACTAAGAGATCTACTCCAATGATAAGAGTATTGGACTGGTTGTTTGGAGGCATTCGTGGGCAGAGCTAACAAAAACGTTGAACTGATAAACCGCTAAATATTTAGCGGGTGCAAAACAGCCAAGTTTTATGACTTGAGTATGGGTTCGATTTTTTACTCTAAAACAGACCTAGAGAGATAAACTTTTAATGTTGTAGCTTACACAGAGCTTCAAATAAACTCTATGATGTATGAAAATTCAGGATTGATTTCATTTGCTTAATTATTTATATACACCTTGATCACCATCCGATATCGGCATACTATACCTTTTGAGAAAGCGTTATGTCTAGGCTGCAACATCGGTGCTTAATCTTGATTTATTTTGTACTTTCGTCCCAAGGTATCAGAAAAGCCTAGCTCATAAGGTGGGAGTACGTTTAGCATAAAACAAGGTTATTTTGGGGGTTGGAAACACTCAAGAAGATTTTCCCCTTATAAAATATTGGTAATTGCTTCATCGTTTTACACCATTTCGACAAAGGAAAAGTTGTTTTTTTTTTAAAACCCTCTGCTTTCGCGAGAGAAACTTTCAAGTTGATTAAAGTTATTGGAAATTAAAAAAAGTATTTTTCAACTCAATTGTGACCCACTTGCATAACCAAATTAGACTTTAATTTATAAATATCATTTGATAGTTATATAACTGAGTATATTACAGCCCTGAATGCACAAATAGAGAGACCAAATATGTTATGGCATTTATTTACCCAGACCCAAGAGTCGTCTTGTGATCCCCTAAAAGTAAAGAATGGCTACTCTCAGGGACGGGGTCCCAATCGCACTAGAGCGGGTATTGTGGGCAGCCCTTCAGAGATAGACCCCTCGGCGAATAAGTACCTTTGAGTGGTGGAGTGGCTAGCATGTTCCAATGACCTGGAGAGCAATGCCGGTGGGATTTCGATTCCTAGAAGTTTCCAACCAAGTCAGAGGGGTTAAAAGAAAAAGAATTCGACCAAACCTTATTCAATCACGCCCCCCCAAAATCATAAACCCCAATCTTTGGCCTTCTTATTTTGTTTTCCATTCATTTTGTTCAAGCCCCATCTTTAGAACTGTTTTTTTTTTTTACTACTAATTGGTATTTTTTAATACTAAGTTTTGTAAGAAAAACTATAAAAGACAAAAAAAAAAAAATCCAAACGTACGAACTTATTAGTTCACAACGGATTTCGACATTAAATAACCCAAGTGTTGATAAGCTATAAACCAACCAATCGTTGGTAGGGGAATAAATATCTATTTATCCGATCCTTCAAGTTCTAAAACCGAGAGAAACAGCTTCGAAACCGATTAGTTACTACGTCTAAGAAAAAGTTAATTTATAAATTACTATATCATGCTGGATTGTCAAAGTTAACCGACTCACAAGTATGTTATAAACAAATTAACTAATAAAACATCAAGTACAAATACTTACGTTTCCAATTTTTTAGGTTTTGGTTTAGAGAAACACTTCTGTATCCAGGACATACGGTCGCAGGGAGTAAAATGAAGCATAAACCAGAAGTTACCGGACACAAATAAATAACTATTTATTTACTATAACCAAAAAAAAAAAAATCGACTGGAATTCGTCATAGTCTTTAACCTTCGCCCTTGATACAAATATTTTGAAATACCTACTACTGTATTGAATAGTTTATCATTAGGTAAACACATGTATCGGATTGGATCAGTTTTATTTTATGCAAATAAAGAGAACTGAACTTAGAAAAAAAAAGCATGGTAGCGTAAAGGGAGCGTTCATCAGCTACCATAGCATAAATCCAATTTGTGACAATGTATGGATTTTAAGAGTCTCTGCAAACCCATAATATTATAGATTAGAACATGAATATCCAGTGTAAACTTCTTGGTTGGTAGTACTGACTCCAGTTCTATGGATTCCTTATTGAAAAAATGGCTAGTATCGCAACTCTTTTATTGGGAGGGGGGGGGGGGTTTAATCATAGCATGTCAGTTCCTTAATGTTGGCGTATGCTGATTTTACAACAAAAGCTCCCGGCCACCAGGAGAGGGATAACTTTCTATGATAAAAATCAACAATAAAAAATCTCACTAAAATTTTGAACGTTTAAAAAAAAAAAAAAAAATGAATAACTAAAACAAATAAAATCAATAAAACTATAAAATGCTACGATCAATGGTGTATCGTTGAGGGAGCTAAATCTGGTTTACTCCTACACCACTTGACTGGCATTTTGAATAAATGAATCCTATTCAAATGTTTCAAATCCGCAAAATTCAGGTGGCTAGAGTTGGGAATAGGTCAGATTTAGCTCCCAGGACGGTAATACTTCTACAATTTAGCGTTGCATCTGAGCTATACATTTTTAGGGGTCAAAATATTTTTTTTGTTGTATCGGTCATAGTGGAACCTTCATGATCTCCAAAGAATGCGAGACGAACTAAATGATGAGAGTGAGAAAGTAGGCCTTCTCGTGAACTTCAGTAAAACAAATGTCACGTACAACAAATGTGTGAAGAACAAAGATACAACAATTAGAAAAGAAAATGAGGAGCTGGAAAAAGTAGACCACTACATCTACCTCGGACAGTAAATCTCTATGAAATTCTCAAAAGAGGAAAACAAGCAAAGAATCATTCGAGGTTGGCAAGCTTTTGGTTGAGCCAACTTCACCTTCAAGAACAAGAAAATTCTCCCCCCCCCCCCCACAAAAAAAAGAATGGCACAAAACCATTGCATCCTCTCGATAGTCACCTATGGAGCTGAAATATGGAAACTAACCAAAAGATTGACCTTCAAGCTGAGAACTATGCAACGTGCTCAACTTCACATGGAGAGACCACAAGACAGCACAGTATATTGGAGAAAAGACAGGGGTTAGAGACATCACAGAAACCGTTAGAAAACTCAAATGGCAATGGGCTGGTCATGTTGCAAGGATGTCGAACAACTGTAGTACATCCAAACTCACAACGTGGATCCCCAGAGATCATATGCGAAAACTCAGCCGGCAAAATGAGATGGTGTGACGGACTAGACACGTTTAGAAAGTATTGGTTGCGCGACGACCATGATAGAGAGGTCTGGCAAATCTAGGGGAAGGTCTATGTTCAACGACGGACACTAAAAGTCTAATGATGATAATAATGATGATGATTCATTTTTGTACGTCACTACACATTTTCTGGAATAAGATAATCACTTCTGTGAAATAAAGATTGAATATTCATGCATAAATAGTAAGCAACTACCCTTTCCATAGCCTTTACATATCACAAGTTTCTCCTCGTCGCAAAGTTCGTCGGGGTTTTCGCGACGTGAAATGTAATTAGAGGTGAAAGGCACCTGAATTGGCGTCATCCATTTCAACATACGCTATTTTACCCATAGCAGCGGGGGGGATGAGTCGGATTCATGTCTTTCCTATGGGCATTACTACCAGTTTCAGCCAGAGTTTGAACTTGGTTGGCCTAGTCTTTTTTATCGTGCCTCTAATCGATCAGCCGCATGCACTTCCTATATGATTAACAGAACGCACACAAAAAAAATCCGATCAGAAATGCATTGTTCAGATGTGACGCTGAACCAGTACAACCAAAAGCATTACTTGTTCGTTTTTTGAGCGCCTTGTGGTGCTATAATGGTTAACAAGCTAGCCTTACAGATCGTTACTACTTGAAAGTAATTTCAGTTCTTACACGGTGCCCTGTGCTGGTAGCTTTGGTGCTAAGACCCACCCCCGGTTGACTAGGCCTGTTGCAGCTGTGTTTTGCATATGGATCTTGGTATTCCCTCAGAAAAATGATCACATACCTAAGCACTCTCCAGATCAACGTTAGAGATCGAATGAAAACCGCTGTATCCAAAGTAACACCTTGGCCTTGAATAGAGGTTCTTTAATCCTAGTCCTTGCACAAAAGGCGTTGAGTATCATTTTTTTAATGGTATTACTTGGCAATGGATTGAACCACGGCCTACTGAGTTGAAGGCAAGCACTCTTCCACTGAGGCCATGGCGATCGACAGTGATATCTGTGTGAAAGGAAATACTCTTACAGAATGAAGTTAAGGCCCATTTTCGCAGGAATTTATTCATGATAGAATATCATAGAAAAGGGCGAACATTAACTCCTTGATTTAATCGTAATTTTTAAATCAATTCACAGCAATACATTGAACAGTGCGGATTTGACGCAGTACGGTTAAGGTGTTTCAGTAAAAATTAATGTAACTGAGTATACGCTGGAAACAAGAACATTAAATTATAATAAGACCTTGAACAGTGCAGGTTTGAACAGTACAGGGAATCTTGAAACGAATTAACCACACAAATCAAGGTATAACCATGTATCCCTATTTTGGGAGCACACACAAGAATATTCTAGTTTTATCTTATCTCTGCCTACGAAGTCGGAAGAAGTACATAAGTGACCGCACATGATGAGCGCCCAGCAAACCCTTTTGTTTACATTTGATACTTTCGTTATTTTTAGAGTAACGATTCTATTTTTTCCTTTATTTGATGCTTGAACACTCAATGAATCTTAATTCAGAGTGTTCAAGCTACTAGAGAAAAAAATGAACATTGTAACTCTAAAAATAACGAGAATATGAAAAAAAAAAGGTTCGTTTGACACTTATTATGCGAAGCACTCATGTGTATTTCATCAGTTTTTTTTTTTTTTTAAACAAAAATTAGAATTTGATGTTATCCAAACACACAAGTAATTGAGCAGAGGCGCCTCGTCGTGGAGTAATGGTTAACGAGTACCTTTCCTTTCTCGATCTTCAAAATATAGCAGACCGATAGCGAGCATTGACATTTCGTCCGGTCTGCTTGAGGTGGCGCAGGTGGCTAAGCGGTTAGTAACAAAGACAATAGAAAATAGCTGGGTTCAAACTCTGGCCTGAATAATTTGCGTTCACTCAGCACTAATGCCCATGGGATAAGGCATGAATCCTTCTCTTCTGCCCACTCCTTAAGCTACGGGTGGAATAGCGACTCCAATCACCCAGCGCCGTTAGGTACGGTTAATGGGGATCCAGTGAAGCCTTGGCGGGTCCTGCATACCAAAAATGGGTAATATTTAGAAAGATCACGCGAAATAACCTTGTGACACCCTTGGTGGTATGATTGGATGCATTATTCGTAAAACTATAACTATTTTATATTGTTTTCCTCAAGCGTCTAATATAGTGTA
Source organism: Thysanoteuthis rhombus (assembly GCA_963457665.1). Lineage (NCBI taxonomy): Eukaryota > Metazoa > Mollusca > Cephalopoda > Oegopsida > Thysanoteuthidae > Thysanoteuthis > Thysanoteuthis major. Next base: position 48,641,350 of record OY735216.1, on the reverse strand, counting down.
ATGGTATGAAGTTATAGTATAGAAAACAGCAGATATCAGAAAGTGAAACTGGAATACAAGATAACCATGCAAAAGCAAAGGTAAGGGAGATAACTCTGATAAACAAAAGAAAATCTGACCGATCAACCAAATAGCCACAAAATGAATGTAAAACGATTACTTTGATTTTTGTTGGATCGATTCCAGTCAGTTCGATTAAATTAATCAAGTCAATATTTTGGCGTTTTTTCCATTTTTTTTTTTTTACCATTCTTATTACGATATGTGGAGAAAAATCGATTACACGTATATTTTGATAATGAGTGCCTGTGCTTGTGTACACCAACACGCATACACACATTCATATTAGATGGATACCATCAGAATGAGATAAATAGATATGAACAGAATGATACCACCAGAATGATATAGATAAATATGAACAGAATGAGAGGAATACCATCAGATTGAGATAGATAGATAGATATGAATACTATGGGATGTATATCGACTGAGATAGATTTGGGTATCAACAGATAGACGGATCCCCTCTCTCCGTCAAAGCTTAACACAGTGCCGTTGAGAGGTTCTGCTATCTAGGTATGTGTACCCCATGGGGCACGTAAGAGGAATCACAGGGTCTACGCGAAGTGAAATTAATGGAATTTTTAAGTATTCACAACCAACTAAATGTAACTCATGAGTCTTATATAGCTATTTTATTTAAAAAAATCTTTTATTGACCTTCAATGACCTTAGTGGTTAGCACCACCTATCCTAACGAATTTGACCTCATCCGCCTTGCCTTATGTGAGGTCAAAATCATTTTGCACTTCATAGCAAACACAATATTATCCCAGAAATTGGTTCAATTAATTAAAAATGACCAGAAATGACCTTGAATGACCCCTGACATATACTTTACATAGCCTATGTCATAACTAAATGTCTCGTGAGTCTCCATGCCAAAAATGGGGTCAATAGGCCTTGTCGTTCTAGCGTGATAGTGGCCCAAACATACTAACGCACGAATAGAAGGATCCAATATTAGTATGGATTCACATCTCTGCGCACGTGCGTACACTTATATACAAAATTATACAACGTTGATTGAGAGAAAAAGGATTAATATAGACCAATCGATGCATAGTTATTGAAGAATGATGTTCGATATTCATGCAGAGATTACTCTGCCTAGTAGCTGGGTGTGTGCATAGATGCGTGTGTCATGGATTATGTAATAAAATAAATTGGAATTGATCATGACCGATTTCTGTGAGAACTCAGGACGTGATCAAAGTGTGTCTCCATAATTTGTAGAGGAAAAAAAAAGCCTAATGAAGTCAAAATGACTTATTTGGAACAAATAGGCGGTTGCACACACAAACATACATGCATACAGGTCTGATTAGTCACCCAATAGAAACCGTCACGTAACCAACGTATTTTGGCAGAATGCTGTATTTTTTTGGGGGGGGGGTGATCAATTAAAAAATTGGAAAGAGAAGTGATCAATGAATAAATCACTTCTCTCACCATTGGTTTGAGCGGTGATCACTAAAAAAATAGAAAAAAAGTCCAAATTTTCCAAAATAAAACAAGCATGAATGCTGCTAAGATGCTGAAGAACCAATTTAACAAAAAAAAATTACACTGTAAATTGACCCCCATCTAAACTCTCTATCTGGAGGTGGGGTCAAGATTAACCTTTTTTTTTATACATACTAAGAGATAAATGTTTGAATTTTCAGTCTTTTAGCTCTACTGGTGCAGCCTGTACGCGCGATACAGACATTCAGTCATCCAGCCAGCCAAACTTAAAAACTGAAGAATATATGTCGACAGTTTCGGCGACAATTTTAGTTGATGGTTTCTAATATATCTGTGCGATATACAAGGAAAATTTACACTAATACATGAAATGCATGTATAACTATGTACTCCAATCGGAAGTATGAATGATTACCCTTTCAATGTACAAATGTAAATGTACGTTATATGTTTGAAGTATCCAATAAAATCAAACGTCCACAATTTCAAAGCACGGAAGCCTAAAAAAAATTAAAAAAAGTTGTATTTTCTCTTTAACCCTACGAAATTGAACGAACTCGGCTACGAAATTTTATTTCACCCAGCTTACTCACCAGACCGACTGCCACCTTTTTCAGGCAGCAACTCAAAACGCCCTCGAAGAATACATTGGTTCCAGAACCCCAGCATTCTATGCTTCCGGAATAAGTGGCCATGCCTCTAGTTAGAAAGAATGTATAGATTCGGAAGGTTCTTATTTCGAATAGTAATTTTTATCCTGAGCTGAGATATACTGCTTTAAAGTTGACTGTGAAAAGCCACAATTGTTTTTGATCTAACCAAATCTCAAAAGTGGTAACGATGAGAATATGTATGTTCTACCCCGAGAACTACGCATCCAAGACAAAAAATAAAACCACAAACCTAATTGAGTGCATCGCAATCTTTCTATAAAACACGTTTACAAGTCGAATTTAGACATAAATAATTTGATTGAATTTTTCGCATTGTGAGCGTCCATGACAACCAAGTATCCAGGTTTTAGCAGCTGTCGTCAGGTTTTAAAAAGTAGGTCATGTGATTATTCCCGGGGGTTGGGGAAATGGCCCTGTCCTGGAAGAATACAACCAACAGCGGTGGGTACTCCCAAAGGGAGGAGGCGGCTGAGCCGCCTCTCTCCCTGAGGGAAGATAGGCCTTCCGCAGGAACTACCTTAAAGATCGGCCCTATCGGGCGCTTTCCAGTATTTTCTAAGCAGACACGTTCTCCAAACTTGGAAGATTGGAGTAACAACCTCTACCCGTTTTCCATATCGAAAGTAATGTTATTCAGATATTCAGAGGATATCAAGCAAAGCCAGGCCTTCAAGATCATCAATAAATGTTATAAAAGTCAGTAGTAGATAACTTGGGTAAAATCGAATTTGTGCGGCCCACTTTGGAATGCTGCTTTTAGCTAAGAGCAAAGTGTAATATCAGTTCTTGCCGAAACATGTAATGGCATTAACTTCCCGGTGAATTTAAATATTTTGCCTTTATAATGTCAAAATCTAACAATTAATTGCAAATGAATTCCAACTAATCAATGATAAGCAACGACAAGTAACGACATAAAACGTTTCCACTTGGTTTCTTAAAAAAAAAAACATTTAAAAGAGTACATTTTCCATTGAAAGTGAGCAGATTAAAAACAGAAACGAATCGAATGAACAATTATTTGAATACAAATGACAATAATGAAATTACGGCCTACAATACGATTCGGCAATGCGCCATTACATTTGCACAGGCATCGGTTTTAGTTTTAACAGAAACAGATACTACACTTTGCTCTAACAAAAAAAAGCCGGAGAGATCGCATCCCAGAGCAGTGTTGCCAATTTTGATGTCTTTTTTTTTTTTTTTTTTTTCTCGAATTACTTAGTCCAGTGTTGACAATATCTATACGGCTTTCGTTTTCGTATCAACTGTTTTTCTTATGTTTTCAAGTCTATTTTTGTCAATCAAGATATTCTTTTTTTTTTTCGAATTTGAGAGTGACTTCCAAACTCGAAAAATTGCAAAAAATCACATCTAAATTGGCAACCCTATCGTCCCGGAGTGGACCGTTGGAGTGCAATAATACCGACTGAGACTTAAGCGAACAAAAGCAGAAGTAGTAGAATGAATTAAAAGCATCTCTTTCAGGCACGACGCGTATAAAATTATACTTACAATTTGAAGGAATTCAACTTAATGTCTTTGGTAGGTATCTTTGTTGTTTTTGTGTATGTGTATGTGTGTGTATGTGTCTTTTTGTTAAGTATTTTGCTTCATCTAAATAAAATGTCTAGAAGTACTCCTTTTATTTTTTTCCATTTTCTCTCAAGTTGATCTGCTCCTACTTACCAGTAAGTAAACTCACTATACTGTGGACAACTCACCTGTCGGCTTCGGGCGCACCTGTGATATACTTATGTTATCCGGACAGAAGATTTTTGTTTCTCTTGTTGAGAACGTAGACAAGGTTTAGGTGTCATAGTTAAAGTGTGGGTGGTTGCGGACAATAATGATAGTTTGTTTCATAGGATATGAGAGAGAGAGAGAGAGACAGACAGACAGACAGAGACAGACAGAGAGAGAGAGAGAGAGAGAGAGAGAGAGAGGGGATGAAGAAGGTAGAGAAGGGTATGTTTTGGCAATTTTTCTCATTTTGTCTTAGTACGGAGGCAGAGGGAGAGAGAAACAGAGAGAGAGAGAGAGAGGGAGAGAGAATAGGTGTTGACATTTTATTCATATTGTTTTAGTATAGAGACTGAGAGGCAGAGAGAGAGAGAACGAGAGAGAGAGAAAGTATGAGTTGTCATTCGATTAATATTGTTTCAGTATAGCGTCAGACAGAGGGAGAAAAAGACCAGAAAATACACTGCAGACAGACAGACAGAGAGAGAGAGAGAGAGAGAGAGAGAGAGAGAGAGAGAGATGGAGGTCTAGATAGACAGAGAGTAAGGTACATGTCGTCATTTTATTTATATTGTCCTGGTATAAAAACTGAGAGGTAGAGAGAGAAAGAGAGAGAGAGAGTAATGTTTTGACATTCCATTTATCTTGTTTTAAGAGAGGGTGAGAGTGAGCATAGGTTGTCATTTGATTCATATTGTTTTGGTATAGAGTCAAAGAGAGGGAGAGACCAACAGAAAATACACAGCAGACAGAGGGAGAGAGAGTGTACGTGTGTGAGATAGAGAGTGGGAGAGAGAGAGAGAGAGAGAGTAAGGTATGTGCTGTTTATTTATATTGTCTTAGAACACGTAAGCAATCGGCCCCACCTCCCCCCTCGGTCATCCCCGCCACCATCGTAGCTATTAATACGTGTCGTGTGTGAAACGTGTCATTAGAGGACTAAGTTGCAGTCAGTGGGAAATAACGCGACAAATGCGTGGGCCTTGGACACTCATCGGACAGAAATGATGACAATCCCTGCTTTCATTCACAGTGAAGGCAAAGGAGAGTAAATTGTGAATGAGGTCCTCAGTATGTGAAGAAACATCGGGAGTGATACGACAACTATAAATGGACAGACTGATTGATAGATAGATAGATAGATAGATAGATAGATATAGACATAGATAGATTGACATTGGTAGGGATAGATTATTCTTCATTCATTATCTATCTTCCTATTCATAACATTCTTATATATATATATACACACGCACACTCACACACACACACATATATATGAGAGAAAGAGAGATAACGGATAGATTCATATACCCTGTTGGGGGTGATCAATTGAAAAAAGTGGAAAGGAAGGGGTGATCAATGGATGTTACATCTCTCACCTTTTATGGGGGGAGTGATCTTTAAAAAAGTCTGATTTTTTAAGAAACAAGCGTGAATGCAGCATGAATACTAAAAGACCAATTGAGCAAAAACTTACATTGCAAATTGAACTCTCACTTAAGACCTAATTCGGACAGTAATTGAAAAAAAAGTTTTATTCCTAGACGCAATAAGGAGTAAATATTCAAATTTTCAGTCCTCTAGCTCCATTGTTGCAGCCAGTATACGTGATAAATACTTACATACATGCATACATAGCCAGCCAGACCAGCTTTGAAAAAAACTCTTGACTGATTTGGTTGACATTTTGACATAATATATCAGTCTTTCTCAACTGGGATCGTGCAAGAGGTTCTAACGGGTCCCGCAAAAATTGTATACTTGCATAGAAAAAAAGCACCTAACTTGTTTAATTTGAGTTTTTTTAAAACAAGTAACGATCCCTGTTTTCCGCACAAAGCATCAGAATTTTTACCAACAGAAAAAGACCAACGGCAGTCTATTTTTACAGTCATCATACATTTCAGTTTTTTGAAGGACTTTTTATTAATAATACATAAAGTTCATAAAAAAAATATCAATTTTATGAAATGTAAACTAAGCTTATCAATATTTTTTTCGAAGAAACTGACTCCTATTATATATTTTTCAGCTCCGTCAACGAATTTGGAGAGCTATATGTATTCGATCACGTCTTCACTCTATCCATCTTTCTGTATGTCCATATGTCTGTCCGTCCACACGATATCCCCATAAGTAGACTATGAATTTCAATGAGATTTTGTAGAAGAATGAGTTGGTTGAATTTAAGGGCGGATCCAGATTCCATTTGATTGAGGATTTTTTTTTTTCATTAGGATTTCAGTGGGATTCTGTGGAAGGGTGAGTAACGGGGCAAGGAAGAGATAATCAAATTTGGAGGGTGGTGGGATCTCTGCCAACGAAGAGGGTATACTTATTCAGTCGCGTATTTCAGTCTTTCCGTCTGTCCACAAGATATCATGAATTCCAATGGGATTTTCTGGAAGGAAAAGTTGGTAGAATCAGGGGTAAGGATCCTGATTTTTTTCCAACTGAGAGATTTTTTCCATGCATTTATGTAAACAACCACGATTGTCCACACGGTATCTCCAAAGGTTTTCATTAATTTCTATGATATTTTGTGGTAGGGTGGATAATAAGCTACTGAAGAAATGGTTGAATTCGGGGGCAGATGAATACTCAATTACCCCCTCCTACGTTGTAGTTATATGTTTATATCAAATGTTTTTGGGGTGAGAGGTAACTCAAAAATAGACTGATGTGCACTGATATATTGTCAGCTGTGCATAAAACATCTTTTATGCAGGGTTTTTTGGGGACATGAAGTTTTTTCAAGTGAGTCCCCGGTTTCAAAAGGTTGAGTAACGCTGGAATATGTTGAATGCTTGTAAGAAGGTGACATGAGACATCAAGATTCGTAGCTTCATTACCTCTGATAGCGAAGTTGGAAGAGGTATATATATATATATATATATATATATATATATATATATATATATATATATATATATATATATATATCACAGATGTTTGTCTGCTTGTCTGTCTCTCAACATATCTGTCTGTCAGTCTGTTTGTCTATTCGATATCTCCAAAGGTTCTGGATGAATTTCAATGAACTTTATGGAAGGTTGGGCCATGGGCAACGGAAGAATGAATTGAATTTGGGGACGAATCTGGGAATTTGTTTTTGATTGAGATATATTTTATTATTCTGCAGAGAACAATCCAAAACAACAGAAAACAATACTAATTATAACAAGCCTGGCTGCTTCAGGGTCAAACATCACTCCACCTTCTATTCCGATTGAAGATGATTATTGCAACTTTAGTGTCTTTTACTAGATAAAAGATATAAATATATACTTTTTGTATGAATTTATTTTTCCATCCAATTGAAATAAGCCCGTGTGTTATCTGTACGCTAAATTTTCGATAGTATATAAGACTTATTAATTCACCTCCATCAGGAAAGACAGACCCCTGGCAATCTGTTAAATGTGATTCCAAATCACGGTAGGAAATGTGAATTTCACACATTGGTTTATAACCCTAATTTTGGTGATTCTTCTTCTCGTTGTTTTTGTTCTCCTTGCGGTAGAAAGATGAAGTCAAGTCCAGTTTTGGAGTCTGACAACAGAGGGGGGGGGGGGTAACTCACTATTGGTACGTTTGAAATTTTCCCCCTTGTGATATACTTGAGTATTACAAGCTTTTGTCGCGACATGGTCTGGTGTCTGTAACCTGATTGCTCAGTTTTTGGAGACAATGGCCTTGGCCGAAATATGCATTCTCTGAGTGCTACCTAGTTCTTATACTTCAAATTGAGATTTTTTTTAATAGAACGTCATTGGCACACTTGCGCAATCGTTACTGAGAGCCTCTACTTGAACACGTAATTTAAACCAGCAATTGAATGAGGCTTATATAAATTGACGCATCACGATGCAACAAGACGCGCGGATTATCGAGGAAATTGGCCATATTTAAAGCTGATATGATTGCGTGACTGCGCATGATAAGTGCCAAATGAACTTTTTTTTTTTATCTTCCAAAAGTTGATATTTTCGTTATTTTCAGAGGTGCAATGTACAGTTTTTTTATTTTATTTCAAAGATCAAACACTTTATGAATCATAATACAGAGCGTCCCAGTTTCAAAATCAGAAAAAAAAATGAGCAAAAATAGCTCGAAAAAAATCCCAACTTTTACAAAATGGTTCGCTGGGCACTCATCATGCCCACCTATTCAATTCATTCATTTCCTGTCGCTCACAGTCAGGCCAGTTAAAAGGTTCAATGATGGGGTTAGGTGTAGGTATTGGCCTGCGTCATTGAGCATTAGGTAGAGATCTTTCTCCTTTTCGGAGGATTAATGGGATCACCAGAGGAGGCTCTCTATATAATTATGTAGTACACCCAGTTGGTCACCAATGTACGTGCTGACCAGGCTCGACATCGCTTAACGTCGGTGATGGTATGAGAATCGGTGTCTCCAACGTGATTTTACGTGTTTAAATACCCAAACGAAAATAAAAGCATCAGTGAGAAATCGTTGGGAATTGATTCCATGTATTTCAGTGAAGGATCTATAGTTGGTGTTACCCGGGGTGGAAACTCATGGTGTCACCCCCCCTCTTTCCAGAACTTGCCAGAATTTCGGTGATCTTTCATACCAATACCATCCATTATTCAGCATGACTCTTCCGTATTATTGTATGTGATGGCATAAGTCCAAAATTGAATTCAGAATTTCTGGAGATATCCCGTTAATATTCATGAGTATACCCAAATTTATGAGGAAAATAACGGAAAAAAATCTCTCAATCGAAAAATATTCCTGGATCTGCTCCCGATTTAACCAACCCTTGCCTCATCGCTAACCTTTTTACAAAATTTCTTTGAAATTCTTCGAGTTCTTTTTTTATATTGTTTTGGGAGACATGTTTTATTAGAAAAAAAATCATCAAGTAATCTTTAAGATATGCTTCTTATTGTCACGGAGATCTATAAAGTTGCCAGTGACGCAAATGTTTAAGGGAACGCGATACTTGAATGGCGATCAAGGATATCCGAGGAAAATGCTTCAACAACCTCCTTTGCATTGCATTGATATTGAAGCGTGTGGGTGAATATCTCAGAGTGAAAGGATAGGACGGAAAGAAAGATTATTGTATTGTTGAGTTTTTCCTTCATTTTCTTTTGTCACAACGAGGGCAATGACCACGCCAGAAATCAGTGACGTTATGTGCTAATAAGAGTTCATCATCATCAACAGCAGCAGCCTGTTAGTGTCTATCGTTGGTGTTCACAAAAAGTAATGGCGAATTTTTCAACTTTGATCAACTTTTTTTTGTATTAATTACATGAACTACGAATAAAGGAGTTGAAATGGAACACGAAGTTTCTGAAAAATATTTTATGGAGAAGTGAATTCTCTTTAGTTTACCTTTTAGATTTTTCATGAGGCAAGAGAGTTTGACCCTATATAATGGTTTCTTCTTTCTTCACTCAACTTTCTCTTGCTATAATCTCATTAAATCTCACTGCCTAACTTTTCAAACCCTCTCTCGCTACCCACTTATCAAACTACGTAACTGTCATTTTCTACCCTGTTCATCTTTTTTTTTTACCCTTTTATTAAACTACCTAACTTTCTTTTTCGTCCCATCTTTTTCCAACCACTTATTTAATTACCGATATATTTTCACACGTTATTACAGAAAGCATAACATTCAAAGGCGGGCTAGATAAAGCAGAATATCATAGATTATCCTTAGAGGTTTAGAGCTTGGAAGTCTGCTACACTTATACTTATGCTTCAATATATCATGCATTCCTAAAACATTAAAATGCATGCCTAAACATTATATCCTCAACAACATCACCTTTCCTCATTTAAGAATTAACTTTTTTATTTGAATCTAAACTCCACGTGCCCGGGACTCGCTCAACTTGAAACCTTGGAATTCACAAAACCACCCGAAAACTAACTCAGAATAGTACATAGGGCAATGGGAAGAGTAATGCTAGGAATAACCCTCAGCAAGAGAAAAAAAGATCGCTAGGGATCCGAGAGTAGACTTGACCGTATATACTAACACATATACATGTACACATACACAAATCTATATACACATATATACATATATATATATATACATACACACACACATATATACATTTATACATACATGTATACATACACACACACACACACACACATATATATATATATATATATATATATATATATATATATAGAGAGAGAGAGAGAGAGAGAGAGAGAGAGAGGAGAATGGATAGGAGATACTATATTCTAGTTAATGATAATGAGAGAGAGAGAGAAGGGGGCAAGGGAGAGTTGGAAAGATAGAGAAAGAACAAGCTTGTCTGCTGCAGAATCAAACTAATTCTCCTCCGATTGAATATGATGCAACGTTTGTCAGAGATTGGAAAGGCCTTGTATCCAGCACTGGACTTATAACTGCTGTTACTGATGATGATGATGATTCTTTGAAAGCAACCACTTTCCTTTCGTCTCTTTGATCTTTGCCCTGCATTACTAAGCTCTTCCTGCTGATCTTTGGGATTTGATCAGTCTCTCCAGACAGCTCAACTAATGCCTCTTCCAAGAAGATCCGGCATTAAAAGACAATTTGCTTCTGACTTCAAAGAGAACTACACGGCAAAAAAAATCAATAATAAAGAATTTCGCACAATACGAGAGAGAGAGAGAGAGAGAGAGAGAGAGAGAGAGAGAAAGAGGGGGGGTGCGAGTGCAGACGAAGATGCACGCATGCGCGAACGAGAAAGCCATGAATGAATGAATGAATGGATTTGCGTGTGTGAGGCGTGCATATGTGAATGAATGAGTGAGAGATTTTGAGTTCATGAGTAACAGTATGTGTGAGAACGGGTTCTGCACGGTGGGGAAAATTTGATGTGGACGTGAAAAAGTGGTGTGTGCATGTGTGTGTGTCTGAATGGATATATAATTACGTATGAAACACTGCATAAAGCATGTAACTACGTGCTTACTTTGGTTTACACATGCGCATGCGTGTGTGTCCGTGTGTACACGTGACTGAGAAAAAGGGATAGTGTGTGTGATAGAGAGAGAGAGCAGGTAATGATGTGTGCGAGAGAATACATGGATGTGTATGTATCTCCAATTTTTCGAAAGATCGTTTTACGCCATTCAGCCTTTACGAAAGACCTACACCCCCTCTATTTGTAATGGCGTAATGCGAAGACACAATTACCATTAATTCATATTGGAAGAGTTTTTGAGTTTCACCTGACCACAAAAACAACCCTTGAATATCTATTTGTCTCGACGTCGGAAGTCGTCAACTGTGGCTAATGCAGAAGGTTTTAAATACGACAGTATACTTTATTGCTTGGTCCCACGCTTTTTCCATTTATACAGTTCATTATAGGTACTAAACCATCGTGCAAATATGGGCGTTTGCTGGGGGGTCTTTACCCCGACCCCTGGATCAGGCTTTCTCACCGAAGGCAAGGGGATTCAAAAGTTAGGAGCTTCGAGTCAATCGAGGATAATGGCGCTTTATAATTGTTCCATGCAGCCCCAACTTGATGCTCCCCTATAAAAAGCCTGTATTATCATTCACTGATAACAAGGTTGCCACTAAGATACATTCTGAATGTATCCTTTTTGCGCCCCCTCCCCGAAATATACCCTTTTGCCCCACCCTGGAAAAGTAGCAGCGGACACTCATGCATGCAAACCTGCTTAAACCTACGTGCCCTATCAAAATTGAAGACATGCTTTTTTCTGTAATCATTGTAATAGAGTCAATCGTAGCCAAAATCTCACGCAAATTTCATTTTGGGGTCAGGCTGTTTTCCAGCTTCTCCAAATTCATTTATGTTTGTGCTTTCGTATTTGTTTTGAACGATCTTTGATACACGGTTATGTTGTTGAAAAATACTGATTACACTTTTACAAAGGCCAGGTATACAAAGGTCAGATCTACAAAACGGGTATACTAAGGTCAAGTCTACAAAGGCCAGGTATAAAAAGGTCAGATCTACAAAGGCTAGATATACAAAGAATTTTTTCCTCTTGGAAAACATTTTCCTGGGATATAAGCAATTTGGTGGTCGGTCTCTTCAAACATATATCACTATTTGGTGACACACACACACACACACACACACACACACACACACACACACACATATATACATATATATATATATATATATATATATATATATGCATACACATATACATACACACACACACATTCCGAATTTGTTCACAGATATACTCCTATTTTGTTTTGAATTTACTTATACACTATATATATGTTACCAAATCCTTGATGACTTTTTCTACCATAACAAGAACGAAAACTATCCACACCAAATTTGGGGTAGTAAAGTCTTCAATGCTTGTTCGTACGTTAAACCAAACCAATATGTAAATCAACATTCCACACTGATTTGTAGGCAGCTATCTCACCGCCTGACCTAAACTGATAAGTCTTTCAAAACTACGAATTAATCTTTCACATGTACAATACCCAAGCTGGTGTAATCATCATGAAGGAATATAAATATGCATGGAGTTTGACCATGCAGCAGCAAAACTGCCTCCACTAAAAAACCCACAACACAAAAATATCCCCATTCTTTTTTTTACAATCTCAAACATGTAAACGGCATACACTTTTTCTACACTGCTGCAAGTTTCTCTGAAAAAGATGGCTGACTACCATCGAAATCCATCGGAACATGCCCACACGCTGATAGAATAATTTTGGAGATAAATCACCCATTTTTTCTCTTAAATCTCTTCTCTCCACCTTCTAATGGTCATTTTCATGAACATTCTGTCGGATCACCTCACGTCCATACAACAAACATGGATCATGCATCTCCCAGTGGTATTAGTGTCGGGTGAACGCAGATTATCTCAGCTGGAGCTTGAGCTCGGCAGGCCGATTCCATCTTACTTGCAGCTAACCGACATCTCTACTCAGGTAGAAGAGTTAAATGAATAAGCATACCGCCCGATGTCATTGATTTTATGAGCAAGAGATGACGACAACAGCTGTTAAGAGTCAGGGACTTTCCCAATATCTAAATCTCGCCTTTAGATTAGAGCTCAGTGTTTTAGTAACAAAATCTCAAATCTGTTGTGAATTGTGATGAATACTTATCATTGAAATATGATACCGGCTCATTACTGACATAATCTTTGTGGAAAACCCAATTTCGTTTTGGTTGTTTTTTATTATTCACTTTTGACGTAAATCGTCGTAAATGTCATTGCTATCAACCAAATGATATTGTGTATGCCACATGATTTGACAGCGAGCTTTTAATTATAGCTTATTGGCCATCCATTTTGGAATATCATTTTTGACCAGACAGACGCAGGTGCGATGTCCTTGGCATCGCTTTGTGTAGTCTTAGCCAGGGAGGGGGATTCGCCCTGTGACCAAGTCAACTGCTACAATGTCCTTGCCACAGTAGTTGCGAGGACTAAAGAGAATGTTTAAGGAAGTTCCTGTCCCACGCGTTCGCATGTGAGGTTCCTGCTCTCGTGAGGGTCAAGGTCAATAAGAGATTTAAACTCTCCCTTCAGATTTTTGATAAATTATCATATAGAATATTTTCAGTGTACTGTGAGTTGGCGAGCAGATAATGGCTCGGGTAATGGACTTGGCGAGCCGAGTTAAATAATCCGAGCTTGTACGATTTGTGTTCACTTCGCTCTAATGCTCTTGGAAAAAGTATGAATCCATTTCTCTATCCCCACCCCTGAAGATACTTCGGCTTGTTGCCTCTAAGTCTATACGTTGCAAACGTTCTAAGTAAGTGACGATTTGAGATGTGGAGCTTAAACAGGAACGAATGAAGCGGGATCCGGCGTAAGGGCACTATTTACTAATCGATCAAAGTATATTGTGAGTGCCACTCAATTTGACAGCAAGTTAATTTCCTTTCCAGTTTTCGTTTAATTCACAGTTTAGCACCAGTACTAAAATATTTCAAGGGTTCCCACGTCTGTTACAGGTCCTCAGGAGGGCCTGTGAGGCTGGTGGCGTCGGGGCTATTCCATGTGGAGTGCACCTTGCACTTGACAGACTCCACCCTTTTAACCAATGATTCGCCGAGTGGGGACGATGGGTCGTAGATTTTCTGTTGGAGGTTCCTTCGCTTGGATATATGTTCAAAAGAATACCTCGAAAGTAGGAAGAAAGCGTCTGAAGGTCAAGATACAAATAATGCTTTATCCCAGACAGAATAATCGAAGTCTCTTTTAATAATGGTGGAAAGTTATTGTTTTTTTTTTGTTTTTTTTCCCCAGAAATGGTTAATAATGAAAGTATCGACAAACGCCACCCAAACGAAAGCAGACATGAACACCAAACGGAAATAAGGTTTTTAAACTCCCATTATCACGAGAAATACTCAATAAAAGAACAATATTGTGTATGCCGGTAGATTTCGATCAATAATACGTCTCCTAAACACCACCTCAATCGAATTTTCACCATTCAAAATAATCATTATATATATAAAAAAAAAGAGGTCAATTAGTTCAATCCCATTGAAAATAGTCTGCGATAAATTCGTTTCTACTTTTGAACATTCAAAAATTAATAAGGATAGTAAAACGTATTACTGGATTTTATGAGAATAAATTAATACAACAGTTACGACGTGTGTGTGTTTCAAAATAGTGACCGTTTCATTCCAATATACAGCTTATATCCGTACTACATTGTTCTCATTCGTGTAAGGTATTTGCTATATTTGCTGGTATCGAAGATGTTGCGACGTCAAAGAGCGATGGCACGGCGTATACTTAATTTCCGATGTCCAGGTTGTTTGTTCAGTGTAACTCTCAAAATATATCTACATCGTAAGTGTCAAGTAAGTAAACCTCAAATTTTGGCTTGCAAAAATTTTGAAAAAAAAAATTACCAAAATGCTTCATGGATGACTCAGCGACATGTAGAGCCTTTTAAATCCTTTTTAGTCTGCATTTTTCTTTTTCTGGTATGATACAGAGACACGTTAAGTTTATACTAAAAGTTTACACAGAGCCTACATAGTAAGTTGCTAATTGATCTCGACACGTTTCAACTCAGGAAAAACTAAACACAACCAAAACAGATGATAGGTGCGGCACATTTCTTGGCCTGGTCATTGTCATTCGTCATGGTTGTTACATACAAAAATAAAATCGAAACGCAATAGTAGGAGTTTGACAGTAGGGGAGAGTTAATTTTTACCCCCTAATTTGGTGATGATTGTTCGTGTTATCCTTTTTGTTACTGTTAATGCTGAAAAACTAAGTCAACTCCAGGTCCGGAGTTTGAAAAGATAATTTCACGCAATATCGGGGCTGCACTTGAAGCCAGTGCAGCTACAAATGACCAAAAGATTTCTATTTTGTTGAAAAAGTAGAATGTCTGGATTAAAATTGTTTGAGAGTTTATTACATTGCATCACCATGAGACCCTCAGAAGAAGAAAAAATCAAGCGAAAGATCACGCTCAACCTTCAAGATTAGGAAGATCCCATTAATCCTAAAGAGAAGGGTGTATAACCAATGCATCCTCCCAATAGTCACTTACGGAGCTGAAACATGGAACCTAACCAAGAGACAGATCTGCAAATTGAGAACCATGCAACGTGCACATGAAAGAATTATGCTGGGCCTCACATGGAGAGACCACATGACAGCACACTACACCCAGAAAAAGACAGCAGTCAGGGACATCATAGAATCCATTAAAAATCTCAAATGGCAGTGGGCTGGCCATGTTGCAAGAATAGCAGACAACCGATGGACATTGCTACTCATGACATGGGTCCCCCGAGATCAAATGCACAACCGAGGCCAGCAGAATATTAAATTCAGAAAGTACTGGCTCCGCGACACCCATGATAGAGAAGTGTAGCGAATCCTGGGGAAGATCTATGTCAAACAACGGACGTTGAAAGACTGATGATGATGATGATGATGATGATGATGATGATGATGATGATGATTTAACTGTGAAGGTCTTTTCGTTAAAGCAAACATCATCATTTTTTTATGAATATTTCTGTTTAGCTTAGTATAGTGATATTTTCTGGGGTGGTAAGTCCTCTTCTTCAGATTTCTTAAACGATTTTAGATTTTCTCATGACTTCCAAATGTTTACTGCAGACTTGTATAGAATCTCCTGTTTATCCCAATATTTATCAAGTCTGCTCTTTGAATAATTCACATTTTTGAAACACACTATTTCATCAGGTAGACCTTTCCATAACCACACTGTACGGACATTGAAACAATGTTTTTGTACATATAACCTGACTTTTTGTTGGTGCGTTTTTTTATTGCCCCCCCACCCTTGTTTCCTGTTCTCGGTGTATTTTCTTCCCCCTTCTAGATAAAGCTACTAACCCTCTTGTTTTACATTCAGTTCATGATATTATATACTTCTATCATGTCTCTTTTTACTCTTCTATAGCTAAGAGTTAGTAGATTCGCTTTACAGAGGCGCTCTTCGTAAGTCAGATCTGCCATTCCAGGTTCTTGCCTCATTGCTCTCCTTTTATTAACTCAACGTGTTTTGTTTTGTTTGGTGTCCAGACAGAACTTGCATACTCCAGGATTTGTACAGGGGTAAGAATGTTTTTGTGTTGGATGATTCTTATAACTCCCATCGGTGAACTGGCCTTTTAAAACTTTTTCACAAAGATGTTTGTCAAATCATTGTCAAAATAACTTTTAATATCCTTTTTTAACTTCACCATTTTAGTTCCTTCCCCAAAAGCGAGTACTTGTATTCAGTGTTCGGGTTCTGTCGTCTAATGTGCATATGATTATATTTATCCAGATGATTTGCTAGTAAACAATAACTAAATACAAAAGTGAAAAGGCATGAAATGTTATGCACTGGGGCCCCATCGATATACAAATTCGGCCTTGTACAACGCATAGTATTAGAGATACAAGATTTTTAAAAGTACCCGCGGAGAAACCTCAAACAAAGAATCATCTCGAAAATAATTAGATACATCGCATGCAATTTATTTCTACAAACGAAGTTGGAGAGGTAGATGTATCAGTCTTTCCGTCAGTCCATCAGTCTGTTTATCCACACTATATCTCCAAAGGTTCTCAAGGAATTTCAATAGAATTTCGTGGAAGGCTAGACTGTGGATTAAGGGAGAAATTATCAAATTTTGGGACTGATCCACAAATACATTTTCGATTGAAAGATTTGTATTGTTATTATGTATGAAAAGATGTAAAAAATAAAAAACAATACATAAAAATACTCCGAATATTTCGAGGGAAGTAACTCAATATCTGTTCATGTTATGAGAATTGCATTCTCTCCCCTTTTTGAAATTTTATTTTCATTCCGTTCTCAAGTAGTATACGGCACTTGAAGAGGTATGCGCTGTCTGAGTGCTTTCTAGCTTTTAATGTAATTCTTTTGAAATTCTATTTGTATGTACGTGAGTTTTTATCTTGTTAAAGAGATACCAGGGTAAACCAAGAGACACTTACATTGAACAACGTCTACTCAGATAGATACGTTAACTAAATCAACAAATACATAGATATATACTATTAGTATTACTAGCAGCAATATTATCTTTTTTTATCAGATTCAACCATTATTTATTTTCGACCCGTATTTTCTCAACGAAAGAAAACAAAAAAGGGCCGTTTTAGATGGTGCCTAGTGGTGTACTCATGCAAGTTTTCGAGGTTACAACCCAAAATATGAGACCAGGAGAGTCCCGAATAGTACATACACACAAAGACACCCACAGAGAGAAGAATCCGTAGCCCTCTTGGCTGGTTGGTCAGACAGACCATTGGTTGGGCAAGGGTTATTCGAAATTTTAAAAAAACACTAGTCAAGAATTTATGATATTGAGAATAGCTATATACAGTGGCGGATTAACCATTAGGCTGAATAGGAGTCTGATTGGGATGGGACCCAAGAGCAAAAAAAAAATGGCTTAGGTCTGGAAAATTAAAAATGATCTACTTGACGTGACAACGTCACATTATCCTGTTCAATGATTGGTGGGGCAGGGGGCACGACGAGGGAACCATACTGAAGATCACTCAAGGGGCCCCAGGGTGGTTGATAATCCGACGCAGTGCTGAATCGATTTTGCAGCGAATACAGCATATGCTAAAGCTCCGACAATTTAAAAAGATCCGCGCTAAATTCTTGCAAGCTATCAATTCCGATTCAGTAATCCTGCATCTCGATTGGTATTGTACTATATTGTTTTATCTTTAATGAACGATAAAGTATTAAAGAGTTGGTTCAGTATCACCTTTAATTGGAGTTTTTTTTATACAGTGAATAATTGGAGTAAGGTATCTCTGCGATGACACATAAATACGAAGGTATTTGAAATTGAAGTCAAGGCTACTGCACTAAGATCAAAACGAAAACAAAGCAATACTCTCACTGAAATGTCTGACAGATTTGTCGTATAATCTGACTGTTTACCGAATGAAAAAGAAAAATTACTAAGCAAGTGAAAAATGCGTTTTAATACGTGTGTATTTTCTCAATTTAGGGCCCTCTTGTACCATAGGCGAGAAGCCCGCACCAGCTTAACCAGACGCAGTACATATCATTCTCATAATAGATAAATAAAGTGGAACATACCTACTAACAATATCTTTTGGATCATCCGGGTCTTGGTAATGATAAAGCTGGACGACCACTGTTGCACGATCATTGACGTTCATGCCTCCTTAAGCTCTGGTGGTAGAAGAACTCTTTCTTTAGCTTAAGAAGAATCCTCTTCCTCTGAAGACCAGATTTCCACTATAGCAGACATTTTATCTTATGTTTGCTTGTATTTGTCATCACCTGTTGCAGATTAATTGTCCAACCGCGAGTCGCATTGCTCGTATCTAGGTTTATTCATTTATTATACCAATATGAGGCAATAGGTCATATCATATCAGCAAGGTATATCTTATTCTAGGTCAACTCAAACAACTTATTCAGTAATTGCATACAACTACTTGAAGCATTTTTGATTTTATAGACAAGGACTCTGAAGAGGTAGCATTGTGTCTGTGTCAAAGTTTCTTATAACAATTCTACGAAGGAGGTGCGGCTGGCCAAGCAGTTAAGAGTCATTGATAACTGTATTAAAATAATTAACCAATTGAAAATGATATTTGGCTAAACCTTGAATACCTAGTCGTTCAAAAGAGTTCGAGGCAGTATAGTACTATCGTAATAAAGCAAGTGAAGAATTACTGGATCAGAATTGATGGCTGGCAAGCATTTAGCAAGGGCTTTTCAGATTGTGGGACCCGTAATAGCAGGTATCAAAAATATAGCACTATTTTTGCAACTTGATCCATCCGGCACCAAACTCTGGGCCGATTTCAAACTCCGGTTTCGTGTTCATTTCGCATTGATGGCCTTAGGAAAGGAATGAATCAACCCCCTTCCCAATAGCATAGGGGTGATTGACGTCATTTCGGGTACAGATCGCCTCCAGAGTCTATTTCACATATCGCAAATCGGGCCCGAGATAAAGAGACATGATATGTGGAACCCGGGAAGTCCCTGGCTTATGTCATACCCGGCATAAGAGCACTAACTAACAAACCATTCCACACCGTATTGTACGCAATGGGTTAATAGTAGTCCAGTCAGTGTAAAGTGAGTGAACTCTTTACAGAATAGAGACCATTATTACAACCACGGATAATGTTATCGGATTCAGTCGGTCGTAAACAATTCATTTGAAGTAATCACATTAAGCAGCTTCATCCATATTAAAGCTATCACAATAAGCGGTCACCTCTGTATTTAGGAAGAACGAAAGGAAAAAAGCTAGCATACACACACACACACACACACACACACACACATATATATATATATATATATATATATATATATATATATATATATAAACATCGTCCATTATGAGCTTCTACACAATGCTCTTCCAACTCGGGAATGGAGCACTCTGGTGGATAGGGAATAGTGCGTAAATAAATATATCACTTAATTTGGCCCTTCAGACCGTCCAGCTCTGCATAGGGGTAGAATATCTGCCTCAAGGTCTGAAGCGAAGGTTTCGATCCTACCTCGCGGTACTGGAAGGAATATTGGATAGTCTATAGCCACACTGGAGAGTTGTAATAAAACAAAACAGCTGTCTGTTCATGATACAATTATTATATATATATATATATATATATATATATATATATATATATATATACACGCACATGTTTATGATGATCTGATGAAAAAGGATTTTCTGTATGAATAAACACGTTATGTTGCATATGTATGTATTAAGAAGAACCAGAAGTTCAACCGTGCGTCCGCTATCCGTGTTGGTAAGAGGGGGAGGGGCAAATAGTCTCCATTTGAATCAATTGATCCTCATACTTGTAAAATATTGAAATGTGGAAATGTTCCGAGAGTATCACTGTCAATAAAGATCGTAATGGCTTAATTAGATACAAAAATACCGACCTCGCACATTCTGTCATAACGTCTTACCTTTAATGACGTCACATCCTTCCTATTTCTGTTGTTTAACGTAAGTGGGACCGACCGATCAACATAAAGACTAGCCGTCCATCCGACCGACTAGCGTCTAATA
This sequence comes from Thysanoteuthis rhombus, assembly GCA_963457665.1. NCBI lineage: Eukaryota > Metazoa > Mollusca > Cephalopoda > Oegopsida > Thysanoteuthidae > Thysanoteuthis > Thysanoteuthis major. The sequence continues at coordinate 48,620,811 of OY735216.1, read as the reverse complement.
GAGTTGTGGATATATCTAAAAACAAACAGCTAATACAGTCAACTCTCAGGAATTCTTGGGAAACTTAGTTCTCGAATGCTAGACAAGAAAAGCCAATTTGGCATTGGTTGATAATAGTATCTTTTTCAGAATATTGCATTGAGTTACCTACCTTACATTTTCTTTCCCTAATCTTCAACGTATAAGTGAGAGATGTCTGTGAGTTTATGTGTCTAAACATGGGTGCTACCCAACCAAATTAGGCAAACCTACTCAATGAACCAGGGTGGTGCATCAAAACAAAAAGTTTTGAGAAAAATATTCAAAGGGTTTCAAAGGGGTTTCTATTTACAATGTAACTAAATTGCCAAAGAGAAACCTACTTTTCACCTATATATATATTTTTTCTATATGTGTGTATAATCCTTTAAAGGGTGTATAGTGAAGAGGAACCCATTATTCAAGGGGTCAAAAGTGAAGGAGACCTTTTCTTAAATTAAAATAAAATTGAAGTTTTGAGAAAAAAAATCCTTAGATGTTTTAGAGCTCTATTTATGATGTGAGTATTATGCAAAACTGGACCCTTACTTTCCATCATATATATATATATATATATATATATATATACATATATATATATATATATACGTACGTATATATATATATATATATATATATATATATATATACATATATATATATATATATACGTACGTATATATATATATATATATATATATATATATACGTACGTATATATATATATATATATATATATATATATATATATATATATATATATATATACGTACGTATATATATATATATTTATATATACACACATATATATATATACATATACACACATATATACATATATATACATACACACACATATACATATATATACACACACACATATATATATACACACATATACATATACACGTACACACACTCATTATATATATAAATACATACACACATACACACATAAATGTATATACAAATACACACACATACACACATATAGGTATATATAAATACACACACACACATATATATATGTATATATATACTAGTCAGTAAATTATATTTCATTTTGGAAACTATTTTTTGTTTTATTTCTGATGCAATGATCATCAAGTTTTTGTTTCGGACGTCTTAACAGCGATGGCCTAGTTATGATAGACATTAAATAAATTGTATTGCATTTCAGATGTTATTTCCCTTCATATTTCTTATGTAAGACTTTTCAAATCAAAAGTAATTAGGGCTGACATTAAAAAAACTATTCATACATTTTCGTTTTATATTTTACCAATGTTGAACAATACTTGGCAAAATGAAATATGATTAATTAGAAAATTATATAAGGGAGGTAACTCAATGCAATATGACGAAAAGAGTACTTCAGTAAACCTCAGCCAGACAAGTTTCTAACTACTAATCGGCTTATGTTAATCAGGTCAAGGTGCTCTTAGAATCAACAATCTCTCGTGTAATACCCAAGAATTCCCGATTACAGCATTTTGGAAAAAAAAAACATTTCGGTGAGAAGCCCAGTTGCAGGACCAGGTTGGCCTATATGCAAACCACACCAAGACATTGAAGGGGCCCACAAATACAATAAAATAATAGCCTAATGCATTTAGTATGTAAATAACAATATTGGTTTATAATTAAAATACCCCTTTTCCAGTGAGATACTTCATTTTAACGTCTTTATTTACTGCATATTTCTCACTTTTTTCAAATTGTTTAATTAGTAACTTTTGAAATTTAAAAAATGTTTTTTTCGTCTTTTCTCTTTCTTTTATGCTTCAATATAAACCTACTGTTCAGATCTCATTCAGTCAAAATTCAAAAGTGAAACAACCTAAAAACGTCAATAGTACGTCCTGCAAAGAAATGGAATTCGAACGTCAAGCATCAAAGATGCAATAACGTCTTTGGTCACTAGCAACAGACACGGAAGCACCGTTATTAGAAGCATTCCTGAATTTTAAATATGCCCGTATGAACTTGTCGGTTTGAATGCAAACTAACTATGAAACTCAGTAAATATGCTATTTGGGTGGGACATCTATTGCTGGAAAGGTTGGGGATTTAATTTCGGTAGAATTTAGGTCAGGAAGGTCCCGAGAGACCAAAATATGATAATATATGAATGGATGCTAGTATCCAACAGCATGATGAAGAAAATTGGGAACTAGTTTTTGTTGTTGCTCGAAACAGATTTACTTTTGATAGTGAGCGAGCAGTGTTTATTGGAAAAATAAGAATGAGCCTTAGGTGGGATTCGAACCCACACCTTAATGGGAGCGCTCTTTAACCGGGTCCGCTCTCACCGATTGACCCACCGATCGGGATGGAGGATGAGTTAAGGTTGTTATTCAGATTTCTATTTACTCGATAGCTAAGAGCAGATTATTTTTAACATTATGGGTACCTCCTGCTTCTCGAAAGTTCGCTTTTGAGAAAAATGTCGAAAAGTGAAAAAAGTTTCCAGCATTTGCTTTGCAGTTCACCTTTACAGAAGTCTTTCCTACACCTCAGTCTACAGTGCCACTCACCCCACAAACCTCTGACGATTCAGCATAACATACCATCATAATCAGTAATCACTAATAATCATTTTTTCGAATAAATCAATGGTAGTTGCTTCGTCACTCTTCTGATGTCTTAATTAAGCATGAGAAATCTTGATATTAAAAAAAAAACAGACGAAAAATTTCGTTAGAGAAAAAATATTCTCATCTCAATATCAGCGCGTATTCTTCTCAACGATCATTCAAAGTTTATCTAAGCGATTTTGTATAATGCATCTATAGGTTACCAGTTATACGTATGTAGGTCCCAATATTGTATGAGGGAGAGTAGTAATGGTAGTTGGTTTTTTGTAGCGACGAGATGGTGTAGTAGCTGAGAACAAATTAATTTGTCTCCACGTGTTTTGGTTTTACCACCACGTGCTGACATGAGAGCATTTCGATGAAAGAAAAGATTTCGATGAAAGAAAAGATTTCGACGAAAAGCCTAGTATTAGGGCCAGGTTGACCGATACGTAAACCACGCCGAGACATTGAAGGGGCACTAAAATTCAATGAGATAGTTCATATACATTAAAATGTAACATAGGAGAGAATGATTAGTTCGGGAAACTTGTGACATAACGGTTCTAATGTCGTTTGATTCATCGAATGGAGCCTGATTAGTAGTGACTGTAATAGGAGCTAAAAGGGGCGAAGAGATAAGTGAGCAAAAAGTGGTACATTTGATGATGAGATATTCATAACAATATATAGAGAGCTGTTATGAAACACATGTAAAGAAACATTATTAAGATCGATCATAATAGAACAGGCCTGTTCAGATAAGATCACTACGTAGCATGTTCATAGAGAAGGAGAGAGTTGGTTATTAGGTTATTCTTATACATTAAAAATGTAATAGAGGAGAGAATGATTAGTTAGGGAAACGCGTGACAAAACGAGTCTAATGTCGTTTGGTTTATTTATTGAACAGAGCCTGGTTAGTACTGCGTATAATAATGAGTTGTAAATTTGACCAGGCTAGGATATCAAAACAGAGTTGGTTCTGTTTTAAAGAGTTGAAAGGGGTGAAGTAATAAGTGAATAAAATGCAGTGTTTACACTGACGCCAGAAAGGGGCGAAAACGATATAAGTGAAATAAGTGCAGTGTTTGCGTTGAGTAGCCATAAAGCTCTTCCGAATTCTCAATTCAAAGAAGATAAGTGATAAAAGACGATATATAGTCACAATCAAAGAATGGAAACTTTGCCGGTCGCAAGGTAAGGTAGAAAACGAAGAGAAGTAACTGACTAAGAAAGCTGTGGCAAATGAGCGAGTGAACACGTGCGTTCAGAGCTTTTATAGACAGTAGCTAAAGGAAGTGCCATTTTATATGTGGCTAGATTTAAGGTTTCGTTTCAACAACTATACTTACTTACTTTCGTATTTAATTCCAACTTAAAATAAAGGAGTTGCTACACATCGAACAATATTCAAATCCCTATTTATCTCAAGAGCCTAAAATTAACAAACCAAAAACTTGACCATTTCAGCATTATCTCAAAATCGCTTGAAAAAATTAACCGGAAAAGCAGTTTCTATATAAAGAGCTTTTGATATATAGAAATGCAGAGAGGTAAGAAAAACGTAAAGAAACTAATGACATTTCTAGATTTGTTGTTTGGGTGCAATTACAGTGAAAATTAGGAAGTGCGTATGCGTCAACGCCATTGTCACTGAAATTGAACGATCAGGTTACAGATCCCAGATCATGACAAAAGCCTGTAATATTCATCAGAGAAATATCCACAAGCGTCCCATATGGGGCATGGAAGTCGAAAATTTACGGTCAATAAAGGATAATGGTGCAGTAGAATTGTTTTATGTAACTCAAACTTGATGTACCCAAATGAAATATGGTTGCAGGATTGATGCTAAGTTGTATTCCGAATATATCTTTTTGCCTCACCCAGGAAATATATCCTTTTGTTTATCCCCGCCCCCTGGAAAAATGGCAGTGAGCGTCGAATGACATATTATCAATAGTTTGATAAACAACCATAATGCAGGCTATCCATGGCCATCGCCTCAAGTCTGTCATATTTATTTACAAGCTTCATGAACAGTAATTTGGCACAAAAAGAAATGAAATATTTTGAACGGACAGCTATATAAATCTCGAAATATTCAAGCACACTTCAACCACTCTTAACAAACGCAAAACTTCAGAAACACTTCAATACAACGAATATCCGAAAAATGCACCCAAAAAATTATTCTATTTCGCAATGTTAACAAAATTGAAAAAAAAAAAAAATCCTGCGTGTGCACTAAAAATTGGTCTATTCTTTGTTAGCCTATGGCTCACGATTCCACAAAATATTGAAATCCATTAAGAACCTTTGGTGGCACTGTATGGACAGACAAACAACAGGCAGACAAATATAGATGAATACATAACCTCTTTCTAACTTTGTCCACAGTGGTAACAAACACTGAAGTATTATCGGCTCAAAACACTCGTGAAAATTGCCCAGTATCCAGTAAAAACAACAACTAAATATTTGCTAAGATCAGTAACAGTCTTCAATTCCCATCTCCCATTTTGAAGGCAGCAGCTGATATCACTACAATCGAAGAAATCTGTGAGTGTATGTTTTTTTCTAACGCACCATGATCAATCGGCTGTTGTATGAAGTTGACGTACACAGATATATAAGTCAGCACACAGAGCAATTTAGTGTTGATTTTGAAGTTTGTGGGATCAGTGGTTCTCGAGAAATTTTTAAAAATGAATGAAATATTAAAAATTATAGATCTTTCTTCTTAATTTCTATACACAATCTACCTTGACTCCCGCTCTTTAGAATTATCTGAATCTAGATAAAAGATATTTAAATTGGCAACACTGAAGAGAAGTAACCGAAATATTTCGGAGCCGTTGTATCGTACGATAGACAGAACATATTTTACATGACAATTATGCCAGACTGCTCCATACATTATAACGTCCAACCTTTTCCAAAGATGCACCTTTGGAACACGAATTGCCCTAATTAATGTTAAATACGAACAATTCAACTTTAGTGTAAAACAAAACACAGTGATGCATTCGTAATAGTCGCCTCTTCGTTTCCTCTTTGGTTGTTGAATGAAAGACGCCAATTGAAAAAGTAATGAAAGTCGTGTCACGCTGAGTGCTTGACTTAATCATCGAGAATCTCCCTGAACTGTGCGCGTGTTGTCTATCAATAGATACGTTCTATCCACAGGGGGCACACTGCCATTAGGACACGTTGGTGGCCAAGTGGTTAGTAACACAGAAAATGGAAATCGGCGAGCTGGGTTCAAACACCAATTGAGATAATTTATACACATTTCTTGAGAAAGGCAAAAATCCATCTCTTTTCCTCTTGTGGGTTAAGTAAGTGACACCACTCCTGGTGTTGTTGCCTCTCAGTCAATTCCAAAGTTGTTAACCTCGAAAAAAAATCAAGAGTCTGGCCTTGAGACAGAGTACCGTGGAGAAACTTGAAATATAGAACGCCCTGGGAGGTAGATTTTCGCCGTCGCCAACGTAGCGACACGATTTATATATTTTGTTTTACATCACCATTATCTTTTCGCCTCTCGACCCCACGCCTGAAAGCATTTGCGTTTCACCCGAAGACGGGACAGCATTATTGAAACTTGCCTAGTTCTTTGAGATTCGTTTCCCTGGAAGCATTGCACCAACAGGGCAGTGTCAGGATTACTCACTGACACCTGTAGCAATATACCAATTGAACTTGAGTTTTTTTAATCTATAAACACTCAAATGTATTCAGGATAGCACTCTAAAAGAGGCCTTGAGCCACACCCCATCTCTGCAGGAAGATAAGTGAATATCTTTTTTGGATTTTTTAAAAATTCACAGTAATAAACTGGAGGTGCTGAGTGGCCGAGCGGAGAGCATCGAAGAATGGACTCGGTGAGCTGATTTCAAACTCCAGCTGATACAGTTTTATACTAATCCCCTTGGGAGAAACATGAATCCATCTCTCCTTCCAGCTATGGGTAAAAATGGTGCAGAGTGACGTGGATCACGCCACTTCGAGTGTTCGTCGCCTCTAAGTATATTTCACAAATCACAAACAGGCCGATTAAGCATATACGACTGATGCCATAGCCAGCGTAGGGACAACATATACTCGTATAAGATTCCGAGGGTATTGAGCGGGTGCCTGGCACAGAATAATGCTTAGCATATTAGTCTCGAATGCTGTTGACAGTGGTCTGTAATATAAATATATAATATAATATAGTAAATACAATTTCTTGAAGCATGAAGGTCCTTCTGTTGACCATCTCCTTGGTTTACGTAAGATGTTGTTCAATTCCCCAGGGTAGAATGCGACACAATGTCGAGTTTAAAGTGGGGGCCCTCACACATACGTGTGAGTGGTTCCAGAAATTGTCTAGTTCCGTCAGCACTTCCCTTTATGAGACGTCTCGGGCTTCAGGCAATGGAAGCTGAACCTACCCCTACGAGTGCAACCAGAGGGGGTGGTCCCCTGAAATTAGATATTTCATACCTTTTGGGGCAACGAGGAAATCCTGTGCTGGGTGATATAAGTATTTTAATGTAATTTCCTCCAGAGGGAAATTTGGAGACACACTCTCATGTTAAGAATAAGGGTTTTCCTTCCGCAATAAATGAGTGCATTCGTGTTTCTATGTGAATAATTGTGGCACAACACAAGTGTTTTTCACCGTAAATATCAAGCATCATATCAAAGCTATAACTGCAGCAATACATTGAATAATGCGGTTCAGTGTAGTGCAGGTTTTGACGTAGTACGATTCATCATCATCATCATCAGTCTTTCAACTTCCGTCGTTGGACATACGCCTTCCCCAGGATTTGCCACATTTCTCTATCAGAAAATGTACCAACAAAAAGCCAGGCTATATATACAAAAATATTGTTCCAATGTCTGTATAGTGTGGATATGGAAAGGTATACCAGATGAAATAATGTGTTTCAAAAATGTGAATTATTCAAAGAGCAGACTTGATGAATATTGGGATAAACAGGAGATTCTATACAAGTCTGCAGTAAACATTTGGAAGTCATGTGAAAATCTGAAATCGTTTAAGAAGTCTGAAGAAGAGGACTTACCATAAAACCCACCCCAGAAAATATCACTATGCTAAGCTAAACAGAAATATTCATAAAAAAATGAAGATGTTCGCTTTAACGAAAAAACCTTCACTGGTCAATCATCATCATCATCATCAGTGTTTCAATGTCCGTTGCTGGACATAGACCTTCCCCAAGATTTGCCACACTTCTCTATCATGGGCGTCGTGGAGCCAGTACTTTCTGAATTTGTCTAGCTCGTCTCTCCATCTAATATTCTGCCGACTTCGGCTCCACATGTGATCTCGGGGGATCTATGTCGTGAGTCACGATGTCTATCGGCTGTCCGCCATTCTTGCAACATGGCCAGCCCACTGCCATTTGAGATTGTTATGGATTCTATAATGTCCCTGACTTCTGTCTTTTTCTGGGTATACTGTGCTATCTTGTGGTCTCTCCATGTGAAGCCCAGCATAATTTTTTTCGTGGTTCTCAATTTGCAGATCTGTCTCTTGGTTAGGTTCCATGTTTCAGCTCCATAAGTGACTATTGGGAGGATGCATTGGTTATACACCCTTTTTTACCCTCAAAAGAAGTAGTACGTTTATGGTATATTAAATTAATGCAATTAAGTATAAGCTGGAAAAAAATTAATTATGATAATCTAGAGGAGACAAGACATCGAACAGTGCGATTTTAAACAGCACAGAAAATGTTGGAACGAATCAACCACACAATCCAAAGAACCCTGGTACAATTAAGGTTAGAAAAAAGTTGATTATTCACTCTTAACGCAAATCTGATAGGGTGTGGTTGGCCGAACGCTCAATGACGAGACAAGGTCAAACTCCGGCTGAGGTAGTTTGTGCTCACTTCGCACATATGCCTTTGGGAATGGTATCTATTGGTCTCTACCCCCTCTGCCGTTACGTCATTGACCAGTGAGGCTGAGTGATGCCCTAAGAAACCTCTGCCCCTACTCCATGTCTCCTTACAGAGGGGAGGGGGGTTTATGTCCCTTCAACAAGCCAGGCAAACCGGAAGTGGATTGCGGTAGATTGATCATATAAAATAAAGGAGGGTGTAAGAGGATAGGCAGAAGTAATGCGACAGCCGTCCCCTCCCATCTGTGACATTTCGAGTATAAGTGGAAGATTTAAAAAAAAAAACAAACATAAACAAGCTTGGCTGCGCTAGGACCAAACTCGCTTCATTAAAATCTAAAAGGTAAACAAAACAGAATTAATTTCTCCCCTTTATTAGTAGTTCATGTATGGGGTTTGCAAAGTTTAGCAAAACAAGTCGACCTTAGTTGAGGAAGTTAATTCGTCATCAGTTTTTGCGTACACGTCGTCACTGGTTTTTGGTGAGGTCACGTTGCCATTATTGTAACATACGAAAACACAAAGTGAGAACTCAAATAGTAGGAGTTCGACAACAAAACACAAATTCTAAACAGAAAGAATTGATTTCTATTGGTTATTTTCAGGTTCCAATTGGAAAGATATGGCCAACAATAACTTCTACTATTGAGTTTTGACTTTATTTTCGTATGTAACAATAATGACAGATGACAACGACCAGACCCAAATCCAGTGACGCCATGTACGAATAACAGCGACTCAAATTGACTTCTTTTGCTAAACTTTGCAAATACCATTTATAGAAAATTTTACTAAAAGTGTTGAAATGGTAAACATAGGTTCGGATATAATATTTTATGGAGAAATTAATTATTTTGTTTACCTTATAGGTTTTAATGAAGCAAGGGAGTTTCACCCTCGTGCAGCCAAGCTTGTTTATCTATTTACTTCCTAACTACTTCTCATTATTATTACCAGCATACAACCCGTCAAAAATATTGGGATTACCCGCGTATGAATCAACAATTCTGCCAAGGATCGTAGTACCTGTACGCTTAGATTATGATCAAAGTTCATTATCACAATGAAGTATTAAACGCCAGCAAAGTTGCATACTATTGTTTTCTTCCCAGTGTTTCCGATTTGATGATTCACGATCAAGATACAGGAGAAAAAAATGATAGAAAGATGCTGTGATTGTCTCTCAGAATGACAGATAAATTGTATTAATCAATGACTACTTATAGAGCATGTGATGTGTTATTACTCAAACTGCAATTGTATCCACCCCAGAGGATTATATATGACCGTTATAAATAGATGAAGGGTTGTCGTTTTTCATGTTGTCACTTGACAATGGACATAGAAAATATTCTATTGTGCGGTCATGGAATAAGAAAGATATTTTCAGCATCTGAAAAACTCATGAGAATTTAAGGGACAACAAGCCATATTTAATAGAATAAAGCTATATTGGGTATCTACTTATAACAATTCAACACATTACCAGCTAAATAATTTCCAAATTATTATTATTATTATTATTATTATTATTATTATTATTATTATTATTATTATTATAACAACAACAACAACAACGGCAATAACCCAAGACCAAGCACGAGATACTGCTGCAGTAAAAGAGAAAATATATCATACAACTTTAACAAATGAATGCCGCTTATGCAACAAGCGAGTGGACAATATTGATTACATTGTAGCAGGTTGTAAAATATTGGCACAAAAAGAATACAAGCGATGACATAATAAGGTCTCAATATGCACTGGGCACTCTCTGAAAAATATGGCTATGATACTTTGGATGGGTGGTAATATTATATACCAGAGAATGTTAAATGAAACAGATAATATTCTGAGAGTCATGCCAGTTGTAATCAGAGGATTGGGCTCGATCCCGAAAAGATTTTTGTACCATATCGAACAGTTAGACATTAAGATAGACATGCAGGTTTTCCAGAAATCTGCCCTCATTAGAACAGCTCACATTTTAAGAAAAGTACTCTCTGTCTGAGACCTTCTATTGAGGCTTGACAGTCAGCTTACAGATCGAAAGACCAGTACGCATACTATGCGAAAAAAATATTATTATAATAAAGATGATAATAATAATTCGTTTCTCAGTTCAGGGAAATAGCAAAAGTGTTTAAGGGAGATTAATTTGAAAAACAATTTTTAAATGATTGAAAAGTAGCCACCCTTGACAGATGAACTGACAGACTGGCACGTTGCAAGTTATAACTAAATTATTACTGATGTGTAATACAAGGTCTGTTTGGAAAATTATTTATCTATTCTGAATATCTCGAGAACTGTTTGCACAGTCTTGCGTGTCTCGGCAACCAATCATATCGCGTGGATGGACGGACATATGCGTATGCACGAACAGACACTCTCCCATGAAGTCACACAGTCTGCAGCAATACGCCACCGAGTAATCTTGAGTACTATGTAATCGTTGTATTCATAATAACCAATCGAGTATATCTATTTTTCACGCCTCGTGCAGGGATTTTGGCAAAATATCGCATCATCCAAGTCTGCATCAGTCTATATTTGGTTTCCAGCGACTTCTGGCTTCTCCCTAAAAGATTTCAGACCATGGACGAGATTAAGGTGATGCGACAAGGCAGCTGATGGCTATCTCGAAAGAGAGTTCTTCAGACTGTTTTGGAAAGTTGGAGGGGTATTGGGGTGATTATGCGAGGTCCATAGCGAAGTACACTTTAAAAAAATGTCACAGACCATCTTGAAAGAAAATGACACTAATTTGTTACACTTAAATCTATTAGCTTGTCTCAAAGTATATTTACTCGTATTGGTCTTAAGCAATATTTTTCAGAGTAGTTCAAAGGGACTGAGGCGCCATTGCCCTAGGTAGGCTATTTTATTCTATTTCGTTAACATATAATGGTTGGATGTTTGCTGGCAGGCTCCATATAATACCAGACAACCGAGTGCTCGTGGAGCGTGCGCGCTTGTCCAATAATAATGAACCATTATTAATACCATTGTATGCAGTGTTCATTGAAAACAGAACAAAGCAGTAAGTTGAGTTATGAAGTGAGAGGATGTGAGACGATGATTCATGATCCATTCATGCCTTAATTTTTTTCGAGAAGCTGTAATAATTGATGGCAGTGCCAATGGCCAAACGGTTAGCGGAAAGAAAATGGAATCGGCAAGTCGAGTTCAAACTGCCATCTTCTCTCCAACCAACTATGGGTGAAATAGCAAAACTGGTTAGTTCAGCGCCATGAGAGGCTTGAAACGAGCAAAAGTAAGCGGGACAAAAAGTCCTTGGTTAGACTAATACATGACAAAACTTCTCGTAATTGGTGACAGTGAAATAAATTATTTCTAACAGATCTCATGATCTAAATGTAAGAAGAAATAGAATGTACAATTGTTTCGATCATTTTTTCAATTTTTTGGATACCTGAAAATAAAGTCAAGCTTTTAAAATGTGAGATTAAAAAAATGAGGCCCAATAAAAAAAACCTGATACTATGTTTGTTTTTTAAATTTTAAAATAAAGGGGGGTCTTTTCATCCCACTCGGTACTTCAAGGGCTGAAATTGTTTCTGTTTTCCGTACAATCTCTGTCCGCTACCTTTTTTTGTCTGCACCTCCGATTTAACAGGCCCTGATATAACGGATTTCAGATTTAACAGTGAAGAGAACACAATTTTCGCAATATGTACAAATTTTAAGTAACTTTCCCTGAAATTTGAATTTAAAATGGTTCATTACTGAATAAATTTTAATTTCTTTTCATACTGAATAATGAAAATATCTCTCAATCGGACACAAATTCATTGATCTTCCCCAAAATGTTATCACTTAATCCACAAAATTTCACGGAAATTCATTGAGAACTTCAAGAAATATCGTGTGGATAAACATGAGCGAACACATGAATGCATGGAAGAAATTAGAAAGAGGTTCTCAATCAAAAAATATTCCTGGATACAGACCCAAGTTGAACCACTTCTTCCTCATCCCATGGACAAAAATAATTGAGAACCTCAAGAGATATCATGTGGTCAGACGAACAGACGGACGGACAGTCTTGGTTGATCGAGTAAAAGGTGAAAAGAATATTACATATCACTAATTATAATTCAATAATTTGCCTCTGCCATCGAAGATGAGAGAGGTACAATGTATTTACTTGGGTCAGTGTGTATGTATGTGTAAACGATCTATCAAAAAGTACTCAATGATTTACAATACATTTTTTTTTTGTTGAAGGTTGGACTGTATGCTACAGAAGAAGTGATCGAATTTCGAGGCAGATCCAGAAATTAGTTTATTCTACATAAAAAGAGGTTAAATACGAATAGTTAATAAAAAAAAGTTAGATTTATATTTCAAAGGGAGTATCTCAATACTAGTCAATTTAAACTCCTCCCAGTGTTTTTTTTTTGTTTTTGTTTTTCGTTTTTTTAGAATTCAGTTTTTATTCAGTTTTCATTTAGTTTACGTACGATGTTAGTAGGGGTACGCGCTCTCAGAGTGTTTCTCGATTTATACTGTGCATTAGTGTATCTTGTATTAAAGCTTTTCGAACCTCAGAAGAAAACGAATACAGTAAAAAAAAATCGTCTATTATCAGGTTACATTCAGACGTGACGGACTTTCGGCATTAACGGACATCTTTCGCTATTGGTCCGCCGAATCGAGGGTTTAGTGTTATTTCAATGGGAGAATTCTAGATGCGTGAGAATTAAACATGTGATTCTTACCAGTAACAAACAAGCTAACACTTGGGCGAAAAACGAGACAGGTCATAAAATGTGTCCATTCGCCATATTAATAACAAAAAAAGGAAATACCATTTGTATTACGCAGTAAAGTATACATACACACGCGAATTGAAAATTCAAAATAATGGAATACAAAAGAAACGGTTATATAAGGATACAATGGAAGCAATACAACCGCTGTTTTGAAAGTAATCATTTTTAGAAAGTGTCAGCAACACTGTCACCAAAACTTTCAACACTGGTTTCTTCAGTTTTCAAGCTTATATGGCTGACTGGCTACGTATGTTTGTACCACGCATACAGACTGCACCAACTGAGTTGAAACGCTGAACATTTCAATATTAACTCATTATCACGTCTACAAAGAAAAATAGTTTTTTAAGGGAGGGGTCAATTTGCAATGTGAGTTTATGCTAAAATGATCACTAGTTCCAAGTTTGTGTCAAGCAGTATTCAGGCTTGTTTTATTTATTTATTTTTTTTGTTTTTGTTTTTTGAGAATTCAACTGCGTAACAGAGGGCAGGAGAAGTAACTTATTCATTGATCACACCTTTTACCGATATTTTAATTGATCACCCCTAACGACTCATGCTGCAAAAAGACGTTTTTCAAGTGACAGTTTCTATGGAGTAACTAAGCAGACCTGTCTTAATAGTTATCACGACACTCGATCAACAGTATTCAACAATAATCTCATTTATGAAATAGGTCAATAATACTTTTTTTGTTATTTTACTTCGCGAAGGAAGCTTTAAATCAGCGATTCTCAACAGGGTGCCGCATCTTCATCCAAAGTGTGTCGCGTAAATTTGTACATTAATATGTATTTCGAGCGTATCTAGTGCGGTTATTATGCCTTTCTCGCTTCCACCACAAAGTTGCGAATCTAGTGGTGTTAGCACTAGATTTTAAGAAATCTGAATCTTTTTTTCTGATATGAAAGTTACATGACTACAGACATCACCATCATCATCATCAGTCTGTTAGCATCCGTCGTTGGACAAAGACCTTCGCCAAGATTCGCCAGACCTCTCTATCATGGGCATCGCGGAGCCAATACTTCCTTAATTTATCTAGCTCGTCACACCATCTTACTTTCTGTCGTTCACAGCCTTACAACCTGATCTCTGGGGATTCACGTTGAGAGACATGATGTCTAGCATGTTGTCTGACATTCTTGCAACATGTCCAGCCTATTGCCATTTGAGTTTTCTTACAGTTTATATGATGTCTCGAACTCCTATCTTTTCTCTGTTATACTATGCTGTCTTATGGTCTCTCCATGTGAGGTTGAGCATGATTCAGTTATGTGCACGTTGCATGGTTCTCAGTTGGAGGGTCAATCTCTTGGTTAGGTTCCATGTTTTAGCCCCATATGTTACTATCGGTAGGATACGTTTTTGTCTAATTACCTCAACCAACGGAGGTATATGTATTCAGTCGTATCTTTCTGTCCGTCCGTTTGTCTGTCCACCCGTCTTTCTGTCCATCTGTCCGTCTGGTCATCTGTCCATGTGACATCTCCAAAAGTACTCAACGAATTTCAGTGAAATTTTGTGGAAGCGTTTGCCATAGGGTAAGGGAGAGGTGAGTGGATCTAGGAATTATTTTGATTAGAAGATAATTTTTCCGCTTTCGTTCACACATTTATGTATACGCTCATTATTGTCTATACAATATTTCCAATAGTTTTCGATGGATTTCGATTGAATTTTGGAAGGGTGGACAATAGGCTACGACCGAAGCGATTAAATTCGGGGTTTGATAAATGCAAAATTACCTCCCTTCCGTCTTAGTTATTCGTCCATTCCACATAACATCGCCAAAAGTTCATGTCTAACCACACGGCATCTCCAAAAGTTCTCAATGAATTTTAATGGAATTTTGTGAAAGGGTGAACAATGCGCTATGGAAGGACTGATTACATTTTGGGGCGGATCCATACAAAATTACTTTCCCGGACAATGGCGTAGGCAGGGGTATGCAATCTCTGAGTGCTTACTACTTCATTTTTACAGTTCGAACGCTATGTATGTCAAACATATTTCTCGGAAATACTAGACATCATATGCCTCTTGGAAAATAATTCTCATTGGGTGGATGAAAGAGAGAAAAAACGGTGACAGTAACAGGGGAAAAAGGTCCAAAAAATGTCACAATTTCGTTTTGGAAAAAAGTCACAGGAAAAAGTTACATTTTATTTAGTAATCGAACAAGTAATATTTGAAGACATTTTTACAGACAATATGTGTTTTGCACACACTGATAACACAATTCATAAGTCATGTCTGGAAAAATTATGATTTATTCAGTAGCTTTACACGAAACAAAGTTATAAATTAATGACATTTCATTAAAATTTGCGATAAAAAGCGACTAATAAACTCGAAAGCACTCAGAGAGCGCCTACCAACGCCTGCATCATTGTCATTAATTCGCCCTCGAATCCAGTCGCTTCTTTCGTAGCCTATTGTTCACTCTTCTGTAGAATTTTATAGAAATGCATTGGGAAATTTTGGAGATATCGTGTGGACAGTTATGAGCGTATACATAAATGTATAGAGGGAAAAATGGAAAAAAATATCTCTCGATCAAAAAGGAATTCCTGGATCCGCCCCAAAATTCATTTACCTCTTCATTATCCCATTGCCCAACCTTTCACAAAATTTGATTGAAATCATTTCGGACATATCGCGTGGATGGACGGACAGAAAGACAGGCGGACAGAAGGACTGGTGAAAAGCCGCTACCAAATACATATACATCTGCAACTGCGACGACTGGTGAATAAAGATGAAGGTGAAAAGAAATCATATAATCAAAAATAAAGTCATTTGCTTCCTTCTTTCATCGGCAAACGTTGCTTGCTCATTGATAACAACTTACATTGTCACATGGCATTACTTATAAATTAAAACTGTATGTACATGTTACTGTCCAATTACTATATCTGTGTGTGTGTGCCTGATTTTAATGGTTGGGGTTAGGGTCTAGAGTTGTTGAATACAGTTTATTTCTTTTGTAGCCTTTCACTATATCGACTTTTGGTAAAAATATAGTCCCTTTCTTCAAATTTAGTAAGTATTGTTACATTTAATGTTACGATGTTAGTACCTCTCTGATGAATGATATTTAAAAAAAAAAAAAAAAAAAACGTAGCAAGAGCAATGTTATGACTTTTAACCCCGAACTTTAACAGGTTAGGGGTGCTAAAAAGTAGACTGATGATTCACTCTGGCGGTGATGAAATGCCTTGTATACTGTGTAATTATAATAAGATTACGATACATATGATTAGTCTAATTACAAATAGAGGAGTTGGAGTTAGAAGCTATGACTGACGATGTACCCTCTGGGTCCCTACACTGAACTTTAGTAAGGCTACCCCTAATCTTGCCCCCTATCCTAACCATCGTTGAATAGAATAAAGCGATGTTGTCAAGTTGAATAGTTTCGTTCTACCGTGCGTAAAAGTGACGGAGAACGTATGACGTGTGTAAGCAAGTGACAAGACGAAGGCTTTTAGGTGACACGCTATAGATTTAAAAAAAACAACACTTCTATAATTTTATTCTACTATCATAGTTATGCAAGTATAATTGAAATTTCAAGTCATATTTTATTAAACTCGAAGTTCTATAAATATATTAGACGTGTAGGCTGATTATCTAAGAGTATTTGCCAACAACTTTGATACGTGTATACATATAGAGTGACACTCCAATAACAGGATTATTCAGAAAAATAAAATTTCGATACACCGTGCTAAAAAGGTTCGCCATTAGATATGTATAATACACTGTAGTCCTACCAAGTCTCCTGCATTTCGCGAGGGACTTTCACATTTCGAAGCCAAATGCCCCCGCCCTACACATGTCATGAATTTTGTACGAAATTGAAAAAAAAAAACAAAAAAAAAACATGCCTGTAAAATCCTCCCTATATCAACTATCAAATCTCCCACATTTAGCTATTTAAAATTATGCTGAGATTGAATTTCAATATACTGAAATAGCTCTTTTAGAGCTTCTAAAATTGGAAAATTTCTTCACCAAACTACCATGGTGGTCACGGGGGTATTTTTTTTTAGATCTTCCTCCTGAGAACTTCTAAACTTTAGCAAGTCTGTGTGTGTGTGTGTGTGTGTGTGTGTGTGTGTGTGTGTGTGTGTGTGTGTGTGTGTGTGTGTGTATATATATATATGTGTGTGTGTGTGTGCAAAAATACTGGAATATCATTCAAAATACTCCCGTGCACACTCGATTAAACAATGTTTTGTACACTCGATTGCACCATTTCTACTTATTTTTATTTTTATTTATTCATTTATTTAAATTATTTATTTATTTATTTATTTGCTGTCGGGTCTCTTTCCTCCCGGGCCCCTAAGCTTAAGCCTACTCAGCCTAATGATCAATCCAATCTGGAGTCACCATAAATTGAGGAGCGGGAGTCTTGTGTACCGATTCGACAGCCCTACCCCGAAAACATCTCGCATATCTCAGAAGTAATGAGGGACAGTTACGCGTGTGACTGAGTCATTCGAAACAAACAATATCAAATGTCACTTATTTTGCCGCGAATACCCAGTCTTACACAACAAATAACAAACAAACAGAAAAACTTGGGCACTATCTTAGCAGTGGGGTCCCTAATGGAATGTGCGTTTTGCGGCCTTTATTTCAAGATCAAAGTATTATCTGTTTTTGTTTTGTTTTTTTCGTGTCAACGAAACATATCACTAACCTCCGTTGATATGTTTGTATTTTTACTGTTTTCTTCATGAATTTTATTTCAATTTTTTTTTTCTATTGATAAAAAATAAACGAAAGTTTTTATTAATTTCATTTATTGTCATCACCGAAAACCATGTGACATAGCATTCCCGTGTTCAATTTTAAACGCTATGAAGGTTTAGAGTGTTTCTCATTTCATTAATTCTTTCATTTCTTTTTGTTTGTGCACCGATTTGAACATCGAGTGAGCAAGATTGTAAAACTTTACAATTTACAATCGGGACCACCTTCTTTACATTATGCAAGACACGATCAGAATACTTTTAAAACATTAAAAAAAGAACGAGAAATTCATTCTTTGTTTCTTTTTGTGGCGAGTGAAGAACAGATACTACACCTTGATCTTCGTATTTGTTCGCTTCCCCACAAGAGCAAAATGTGACACAAGGTCGTTTTTGATGCGGGGTTCCAGTTACTGAAGATCAGCAAAAATTGCTCCAGTCACTGCAACGAGTGTCGCGAAGGCGTCAGGGCTAGCCTGATCCATCTCTTTTAGTACGATAGGGCGAGACTGAGCCGAGTAAATTTTGAAGCCTCAGTAAGCCATCATTGGCTACGGTATTGCACCAGCGCAAAACAGATACTAGACCTTAAACTTTAACTAGAGGCCACGAAAGGTGCACTCCTATTCTGTATTTTAAATGCAGTGGTAACTTGAATCATGCAGGGTGACGCAAAAAAAGCTGAACAGATTGTTTTCTCAGTAAACAATTGGCCCTTCCACTTGAAGTTACGGACAGAGGAACATTGAACCAAGCAGAAAAAGTTGTCTGTAACTTCAAGTGGAAGGGTCCATTGTATGACAGATGAAAATTCCTGCCATTTGCAGTTGAGCTACAGAATAGCAATGACTGAAGATTCAGCCAAATGCTGTTGATGGGTGAAAATCTTGGGTCTGATCTTATCATTATTATTGTATGTTCTTAAAATTGTGGGGCATGCCACTTTCGTTATTTATTGATTTGTTTGTTGGTTTTCTGTCACGCTAGATAAGCAGACGTCTTGCACTCTGTGTGTGTTCACTGAAAGTAGGCTGCTGGTAACATCTCTATTACTATTTACAGCCGCTGCTGAGGTGTCAGTTTCGTTTTTTTTACCCAATTGTATGATCTTATTACTTTAAAAATCATTTAAAAACATGAAACATTAAGAGTTGTTGAAAATTGACAGAATGAATTTCGTTCGAGATGTGCATTTTTTTTTTTTGTAGTTGTTTGCAATAAATACATTTTTTACAAAAATATATATTTGTTTAATTAATCTATACGTAAATTATACCATAATTTTTTAAGGGTACCATGCTTGTAATTGATAATACCGCATATATTCAAAATACAGAAACAGTAACTTAAACTTGTTCGCATTTTTTTTTTTCACAATTGGCCTGGCTATTTGTTGAAGGCACGTCATTAAAAAAATGCTACAACTCATAGACGGATGTCTTTCTAAGATGGAGGGTTGGGGTATTGGGAGCGGGTTCAGCGCATTCCTCCCCTTTTTGAGGTCATATCTATTTATTTATTTATTTATTTATTTATTTATTTTCAACGAATACTGACGTATAATTCTTTTTTATTAACTGAATACAAACAAGTCTTTAGTCATATAATACAAACATTTATCCAAAGTTTGAATAATAAAAGTTGCCTCCTAATACACCCACACAGATCCAGGCGTGTGAAAATTCAGCACCTTTCCTTAAAAAAACTGAGGTATAGTTATCTCTTAAAAACGAAGATTTGTGGGTTGTTAGTTTTCATAGGCAAGGGAGTAGCTGAGGGGTACCTATTCGAAAACGCCCCCTGGGACCCCATTGGAGAGGGACCCCAAACTCTACAAATAGTAGTTAACCTACTGCATTTCTAGTGATGTTATAAGATAACAAGGATATTTTTGTACATGCAAGAATTACATAAATGATAATTCAGCGTTTGGGATGGTTTTTCACCATGATAGTGCACGTGTTTTTTTCGTTAAATCTCACTAAATGTGAGAGGGGGGCTCAACGGGCAAAAACCCTCTCGGATCCCCAGTTGTCTAGCTACCCCTCTGTTCATACGTTGGCCTTTATCATTAGTTCATAATTTAATAAACTGATGTCAATAATTTTCAAGAACGAAAGCCTAAATCATACTGAGATTCTTTCAAAAAATGGCTGATTTTGAGCGCAAACAAACACCCACATTAAACGAAGATATTTTTCACTTCATTTTAGGTGATAGGTTAGAAATATTTTCCAAAATCCAGTTAGGTAATTTGTAACTTATTTTCGTCGATTCATGTTTCTGTAATGGCCACAGAACTTAATTTTTTTCTCATCGGCAGACATCAGTCATGGCAGAATCTCAGTAATTTTGGTTGACAAATATTGACAAAGCACAAGATTAAATTAAACTAGTCTAGAAAACCTGCTTCAAGTACATTGAGAATATTTTCCCCTCTTCTTAGAACTATCCTTTTCTTGCAATTAAAGACAAAATTATAACTTGAAATAGATTATTTGGATTATTGCAATATGTTTTTGAATTGCAGTAATTTGTAATGCTCTTGGCACTCACCAATTTTAAATGTGCAACGTCAATTATACCATTTTATGCAGACATATCTAGGGGTTACATAAGAAAAAAATATGAAAGATGTATCTTAGAAATGAACAGAGGCAAATGGTGACAGGTTTTGCACATAAGAAAGCAACAGAGACTAAATTTTATATATCGAAACGTGATAGTCATGACATGAGAATCAGTATAGGAAAGACGGAAGTCATGAAAATCAGACGAACACCAGAGACCTAGGACATCTCTATCAATGGCATCTTGTTCAAACAGACCAATTCAAATACCTGGGTCGGCAAGTTTGATAGCGAGATAGAGTGAGACCCGAGAACAAAAAGCCAATATCATCAGCTTCCAGCTGTCTCCTCTCTTGAAACACTTTTACTTCCCGATGGAAGTGATCAGCATCATCTTCTCAGTGTCAAACGGAGAAACCGACAAAAGCCCAGGAGAGAAATGTTACAACCTGTTGAATGAGGTAGTTTAGACGAATTGTAGTTTAGATGAGGATGAAATTAATTTGTAGCACTTATAATACATTTTAAAAGGAATATTTTCAATGATCTCTATACGATCTAAAGTCTTGGAGTCTCTGCTCTTAAAATGGTGAGAAATTTACTGAGCAAGAACAGCTGAAGCCTTGGCCAGCGTTAGGGTGCCTTTTATAGTTTAGTGTATACTAAACCTTGGTCCAAAAATCTTCGATGCCAAATTTCAGCTTGATCCACTAATCAATAAAGCAACTTGATTGGAAGAAACTATGAATCTGTGAATAGATCTTCGCTTTGCTCTGATAAAAAAACACACAGATGTATTCAAATCAACGATTACAGTTTTAACAGATTTTTAGATGTGCCCAAACACATTTCAGTCAGATCTTTTTTGGTCGGTGGGTTCATTAATCAACAGAGGGAGGAGGATGGATTCATTGAGTTTTATTTACCAACTGCTATTGTATCAGAAAGGGTGTGATGTCATTAAAAGGTATTAAGTCGATAAAAGAACATTTATTCTAATCAATATCTTTACCAGCTGTAATGATGTCAGAATAGACCCACATTTTTATATCTAAAAAAAAAGACAAAAATAGCAATAAAAAAACCGTCGAAAATGTCCATTTACGATTTTTATCGAGAATGATACTCGTAACATATTTCCATATTGCAATAGCGTGAAAATTAAAACATGACTTTTAAAAGGTTGATTTTTTTTCTTTATTAATTTCATCTATGATTCACACGGCGATTAGATAGACAATATTTTACAAGTATGAAAATCAATTGACCCAGAGAAAGACTTCTTACTCTTCTTTGTTCCTCTACTCCTACTACTAACGCAGATGGTGGACGCATCGTTGAACTTATGGTTCTTGTTAAAAAAAATAATTTCCTTTTTTTTTTTTTTTCAAATAAAATCTACACTTGACTTCAGTTCAGTAAAGCTTAATGAGACTGCGAATGGCGAATATACACACATGACGTCCCTGCCAGTCCCTAACGGACTAGGGATTCTTGATAATTATAAGCACCTTCCTATTGTCTAAAGGTGTAGGGTCAGGGATACAGACTGCTACAAAAGCCGGCGGGACTAGGTAATATCTGAATACACACATGCGAAAGACCAGGGGGTCCCCACATTGAAACGGACCCTGTGCCACCTTGGCCATTACGCTATCAATTAATCGGTGAAAAAAAAAACCCAAAAGGCTAAATTATATTATCTATGCAATTTCATGTACATACAAATATATCCACGAGGCTATAGCTGTGTGTGGTGCAGTGGTAGTGATGCATATTAAAAGTCTGAAGTCATGACTTGCACTTGGTTTGGATTGTAGTGAGGGAGAGAGAGTTGCGCATATCAAAAGCCTCATCCTCATGTCTGCCTCTGCCCAGCGGCAATACATTGTCAGGACGGCTGGAGACCTGGGCAGCCAGCAGCTTCTCCTAAACAACCAAGACCCTCCGATCAAATAAATCCAGATACCATATAACACATTAACGCAGTTTCTATATGAATTATTTATCAGCCATTACTAGTTAGCTACTAGATAGAGCTACAAATAAATATTACTGAATTATTTATAATGACGCGATTTTATTGCTATTCATTGAAAAGAGGTACATTCATGCCTTTCCCAAGGACATCAGGCAGTTGACTATCTTCATGAATGAATGAAATTTCTTTGTGTCCAGCTTAGCATTGTTCTATCTCAGCACATTAATTAAAAGTGCCTGGAAGCTTTGCATATAGATAGATAGATACATGCACATATATATATATATATATATATATATATATATATATATATATTGAGAGAGAGAGAGAGATGAATAGATATACACACATATATATATTTGTGTGTGTGTGTGTGTGTGTGTGTGTGAGTGTGTGCGCGCGCGTTTGTATTGTGGATATTAAGAGATGCAATAGAATGTTGATGAAAATTACAATTGGAAGGTGAAGAGAAAAACTCAAGAAAAAGTGGGTATTACATTCTTTATTATTCCGCAGACATGTTCCGATGCATCTCGACGGGAGCCAGCCATCTTTTTCAAAGAAAATACTTTCAGCGGTTCTCAGAGAATTTTGTTATTTACATGTATGATGCTGGGGAAAAATGGGGATATTTCTATGTTGTTTGGCTGTTCAGTAGGAGCAGGAGGGGAGGTATTTGTATCTGTGTAGATGAAAGTAACATTTGGTTTGAAATGAGATGGGCCAATGAGAGGTGGTATCAGAATCTATTTGTTCCTTGTCTCTGGAGATATTTTGCTTGTATGTATTTATATATGTAATCAGTCGCAGGTTCGATTCCAGCAGACCCAGGGAGGTCATTTCAAATATAATGCAATCATGAATATTGTCAGATTATTTTCAATTCTTGATAATATACATCTGTGCCTTTTGTTTGATAAAGCCTCTTCTCTGCGAAAACTACAAGGCCGATTGACCTGATATATAGCATGGGGAATCAATAAAAGTAAACTTCCCATATAGGTTAAAGAATGACCTCTAGTGACATTGAAGGTTAGCCTATTTTTGTTTCTAAACATCAGAAAAATTAAATTTTCATACCAGGATTTTCTTCATTCATTCATCTTACAAATAGCACACAGATTTCTTGCAATAAAATCAATTCTTAAAAATGTATTAGTGTTCTTGATCACAAATCACTTTTTTGGCAATGCAACATTGATACACTGTGTTAATTTCACTTCTGCTAAGTCCATGGAGGTTTTTGTCTCCCTTTACCCTTCTCATTGACAAAATCAAACATAATTCATTTTATAATGAAGGAAAGCTTCCCTATGCCCCTTCTGTTTCAAAGTTGATAAAAATTCACCATAATTCAGTTCATAGGTAAGGCAACATGGTGAAGGGGTGAAATGAAATCAGATCATTTTCTTACGTAAACTTGAAAGGGATTCTTCTGTCATTTCATTGGGGATGGAATATTGTAAACCATTATGATTAGTTTTCGACAACTATCTGGATTAATCTTATTTTTTGTTGTTTCTTCGATCATTACTTCAGTAAGGTATTCAATCTATGACAGTCCGTAAACAGTGCATATTGGAAGTAAAGTTTTACATTTCTGTCATTAATAGTTTTTCCATTCATTTTGTTAGGTTCAATAAGAAGGAATCAAAAACATATTTTTCCGTATGTTGTGTAATTTGGGGCTTTGTTTTCCTAGGCATTGCTGGATATTGCCAATAGCATATATATATATATATATATATATATATATATATATATATATATATATATATATAAGTTAGTAAGAAAGCCCTGTTTCAAAAAATAAATGATATGTACTATAAAATAATATCAATATACAGTACACATGATACCCTATATAAAATGACAAACTACAGGTATGGCATGAACTATATAGTAAGAAAGAGAGGTGGTTTTTGATCAGCACTACTGGGGTACCATGTCAATATAACTGTTTTGTCTTTTAAATCCCCCAAACTGTTACATGGTAAACAACTGATGAACACAATAAGGGAAGATTTATACTTTGTATCATAATAACAAAGTATATATGAAACAGGGAAAAAAACACTGGAGAAAATGAAATAAATTGCATTGACAGGTATTGGGAAATAGATGACTGAAGTGACACAAAAAAAATTTGAAAAAGCTTTTTAATGTTTAGTGTTTAAAGCTGTACAGCTTTCTAGACTATATATAATATATATATATATATATCTATATCTATCTATCTATCTATCTATATATATCTATATATATATATATATATATATATCTGTGTGTGTGTGTGTATGTGTGTGTGTTTGTGTTTATGTGTTTCTATGCATATGTGATTTTCATGTTATTAGGTTCATATTAACATTCATATTGCAGTACTTTGTTGTTTGATATTATATTTCCATTTAGTTTTCAGTTAGCTGCGCCCACCACTGGAATATGCTAACAAAAACACCAAACTGATAGACCACTAAAAATTTAGCAGAAGCAAGGATATCCATTAACCACTAACTTTTATTACACAGATCCTGTTTTGGCTCATTTTTTTGCTCTAAAAGAAAGACCTAGACAACTAAAATTCTAATACCTGAATGAGCTTTGAATGAACTGTATGTTAAATGTAAACTACTGTCTAATTTCATTTGGTCATTCAATTATTTATGTTAGGTATTTGAAAATTGAGTCATAGCTGCTGCACTAAGATCAGAACTAAAACAAAATAATAATATTACTAAAATGTAAGACATTTTTTTATTACCTTGCTTAATAATAAAAATAGAAAAATCTCATCACTATACAAGATAAAATGTAAATGGTTTAATGTTTGCGTATTTTCTCAATTTTGGGACACTTTAAAATACGTACTTTGGACTATGCTCTGGCTTTAACCCCAAGATATCATCAAACCAACAATTAAGACTTCAGCAAATAACTCACTTACATATTTTAGCAATTGAAGTATATAATTTTGTTGAAGTGATTCATTACTTATGGAATGTATTCATATTAACTATAATAACAAGTAAAGGCAAATGGAACTAAATCTGTTAATATTATTATTGATTACAGTTGCTACCTGTTTAGATTCCTACTTTCTACTACTGCTACAATTGCTACTGCTTCAGACTTATAGAGGGAGAGAGTAAGTGAGTGACAATTATAGCGAAGGTTGAGTCCCTTTTACTCCCATTTAAGCATAAGCACCCTCATCGTTTTTTTACACTGTTTCATTACATAGCAAAAGTGGATCAAAAGTGAGGGGAGACTTTTTTCTCAAACAGTTCAAGGGAAACTTTTTTCTCTTAAAGGGATCAAAAGTGAAGGGAAATATTCTCCCCTTAAGGGGTTAAAAGTAAAGGAAAACTTTTTTCCTTATCCACTTTAAAGTATTAAAAAGTGAAAGAAAACTTCTCCCTGAAGGAATCCAGGGGGAAGGGAAACTTGTTTTCTTCTTAAGGGGTCAAAAATGAAAGGAAACTCCCCCCCCCACCGCTTTCGAAGGATCGAAAGTAAAAGGAAACTCTTTTTTTACAAATCTCAAATCTTTATTCCTCCTTAAATATTCAACCATATATAGACAGGTCCATTAGCTAGTATATATATATATATATATATATATATATATATATATATAATATTTTTAAAGATGGATATCAATAATTCATACTTTTCTTTTAAAATATAGCACTATGTCTATCCATCTACATGAGTAATATTTTGATGTCTAGTCGACTGTTAAAAGAAAAATGGAGACAGGTCATGTTAGTCGCTCAAAAGAAACTGTCATGAGACCAATGTCTTTTGGCAGTATGTCATGTTGGCGGTGATCAATCAAAAAATTAGAAAAAAGGGATCATCAATGGATGAATTTCTTCTCTCACCTTTTGTTGAGCAGTGATCACTAAAAAAGTCTGAATTTTCAAAAAAACAACCATGAATACTATCAGACATAAACAAAGTGACTGATTTAGGGTAAAATTACATTGCAATTTTGAAACCCTAAAATTTAAAAGCGGAGGAGGTAAAAAACAACAAAAAAAACTAAACGTATTTCCTAGACATAATATGGAGTAAATGTTTAAATTTTCATCCCTCTATCTCCACTGGTGGCGACACGTACGTGTGATAGATACATAGCAAGCCAGACCAACTTGATAACTGAAGAGACCTATCCTGATGTTGACAGTTTTGGTTGACGGTTTCTACAAATGGGAAAAGCAAGTTGAGAATTGATTTGCTGTTTAGAAATTGAACAAAGGATTTTTGGTCCTTCTTGGAATTCGTGCAAGGAAATAGGAAATTCCTGAATCAAATTAATTTTTTACAAGTTGACTCTTTCCAATTTTTTCTCTCTCTGACTCATTTCCTTTTATCCAAATGATGCTGCGCCATCTGTATAAGCGTTCCCCAAACTTTTTCAGACTACCGATCCCTTTAAGAGTGTATCTCCCATTTGCCCCCCTCCCCATATGCCTGTCAAAAAGTTTCCTCTTTTAATTCAAGCACTTTTATAACTAAAAAATATCATTACACAAAAGTATCTAAAAGTAATTGATTTATTGATATAAAAGTTATTATTAAGGGGCTTGATGTGATTTATACTTCTCCCCACCACCCTAACTTTCTCTGGTCTTCCAATCCCAATTTTTTAGGGACCCCCCAAAAAAACTCAATGCATAACAAGGGAGACAACTTTGAGTCTACAAATATCAATAAACCTCCCTATTTATTAATCGTTCTTTTCCTGTAAGTTTTATCCAGACCAGTGGGTTCAAAATTAGGGGTCCATCAAATAATAGTTGGGGGTCCGCAGCAGAGTTCCGTCTGAACCTGACACTGCAAATCTAGTGGCAGAGAAACAACGTCATCCATTGCATAGCTTTCAAAAACCATTATTATTTAATACAGATCAGTGCTATATATCAGGATTCAAATAAGTATAATCCATTTTAAATAAAAATGATTTTTTAATGGTCAAAAATTGCCTTTTATTGTAGTTTATTGATTACAGTCTAAAAACTAAATGCTAGAAATAGGATTCTGCCAGAATATTTCCTTCATAAGAGGGATCCTTGAGTTTTCAAAGTCTCAAAACCACTGATCTAATTTCTGTGGTAAAATGATATATTTTCATTTGAAATCAAATGCCCTAAATCCACCCAAAATTTAATCGATTCTTCCATAATTTATAGTCAACCCTTCAACAAAATGTCATTTGATTTCATACATAACTTTTGGAGGTACTCTGGGAAGAAACAAATTGACAGACATGAGAGAATACATATACCTCTTCCAACTTTGTTGGCAGAGGTAAATTATCCTCAGAATATTGTTCACCAATTATTGATTATATGCAAGCATGTTTTTAATTGCAATGTAAGTCAGCAGTTGTGAGAACGTGGAAAATTTCATGTCAAGACCAGATTTGATTTGATTAACAGCGTTTGTAAGGAATTAAGGGACGCGAAGACAAAGTGGTAATATTGAGATAGACAGTGTTCCAGACAAAGAAAAAAAACTGTTATCTCAACAAGAAGGAGGATAATAGGAATATGTTTATTTTTCTCTCTATGTTACACATGTTATTTTTTTCTTGAATCAATTCTTGAGATAAAAAAACGGTTCAAGAAAAGCCAAAGGGAGCAGACTATATAATGTCCAAGACCCTCAGGATAGGAACTACTGCAAAAAAAAAAAAATGAGGTGGGGGCTCAAGGAGTCAAGTCCCTCTGGGCCCCCCATCTCTAGCTAAGTCCCAAAGCCAGGGATCACTTGATAATAATTCAGTGACATATCTCTAACCCACTAATTATGTAAATCTCATATCTTCAATGCAATTTAATTTGTTACTGTTAAAAATTTGAATTAGAAAAATATTGAATATGGATGAAAGGGTTGAATAATAATAAGCTTATTTTAATACACTGAACATATCGATATATATATCATCTATATATATATACTTTATGTAATGAAACAGATAAATTGAATACAGATATCATAAACAGTTGTCGAGACAATACCATAATCTCACACAGATTCTGTACCAAAACACTGCAGTCAAGTTTTCTCGACACTTCTACCTTTCCTCACATTGATATAGACTTGTGCTTGTGCTTTTCACCACCACTGACACCTGCACTTTGCTTGGAAGTCATCACTAAAGGTATATGTAAACAGACTAGGTAAAGAATTTTACAAAATTGATGGAGCAGTAACAACCACTGCAATATAAACAGTTAAGAGATAGCTCCACCACTCAGTGAACTAGTGTGAGAACCACATAAAATTAAAGGGTCCTCTCATACATTTATCTAAATTTAAAAATGTACCAGACCCTCAGTTGCTTGAAAATCAATAGTGTACCTCTGTGTGTGTGTGTGTATGTGTGTGTGTGTGTGTGTATGTGTGTGCATGTTGTTTTCAAATCCCAAAATTGGTTACATGGTAAACAACTGTTGATCGAAGCAAGAATATAGATAGAACATATGTAAATAGACGCACATAGGAAATTCAGTTCTTTGCAGTGACTCTGAGTTTCATGCCAGTGGTGTAATCATCAGACAATCTTGTTTTCTATGTACATCTATATATATATATATATATATATATATATATATATATATATATACACATACATTTGCATATATATTTGTGTGTGTGTATTTATGTATAAACCGTGGCTATAAGACTACAGTTGGCAAGTAGCAAGCTAGTCATACAGCCTTCACTTATGAACTGAGTTCAAAATTGAATTTTAAAGAAGAGATATATTTAATTATTGTAATTCACTTTTAAACATTTTTTTAAAAAAAGTCCATAATCAATGCTATGATTTGTAAAGTTTTTGGTGCCTGCATTGTTGAGATGAGTAACATATGAATTATAAAATTCTATGCAGACATATCTTGGTGTTATGAATGCAAAATAGAAAAAGTGCATCTGGTCTACACTCGTAGACGTAAACATAGCGTTGGCATATTCTGCTCATTACAATCTGATAGACGTAGGCTTTAATAAGTATATAGATTATCGCTCATTAGCAACTGTCAATATAGGTTTCTTCAGTTTTTAAACTTGTCAGACTGAATAGCTATGAATGTATGTATGTATGTATGTATGTATGTATTGCACATACTTGGAGCACCAATGGAGCTAGGGGGCTTTAAATTATAAACATTTACCCCTCATTACGTCAAAAAAAAAAATTTTTTTGTTTTTACAATATCCACCCACTGAATAGGTTTTCATTTGGTGGTCTAAATTTGCAATGTAAGTTTATGCCAAATTGATCCCTTAGTTTGTGTCCACCAGCATTCACACATGGCTTTTGAAATTTCAGGCTTTATTAATGATCACTACCCAACTAAAGGTAAGAGAAGTAACTCATTTATTGATCACTTCTTTTTCCAATTTTTTTAATTGATCATCCCCCACAAGGAATGATACCAAAAGACCTTGGTCACATGATGGTTTCTATTGAGTAACAAAACAGATTTGTGTATTTGATCTAAAATATAAAGACCAGTGATATCAAATTTGTTGGTTTATCTATTTGTTTGTTCAACTCTAAGAGGCACATAGGAAGAATAAGTTTAACTCTCTTCCTCCCTTTAAAGCTGATTAAAGACACATGACTGAATGTAGGCAGCAACCAAAGTGTGACTGACTGCTCTAACTTTACAAAATTATAACTTCTCTTTAATAATGATTAGAGAGAAGAAGATAGTGAGACATGTGACCGAATGTGGGCATCAATGGCGATTGTTTCACCAAGTCAAAAAATCATAGCACTGATTGGCTTTCATTTGAACTTTGAAAAAAAATTTCTCTCTTTTAGGCACAACTGATTTAAATGCAGTTTGAAAGAGTTCAACTCGTGGAAATTCCACAGGTGTTGACAACTAAGAATGACCCAGCGTCTCGTGCCTCTACCCATTCTATCACCCTTTGCCTGTCATCTTCTCATTCTTTTTTATATCCAATTCTATCAATTTTTGTCCATCCATGATTTTATCTGACTGTTATACAAAGATGGATTAATTCCATATGCTAAAATTGTCCCACCCCCTCAGTAAACTACCTAATTCCTTTTCCCCTCTTCTTTCCTATCCTCTTTTAAAATTACCTTTCTATTCTATCCAAACCCTTCCAAGCCTCTTGTGGCACTAACTTCCCTCTCTTCACCACTCTCTTAGTCCTTCGGTAAACTATCAAACTTTCTTTTCTTCTCTCTTTCTGTTTATCCTTCTATCAAACTACATATTCCCAGTTTATAGTAATAAAATGATATTTTGATGTATAAAGTAATGTTTATTTCATTTTATAGTAAGAAAAAAATAATACATTTTCACAAAAAAATTACTCTGGTTTGCTAAATAGAATCTTGACCCAGATTTTTGACAAACTTGTCATTCCATAATATAACAAATATAGCAAAACAAACAAAGAGAATAAGTTTCACATAACAGTCTTAGCACTTGTCTTCAGCTTCATTCAAAAATCTGCATTCCAAAATTGGTTAGTTTTTGATCAATTGACCAATCAAAGGAAAATGGACGTAATCGTGACAAGCAGATTAATAGTATATACAGATTCTGAGCAATTTCTGCTAAAAATGACCAAAAAAGCATCAATCTCACTCCTTGCTTCATCTGTACTCTCTGTTATTAGAAGCTTTTTACCTGCCTGTTGGATGTTTAGTGCAGTGCTACTCAAAGAGTGCTATGTGTACAAGTGCCAGTGAGTGAAACACAGGCTACCAATACACAACTTGTTTTTCTATCTTTAACTGCATGCAGCACTGCCTTATCAAATACCAATTTTAAAGTCTTTGCTGTGATTCGGTCAGGGATTGATCCCCGGTTTCTCAGGACACCTGGCATTCCCTGACGGTCACGCATCTAGGTGATGATCTGGATTGATGTTGCTTAACTTCAGTTACCTTACAAGAACCGGTGTACCCAACGCGATTTGACTGAACATACACATAGTGAGGATATATATGAGTGAGGAACACACACTTTTGAGTACATGCACACACTCTCTCCCTCTCTCTCTCTCTTTATGGCTTTCTATTCCCCCTTTTCTCTCTCTCTTACCCTTCCTTCCTCTCTTTCTTACACATGCAATCTTTCTCTTCTCTTCATTTTTTTTTAATGTATATCTTTCTATTAGCTGGCAATGCACATCTAAATCTAAAAAAAACAATACACACACACACATATATATATATATATACATATACATTTATATACACAAATATAACAAAATACACTGCATGCATCTAATGTTTTGGTTTTATGACCAGGGGATCATCAACTGAGGCTCCAATAAACAGCTATATGGGGTTTGGATGAATTGTAGTGAGTGACAGTCACTACAAATAAAGCTGTTGTAAACAATGCGTCTTATAGTCTAGTAAACATGGACACATACACAGAAACTCACGCTCTGTTTCTCTTTTTTTTTTACATGGTTTGTGATTTTATATGGGTGCAGAGAGTACAATATGTACATACAAACACATACATCTTTTCTCCTCTCTCTGTCTCAACCTTCCTTTCTTCCTTCCCTAGCTCCATAAAACTCAAAGACTTATAACTTTTTTTTTTGAAATGGTTGAATAAGACTAGTAATAAAAAAAACAATCTTTCTTTTTCCCTCACACTTTCCAGGCGCAGATCCAGGATTTTGAGCAAGGGTGGAGGGGTCCAACTTTTCTTTTCTCAATAAAATCTGTCTAATTAGACAATGCATATTATCAATTTATGATGACTTGGGGCTTTTCCAACTACTTTTTTTTTTAAAACTAGAATAAGTCTACCCATGCGGTCAAAAACAACGGACGACTGGATTCAAGTAATTTTGAAATTGCTCAGTAACTGGAAAAAATATCGAAAATATTTACACTGCTCTGCGTTTTCTCATTTATGTTCTACCAGAATGAACCTGGATTTTACACCCATTCGCCAAAAGAAATAAAATAAGGGAAACTACTCTATAATTATTTAGCATTCAATAATCATCTTCCTTGACAAATGTTACAGACAAGAATATAGACAGATGATCTATTACATTATTTGATGAGAAGTACATTTCTTTATTTAGATATTCGAAAGTGAATTTCAGTTGCGCTTCGTCCGAAAGCAAGGGGCGGGGGGAATGGATCCCTTTGACGACCCCCCCCCTTCCCTGGATCCGCTCTTGGAAATCGCCTTTGATCAAATTTGAAAAAAAAAAAAAAACAACTTACGTTGGTAGAGAGCCTTGTTGTTGTCCAGGTGTATCCGAGTGGATACTGGTACTAGATCCAATAAGGTTGGTGAAGGTGGAAGATACCCGGTTGGCATAGTTATGTGGGTGGTGATGATGCTGCCCGGTCCGTGGACTTGAGGAAGACGACGATGTTGAAGAAGACTGGTGTTTATTCCAAATCTCTGTCAGTGTTGCAAGACTGTGCCTGTTCGACATGGGAGAGCAGAATAATACAGTTCGTTTGAAAGTCGAACAAATGGGTGTTTTAAAAAAAAAGAAGAGATATTATTCACAAAAGTATTACAGTAGTCCCCCTTCCGAAATGCAGATGTTCGGGTCCAAGAAAGACAACCACGTTATAACTGAACCACAGATAGCGCCAAGTTCACCGGTGAATGAAGGTGTTATTTTCTTAACTAAGTCAAATAAATTATGTGTCAAAACACTATATGTAATTAGGCATCAATTGATTGCAAATTACAGAAATTTAATATTTTGATCATGTCAAGTGAGACGTTTCATGAAATTCTGTTTTTATCCACGGTTTTCTTGACGAGTGGGCGATATGTTGGGGTCCACGATCTACCCGTCTAATAACACGAACCGCGGTATAAAGAACCGCGCTGTATCGAAGGATGCTCGGATTTTTTTTTTTTTTTTTCTCCCTTTCAAACCACGAAAATAATCCGGTGTCGATTAATTACGTAGCAATTAATTGTATGAAAAAGAACAAGTGTTTATATATCTTTATGAAAGGTTTCGTTTGGGAGTTTTAGAATACTCAGTCTATAATTGAAGGTACACGCACCTGCACCACATAGACACGATCAAATTCTTGTTTTTTTTTTAAATGTTTTTGTTGTAAAAATCCAGGAAATTATTGTACTGATTCGATCAGAGTGGTTTAAAATGTCCTGAACAGGAAAAGGCCTGTAACACGAACCAAAAAACCTCAAGACATTTAAAAGTTGAAGTGCAGGGTATCACATTTCTTGGAGGGATTTGTTGTGTTTTTTTTTTTTTTTACAATTTGAACGTAGATGCGCAATTTTTTTTCCAATACAATATTGTGTTTGTATGTGTGTAAGATGGACAGAAATATTGTAATTATGATTCCTTAATTTTATTTAAAGTGTTAGTGATGGATACATACTAAACACAACGAAACCTGTTCTTGTGTTCTACAAAGCAAATAGGTGAAAATAGTAAGTTAGTGTCACAGTGATACTGGGAGAAGCAAGTCGGGTAGATTCTATAAAAATATCTGTGTTTTGTAGTAGTACGGAGAGAGGAATCGTTCGTAATGGTTTTAAAAAACTTGTAACATAAATAAATGTAGTAATTTTTTACATTCATTTATTTATTTCCTCTTTTTTTTCAAATTTGGGAAGTGTAGCTGAAGGTTTGGTCTTTGCTTAGGATTTCTTTCCTTTCTTTTCTTTTCGTAAAGACTCCCGTTTTCTCTCTTTCAACAAAGAATTTGACGTAGATTTTATAATGATTTCTTTTAGAGTTCTTTTCTAAAAAAATTTACTTTAGCAAAAAACGTGAATGTTTTATTCTTCAATGTTTTTTTACTTTTCATCCTTTCTCTCTCTATATTTTTTTTCTTTCCAAATCTCTCCCGGGTTTTGTTTTGTATTTTTCGGTATTTCTTTTTTTTTTTTTCTTTTTGAGTTTTCAAAAACGTGTGATGTTTAAGTTTGCTAGTATTGTCGTAAAAACGGCCTCTGATAACTAGCATGTAAAAAGAAGGGTAATTATTCTTTCTCACGAAACATACATATGTATATATTTATATATACATATATATATATTAACAGAACAAGGTTCGGTTAAAGTTGAAGCACCGATCATAATCATAACTATTTGAAGAAACGCAAGATTGTAAGTAATAAAGATAACCATCCATAAAAAGACGTTTCGAGGAGCAGTTCGTCATCTTCAGTAAATCCTTGTCCTGATGACAATAATAAAGATCATAATTATGATTATATATTTTTTGGCGGTTATGATGATGATAATTATCCATGACTGACTAGCTTGTAAATAATAATAATAAATCCCTTTTCTTTGGTTTGTTTCTTGACGCTTTTTGTCCCTTTTCCCTTCTTTCTATCACTGTTGTGTGTCGATTTCATGGAAATTGATTACGGCAATAATGTTCACACACAACATACATGTGTGCAGTAGTAGAAGATTATTGTGTAACCTCACTATACTGCAGCAACTACCCATATAGTAGCTTTATTACGACGACCACCACTACTACTAATACTATGATTACTATTGTAGTACTACTACCACCACCACTTCGTTTACTATACTATATTCATCGAAACTATTATTACTGCTGACTCCGTCTCTTGATTCTATTACTACTGCTGCTACTTCTTTCATTATTGTATACAGGGACTACTACTACTGCTAATACTATCATGAACACTTGCCAGAATGTCTCAAAGCAGTGGTTCTCAACCTTTTCATTACAAACGATGCCCCTTCCTTTTTATTTAAATGAATTTTCCCACGAACGGATCCCAGGCTTTTTAAAGGTCTACGGCATACACAACAAGCTTATGGACTTCCAGTAAACGCCTTTATGGATTCCCCCTTTGTTTGGGTTCCGCAGACCCCAGGTTGCGAACCGCAGTCTCAGAGCCAAGAAAGAGGGGGGAAAAAACAAAAAAAATAGAGGACGATATGCCCGATTTTCGGTTCAAGGTGTCGGTTAGGTGATGCTGTGCGCCACATATCACAAATGCCACTTACTAACTATCACTTTCATAGTAGCTGCCTCCGTCACTTGATGTTCTCTCCCTGTCCCAGCTTTGATTGTTGCAAAGAGCATCACCTACCCCGCACCTTAAATTGAACCTCAGGCACATCGCCCTTTGCTTAGCCCCTGAGACATGGTGAACCAACTAAGGCAAGTATTTATGATATCAGTGGTGGTAATAGTAGTAGTAATAGTAGTAGTAGTAGTCGTAGTAGTAGTAGTCGTAGTAGTAGTAGTCGTAGTAGTAGTAGTAGTGTAAATGTTGAAAGAAGTTTTATTACTACTGCTGCTACAACTCCTTTCTACTACACGTATTATGAACACTTGCTAGTATATCCCAGAGGCTAAGCAAAGGACGACATGCCTGAGGTTCGATTCAAGGTGCCGGTTAAATGATACTCTTTGCCACAAGCATATGCTGGAAGCTGGGACAGAGTATTCACACTCAGTTTTGGTTTTTATACCAAAATAAAGAAATACCTTGAATAGTGCTTTTAATTAGTGTGGGTTTTGATGTAGTACGGTTGAAGATTTATTGCTGTAAAATTCAATGTAACAAAGAATAGCTCAAAAACATTATTGAATTATAATACTTTGAATTTTGTGGTTCTGAACAGAATGGAAAATTTCGGAACGAATCAACTGCACTAATCAAGGTATACCTGTAAAATTACTTATAACGTCAGCAATATGTTTAGTGAGTTACATTGTAATATACATTGGTTAAGTAAAGTAATACTATACGTGAAGCTACTTGACGTTTTTTTGTTTTTTTTTTGTTCTGGTAAACGGTTCACTTACTAAGTTATCACTGACTATTGAAAATAAAGATTTTAAAAAAAGACGTTTTCCTTAAGGGTGTGGGTCATTCTCTTTTCTTTAAAGCCAAACAAAATAATTGAAAAATATTGTTAAAAAAAATAAATAGGGATTAAGGAAGCTGATGAAGATGATGAAGATGATGATGATGGTTATTGGGGGGGGGCGTTGGTGGTGATAACGGGATGATAAAAATTAATAATGATGGTGGAGGACGTCTATTCAATGCTATGATGATGATGTCGGTGGTTGTGTAACAATCGATGGTTTCAGGTGTTGCTGATATATTAAATTTAACGATGACATTTTCAGCCGGTCGCGTTAGGGTTAACAAGCTCTGCAGAATCAAGTCGTCACTCATGCCTGTCTGTCTGTCAACACTATTCCTCTAAAACTTCCCCATGAATTTCAACGATGTTTTTAGGAAGGGAAGCCTTGGTCCAAGAAAGAATATATTAAATTTTGGGACTGATCCAGGCATTTTTTACAATCATCTTCCCTGCATCGTGGCTACATGTTTACGTAATATCCCCCAAAAGTTCTCATGAATTCCGAGGAAATTTCATGGAAGGGTGGGTCAGGAGCGATGGAAGAAATCGATTGAATTTTGCGCCCTCTGCATCGTATCAATATACAAAGCGATTTTCATTCAGTACTTAGAAAAAATGTCGTTGACAGAGGTATGCGCGCTCTGAGTGCTCTCTCTTGTCTATTCATGTGAATGTGCCATTCTTGGATGACAAAGTTTAAGAATTCGTTTCTTCTTTCTTCTTTCCTTCTCTCCTTCCATTCATTATTCATTCATTTTCCATCCTCACCTTTACACATCTTCTTTATCTTTCACATCACTGCCTGATCGTTTCTTTCGTTTTTCGATATTTCTAATCAAGTGATTTCAAGATTTATTTGTTAATTATTCATACGTGGCAGAAAATAAAAAAACTCATTCAATTCCATACATTTTGGGAGAAACATGAGACGAGAAAAAGATATAATCTTTTCTTTTTGTTTATTCTTTTATATTTCGAAAATGTTATCTTTGGCTCACTCTCCAAGCCTGTCCATATTTATCTATCTAGCTATCTATCTCAGTCTGTCTACATCTATCTATCTATGGCTGTCCGTATCTATCTATCTATCTATCTATCTATCTATCTATCTATCTATCTGTCTGTCTGTCTGTCTGTCTGTCTGTCTGTCTCTCTCTCTCTCTCTCTCTCTCTCTCTCTCTCTCTCTCTCTCTCTCTCTCTCTCTCTCTCTCAGCCTGTTCATTTCTATTTATTCTTCTATCTATCTAGATACCTAGCTATCCCAGTCTGTCTATATCTAGCTAACTACCTATCGATCGATCTACCTCTGTCCGTCGATCCCTCCCCTCTCTCTCTCCCTCTCTCTCTCTCTCTCTCTCTCTCTCTCTCTCTCTCTCTCTCTCTCTCTCTCTCTCTCTCGGCCTATCTATCTATCTATCTATCTATCTCAGTCTGTCCGTCTCTCAATCGATCAATCTATCTAAATGTCTACCCGACCCTAACCCATCACTCTCGGTAGATTAGGGGATTTCCTTCTTATGCAACGTCAGTCGCACTAGACAGACACAAACGCCTACTCCTCCCACTCCTTGCTGTACTTTTCCATCGTCTTAAACACCTATTGTTATCTGTAAATCTGAGATCTTCTGTAGGTTTCAACTTGTACACAGATATACTTGAGACGTCAAGATGTTTCCAAGACTGAAGTCCAAATTCTCTGGTTCTTATCGTTTTCAGACTAATATTTTTCAAGGTGTTCAGTGTATACATTTTTGTCTAGAAACAACTGTCTCGTTTGTCACCGTGTCCCCTCCCCCTTCTTCATCATTGGCACAATTCAACCAAATTTGGCACAAATTTTACCCAATAGATCTACAGAAACGTTTTAAATTCTATTTACTATGTAACTATAATGCAAAACTGGACCCTTACCTTCTCTTCAATATACACATATACAAGTACATACTAGTTGGGGTTAGACTCCCGATAGGGCAGTTCCAGCAAATGTCGGTATATAAGACGGACACTAATTTTTTTTAAAAACTATGCAAACATTACACTGTTGCAATCAATACGCTGGTATCTTGACAATAGGGTCGTCTACCGAAGCTCGATAAGGAGAGCTATGGGGCTTGGTTGAGTTGCAGTGATCTGTAGTCCTCCAAATATCCCCATAAAACATTAGTCCTCTGATAGTCCTGCATATACGGTATTTCGTGATATCACGGGTGGGATTTATAGCTACAAAACTCAATTCACCTTCCCATGATTATATGAAAAAGCCCTGACAGCATTTGAAACCGTTTTTTCTCATCAAAGTCCTCTGACTTTACAGTCACTCTTCCTCGGCAGTCTTTTATTGTCTATATTGGACATAGACCAAACCCGGGATTCACCACATTTCTCTATCCTGGGCGTCACAGAGCCAATATTATATGGACCTGTCCAATTCGTCTCATCATCTTATATTCTACCGGCTCCAGTTCAGCATTTGATCGCTGGAGATCCATGTTCTGAGTCTTGATGTCCATCGGTTATCTACCATTCTTGCCAGCCCATTGCCATTTGAGTTTCCTGGTGGTTTCTACGGTGTTTTAGACTCCTATTTTCCCCTAATATACTGTGCTGTCTTGTGGTCTGCCCATGTGAGGTTGAGTATGATTCTCTCATGGTTCTCAGTTTGCAGGTCAGATTCTTGGTTAGGTTCCATGTTTCAGCTCCATAGATGACTATCAGGAGGATGCATTGCTTGTATACTCCCCTTTTTAGAATTAATAGGATTTTCTTGTTTAGCTCAATGATAAGAGCAACGCTACGATGAAGCAGCTACCCTCTACTGTTTAATTTCAATCATTTTCTACTCTGACAAACTATCTCGGACGGAAAGGAAACAATCTGATAATAGCTTATTTTCCAGCACATAAGACGCAACACGATATAAGAATCACCTCAAATTTTGCAGGCATAGTCGAGAGAAAAAACACTCTTTTCCTCCAGTTAGCCCTCAACTCGAAAGGATTACTTCATTTTGCTTTTATCTATTGAAATCTAGATCAACCCCCGTGTTGGTGGCTGTTCACATTATTTGCATCGTGCTTTAACGTTAGTAATCAACTGATAAAGCGTTTGCCTCCCGAGTCAGAACTTGAGAAAAAAACGTGTCTTATATACTGTGAAATAGAGTAATCACGGTGGGTGGCATCTATGAGATACATGTATGGCGTATAGATGTGAAGGTATTTGAAACAGAAGTCAAAGCCACTGCAGAGAAATCAGAACGAAAACAAAAAAATACTATAGCTGAAATGTCAGATATATTTGTCATTTCATCATATGTATATGCATATAGCAAATGAAAAAAAAATTACTTCCTTATGTTGGTAATAAAAATTGTGTTCTATTATATGACCTGAAAGTTGTTTGAAAATCGGGAAAAAAGGATTGTCAGTCGTTTAGAATTGATGCAAGCATTACCAACAGAATGAATTCATTATAATATGTATAAAATAAATACATTTCTAACTATGAAGCACCCAGAGAGCTCATACCATTGCCAATGCCATAAACTAAGTAAATACCAATCAGTTCATTCGTACGTACCATGTACCATGGGGGGGGTAACTGTAAATTTAAATTTTCCATAATTTGGACTTTTGTTTTGATATATGAAAAATATCCTCAATCGAAAAAGATATTCCTGGATCCACCCTAAATTTAATCAACTGTTCCTTAGCCCATAGCCTAACCCTCAACGAAATACAATTGAAATCCATTGACAACTTTTTGAGACGTGTGAACTGGCGGCAATACAAAAAATGAAAAAAATATCTCTCAATCAAGACAAACATGAGTGAATACATATGCATCTTCCGACTTCGTTAGCAGGGGTAAATGATTTTACAATAGAAAGGCATTCAAATAATCTTATAACAGAAATGCATAGTAAATGATTTTACTACAGAAATGCATTCAAATAATCTTATAACATAAATGTTTGGTGAATTATCTTACAGCATAAAAGTGTGACGCCCGAAGAGAATGCTACCACTCCAAACAGTGCCAAATTAACGAAAAAGGTACAGTAGCATATGCCACGGGCCCTTCATTCTCAAGGGCCCCGCACAAAATGCTTGTAAGCTAGCAATTCTGATCCAGTGATTCCGTACTTGCTCTATTATAATAGTAATACCCCTTTTTCAACTTTTATGAATGATTGGATATCTGAAGTCAACAATCTTACGGAACTGTCATTTTTAATAAGGTTTGTTATCTTGATACATTCATTAGTCGGAGGGCGCCATCTGTGTGATACATGTACGACGTATAGGGGTGAAGGTATTTGAAACTGAAGTCATAACCACTGCATAGAAATCAGAACGAAAACAAAGTAATACTATTGTTGAAACATCAGACATATTTGTCGTTTTATCATACATGCATGTATGTAGCTAATGAAAAATAAAATTACTTCCCCAAGTAGGTAAAGACATAGTTTTCTATTATTTGTGCATTTATATAAAATTCACTTGCCTAATCCAGTCTTGACTCTATAAATGAGAATGAATAAAACAACTCGTTTAGCTTTAGATATGAGTGAAGCGGATCAAAATGACTCGGTGAATTCCCGCCAAATCCAAAATTAGAAATAGCACAGCTAATCGAAGAAAAAAAAGGCAAAAATCATTTTCTGACCAACAGAAACCAGAGAATTACATTTCAAACGGCGAATCCCTGGAGCCTATCTCAGATTAAGGATCGCAAGAAACGTTTATTCAGTGAGGGCCAGGCAAACGCAATTGAGCCACACCGGTGCCGTGGAAACATCGCTCGAAGGAGAGAACAAATCACGAGCTCAAAAGATTTTTACGAACTCCGTCAGTCATATCAACTCAATCACAGACGATACCAATCAAGGCCATCCCTAGTGCTCCTGGTGCCATCAGAAAGCAGAAATTCGGCAGCCCTCAGCGCATTGTATTATCTTATCTACAACTTTTTTCAAGTAATAATAAGCTGAGACATGTTTTGGGAGCATATGAAACACGTCAATTTCTAGTGAGACATTTGAGCACTCTAAATTTATGTGATTACTTCATCTTGAGATTATGATATTTGTTTTGTTTAGCTTTGTCAGTTTGTGTTTGTTCCAGCTAAACGGGTTACGTATAGTGTAAAAGCAAGTGTGGCCTAGAAACCCCCTTTGGTATCTTGTCTCACCCTTCTTACCTTCCCTCCTAGACCCCACTTATCGTGAGCGTTCCCTCTCACCAAACTGAGCAAGCCTGGCTGAGGTTGTCGTCGGCGAGGAAAATTTCCTTTGCCAATTGTTTCTCTTATTTTCATCACAACAGAACGAATTCAACTGTCAGATATTCCCGGAAAATGTATGTGAATAAGATTAGCCTGCTTGTTCCGGTTTGTGATTACAATTTCTCTCCAACAATTTCAATTTCTTCCCATCCACATTTAAAATACAAGTTAATTGATTAAACACACGGTGGCGTATAAAGGGAACCTTGAGTTGTTTATCTGAACAGAGAGAAACTAATTATTTTCTGGTTCCAAACTTTCGACAAAATAAACCCAAGTTGTCTATAACATTGAGAAGAGTCATCAACGTACCAACTATAACGTAGACAGCCCCTTTGTTATAGAAAGTGAAAACACCACTCGAAAAAAAAGATAACTCAGATATAATACAAGTCTTAGACAGCACTTATGTGTCGTGTGCTAAATCCATCGAACAGTCTCCCGGTTTCAGTGGTAGAGGCCAGTACACTGTCCAAACCTTCAAGAACAGACTTGACCAACTTTAGGCTAGCAGAAGATTCTACCCACGACAGTACGTAACCAATATCATCTGCGTCCCAAAAGTATGTAAAAAGCAAAAGTCCAGATCAAAGGTGTCCGGTCTTGTTTAACCTGACATTGTATTGTAATTTTTGTTCGGACAATCTAATCTCTTCTTCCCATCTTTGTTGTTGACGCAACGTTTTGACCGCTATCAAATAATCTGTACAACATGCGATTCTAAAATTGAATAAATATCTCACGAGTATTGCAGTTACCGCACAAGTTTTCAGTTCGATACCATTTTTTGTTTCTTTGCACCACTCGAGAGAGAGTGGGAGGGTTGACCGATAAGGACGACTCTCTTTCCTTACAGATATTGCATTTCATACCTGTAGAAGGCCGTAGAATGGATCATCTCAAACAGTGTGTCAACAACAAAGAAAGGAAGAATAGATTAGATTGTCCAAACAAGAGTTGGCATATAAAGTCAACCTCTTCTTCCAGATTTGTCTTCGTCATCTTCACATTCCACTTGTCCCTTGTTTCCTCCTCCCCGTGACATTTATACGAATTCATAACTAAAAACAGGTCTGGTTAGTCACTCAATAGAAACTGTTACGTGAACAACGTCTTTTGGCAGCATGCTGTGTTGGGGTGATCAATCAAAAAATTGGAAAAAGGGATAATCAATTAATAAGTTACTTCTCACACCTTTTGTAGGGCAGTAATCACTAAAAACCCCGAATTGAAAAAAAAATAAAATAAAATAACAAAAAAACAAACGAGCAAGCACACTGCCAGACGCAAACAAAGGTACCAATCTAGCATAAACTTTCATAGCAAATTGAAGCCTGTACTAAAAACTTCTTGGGTTGGGTATAACAAAAAAAGGTTATCTTCTATACCTAATAAGAAGTAAAAGTTTAAAATGTATCGCCCGTAACTCTAGTGGTGCAGCCAGTACGCGCGATAGATAGACAAAAACCACTTAAAAACTGAAGAAACCTATGTTGATAATGTTGACAGTTTTGATTGACGGTTTCTAATACCATGCATTGGTAATTCTGTTGTGTAGATTTCACCAGGGTTTACCTGCTTAAATCAATAATCTATAATCTATTCCCTGTCAAGATCATTGCTTATATCCGTTGGGCAACCATGTCTCTGTGCTTGTACCGGTGTATGAGCATGCTAATAGCATTACGACGAGAAAATGTAGAGAAACCTAGGCGAACGCTATCCTCTCAGGAGTATGGACAGGGAACGCTGTTGGAAATTGAGAACAATCAAAGAAGCGGCCGATATCAACATGTTGACTGAGAGCGGAAGCCAGACAAGTGCAGAGTTGAACCCAGTGTGGCTTCCACTACTGCAAAGGGCGAGGGATGGAAATCCAAGCCGAACGAGGAAAATGAAGCAAAACACACGTATTCTACGTTATGAGCGTTGCTACCATTGAAAAAGAATCCGTTCACCATCACATAGTACTCCTGGGAAAGGTCGTAGAATGGATTGGCCAAAAACGACACACACAACAAGAATGAGTTCTTCAAATTTCTCTCCACCTTCACATTGTCAAATTACTAACGTTCTGTCGGATCACTTCACATCCATACAGCATCCATACAGCAAACACACACACACACACACACACACACACACACACACACATATATATATATATATGGTATTGTGGGCTGCATATCCCCAGAACTCTCAAGTAGAAGCCGATCTGGGGCTTTGGTGTGAATACCAGAACATTATATATATATATATAGAGAGACAGACAGACAGACAGACAGACAGACAGAGAAACAGAGTATTGAGAAGACGTACTCTCACTTGATCTCCAGTGAAGGCCAGATGATGCCGATGTCAAAATTCCCTGAGTTTAATAATAACCCATCCATAATATTAAAAATAACTTGTATCCATATTGTCCCTTTTGTGTGTAACGCTTTTGAATGAGCATACATATACTACATTCTGATCTTTGACAGAAATAATGGTGAGCGACACTTT
The DNA here is from genome assembly GCA_963457665.1 of Thysanoteuthis rhombus. NCBI lineage: Eukaryota > Metazoa > Mollusca > Cephalopoda > Oegopsida > Thysanoteuthidae > Thysanoteuthis > Thysanoteuthis major. The sequence goes on along the minus strand of OY735216.1, from coordinate 48,576,472 downwards.
GTTCCTACACAAAGCGCACAGTTACTACATTCTGACCTAAGTCAGAAGGTCGGGGAGTGTCATTTCGATCCCAGGCGGAGCATACAGATTCATGCCATTGGTTATTGCAGAGGTACAATTCAGCGTCACAAACTCAGCAACCTCGGGACCGGCGGTATCCCGAGTTTCTGAAATTTCCGGATTTTTGGTGTAGTATACGCTAGGCCTACTTCAAGGTACTACAGGGTCGGGCCATTAACAACACGAAGTCACGTGAATAGCCAAGAATCCAAGAGTATCATAATATTAACAAAATATTCGTTTAATGTTATGAAATCTCAATGCAATATCTTCTGCATGTCAAAAATTGACATTTCTGAAATTAAGTCTGTTGAGATTTTCATCAAGGTTGCCGACTGAATGAGGAAAATCGACTTATCATTAGGCAAAATAAAAAAAAAATTCAATGGTCAATAAACACTCAAATTCCTCAGGTTAACGCTGACATGGTCAAGGAACAGGTGGTAACATCAAGTTTGTACTTGTTAATAGTAAACACTCGGTCATAGTCGGGTTGGGTCGGGTATCAACAGGTTTCATAAGAAGATCCTATTAGTCCTAAAAAGAAGAGTATACAACCAATGCATCTTCCCGATAGTCACCAATGGAGATGAAACATGGAACCCTAACCAAGACATTGACCTGCAAACTGAGAAGCATGCAACGAGCACATGGAAGAATCATGCTCAACCTTACATGGACAGAGCACAATATATCAGGGAGAAAACAGGAGTCCGAGACATCATAAAATCCATTAGGAAACTCAAATGGGCTGATCATGTTGCAAGAATGTCAGACAACCGATGGACATCCCAGAGATCATATGCTAAACTGTAGCCTACAGAAAGTAAGATGGCGTGACGAGCTAGATAGATTTAGATAGTACTGGCCCCACAATGCTCATGATAAAAGGGTCGGGCGAATCCTGGGGAGGGTCTATGTCCAACAGAAGATGCTAACAGGGTGCTGCTGCTGCTGCTGCTGCTGATGATGATGATGATGATGATGATAATACTTGATTTTCTTTTTGAAACAGTGACAGTGGTTCTCAAACTTCATTGTATGACGGTACACCGAGAAAAATATCTGTGAATATACATTGGTATTGAGAGGAGCGTGCTTTACTATTTGATCACCATTTCGCTATCACACAGCAGTAAACTCTGAGGTAATATTAAAGGAGTTTGTAGCAGACCTATCTACTGTAGAATGAAATTAATACGACGAAAACATTTCAGAAGTCGATGAACGAAACTATTTCATCAACATGGTGATATACGTATTTATTACCCCTCTCTCTTTTCACTTGTCGCTAAAAAGGTTGCGATCTCACTAAATCTAGCGATTAAAACCACAAGATTAACAACTCTGTGACGGAAGCCAAACAGACGTAAGACGTGCACTTGACATGTTCAAGGCTCGGAATATATTTGTTTATATGTTAAAAATTTTCGCAGCACATTTTGCAAAGAGATGCAGCGCAGTATTGTGCCACAGCATACAATTTGTGAACCACAGTTCAAAACGAATATGCCTAAGTTCGGATCAAACGATCAAGTTAATGATTCAGCGTGTCTCCAACGACCCTAACATTGACATTTGATTAGAAATACTATTTACTGTGTCAAACTATGATAATGAAATGTATGACTTCGAATAACGGGAAAATATCCACCGTGTAAGTATACACGTGCCTGTGCATAAAGATATGTGAGAGGACGTGAATGAGCGCCTGCCCCTTTATATGTGTGCGTGTTGATAGATGGTCATAGAACATGAGTTGTGGTGAAAACCATACTTCGGACAACAAGCCAGTAGTACATCTACATCCCATGCTTTTATGTGTGTGTGTGTGTGTGTGTGTGTGTGATGCTATAAAGACGACTCTTGTTTCTAAACTTGTTTTTATAGACCCCTGAACGGTTGCACTCTACGAGCTGAAAATGTCTGTACAAGGATGACCTGACACTAGGATGAACATAGTATAGGTTTCTTCAGTGTTTAAATTATTAATTCTATCTATGTTTCTTGCTGGTCGCACCAGTAGAGTTACAGGGCTAAAAATTCAGGCATTTACTCTTTTTTGTTTAGAAAACTTTTGCAAAGCTCCCCTCTCCAGAATAAGTTTTATTTTGATGGGAGTCAATTTAGTATGTAAGTTTTTGCTAAATTGGTCCCTTAGTTTGTATCCAACAGCGTTCATGCTTGTTTTTTGATTTTTTGTTTTTTGTTGTTTTTGTAGATTCGAACTTTTTAGAGATCCTGCAAAAGGCGAGAGAAGTATCTTATTTATTGATCATCCTCTTTTGCAATTTTTTAATTGATCACCCTGACATGGATTGCTGCCCAAAGAAGTTGGTCAAATGATGGTTTCTATCAAGATCTCTCTATCCAGTTATATTCTCATATATCCCCCCCTCTCTCTCTCTCTCTCTCTCTCTCTCTCTATATATATATATATATATATATATATATATATATATACATATATATATATATATATATATATATATATATTTGGAGAATATCTAAACTGCTTGATAAAAGTAATATTCAACGTTAAAGCCCACCCCCCACTCCGAAAAAAACAGAAGAATAGAGGGCGAGGTTCTAGAAGAGGTATACGAATACATTTACCTCGGACAGGCAATAAAGTTAAGAAAGGAGAACTAACGATGCATAACGATCAGCTCGAAAGCATTTGGTGTGAATAGAGACATACTGAAGAGCATCTTCCCAATGAGCTTGATGCGTGAAGTATACAATGAATGCATAATACCAGCCATGACTTACGGATGCAAAACATGGAAATTAACGAAACGCACTGAGAACCGACTTCGAATTACCCAGAGAGCCATGGAAAGAGCAATGCAATGGATAACTATCAGTGATAGAAAAGATCTATTTGAATCAGAGGGCGGGCTAGAATGAAGGATATCATACTAATAATCAAGCAACAAAAGTGGGCGGGACATTTAGCAAGAAGAGATGAAAACAGATTGATTGAAAGAATAACCGATTTGTAAACGCAGTAGGAAAATACTAGGCACAAAATGGAGGGATTAGATAGCGAGGTTTGTCGGTGAAACATGGGAAAGGTTAGTTAAATCGTGATCGTCATGGAACGAGAGGGAAAGGACTCTGTTCAGCAGTGGATATAATGGCCGATGATGATGTCAATGATTATATATATATATATATATATATATATATATATATATATATATATATATATATATATATATATATATATATGAAATACATAAATTTTGTCTCTGACTATGGAATTCCTTTGTTACAGCTAAATATAGCGAAACGAGGGTATACCATTGTCATGGACAAAATTTATGTTTTCAAACGATATATTGTCACAAGTCAAATCATTTTTTAAATAATTTTTGTTATTTCTGTCGCTGAAAATGGACTCTTCAACTCAGGAGTAAACATTTTACTGATAAGAAAACCTCCCAACCCTCCTCTGAAAACAATTGACTCTCCAACAAAAACTAATACACTATTTTATCTGTCTTGAAAGATCGTTTCTAAGAAATCCAAATATATCTGTGAATTTTTCCACACTTATTAACTATCATAAGAACATGAATGGGAATGCAAGATAACAGATCACATACAGGTACGTGGAAACAAGAACCGGAAGTTCAATATGACGTCCACTATAAAGTTCAAACACTGAGTAGGAAATAGTTTTAGGTAATAAGCGTCTTATCAAGGGACACCTTTCTGTGACGTTTCAAGTAAATTTGACTTGGAAACAGACGAGAAAATCGATTTCAAACAATGAAGTTAAAACGCCATTATTGCCAGATCATGTCACTCAGACTGGAATATTTTTCAATTAGGCATGAAACGTCTTCTCCGGGGACATCTATCTATCAAGTTTCAAGTGAATCTGACAAAACAGCTGAGAAACAATACGAGTGAAGACCTACCGACGGATGGACAGTATCTATAGGGAGGCGCAGACACCTCTAAAAAATATTGGTCACATATATCGGTTCTGAAATGATGATGTGAGATCAATACAATGATAGATTTTGAATGGAATGCAGTAGATAAGTAAAAGAAGAGATCGGAATCGAAAGATATATTGATTTTAATAGGTCTAGATAAATTTGAATGAAAATTATGTGAAGGAATCGAATGACTGTTGCCACACCAATTGCCCACCCGACCAACCAGCCAAGTGGGCTACAGATCCCACTCTCTTTGCTCATCTGTGTATCCGTATGTCTATATTTCGCTGTATGTCTTCGGGTGCTCCTGAGCACATTTTTGGGACTTGAAAATTTGCATGAGTACACCACTAGGTATTATCTGATTTTTTTTCCCGAAAATGTGCCCTTTTGGGTCTCTATGGTAATTTTGGACCAACAATGCCCAAATCTTGCTCTTCTTTTTTTTAGATAATTTTAGATAAAAATCTTCTTTTTTTTATTTTAGATTATCAACTCCGGTACACACACGGGCTTCGGTAATTCATTTATGCGATGTACGTATACATCTTCTTATACTTTACACACAATCGATCATCATTTCAAAAGAGGGTATTTACGACCAGTATCTATTTTAAAATACCTGTATGTATGGAATGTGTTGGATTACATTTCTATGCATGTATATGTATACATATACACACACACACATCGAAAGGTCAGTATATATAATAACAGGTGTCAAGGTAGCACTCGGTGGTCACATGACCCAGAGACCACTCAGATGTAGGTGGGTATGGCAATTCAGAAGGGGTGAAGGGGATGGGCATATACACAATGTCAAAGATATACGTTGACCATTGTTGCAAGATCATAATGAAGTCGGAAGACGGGTAAACGACCGGAAAAAATAAATAACAAAAACATATATTCAGGTCTCCCTCGTTATGCCATCGATCACGTTTAATGCAATTGAATGGTGAATCCCATAATATTAATCGAACTCTAAAATAGCTAGATCTAGCTCCAAAATAACTAGATTAAAGTTCCCAATGGCTGAATTTTTATCACGGGTAGGTTGTAACACGGTAGGCCTTCTGGGTCCCTTACAACCGCCTTATAAGGGGAAGGGGGCACCTATATAACAATAAAGCAATTTATATTTATAATAATATAAAATTCATACACACTTGAAACTACCAACATAATTGTTATTAAAGTGAATAAAAAACCGTTAACCAAAATGATAGGTTTCTTCAGTTTTATAAATTGATCTGGCTGGCTATATATGTATGTACGCATGTATGTATGTATGTATGTATGTATGTATGTATGTATGTATGTATCACACAATTTGCAACGTAAATCTTTGCTTAATTGATCCCTTAGTTTGAGCCGGCAGCATTTACACTTGCTCTTCGAAAATTCAGACTTTTTTGTGATCGCTGCCCAACAAAAGGCGAGAGAAGTCACTTATTCGTTTATCGACCCTTTCTCCAAGTGATCACCCCAAACATGCCAAAAAAGATTTTTCTATAGAGTAACTAAACAGACCTTTTCTCTAAAATTTCACGAGGAGGTCTATTTACAATATAGATATAATGCTAAAGTTGGCACTTATTTTCCGTAAGTCGGAGGTACAACTTACATAATTTATCCTCTCCCCTGCAGTTACCATCATTAATACCATCAAACCAAACCCCAAGCCCTACCCAAACCTAAATGTTTTATGCTCATATCTTTTACTCAAAGAATTTACAAATCTATTCCGGTCATTTACCCATAGATTTATATGTATTCACAAGCGTATGTCAGTCTGTTTGTCCGCTCAATATCTCCAAAAGTTCTAAATAAATTTCGATGACTTTCCGAGAAATGGTAAACCACGGGCCAGGGAAGAATTAAAGAAACTTAGGAATTATTTCGAACGAGATATTTTTCTATACATATTTACATCTACATATCGTTGTCCACACAATATCTCTAAGAGTTCTCAGCGAATTTCAATCACATTTTATGAAAAGTTGGGCTAGAATTGATTAAATTTGGGGGCAAATCCACAAATTTGTTTTCAATTGAGAGATTCGTTTCCATGCATTGAGAAGACGTCAACAATAGCTCGAAATATGGAAAATCGAAGTCACCCTCTCGCTTTCATCGTAGCTATAAATTTTCATTCAGTTTTTGGTCAAGTGTATTGCCTTGGTAGAGGTACGCACTCTCTGCCTGCTTTCCTCTTATTTCTCCGTACTCATTCAAACATTACGTACATCTGCTAATACCTACCACAAAATCGATGCCACGGTGTACGAAGAAATTTTTACTATTACTACATGATAGTAAGTAGGACCGGAGCCATCGTTACAGCAAGACTACTAATAGAACTATTTGTACTAACAGGGTTTTCACTATCATCCGTGTCATTACTTGAACTGATATACTTATCTCCACTATTATAATAATTATCTACTATTACTCACATTTATTCGCTGTCGTTCTCTCTTCAAGTACATAATTTGTTGTAATCTGCTGGTCAACTTGTTGCTGTTGATGGTGATTAGAGTACAATTACAGTAGCAATTCTTATTGTTATTATTATAATTACTAGCATAGTTCCCGGAAAATTGACGGGATGGTTTACATATTAACCTAGTACCCGTCAAAAATGGCGAGTAAAGTTTACATATCAACCTAATACCCGTCAAAAATGGCTAGTTTTTTTATGTTATGTACGGATAAATTCAAAACATTAATATTTTAGCATAAATGTATTTATCTATCACGATGAAATTCACTTATAAACACCAAGTTGAGATATTTTAGAGTTGAAATTATTCGAAATTGTCTTTTCCGTCTTTTTCAACAATATTGATGCCTTAAACCCATCCAAAACAAAGGAAAATAGGTCTAACATGTTTCGAATTTTCATAACATTTTAACAATACAGCTGTCAGTTTGAGTATAAAATCTCTCATTGTTTATTTGATTGTTTTTCATTAACATATTTTGGTCTCTAGGTGGAAAAAAAGCCGAGGACTATTAGTCACTATGAGACACTGTTATTGTCGTCGTCGTCGTCGACGGCGGCGGTGGCATTGTCTTTTTTCTCAATTGGATAACTTCGTTATTCCTTAATATATTTCAATAAAATTTTGTATGTAGGCTTGTGGAGAGATTCTGCCAGGGTATAGCGGGGTGAGTTATGGCAGGTCCGTTATTTTTGTTCACTACTGAGAAAATTTCTCAAATCCTGAGCGATTTTGCTGAAATTTAGCTATAATGTTGACGAAACTTCGGGAATTGAAAGATGATGAGTTATGGTCCATCCGATTCTTTGATTACATTTCATATATAAATAGCCATACGTCAAGTTGCAAAAAATATTGAACCTTGGAACTGCCGAATCCTTTAGAATGAAAACTGTTATGCACCTTATCACAGAAAACATAGAAGGTTTTAAGAATCTCATGATTCGAATTTTATTTTTCAAAACGGGTATTTCTAATAAACAAGTAATCCCCCCACTCTATCTATTTCAACTGTGTTCTATGGAAATTTAAACATTTAAATTTTTTTCCAAATAACATTAATGCGTTGAAGGAAAATTTTCTGTCCAGAATACGAAGAAATTTTCTCAGCTGAAGCTTATTAAAACCTTACATAGAACAAACTATGCAACCATAGAGATTGGATGCCTCGAATCTTCAATAAGTATAGAAGATGATTTGTTATGACTGATTGATTTGGAGGAATAGATCAAAGACTTTGCAAATAAAATAAGCTAGAGAAAACTGTTCAAAGTAAATTTTCTAAGTACATATCATTAGGTATATTTTAACAGTTCGTTATACCAAGCCAGAGCATTGTCTTCATTTGGGTATGTAATGTTACAGTAACAACAGTACTAAAGATAGTAATATACCTCCACACATACACATAGCCGTTCTCTTTTAGCGAATATTTTTGTTTCACTCCCTATCCTTTTTGCATACGCCTCCCTTGCTTCTGCCTCCCTCTCCCTGCCCGTTGGATTCAATTTCACCTCATTTTACTTCCTTGTCTCTCTTCTTTTCTTGCCGTATCGGCAGTCTGAATCAGACCAGGTCAGCAGGTGGAGGACGCACGTACATACATTTTTTAATCCAACTAAAAACACAAAAACCCAGTAATACGAGCTTGGCTACGCTAGGTTTTCCCAATGGCTTCATTGAAATCTAAAAGGTAAATAAAACAGAATTTATATTCTTCAAACAATATTATGTCCCATTCTAACTGCTGTATTAGTAGTTCCTATATATGAGATTTGTAAACTTTAGCAAAACAAGTCGTCCTGAGTTGGGCATCAGAAAAAGTGGGAGTGAATTCGTCATCAGTTTTTTCGTACTTCGTTGTGTCACTTATTCGTACGTGACGTAACTGGGTTTTGGTGTGATCATTGTCATCTGTCATTGTAGTTACATATGAAAATAAAGCCAAAAGTCAGAAGGAGTTTTGTTTGAAGTGTTTCATGAAAAAATGAGAAAAATTTGTTCTCCCGAGAATAGGGTAGGGAGGAACTACCCCATCCCTTTTCCATCCACAGATGAGGTCACTCGTAGGAAAGAGGATGGTGATGGGGGTGGAGCAAGGTACGATCGGGAGAAGGGAGTGCACATTTCAGGGCTGGTCTAGGGCTCTGAATATCCTGGCACCGGCCCCGATCAATGTATAAACAATATTTGAAAATGTTGTAATTGAATTTTCTCTTTTCTCACTTCGTGGTTTGTATTCTTCCAGATCAAGCATGACGGGATAGACGCACAGTTGACAGAGCTGAACTAAACAATACTCGACAGAGAAACAAGCACCCAGAAGAGAGAGGTTTTTTGCTCCAGATTTACAGTTTCTGTCTGGTTTTCGACTTCGAGAAAACTCCACAAATTCGTCAACTTCTCCATGTTACACCTCCGTAAAAATTTATTTCATAGAATAATTTTCAAAAATCTTGAAAATTTGATTATCATCTGTTTCCCTAGATCCAGGCAATAAGTTGATAATCTTATAATATCACTTGTCACTTTATTAAACTGTTTGCTGGTTTTATGTCACTCTTGAGTAAACAGAAAGAGAGGAAGGGAATACTACGAACACACAGACACAAAATGGACCACGGTTCGGCTCTGTGAGTGTGTGTTTGCTGAAAGTTGGCCGCTGGTAATACCATTACAATTACTATTACTTCTGATGTGTCAGTTTCGTTGTTTATGCATCTCTGTTGTCGTATTGTTTTTATGATTATTTTTTTTAAATACTGAAAATGTGAGGATTTGTGGAAAATCGATAAAAAAATAATTTTCGTTCAGAATACACTTTTTTCTTCTTCGCAATAAATACGTTTATACGAAAATATTCATTCGCATAATTCATCTATACGTAAATAATTACATCACTTTGACTGGTATAATGCTAGTTTGTCTATTTTGCATACTGATAAATAATGTAAAATAAATGGTCTGTAAGAATCCTGTAATTTTATCCTTATATTCCAGCATCGATATTCATTAAGTCCTAATCATCTAGTCTTTGAAGCATTAGGAGGGCCGCAAGGGTCATCATAGTTCGGCTTTGCTTAAGCCATCAATTGGCCTTAATCCGACCCTGTTCAAGTAATTAGGTTTATTCATATTAGTTTTTAATGAATGTTGAATAGATTTATTTTGTTGATCACACTCCACTTTAGGGTTTAAGGTAATACTAATGGGTTTACCAAATGAAATTGGGCGTAAGTCATGTACAAAAATTGCAACGAAGATCACGCATAAGCCGACCATTGAAGAGAAACATATGCATGCACAACATGAGATATGATGATACATACGTATTTACCTGAATCTATATACTCTATGTGATCTTCCTTTACCTTTCGAAGAGAAAGGAGCAAATGTCATCCATTACATTTATTTTACTAAAGTCATTAGCTCAACCTTCGGAGGTGTCTGCTCTTTTACCTCCTCCTTCACGCTCCCCACCCAGCTGAAAAATTTTAAACAAACATGACGTATAGACTGTATTCTCTTAAGCAAGCTAACAATAACATGACGTAAATCTTGGTCATTTGCATCAAGTTATAGAACTGCTTTGATTGAAATTCCCTTCATCCGCAGCAAATGGGTTTTAAGTTCTTCCACGATCGGATGCAGGTCAGTCGAGCGTAAGATAACGCATGATTGTATTACTGTACTTAAGTTAGTCGTAAACCACTGTTTGTATCCACTAAGGGCAAAGGAAAAGGTCTACATATAAGTCCCTACTGAACCTTTGGAGGAATCAGAGGAGAGGTTAATATTGAGAAACAAGACTGGCACCTACAGGGTCAAACTCAATTCTAACCTCCATTCCGACTGAAAATGGTTACTGCAACATTTGTATCGAACATATTTATATATAAATCATTTAAAAAATATATTTTTGTATAAAGGTAACAAATAAGGTAAGAATGAATTAAGCTCGTAGAAAAATAAATTTGACTCCAGTTGTTAGACAGCAAAAAGCAACGAACTAGATCAACAAACAAATGTGCAGGTGTAGATAAATAGCTTCGAACTGATAATGATTTTTCTGCGTCTTTCCGATTTAAAGGGTTTTGGTTGCGTCGAATAAATCTGATTTGTCAGAAAATCGCAGAATAATTTCAAATCATATCATTGTTTCAGAATCAAACGGGAGGTAACCGGTTACTCAAAAAGAAGCTCCTTCTTTCTCGGTATACAAAGGAACGACGCTACAGTGATCTCTCCAGGTTGCAAGCTGGGCAAAGAGTTTGGAGATCCTTGGATGCCCTATCAACCAAATCTCTCTTCCAGCTTTGCTATGTAGTCCAAAGTTTGACTAGTTGCAAAGTTGTGGTGTTCCATAATCATAATACTCGACCTCTTACAGCGAAGTTCAGGTCTGAAAAGATCGAATACTTGTATTAGGAAAACATTCCACGTCCTCCTTACTTCTCAAATCATACTCCATCTGATTACCGTCTGTTCTGGAGTATACAGATCCATCTCGATGACAGGCTTTGCAGATGCCTTTTGCCACACGGAGTCCAAATTTGTATAGTGTTGAGACCAAATTGAGTAACTTCAGAACCCAAATAATCAAATAATTCAAAATCCATCATCAAACTAAGCTTACTGGAAAAATAGATTGAGATGCATATTTTTGCACCCATCATTCGTGTAAACTTCTCTTATATTATGTGAGGGATTGTTATTCAGAAACAAATCTTTTTTTTTTTTCTAAACTAAATAACTTTGTCCGGTGCCAATTTCGCCCAATTTTGTCCTTGAAAAACATCAAATGGCAACCTAGCTTGATGGACTAATTTTTATATTGTATGAAAAGGTCTAAACTACTTTCGCTACATTCTTTTCCCCAAAACAGAACAAAACCCTGTGTTATGATACTTGAGAATCGTTGGAAGGAGGCTATTGATAACAATATAACTTATTTTAATAAATACTCTTTGAAAAAAAAAGAACATTTTTCTGACCCTAAATTGGGACTTTACTTATAGAATCAACTGCCGTATAACTTTCTTCAACACATTGGCTCGCCTTATTGTTCAATCAATGCTCTCTTCAATATGACTTTCCATTTGCTTCCAGCACGAGGCTTTGCCCTAAAAAGTGCTTATCGTAAAGACAAAATTAGGTTCATGTGTGACTTTGTTCTCTGACACTAAAAATGATATCGATTTTCAATTTGTTAATTTACTTTTCATAGTGATGGAAAATTTGCTAAAGTGGTTGAATCCGAATTCACCGGAGAAAATTACGTTTTAGCCTAAGAAAAGTGTTCACTAAGATATCATACCGGGGCAGGTATTAACTATATTACAAAAATGTTACGTGACTCTGGAACTACCTAGGGTTGTTTTGTGGTCCAGTTGCTCAGCGAGCTTTATTACTTCAATGAGACATGGGCAACGTCTATTAATCTAGCTTCTGGTCGCCGGGAAGACTTTAGTAAAATTTTTACAAAAATTACCCTAAACTTACAAGAAACGTCAAATTTTGCCAAATTTTTCATTTCCTGGCGATTTTTTCCATTAGATGATATTGTCTACAAAGAAATTCTTTGATGTATAAAGCAATTAAATGAAAAGTATAATACACCTAGATTTTTCGGTTACTTTCAGTATATACACTCCGAATATACCAAATTATCAGCAGGGGAAATTTATTCTATATGATAGAAGAACGCCTTCGTGATTCTTTATTTCACTCGAGGTTTTAGGGCCGAGTATTTCAAGCTAGTAGGGTAACAATTGTGTAGCAACTGTCATCGTATATATCGATTAACAGCCATAGATATTGACCAGCATAAAAAGGTTTGATGCCAACGCATCAAATATTTTTGAAGTCTATTGTGTGGGTAAGTCAGTCTTAATAATAAGTAATACTCAGTAATAAAGACAACAATGAAATGTTTAAGGTCAGTTTTTGGACAGAAGAGAGGTGAAAATTGAAATCTATTCCTTGCAAGATATTCTACAATTTACCTGGTGTAAAAAAAATCCCTCTTTCTCAGAACATTTCCGTACGAACAATCCGGAGTGCTGATTATGCTTAGCTTTGGAAAGACTCCCAAAAATTTCGCCAAATGATAATGGCAGAGTGACCCTGCAATGCCTGCCTTGAAAAGATCAAGATCAATAGAAACAGTAGCAGACTTGATACAAAATGAAAAAAATCAGATGGTTAAACAAGCAGTCAATATATGTAATATTAACGAAAGAACGTTCTTCCTTTAAAATATTAAACACACACACACACACACACACATAGATATATATGTATGAGAATAGAATTTGAAATATTGCATATATGCACATATATATATGTGTGTGTATACACATATATATATATTATCATTGTTATAATTATAATTATTATCATTATTAAGGAACGGATACATAATCTGAAAGGAATATTCATAAATGCGATATATTACTTGGAAACTCTATTTGAAATGGTCTCCCATTATTCAACAGCGAATGTATCAGTTGACCTAGACAGTGTAAATAGAATAAACAACAAGAAAATGGGGTTTCAAAGTTTCAAAGTGATATAACTAAGTTCCAAAGTAATATAACGTAATCATAATCATGCACGTCGGGCTTGAATATGCATACTCATTTCATGGCTCCATAACTCTAACATTTTAGAGTGAGAACGAGCCTGGCTGCTGCAGGATCAAATTCCATTCCTACTTCTATACCAACAGAAGATGATTACAGTAATTTTTGTGTTGTATATATAATAAGTAAAAAATATGAAAAAATATATTTTCAGTATAAGTGTACGTAAGAAACGGTAAGAAATGTGATTACCAATCAACAGGTCGTGATTTCAAATAACAATGAGGGAACATTCATTTTTACTCCCCAGAATTTGGTGAAGGTTGCTCTTGTTGTTCTTGACGTTGTTTCGGTAGAAGAACGAAGTTAACTGGGACCGGAGTTTGACCATTGGGTATAGATATACCTTATACCTACAATAGTCCTACAGAAGCTTCAGGTTGACTAAACAGATAATAACGCAGAGCGATTAACACTGGCTGAGACATTTTGCGTTCACTCCGCACCAGTGCTCTTGGGAAAAGCATGAATCCATCTTTCCCACAAGCTATGGGTAAAATAGACCAGGAAGAAGTGAGTGATGCTACTTCTGATGCTTGACGCATACAAGTCTATTTCACTTATCGCAAATGGGCCGAGTAAGTAGTTAATCTGGTGAGTGAAACTTAAGAATGGACGATTGAAGCCGTAACCAGCGCAAGGGCACCATTTACTTAACATTCCTTTTCTATCGGTAATGCTTGCGTCAGTTCCTGGCCATTGACAATACTTTTTCCTTGACTTTCAATGGTCAACATACATCCCCAAACAAATTTTGAGACTTAAATTGCAAGATTTAAAGTGCAATCATTGGTAGGTGATTTTTTAAAATGAGGTTAACCGAAACTTTGTGTCGATATTTTGCAAGGGAGATAACCAGGATAGATGCTATACGTGATAAAATGTAGTTAATTGCAACCCCAACCCTAACACTAACATTAAATCCAACATTAAACCTAATACTAACCCAAACCCCAATACTAATTCCAACACAAATCCTAAATTATAACGTTTTGATTTAAATTTTTATAAAATACAGTTTCATGTGTTCAGGGTTTTCAGCTTTCGTTCGTTCCGTTATAGTTTAACTGCAGCAGTAGTTGATCATGTTTGCTGATAAGTTATCTCCCTTTCAAAATATCGACATACCAATTTAGTTAACCCGTTTCAAACAATTACCCATCAATTTTACATTCTGCCAGAAACATTTAGTCTGTTAGTGAAGAATATGATTGAAGCTACGCGAGGAAGGAATAGAGTAGCAGTATAGTCAGTGGGCAGCGAGAGGAAAGAGCTGAAACTTCATCTACGTTATAACAGTTTGAAATTCAGTTGGCACCAAGATAATACAGTGAAATCTCCCATGGGTGCTCTAAATTACTACCAGGTTGTTGAATGTTGGAGAGCAGAAACCGAAGATACTCCGTGGACTCTGTGGACTCCGTGGACAAATATTTTCGTTTGTCGCTCAAAACGCAGGGATGCAGGAATTTACGTCCGTATTCTGATTTTTGCACTGATTCTTGGACGTGAATTCTCGCTTATCTCCGTTGCTGGAAAATCTCGCCATAATCCCCATGATTAGCAATTCACGGCATAATTCTCACTACTAGAAAAATCCTGGCGTGAATAATTGGTACAATCTGATGGAGGATTAGAAGAAATTCTACTTGATTCTGCTAATTTACTTGCTGGAAGGTTCACTAATTAATATGTATTTGGGGGAGATCAATGGATAAACAGAGCTGATTTCCCTTCGTTTTTCGCTTGTTCGTTTTTTGTTTTTTTGCTTTTTTGTTTGTTTGTTTTTTACTCTCGGGTGAAAGGGTCAGCTAATCAGAATTGGGAGCTTCAAGATTATCCAAGCGGAGTGATCAAAACGAAATTCTGCCACATCATCCGTGACCCACCCATATGTACCTGTCCCCGTTGGTCCCAGGGTAAACTTTAAGTTTTTATGCACATTTTGACCGCAGAACTGATTCAGACGAGACTTCACAAGTGTCATAAGCAACAAAGAAGAAAATTTCCTACATTTTGTAAAAATCAAATTAATATTAACTTCTCAACTGATCAAGTTTCAAACCTAGACCTAAGAAGCTGACTTCTGGGTAGCGCGCTCATATTCTCGGCGGAGATTAGTACCTTTCGAAAAAGAAACTTATCTACAAGCTACTGGGTTTTAGCCATGATGGCTATTTGTTGTAACGAAATGAATAATTGAGCAATAAAATGTTCCATATTCTTCTATGATATTTCCACATTGTGAAATTTTATCAAGTCAAAATTTTGTTTCTCAATACTAGGCTGAAAATATATTATACTTGAAAGTAAATCTTAACGTTAGATAAAAAATTATCCATATCAAGAAATTTGTAAACTAGCTGGGCGACGCTTGGCGTTTGTAGTTGGTTGTGTTAAACCATATTAAATTCCATATCTTGCCAGAAGAATTCGCCTTTGCCACTTACAAACTCCAGTTCAACCGCACGTCCACTTAATTGACAGTTTTAGCAAAGTATTATGGGATAAGCGAAGTAAAGAGATTACCGGGAAGAAAAGCCGCGTTAAAGGATCAGCCTAGCAGTCACGACCATTAATGTATGACCAAGTGGTTCGTACAAGCAGCTTTAGCTCAACCGAAAGAGGAGTAGGATGTTGGTTGTATGGCGTCATATTCCACCCTACCAAAAGGAATTTGAAAATTTCCTTGTACAGTGAGAATATTGAATTCAATCTACTTCCAAGTAGGCCAAGTATTTGTAAAATTAGCGATGATGGTTTTATATTCGGCGGGTTCCTTGGAATTCGCGCATACTATCCAGTTTTACATTTCAGAATATCATCTTTTTCTTTAGGTAAAAATCGACGATACATATCCACACATATAATAATTAGCAATGTTCAGATGTCTTCTATCAAGCTAAGAGATGCAATTGTCGTAGTAAAATATAATTTCATTCGTGCAATTTACGTACTAAATTTCATTCCTGTTCTAACGACGTAATAAAATGCTAAATTCAAAGAATAATATAAAAAAATACAAGTAATAAAAGCAAAAACAAAAATAATAAAAATCCTTTTGTGGTCAATAGACCATTATTCTTCAAGCTCATTGCTATGCAAATCTCTGTTATACACACGTGTATGCGTATATTCCGTATATTTCATATAAGTCGTTTTTTTTTGACGCCATGGGTCACGAAAACTTACACTGAACTGCAAATGTAAATGTGAAAGCTTAAATTTAACCTTCTATAGGCTGTCCCTAAAATATTCAAGTCATCAAAATAACCTTTTTGTATGTTAAACTGAACCTAATTACAAGATATTTTCAGTTGCAAGTTTTCTAAAAATGTTTTTGCTCATACTGATTGGTTGTAAATGAATATCTTGTTGATTGGCACCTTCTTAGGGGTAGTAGAACGCTCTCTTTAGATCCAATATAAGTGATCATGTAAAGTCACTTGCTTTATCTCCATGTATTCTTTAAATAATCAAATTGCAATGGGCTGGCCATGTTGCAAGAATGGCGGACAACCGATGGACATCACGACTCACGACATGACTCACCCGAGATCACATGCGCAACCGAAGCTGGTAGAATATTAGATGGAGAGACGAGCTAGACAAATTCAGAAAGTACTGGCCCCACGACGCCCATGATAGAGAAGTGTGGCGAATCCTGGGGAGGGTCTATGTCCAACGACGGACGTTGAAATGGTGATGATGATGATGATGATGATGATGATGATGATGATGATGATGATGATGATATATCATTTTATATCTGATGTTTGTTGTAATATTTGACAGTGGAATTATTGAGATAAATCTAGGAAAATAGTTCACATGAATATCTGCCGTAGTTGGTTATGGCCCGTAATACCCAGGCACAGAAGCAACAGTAGTACTACCCTGAAATAATAACTTTGTGGCAGTAGCATAGACCAGATAAAACTAATAAAGATACATTTGATTACAAGTGTATGTGATCGTCTAAATGGTAGTACAAGGTATCAAACACAGACGATAGAAGACATTTTGGGGGGTAAAAATTTCTCTATTCAGAATTTGTCACTGGACGAAGATTTGAATAGTTTCTGACATGTTCTACGGATACTATCCGAGAGCCTTCCTTATATTAATCTTATGATCCTTCCAAAGGACCATGTACAGCTCCGATGATGACTTGGAAGGAGACCCCTTCCCGTTGTCGACCACATAGCTTTGCCTAGTTAGCATGCAACTCAGGAAGACCTGACAGACAACAGGGCCCAGTGGGAACGACTCACAGGAGTATTCCTATCAGTTGACAGCAAAAGACAGCCATGACCGAACTGAATGACAGCTCGATGACAACAGCCCAAGAAAATAAACGCCATTTCATTATAACCAAAGTACATACTTAATCTTCTCTGCCTAGAAAATTCAAACTTCGGTGTTATAAGATGCTAAAGATCGTTTTAGCTGGATTTTCATAGGAAAAAAATAACCAGTAGGATTTTCACCAGACAACCATTAGAAATATTTGAGCACGATAATCATAGTGATTGGGAGACTACAAAACCACCCAAATGGCAAAAGGAGGAGGGGTAAGTCATTGTTCATTCGATGAAAGGAGCGTTTCTATGCCAATACATTTCTGAAAAGGTTCTGGTTGGGAATCACCGGATTGTCGCCCACGAATCTGTATTTGGCAAGTGAGAAGGTTTTCAGGACGTTGAGTGGACGTTGAAATTATATTGTTTATCTGTCTATGGAAGGGCAATTGATGGGGAGAGGTGAGGATGAAAAAAGGAAAAGAATAGAAAGAAAAAAGGAAAGAAAGAAGAAAGCAAGGAAGAGCGGAAAGATGTAATGGGGGGGACAAAGGAAAAAAGAAGGAAGAAAGAAAGAAAGAAAGAAAAGAGAAAGAGAGGACAAAAAGAGAGAAGAAAAGGGAGCAAGGAGAGAGGGGATGAATGAATGAAGTAAATGAATAATGAGATAGGTAAGATGCGAAAGACAATAAGAAATACATGATATCAAGAGACGAAGAATGAGAAAAAAATAAGAGACTTTGAAAATAATGAGAGAAAAAAGAAAATAAACTCAAGCCCTGCGAAAGAAAGAATGAATGAAAGATGAATGAAGTAAAATGAACTTATGCTAGAGAACAAAGAAAGAAACAAAGAAACAGAGAAACAAAGAAACGTGTTATTCGAGAGTTGTTCAAAAACAATTGATCTCGCTTTTCAGATCTGTTTCTAAATTGAAAAAGTCCTGACATCTTGACTCATGACCCCAAAAAAGACATCGACAGGGGTGTTTAGAGAACAACTAAACGCTCTACAGTATTACCTATAAGTTTGGGAATATTCATTAAAATTCCAGTTTTTGTTCAGACAATCAAATCTCTTTTCTCATCTTTGATGTTGATACAATGTTTCGATCTATCTATTCTTCCGCCATCGTCAGCTCCCTCTCTCTCTGTATATAAATATATATAGCCATGCAATGAGCATATATGTTGATTTTCTGTTTATTTTTTCATTTGTTTGTTTGTTTGTTTACTTGCGCTCAAATGTGGTGATCGCATTACTTGATTCACCTTCCTATTACAATGGAAAGAAATACGTGATAGAGACTCTTGAGATTTTATGTCTGACCATCACACATGAAAGGAGCTTGAGGTGAATTGAGACTTTTTAAAAACCTAAAATTAGGATAATTGAATTATTGAAAATAAATTACATAATAAAATAGCTTTAGGATCCTTATCCATACATGAATAACCTCGCCATCTCTGACTGATATATATATATATATATATATATATATATATATATATATATATATATATATATATATATATATATATATATATATATCATTGTGCCATCCGATATCCTACCTCTGGACTACGTTGGCCGATATCCTACCTCTGGACTACGGAACTGGACTGTCAGTAAGGCTGAATTTAATCGATATATTTATTTACGCAGAAATCCCTCATGCTCTATTCCTATGGAAGAGCATTGCATAATCTTACAGTAGATGAGTTACCTCACTTAAAGAGTGCTCAACCCTGAATAGAGGAGCATATATATATATATATATATATATATATATATATATATATATTCTGTTCATATCTATGTATCTTGTCCAGTTCTTATATATCTGTTGATATCTATCTATCTATCTATCTATCTATATTTGTGCCAACGGGCTCAGTTGTCTTGTATTTGTTTACGAAAATGTGAATCAGAGTGCACACGGCTGAGGAGCGTGTGCGATTATACACCTTACCAAGACTGAATGGATCGGGCGAAACTTGTGTTGACATCATCAAAGATGGGAAGAAGTGATTTGATTATCCGAACAAAAGTTGAAGAAAAAAGTTGATTCTTAAAGGCCTCTTGATCATCCTTTCTTAAAGGTAGGGGCCTCTTCTGACCTTATACTATACTACCCACCCCAGTCTTCGTTGAATGGAATAAGGTGACGTTAGAGCGTCAGATAATTTACATCGTTGTACCATGGTCAGTATTTGGATAATGATACCCGAGGAGATGATATCAATGGTAATGTGGAAAGACAAAGGATTTGGAAAATAATCACTCAACTGACATTCAAAGACTTTTTCGGACGATTGGACACCTTGTTATTTGTGATGCTAACACGACGTTCCGATCAATCCATTCTAAGGCCCCCTCCAAGTGTATTTTCCGAATTTGATGGTAGTAAAAATATTTTGGACGGATATATTCTGGAGTATTTTGGTTACAGCTTCATCAAAGCAATACAAAAATACAAAATGAAACAGAGAATGGTCCAAGCTTGACGTGACGATGACGTCAAAAGAAAAAAAAACAATTTCAAGGTTCGAACCTACTCTGGTTCATTGAGTATTTCTTTGTTACTTTGATGAAAGTGTAATCAGCGAAAAGTGTCAGTAAATTGTTAATTTTTCCAAGGATTTGTCTTTCTACATTGTCATTAAAATCATTATTGTACTATGTGACGTACTTTTATTCATACTTCTACAAAGTATATGACACACGCCCACTGAGTTTAGAGGAGAGGTTTTTAGTCTTTATTCATCTATCTCACTCTTAACTACATTCATTCGTGAACTGTTCCTACTACACAGTCTTTTTCAGGAAAAGAACACATTCTTTCGTATCACATTTTTCATTCACCATAATACCACGTTCATTATTTGGGGATTAAACAACATTGGCATGATTCATGTACAATATCCTGATGTATTTACACATGATATAGCAGTAAGGAGGCTGCAAATGCTTATTTGAAATAAATAAAATGAGCAGATTATCATGGAACCCGCACTTCCCATGCAAGGGGTAGACATTTTTCAGTTCGGGTGTTGATGTTTTCAGTCCTGAAACAAGTAGTACTTTCTCTAAAGAGGGGGTATAGGTTTATATTTTAAGGAATGCCTTTGGATAGATATATAGAGAAACAAAAGGAAATAGATAGTTTGGGTTCATAATTCACTCATCTAGCTTTGAGGGCGTGGTATAGCTCAACTAAGGCGGGTTTACATAGGACACTTGCCCCTTTTGCGACTCACAACGACTACAATAGTCACCTGAATCTGGCTCTTATCAAAGCTCGATTCTTTTCATCCATGCTTCGTTGAAATCTATGCGATGCAATCTCCTTTATCACGTCTTATTTTCTCTTTAAACTGATGCTTGAAGTATAGAATCAGATCCTGATTGAAGAGAGAGACTTACTCATTCTTAAATATTCCCTTTAACCGCGTGTCCCACACCACCGTTCTAGCCTCAGCCAGCAGCATGAGAGGCATCAGCCGTTTTACCTACGTGGGCGACACATTGTCACGCACGTACGCAACATCAATTGATAGGCATTGATTGGGTGTTATGCGAGCCGACATGATTCCATAGCTACCGAACTTTGGGTCAGTGGAAGAATGCGTGCGCAGCCGTCTCTTCTATACCAATTGTAATTTCATTTGCGATCAAGCATGTCTATTGTACTCAGTTTGGAAACCACAGGTGAGAGAAAACTTAGATGCGTTAAGATACTTCCACTCCAGCGCCAAGATCACATTGAGGAGAGCCGCCAAACATATACATACCTCAAGCCGAGCATCTTGCAGAGCAGATCCGAACAAATTTCCGATAAAGTTCCTTTCTAGGCTGTGAAAGGTCACTGGACCAAGCAATCTTGCCCGGTGCCTGTCGAAACTATATTAGGAACCACTTTTCTGTCATCGGTTTGCGACGGTACTCAACCTTGGGTTTGTAAGGCGCCAGGTGGAGCTTTTGGAAATCCACCTGATACTCTTTTCCTATACAGGTTCCTGTGTTAACGTACAGCCAAGGAAACCAATCTCGAAGCGTGTTAATATGACGTTTCGGTCGATCTATTCTCCAGCCTTCTTCTGGTGTATTTTCCGAATGCGATAACAGTAAACATATTCTTTCCCAATAGTAGAAACGCTACAACGCTGGATTCGGGTAATCTTGATTCCTGTGAGGCCTGGACTTCCACACCTTATCCCTCTTCAAGAGTGGCATTCTTAGATCCCCATTGCTCGGCTATTGCATACAGACCTCTCGGCGAACCATTGCCCCACTCCATTCCAAAGGAGGGATAGAAGCAAGAGCTTGAGAACCAACTTTTGTTTCGCAGGGAGAAGAAGTACAGCCAATCGGTAAAGGACATAGGGGAAGATGTATGTTTGAAATCCCTCCGAAATCATATATTCACTCGTGCTACGACGAGTTTTTTTTTTTCTCAAACTGTACATCAGATCTGAAGTACACCTTCACGATGTGGACGAGTTCATCTGTCCAGTCGAAGGGTACTGGAAGTTCTCTTCCCGGCACCTAACCGGAACCCCCGAGATGTACTTTTCAACCATGGCCTTTACTTCTGAACGTCTATTTCTTTATATTTTTGGTGTCCAACTTAGAAAACAAGTTAATAGATTTGTAATATTCCAGATATGAACAAATATACACAAAACACTGAAATATCACTTGAAATATTCACGTGTACATTCAATTAAACTGTTTTGGTTTGATTGTTTGTAATTGGTAAGATTAAACATTATGTTGATATTTTGTGAAGAGAGTAATCAAGATAGACTCCATTGGATATTTTGGATTTAGCCGTTAATCAAATAATATCATTTTCGATCTAAAATATTTTATCTCACTTTTTCCGAAGAGTTACCCATTTTTGTTCACTCAGTGCAATCATTTTTTGCTCTTGGTCTCCTCCTCTCTTCCAGGCCCCTTGGCTTAAGCCTACCTCCCCTAATGGTTAATCTGGCACTGGGTAGAAGCCATCTGGTGTTAATTGACAGAGAAACCGACTGCACTGTATTTAACCAATGCCCCTGGCAAGATGGCTATCTTTCCTTCTGTCCGGTTCTGTCCTGGCCAAAGCCGACGTAGAATAACAATTGAATCAATGAAGATTGATTTGTTGAGATCTTTGGAATTATCAGTCTTTAATGAATGGTCGAGTCGATCGTGTC
Organism: Thysanoteuthis rhombus; assembly: GCA_963457665.1. Taxonomy (NCBI): domain Eukaryota; kingdom Metazoa; phylum Mollusca; class Cephalopoda; order Oegopsida; family Thysanoteuthidae; genus Thysanoteuthis; species Thysanoteuthis major. The sequence goes on along the minus strand of OY735216.1, from coordinate 48,553,803 downwards.
TTTTGTTCTCTTTGTTGCCTCCGTTTTTGGTGTCAGTAAGTACAAATTGAGGTCATTGTTATCCTTCCTGTTTCAAAATGGCCACCGCTAGAGGATTAGTTTTTTTAGGATTAGTTTTTTTAGGGTTAGTGTTTTTAAGGTATATTCTTCGATATATATGAAATGATTCTCATTCAGCTTTTAGAATTTTTTGATAATGGTGTTGGCAGATGTAAGCGCTCTCTGAGTGCTTATCAATTCTGTTCGTATCAAATCGTTACAGTGTCTTTTTCCCTCTCAGCCTTGTTTTTGCTAATTTAGGAAACGAACGCGTATTTAGAACCAAGGTTGCCATTCCGTACCTTTCAAGACCAAGATTGGGCAAATTTGGTATTAAACAAAGATATCAGGTTCCTAAAATAGAGATTTGGTACTGAAGCAAACAGGAAAATTTACAAGAGATAATAATCCCAGCTTAAACTACCATTGCGAAAATTACACGTTTGCTGCTTTCATTTGTTCTGTAATTGACATTAACATAAACCCTAGACATAACCCTAAATATTTACTTTAAATACTAACTCATATTCTTTGTAGTTAAATTCAATAAAAAATTTTGGATGGTCAAGTTTTCTGCTTTCATTTGAAAATGAAATTTCTGAAAAATAAATTCCTAGATAAGGTGAAAGGAAATAACAAAACTATGATCGGAAATGATTTCAAAATTTCCGAGGAAAAAATACCGTTCTGAGGCCCCCAGATATGATACAACATGAATATACGACAACAACAGAGCAATAACCATAAGTTCAACGATGTATCCATCATCCATGGTGGTTATAGCAGGTGAGGTGGAAGAAGAGCAAGTAGTCTCTCTGTGGGTCAATTGTTTCCCACACTAATAACATTGCAATTTGAAAATATTCCGAAGGTATTATTTCCAATGGAAAATTCTGAACATACATTCTATTATTACATCAGAGCATTAATGACTTTACGCTTTTGATGACATCAAATCTCCTCCTTCCTCCCCATTCTTGTTGTTTAACGTAAGTGATTGATAAACAGACCGACCGAACAGAAAGCGTCCAATAGAGATGTATGGATACAGTAAGGATGTATTTGAGCTTAGTTCGATAACGAATTTCAAATTATTTGATTATTTTTGGTATAGATGCTACTTGATTTGGTCTTATGCGACAGAAGACATCTGGCAACCTTGTTTAGAAAAGGAGATTTAAGGAAAAAAACAAGATAAGAAAACACCCAGTCAATACATTTCACATTATTCTTACTGCCGCATGAAACTGTCGTCAGGAAGACATTCTAACCCGACGTAGAGAAAGAGAGAGGAAGAGAGAGAAAGAGAGAGAAAGAGAGAACAAAACCAGAAACCGGAACAATTTTTCACCTACAGACACGTATGTTGATATAGGTATTTCGATTTATACCTGCAATCTGCATGCGTTTGTGTGTAGGTGGGTGATCTCAATGGAATGGCGTTCTACAATTAATTACGGGGGATTCGAAAACGGATGATGCGACGTGGGCGTGCGCATGCGCTGTAAGATTGAACGGTGACGTTTGCGCAAAATAAAATTAAAAAATAGATAGACAGAAAGAAAGAAAGGAAAGAAGAGGGCATTATGTAACCCGGATGTCGGTGCGAAAATAGCGAATTCCCGCTTTGTTTCTGAAACAGCTCGACATGACAATTTTTTTTTCTGCTTTTGTTAATAATGTTAATCTTTACACTCTTCATACTGTATTTCTGTTTTCGGATGCCAAATCAGCCATTTTTAACCTCCTATTTAGCCGATAAAAATCTGCAATAGCTGATAGCCGAAAATTTGACCAAACGAAAAAAATAATTAGGCGATCTATTTTCATTTTACAGCTAATCCAAAACATATATATCCAATTTAGCCGCAGAGTTAGCAGAAACTGGGGAAAAATTAGTGGATTATAGCAATTTTTGAAGCAAATCCTTCTACATAGGAAAAATATATTTTCCTCTTTTTCCATTATTTTTCCGCTTGAGATCGATATGACGAATTTTAACAGAAACTTTTGCTTTGAGAATATTTTTGTCAGATACTAATTCTTTTCAGCAAATCCTCTAAAAATCTGATACGTTTAAAAAATGTAAATGTACAATTTTAATTTATTATTTGTTCTGAAGTCATAGTGTATATTTTATTCGATAATTCGGTTTTAAATGTGTATGAAACATATTTAGCCACAGAGCTGGCCGAAAATGAGAAATATTGAGCCGAATTCAGCAAATTTTAGCCAATATTTGAAGCCGGAAAAATCAAATTTAAACTGGCTGCACTGATTCCAGTCCACAGATGGCAAATGGATTGGCGCAGTGTAAAGTGTGATACGCATAACGGTGTGCCTTATTTTCATATCTTTAATGACGGTCTAAGTATATATTGCGTTCTTGGCCACGTTTTGACTTTATTTTAGAACAGAGAAACTATGTAACGCTCCTATAACCCTTAAATTAAGTGATTTTGTCAGATATATCAACTCGACGTCTGCGGAACTGGCGTCTCAGCCAAGAGTGCCGTTGGAACAAAATACAAAAATACAATGGACATCCAATCTCAATTGTGTGAGTCATTGTCTTCAATTGAACCAAGACTAGAGAAGATGACAAAGAAGGAGGAAGCTCATCTTTTGCATCAGAAACACGCCTACATAGTTGAAAAGAGGTATATGTTTTTGACAGCGTCTTTCCGTCTGTCCACACGACTTCTCCGGAGAGTACTAAACAGATTTTAATGAAACTTTGTGGTAGGGTGGGCAACGAGATAATAAAAAAAAAGGTGATGAAATTCTGGAGCAGATCCAGGAATTTTTTATCGATCGAGAGATAATTTCTCGTTTCTCTTTCCAATATATTCATGTATATGCTCGTGAAGGTGCACGCGATATCTCCTAACGAGGAGATTTTGTTGAGAGGTGGACAATAGGCCCCGGGTGAGCAGATCAATGCATAATTATCCCCATCCACGTTATTCAATGGTTATATGTCCAAAACTCATAATATCGCCAGAATTTCATTCTTCCCACGCGTTATCTCCAAAAGTTCTCAATGAATTTCAACGATATTTCGGTCTAATAGGTGATTGATGAACTGATCAAATTTGGAGGAGTATCCATGCATACTGACTCTTCCTGGCAATGGCATTGGCAAAGGTATGCACTCTGGGAGTACTTTCTAGTTAACATGTTTGTTTGTTTGTTTGTTTGTTTGTTTTTTTTAGATATTTTTGCTGGAAGGCTTGATTATTTTTTAAATTATTTTTTATTTAGCGAATGTCTTTATGTTCCGCACCCTACCTTCGTGCTTACCCCTACCCTGCTTCCTTTCCCCTTTACCTGCTCTTCTTGCAGTCTTTTTGTTGCAACTTTATTCTCAGAACCTCTCCTTGCCACCCCCCATTCCCTTCCCGTTTCCAACATAATTTTGTTTATTCCGAGTGAGTGCACGGGTTTATAGTCGGCTTTGTGACAGATGAGCTCGGAAAAACGTTCATGACGCCACGACTACGGTTGAAAACCACACACTTTTTAGCTTGATATCAGCAGCAGCTGTCTTAGTTGACTATCTAGACTTTCGCGCGAAAAACGCATTAGCTTGAGATCAACAGCAGTAACTGCTGTCAATGCCGATTTAATATTTCGCACGAAAATGTTTCGCTCAGACCAGTAAGCTACAATTTTAAAGTGTGACAGACAAATGTATGATTGACAAACGGATAGAAGGACACGTTATTCAATGATATAGATTTTGACCATCAATGTGCACAACTAATTTTCATTATGTCCATATTTCACGGACTAAATTGATGAGATATATGAACGAGAAAATTAGTCAGAGGATTGTGTCCCGCCCATCTCCTAAAACGGACGTCCCAAGATTCAAAGTCGAAGGAACCCTCTTTCAATAGATAATGTATGTTTAGGTTAGACTGACCCGATAAATACAAACTATTTACGATGCTTCTAGGCGTCAAGAAGTTAAATTGGATCTTTGTCAATGATGTTCGCCGGTTTTGCCATTGGTCCATCGATTTTGTTCAGATTACTTCATGCTTTATTCTTCTTGTTGTCCATGTGCGGAGTAACGAGTGGGACAGCCTTCGTCCGTTCGGACTGACATTTGTAGTGGTGTTGTTTTGTTGTTGTTGTTGTTGTTGTTGTTGTTGTTTGTTTGTTAGTTTGTTTTCAATAAAAACAAGCTGCATGCAAACACTTAGCAATATCGGAGGTGGATCCAGATTTTTTTTTAGCAGGGTAGAGTCGAAATGGGAATAAAAAAATATTCTCAAAAAGTGAATGCATTAATTTTGTGTCATACTAAGCGAAGATTTGTAAATATTGGACTGAACTCACAGATACAGCACCGGCCCTGACGTCCCAGGCATGCTGAACTTGGGTGCTCTTTAAAGGATATGACGATGAATTAATGTTTCTCAAATTTTTCTCATTTTGACACATTGGATTTAATTTATTCGTTTTCTATTTTTTCTTCAATGTCACAGAAACATGACAGGCGCTCTATTGAACTTGGTGTCCTGGGTGACTGTCTGTATTGTCGGTATCAGATATGAATTTTTAAAATGAGATGTTTCGATTCCCCATTAAAGCAATGAATAAAAACAATGCTCATTTTCACTTTTCTCTTTCTATTACTAAATTTACTTCTCTCTCTCCCTCTTTCTACATCTACCTCACTTTTTTCCTACCTTTAGACCTACTTCTCTCTATTTTTATCTCTATATCTACCTTTTTATTTTTCTCTCTTTTCTTTTTTTGCTCATATCATTTCATATGATTGACCTTTCCAGCTCTTTCCTTCTCTTTTTTTCATGTCCGTCTGTTAATATCATTGACCTTTCCGACTTTCCTCCTCTATTTTCCATGTCCGTCTGTTCATACCATTAACCTTTCCGACTCTTTCTTCCTCTATTTCTCATGTCCGTCTGTTCACATCATTGATCTTTCCCTTCTCTTTTCTCCTTGCTCACCCAAGCCATTAATGCGTTACTATTGACCATTGAATCCATTCATGTCCTCACCCCAAAGACAATAAACGATTATTTTCATATTGATAACAATCAGTAGTGAAAACGGGATGGGGTGGGGGTACGCGTTGATGCGGCATGTATTTACTTCTCAATGTGAATTTCAAAACAGTCCCGAAATTGGCCATATTTCCAAAGGTTTCCCAAGAGAGGGGGCTCACGGTGCCCTGGAGCCACCAGCTACAAGGGTTCACTTCACTCATCCGTGATGAACCCCTCCTCTATGATCTCCAAGCATGACCCCTTGACACAACCTTGCTGTATACCTAGTTCCCGAGACCCCAGACAATCAATGCATTGTGTGAGTGGCAAGCTGTCATTATGTGCAGAATTGTAAGAGAGATCTTTGTCTTATTAATTTCTGTTATTCTCATCAATATATCATCCCATCCCGACCATTTCCATCGAGATATAATATCTGCTTATATGCGCGTGGTGTCACACCGTCTGTCTGTCTGTCTGTCTGTCTGACACGCTATAGGAACTTGCTGAAGACGGACGCAGATTAACCAAATATGGTATGCATCCTCTGTACTTCTCATCAGTACACCCTGACCATGTTCAGCGAGATATAAGTGAGAAATATCACATCGTCTGTCAGTCTGTCTGTCTGTCTGTCTGTCCACAAAACCACCTGAATACGGGTGCATACTCAATGGACCTAGTGGAAAACTTTAAAGTAAAAGTTTTCGAGTTAAAAGAAATTTACTTGAAGTAGATTCTATTTACAATGTAATCAGAATGTTAAGCTGGATCCTTACTTTCTGTTCAATGTACAAACACACATAGCTTATTTTACATGTTTATGTGTAATTCTTTAAGGGGTCAGAAGTGGCAGGGATTTTTTTTTTCGCATCTGAAAACTTGACTCCATTTTTTCTACTCCTCAGATCGCAAATTGAGAACCATGCAACGTGCACATGAGAGAATAATGCTAGGCCTCACATGGAGAGACCACAAGACAGCACAGTACATCCGAGAAAAGACAAGAGTTAGGGACATCATAGAATCTATTAAAAATCTTAAATGGCGGTGGGCTGGCCATGTTGCAAGGATGGCAGACAATCGATGGACATCACGACTCACGACATGGATCCCCCGAGACCACATGCGTAACCGAGGCCGGCAAAATATTAGATGGAGAGACGAGCTAGACAGGTTCAGGAAGTACTGGCTCCGCGACGCCCATGATAGGGAGGTGTAGCAGATCCTGGGGTAGGTCCAACGACGGACGCTAAAAGACTGATGATGATGATGATGATGATGATGATGATGATGATGACACAGGCACTTCATTGAGTTCACTGTTCACAATGAAATTATGACTATAGAATATACTTTTGCAGAGTTTTAACGTGGTCATTCTCTTGACGTTTCTTCGCATCTTGGTCAATAATTCTATCAAGAACAGCAACAACTTGAATTGTACATGCATGCGAACACACAAACACACACACACACATACACACACAGAGTAGTTCACTTGGCTGATTGATCGGACAGACCATTTGTGAGGCTGCAGTGATCCAATAGAAACTTTTTGTCACTGCATTAGAAGCGTCTAAAGATTCAAACTGAATATACTAATTCATCAGTATTTACAGTAATAGTCCTATAACAAAATTCAATATATTCCATCCTACTTGCAGGATCGAATTTAACATTGATGCACAGCATTGTCTAAGGGCCTTTTTATTTTGGTATTGAGCTATTGCTTTCAAACAAATCAAAACAAAAATGAATTATTCATAAAATTATGATGTTTAATTCAAAGTAAAGTACTTTGTGAAGATCAATAATCTATCTCTATGTTGAATAGTAATCCTAAAACTAACAGAAATATATTTTTGTATATATATATATATATATATATATATATATATATATATATATATATATATATATATCTTTGCAGAGGAAGGACAAAAATCTGAGGCCTCTCTACAGCTGTACTGTTTGCCCTGCCTACAGTACGAGCTTGTCCGTCTGTTTGCGTCATTGATCTTTCCTTTCTCTCTTTTCTTTGCTAATCTGAGCCATTAATGCGTAACTATTGACCATTGAATTATTCCTTGCCCTCATCCCCAAAACAATCAACGATTCTTTTTACATTGATAACAATCGATGATGTGTCGTGTAAGCAGAAAGCTGTCATTGTATGCATAATCAAGACATTTTATTTATCCCGTAACCCAGTGCAAGGTCGTTTGTGCACCACAGATGATATCATCATGGGTGTGTCCAGTGATACAACTAGAGATTTGAGCGCCCCCTCCAATATTAAGGGAGATTTGATGGAAAAGGAAAATTTACGAAAGACATTATCATTTAATCGGTGAAAAACAACCTCAAAGGTTAAATCAATATTTATGCAAGTCGTGTATGTACTAACACATGCTTGTTGTCAAACTCCCACTACTTAACTTTTTACATTTTATTTCCGTATGTAATAACAATGACGAATGACAATAACCAGACCATAAACTAGTGACGTCATGCACGAACAACAGTGACACAGTGACGTACGCAAAAAATGATGACGAATCAACTCCCTCTACGGAAATTAATTGTGTCTTTTAAAAGTTGTAAAATAACTTTCTCTAAACTATTGATTATGCTGATTATTGTAAATGGAATTGTTGTCTCTCGTATCATTGTTTGATTCGTAGCTTACGGATTTCGATGGGCCCTTCATAATTTGAGCAAAAAAGGCTTAAAACCTCAGTGGAAAAAAAAGCACACATTTTCTTGCCTGTAATTAACTTTGTCCTTGAAAAATTGACAGTAAAAATACGCTTTGAATTCGTGCAAAGGCTTGGAATATGACGGCCGTTGACAAAACCCCGGTTTCCGTTGCATGTGCCAGCTTTATGGTCCTTGCAAGTCTCAAGTCTGGTCAAGACCTGGACTTTACACTTACAAATCTTGTGACCCTGCCCTTGGAAGGATGCAAGTCCATCGAAGGGATACCTCAACCGCTTAGAGTGTACTCAATTAACAGCTGAGTGCACAGGGTAATTTGTTCTGATGAAGAGTTTTCCACAAAATTTGCTCATATAGGGAAGTGAGGCAAACGTGCTAACCATTATCCTATCTGAGCGGATAGTGTGTTTTTACCATTAAAAATAAATTACCATTATAAATTAGCTTTATGATCCTTAGTGCCAGTTCATACATGAATAACCACGTCATTTTTTACGGTTATATGCTGGTACATATATAATACACATTAAGTTCTATGTCCTTGATGTGGACCAATACACATACCAATGAATAGTCATATATCAATGTAGTGAAGGTTTGTTATGCAGCGTAATTCAAATATATTTCTTGGTGTATAATTATACCATGAAGTTTGAGAACCACTGATCAACACACAGACACGGATGCTCTCTCTCTCTCTCTCTCTCTCTCTCTCTCTCTCTCTCTCTCTCTCTCTTCTCTTTCTCTCTCTATCTCTCTATCTATCTATCACTCACTCACCTACACACTCTCTCTCTTTCTCTTTTGCTCTTTCATTCGCAGTGTTGCGAATTTAACGCCAAATATTCTAGCCATTCAAGACAAATATATCTATATTTAGCAATTAAAAATGGCCGTAAAAGGGCCAACATATTTTCTTGGCACTTTTTGGCGTTTTTCGACTCTTCTTTCAAGTCGATTTAGCGCAAAAAAATCTCTTTAGTTAGTTGGCAGCACTGTTCATTTGTGTGATGCATAAATCTCTGCCAGTCTGTTCATCTCGGCCGCCAAACCAAAATGATGTTCTTGTTGGCTGAGAGGAAACAAGCAATTACTGTATTGAATATAAAAATGTCATCGTGGCGGCCTTTCATTTCCGACTTACATGAGATTAAGCCGACATCATTTCCCGCCAAGTGACGACAGATTACTCACGATTAATTGTTACCAGTAGAGTAGGTGCTTGGTGGCCGAGCGGTTAACTGTACGGACAACGGATTCGGTGGGCCCAGTTCAAACTCCTGCAGTAACAGATCGTGTACACTTCGCAAATTGGGAAAATTCTCCCGTCGGCTGTGGATTAAATAGCGCATAGCGGAATGAAACCTCTTCGGGTTCTTCTCGTCCATTTAAATCTATTTCACAAACCACTAACTGAAGCAAGACAGAGAAACTCGTGATATGTGAAGGCATAACAAGCATAAGGGAACTAACTAAATAAATAAGTTAACTCTCGAGAACCGGTGGCTCGGCTTTGACGTAACTTAACAGCTAAGTGAAGGACACCCTACTATGCTTTCATGAACAGACACTGTCTCGTGGTGACTCAATCACAAGTCTCCTAGGATGGTTGCCAACCAAAGTTGCTAGGGGAAGTTGGATTCATGCTTTTCCCAAGGGTACTAGAGCGAAGTGAAAGCAAACCGTCCCAGCCTCAAAGTTTTAACTTGTTACCATTTTCCATTTTCCCTGCTGCTAACCCTTACGCTGCCTGCACCCCGTCTTCATTTTGGTAGACGTTCAAAACCGACAAAAATTCTCATGAAAATACTCACTCTCTCTCTCTGTCATCCCCCCTCTCTCTCTCTCTTTCTCTCTCTCTCTCTCTCTCTCTCTCTATATATATATATATATATATATATATATATCTTTAAAATGATATTCTGGGCTTTTTATGACAAGATGACTCGGTGACAGAACATCAGCAATGCATGTTCTTTCCGTTCATGTAAATTAAAGTACATACCTTTCTAAAGAATATAGGTCTGGTAAGTCAATCGATAGGAACTGTCACCTAGCCAACGTCTTTTGACAGCATGTCACGCTGGTGACAGTATTGGTTTACAGTTTTTAACAAGTGCAAAATTTGTGAACAAGCCACCAAGATCGAATCTTTTTGGCACCGTTCACAGGTCTCTAATTCGTTTGTCTTATTGCTTATTAGATTTTTATTCTTGTTAGCACCAGAACGTTTTCGACAATTTTGCGATTCTGCCAAGAAATGTCAGTTTCTAATATATATAAGTTCAAGAATACAACATTCTTTACTGCACACGTGGACTTCTCGGTAGTTGTACATGTTTTAGCAAAGAATTAACAAATGAAACACGTACACCGTGGTGTAGTGCGAGAAAAGAAGTGCACGGAGCTGCTTGCTTTAGCGACCCAGACGGCGAAACAATCCTCAACACCTGGGTGGTTCGGGGTTGGGTGCATCTTAGGGGTGCTTTTTTCATTATCGCTATGATGAACCGATACGGCTAAATTGAGGCAACAAACCAATAAGCAGAATGATAATTTTAGTAACATATAGATACTGACGGAGCGCCATCAGCTGTCTTGTCGACGATTTCCAACCTTTCAACGACAATTTTAGCTTTGGGAAAAGTCAGATCTCACTGGGAGTCAAATCAGAGCTGTAAGAGGTATTGATAGACCCGGGTGATCCGATGTTGTTGTTGTTTTCTTGTTTTGCATTTTTTTAAAGCTTGATGTATGCAGATCTATTTGCTTGGTCCTTGTGAATGCGACAGTCATACAGTACAATCTCAAACGATGATGTCTTTCTATCGATTGAGTTATCCGACGAGAGAGTCTCCATTTATGAATGCAGAGTAAGGTAGCCTCTGATTGGTTGCTAAGTGACATCCAAGTCACACGCAACTGCTTCTCGAGTTAATTGAAAATAGCTTGATACTTTCCGAACATGTGCATGGAAGAAAGATTTCTTGCAAAAACAAAGAATGGACGAGAAAGAAGGAGACCAAAGCAGAGTACGCGAGTTAGATAATTCGTGTGTTGAAGATGAAGAGCATTGGGCAAGTTTGACACAAGATTGGTTTAACGTGGGGCCCCACACGCGTACGTGGGGATCAGGGCACAATTTGACCAGTGCCATTGACCAGTGTAACGGAGGTGTGATAGAGACTCCTGATACTCCACTTATAGTTGCTGCTCCGTTGAAGGGGTACGAATTCTCCAGGACATTCTACGCCTTTTTTATTTTGTAGATTCTGAACAAAACTTTGGTCGAAAATTGAGAAAATAAGGTCTGTAAGAGTGAAAGCTGCAGGAGTGTAGAAGAAGAGAGGGGGGGGGGTTAAGAGAGGAATGAAGATTAAAAGAAACAAGCTAAATTTCAGTCCAATTTATATTCTGACTAAAGATGATTACTGCAACTTTTGTATTGTATATGAATAATTATATATTAGGTAATTTATTTTTAATAGTGAAGATAGGAATAGAAGTTAGAGTGGAGTTTGACCCTGCAGCATCAAAATCTTCATTCCCCCTCTCTCTCTCTCTCTCTCTCTCTCTCTCTATATATATATATATATATATATATATATATATATATATATATATATATATATATATATATCTAGATTTTAAAGATACATGTACAATATATTTTTTAGTGATAATCCACTTATTAATTAGAATGAAATAAGCCCCTGCGTATCTTTAATATGAATTTAGTCGATATCTAAGGACTCGTCAGTTTAGCTCAGTTGGCAAGACACAAATACGCTGGTTATGATTTCAAATCACGAAAGAGGAATGATAATTTTCACTCCTCAAATTTGGTGTGAATTGTTCTTGTTGTTCTTGTTCTTGTTATGGTAGAAAAGGCAAGTTAACTCCAAGTGTGGACTGGAATTTGACAGAAATGCTTTTGTACGTGTCTCTGTCATAGAAGCATTTTCCTGAGAAAGTCTGCGTTGATGTATGAAAAACAGAGCAAGTGTAAATGTGTGTGTGTGTGTGTGTGTGTGTGTGTGTGTGTGTGTGTGTGTGTGTGTGTGTGTGAGGGAAATCGCTAGAGAAAGTCAAAAGAGCACTTTCTTATGTATGAATGGTTCGTCTGTGATGGGAAAAAAACCTCACGACATTCACGCAGTATAAACATCCGCTTATTAATTCTTTTTCTTATTTGCATTTCCGGTAATTCTCCTCTCTTATCCCATTCCCTACACAATTACTGGGTCTTCAGGAAGAAGAGGATTCCCGCCATCTGATGTCATCAGGGCGATTCTCATCAAAGAATGAAGCAGCTGCTGCTGATAGATATCGATCGGTCGGGTGCTGCTGATTCAGCTGCTGCTGCTGCTGTCACCTCATTCTTCTTTTGTCAAACACCAGTCGAAGTTGAAGGCAGGGGTTGAATTTGTTTCTGGCATTCGTCACCTAATTTAGGGGAGTAAACCGTTCACAGTTTGTCTGTCTCGTCATTTAAAGCCGAACCGACGTATAAATTCGGCTGCTCCCTACCATGATTTGAAATTGTGACCGAGCGATCGGTATGCTGCTCTCTTACCAACTGAACCAAACTAACAAGTCTAACATAACTACGAACATTTATGTTATAAATACGCAAGGTGGTAGAGCTGGGAGCAGAGTATAGCTCTGCAGCCTCCTGCCTGTTATATTTACTTATTTGCTGACAGACAGGTTGTTTGATACAGACAGGAGGCACACCAGCCTACACCCCTGCCCCTAGGCTCATGGAAGTGCAAAACATTTGTAAATGATACAAACACGCAAAACACAGACTTACGTACACACATTGCGTAGAGAATGAAGAGCTTTAATCCACTCTTCCTTCGGTAGGGCCCATCCTTCCAGAAAATTTCATTGGAATTCATTGAAAACTTTCGGAGATTTTGTCTGGACATATTGCTACGAAGTGAGAAAGATAACCGTAAAAACAACAAATGCCTGGATCCGCCTCAATAGTTAATCACTTCTTCCGTAACCCAATAGCCACCCTTCCACAGAATGTCTTTGGACTTCATTTAGATATTGTGTGGTCAGACAGAAAGACACGAATTTGACCACTTCTTCAGCTCATTATTCATATTGTCTTTGAAACTGTCGAGAACCTTTGTGAGTATTAAGTGACAGACTGACAGTCAAACAGATGGACAAACAGACAGACTCAAATGAATACATACGCTCCTTTCAACATTGTAAAGGGTAGAGTATAATAAAATTTAAAAAATCACACCAGCAGGTATCACAAAACTTGGAAACATGTATGATTTTTAGATTCTGAAATCTTTTGAGGACACTTCTTTTAAAAATCTAAATGAATTTTCCCAAGGGCCCCGGGCTTTTAAAAGGTCCGTCTACTCTACAATTTCACGGGCCCAGAGGCTTTTGAAAGGTCTGCTAACTCAATAGACCCGATGGCCCCCAGGTTGGGAACAGCTGTCCTGAGCTGTGGCTTGTTCACCTTACAGGCAATGACTATACTTGACGAAAAAGACACAATACTTCCTCGACAAGTGAACTTGATGATGATGCTCTTCTCACTGTCTTCCATTCTCTCCCTCTCTGTCTCTTTCTCTCACTCTCTCTCTCTCTCTCTCTCGCGGGAATCCCGGGTCTGCGAGACCTGTCTTTGCCTTCTCCTCACGTGACCATTAACGTGGAGAAACAGAGTATCATCCGACCTTTTTTTTTTTTTACAACCAACCAACCGACCAACCAACCAACTCAACCAACCAATCAATGAACCAATTTTTCGCCACCGCCCACAGCGCCTTGTCTTCTTTCCTTTCTTTCTTTTTTTCTTTTTTTTTTTTTTTCTTCTTTCATCGTTTCTCAGTGTCTACCATTGTTGGTTGATTGGATGAAGACGCCGTTACAGAATAGATACTCAGCCGAATGAGGGAGTGAATGAGCACGAACACACGTTCACACAGGCCGCACGAACCTTACGATGTTCAGACTCACACGCAGCAGATGCACTCGCTGATGTTGATATTCGGCAGTGGTTCTCAAATCGTGGGCCGCAGCACAATTATGTGCCGCAACTAGCTCCCGGTGATGTTGCCAATTCAAAAACTTTTCTCGAAAAAGTGTCAAATACGTGATAAAAAAACTACAGCTAGCCATTTACTAGCTAAAATAGCTATTAAAAGGCTAGTAAATATCTGAACATTGGCTAAAATCGCTGAAAAATAGCTTTTAAAACATGGCTAAAAATAGTGCTGAATGTTGAATTTTCGCGCTGCCAGAACAAGAAAGGTGCTAAATGTAGCTCGATAAGTGCTAAGTGGCAACATTCCGAATGTGTCGCATATTTTCTCCAAATATGCAAACATGTACTTCGAACCTTGAACGTAACTAGTACGGGTATTACGTCTGTCCCGCTTCCGCCATAGAGTATTCAATCTAGAGGTTATTTTTGTTTGATCTCAATCTTTTTAGCATCAGATGAAAATTGAAGATGGATGGTGATGAGTATGTACATCAATATGTTGATATAAAAGTGTCGTTCATTGCTATTTCATTTTTACAGTTGGTGTGCCGCATAAGTTTGAGAATTACTAACATACAGAGTCGCTGATGGTTAACGCTTCCAGACAGGATCCTTTAGATAATAATAACCGACTGATACCACCGAGCTGTTTATTGCTGTGGAATAGAATTCATAATTATAAATTCATTGTTAAGTTATTAAATCCAATGTTACAAAGAACGATTTATTGAACTTTTTACGTATTTTAGATAAAATGTTCGGGATACCGACTGATTTCGATAAAATTAACCGTTTGATAACATTATCCATGATTACGAACAGCTTCCCCTGTATACTGTATGTTAATGTCACTCTGCTTTTTCAGTCTGTGCGTTGCTCGCTATTTTACAAAGGTAAACCGACACCTGTGAGCCTAAATACTTTGTCTATCTCCTACCTCATCTGTTTCGTTTCATTATTTGTTTATTTCTCCTCTTCTCCTATAATTAGCTTTGTACAGTAGACTGCCGTCATTACGGCACCACCAGGGGATGCCGTTATAACGGGTGGATTTCATCATCATCATCATCATCATAATCATCATCTTTTATCGTCTGTCGTTGGAAATATACCCTCCCCAGGATTCGCCATACCTCCCTGTCGAAGGCGTCGCGGAGCCAATACTTTCTGAACCAGTTCAGTTCGTCTCGCCATCTCATATTCTGCCGGGTGAGATTACACATTTGATCTCTGGGTATCCGAGCTGTGAGTCGTGATATCCATCGGTTGTTCGCCATTCTTGCAACATGACCAGCCCATTGTCATTTAAGTTTCCAAATGGTTTCTATCAAGTCACAGACTCCTGTTTTCTCCCGAATATATTATGCTGTCTTGTGATCGTTCTATGTGATGTTGAGTATGGTTCTCTCATGTATACGTTGCATGGTTCTCTTGGTTAGGTTCCATATATCAGCTCCATAGGTGACTATCAGGGGGATGAACTGCTTGAAAACTCTTCTTTTAAGAACCAGAGGGATTTTCTTGTTCTTGAAGGTTGAGCTTGCTCTGTCGAAAGCTTATTGATGAAGAGAAAACGAAAATTTCAGACAATTACCCTTTCACGGCGTAATGTCCCATGTTACTTTAGTCGGCATCGTTTTGAGGGTTTACTAATTTTAGTTTTCAAATTAATGCACTGAAATCTTCACATGCTATTGCTGCAAACTAATCGCCGACAACAGTCTTGCAAGAATATAAAAACAAACGCACCGTTAGAATGCGTGTGTCATTAAGAGGTGCCGTTAAAACGAGTGTCTTTACAACGAGAGTTTACTGTATATTCCCTCTGCCTACACACGCAAATGCACACACATAAACGGGGTGTCCCTAGAAGTAACCATTAGTAATTTGAAAACAATTTTAAGACTCGTTGTATACCTTGATTAGTGCAGTTAGATCGTTCCAAAATTTGCCGTACTATTCAAAACCGCACTGCTCATCATCTTTAATTTTATGTGTTTTTGTTTTTAGCTTATCATTAGTTATAAACCGAAACAGTTCTATGAGTACTCCATATATATATATATATATATATATATATATATATATATATATATATATATATATATATATATATACTGAAGAGATAGATGAGATTTATCCTACATAATAATGATTTAAAGAAGATATGGAAATACAAAAGTAGGGGAAATAGGATCGTTTCCGTTACATGTTTCGAGAGACTACTTTCTCTTGTTGTCAAGCATCAAATGGGAAGAGTGATAGAATTTGTGAATCACGAAGTTTTGGGAGGAGGAGGATGATGCTTGGCAATTATCTTTATTGTTCTAAATTCTTATCTTATACTGGCAAAAAAGGAGAAATTTGTTCGTATCAAAGTTCAAATCATGTGCGTATGGGAGTAAAAATAAGAAGGGTTTTATGTATATATGTATTTGAATCTTGTGATAGGGTTATTCAAAAAATGTACGTGATTATGCTGTATTTGTAAGTGTGTGATATTGTGGGTGGTGTGCTGGTGAAATTTTAGAAGTGTATAGGTAGTGTATTATTTATATCTAAATTTTCATGATGTGCTGCTTTTATATTTTGATTTTAGTACTAACCTGTTGGAAAGAAAATTGTGTCCACATCGGTATTTGCTGTGTGAATGTGTGTGGGTAATCCAAGATTACCAAATACGACCCCCCCCCAAAAGAAAACAAACTTGTCATTCGCATCTTTTATCATTTTTCCTATTTGACGTTTGACAACGAGAGAAAGTGGTCTATCAAAACATTCGTAACGGAAATAAATACAAGCTATTTTTCCGAATTCTCGAGTTTCCATATTTTCTAATAAAATCGCCATATATATATACATAGTGATGGAGGAGAATTCGGAAAATTGTATAGTAATATATACCCAAGGGGTCTTGAATTAAAATGTGAACAAAGAGGAATGCAAGCAACGTTCCTTGTTTGGATATCAAAATCGAAGATGGAATGTTTATCTACTAATTGTTTGATAAACGAGATAGCTTTCCGATCCGATTTTTAGTGTGAATGCTTTTTAGAACAAGTACTATTCCATATTATATATTTTACGGAACAATATTACCAGAATATTTGAGAATTGCTTGAGCAACTCTTAGATATATTGATTTTATATCGAAAATTGTTTCTGTAGTTGTAAGAATGGTCAATCAAGGCGGCGAAATTAGAATGATTTTAGACAATTTTATAAAGCAATGATAAGACATCCTAATCCCTTTGAAACTTATCAGATGACCATAGTGAAATGATAACTAAAATTAGAGAATATGTTAACGAGAGTATAATAATAGAATAAATGAATAATGTTTATTAAAATATATCAATTTGTATTAATGTTAAGGGTATTAGGTAACCAGAAGAGATGGATCCAGTTTTTGCCAGTGTATTGTCTGGAACCAGGGAAAGGGGAAAACATTTGGCTCTGGTCCATTTGTCTGACTGATTGGTAATTGGACAGGGTGGGAGATCGAACATGGAATGCCATGTAACAAATTGTCAAAGTATATTAATAGAATCGTCTATTGAGATATTACTACCCGTTGAAAGGTGGTTTCTTTTCGTTCAAACCATGTATATAAGAATACTTCATTCGATAATCATATGTTAGAAAAACGATTGATGGTGGTTAGATGGTATACGGTGTGGAAAAATTATCTTTAAAGTTAGAGGGAAAATGTCTTCGGTTGAATATGTTGGTAGAGAATCGACTCGAAGAAGTTTTTCTGTATAATTAGCATTCTTGAAGATGATATCATAAGTTGATTTAGATGCAGTCTGAGATTAAAACTGACACAACGGATTTGATATTCACATGGGTGAACAGGCAATAGAAATGACACGAACAGCGTGTCATGCCCGTTGTCATACTTACTGATCCCTCATCGTCAAATACATTTTGGGGGCAACCTACATAAGTAAGCCCTGTTTTAAAAAATAGATAATACGATGCATAAAATAATAAAATAATATAATAAAATAAAATACAATACACATAATACTCTATATAAAATGACGAACTACATGTATGACATAAGGTATCAGTCAGAAAGGGAGGTCGTGTTTGATCAACTCTGCTGGGTGTCTTGTTATTATAATTGTTTATAAAATCCTCGGAACGGTTACATGGTGAACAACTGATGATCCCAACAAGAGAAAATGTATACATTGTATCATGATAACGAAATATATGGGAAACAGGGGGAAAACACTAATGAAAATTACATAAATTGCATTGACAGATATTGAGAGATAAGTGACTGAAGTGACACAAAAGAATTTGTGAAAGAGTTTTTTAATGTTTAATGTTTAAAGCTATAATATATATATATATATATATATATATATATATATATATATATATATATATGTGTGTGTGTGTGTGTGTGTGTGTGTGTGTGTGTGTGTATATTATACCCTAATTTGGAAATAATGTTTGAGTTATTGCTGATATGCCAATTTAGCTCTGAATGATCACAAGAATCTAATAATGCTTTGCGCTAATCTTTCAAGTTACTTATTGACATAGGGACAGCTCCAAGTATACTGTTTACAAATTATCAGCAGCCAGCAAACGAACATGTATACATACACAGCATAATAGACAAATATATTCGCTTTGCCCCCTTCCTCTCTTTCTGTTTGTTGTCACAGACAGACTGACAGCCTGCCAATTATATCGAGGATTAGTCCACAAACGTCAAGAGAGAATCGAAAAATATTATCATGTTTTTCCTTCGAAGCTCAAAGTATACTTCACTTATTAAAGTTGGATGTAAAAGAAAAGAAAGAACAAAAATAAAAATCAACGAAGAAAAGTGAATGAAAGGAACACAGTGAAAAAATCACTTCAGAAAATGAGGAACAGGGGTGAGAGAAAAAATGAAAGGGAAAAGAATGAGAACAAGAGGGAGAAAGAAGTGATTAAAAGAAAAAGAAAAGAAAATGAGGAAAAAGAAAGAATGGGCAATAAAAGGAAGAAAGCAAGAAAATACGATATAATCTCAGTCACAAATCTTTTACGTCATGTCGTTCGCTAACAAACAGACTTATAGATCAAGAGATTATTATAAACAGGATATTATTTCACTTCTAGGCTTCCGTTTTGAGAAAAAAAAAAAAAAGAATTAGGTCGTTCGTTTAATCCACAGCGTCTATCACTTAAGGTACGAGTGACCAAATTTGCCACAAAAAAAGTATATAATTTGGGAAAGGCATGAATCCATCTCTTCTCTTTCCAGCCATGGGGATAATGGCAAAGCAGATTGGGCCCTCTAGCTATGGGAAGAGAAGAACAACTCTGAATCTATAACAGCAGAGGGGGTATCGGTAAACCACTCCACATCACTCCCTATCGAACTCTTAGAGCAAAACACAGTTTGAAGAGCTATAGTCGCTTACGTTCTGAACGGGGTGTAGCATATCGAGAGAGGATATGAAAAAAGATGAATTTTTTGCTTATTTTGTTTTTTCGTCGTTATGACCGACAACATTTTATATAATTAGGAATAAATACGTTCATTTTTAAATGTTATCCAAGGCTTTCTAAAATAAACGTAATTGTGTTAATATTTCGATGCTTATTCACACCATCAATATGTTTAAAGGTCATCCGCGTTTATCTGCTATCTGTTAGTAAGTTTACTGAATTATGAATAAAACAGGTCTACTGAGCCTAATATAAACCGTCACGTGAGAAGCAAGCAGTGTTGGAGATGATTAATGAATTAGCCACTTCTGTCGCTTCTTGTATCGGCAGTGACCATAAAAAAGGCCTGAATTTTTTTTTTAAATGTGAAAGCTGCTGAAGAGAAACTATGGGCCAATTTAGTATAAACTTACATTGCAAATTGATCCCCACTAAAAAAAAATGGGGTAAAGAAAAAAGAAGTAAATGTTTAAATTTTAGAAACAGTGACAGTCTATGAATTACAACTAATTTTTGCTCCATGCTGATACAGTAGGACAAATTATATGAGAAACATAACTGTAACAAATACTTATCATTTACCATGAAGATTTAATTTACCAATGAAACTCTTACTGTCTTAATGTATTTCCATGTATACGATTTAAAATTTTTATCATTCCGTTTTATTGATATTTCTTCGTAGATTATACACCAATTTATAGAGAAAAAAATGTTTTTCATTACATAACCCTCGGTAACCACGCTGAGCCCTAGAACAACCATTCCTTAAAATTGTTGCATAGATCAGATAAACATAGATTTGTCCCCACTTCTTGAGGGTAAAATATGACACGAAATAGAGTTCAATGTGGAGACCCGTACGCATACGTGTGGTGAGAGAGGAAACTTATCTACTTACCCCCACCACCTTGCCTTTTGGTAAGTTACAGGCACCAATGTTCTGACCGAATCCCTTATATTACAATGGGGGGGATGCATCCTAGAGGGTATGGGGGCTAAAACCAGACATTAAACTTTTCCCTCTGCTGAATGTATCGGTAGACAGATAGACTTTTTTTTTGCTTGCCAACAGAGTAGCCTCCCTTTGGATAATATTGGAATTATCTCCCTTGCATCGATAAACAAGACTGGGACACAAGAGGGAACAATATGAACTTCTCATCGACAGATTAACTATATATATATATATATATATATATATATATATATATATATATATATATATATATATATATATATATATATATATATATATATATGTGTGTGTGTGTGTGTGTGTGTGTGAGTGTATGCGTCTCTCTTTGTCTCTCTGCGTGTGTGTCTGCATGGATGTGTGTATACGAGGGTAGATCTGTTAGACAATTTTCACTAAATGATAATCCGGTGGAATCTTCAGGGGCTGCAAGACAGAGTAATTGCTTTAAAAAGGAATGTTCGTGACCGAGTGATTTTGATTCCTCCGTACTTAGTAAAAGTTTTGAACATTAACGTTGCTCCTTGCGAATATCTTGATGAATCCAGGGCCCAGTAGTACCCTACCGTTAATTGCGAATGGCGGGAATTTCAGTTATTGTAATTTCAATGAAATTTACATTTTACCGTGATTAATGTCCATTCTGATCAATCCGTGAGTCAGGGCTTTAATCTTGCAATATAAACTTGCAATGGAAAGAAGCTTTATCTTGCAATGGATATCAATTACTCTTTACCACATATTGTAGTCAATGTATTACAAGTGCTGTTAATCATACGGGGGGAGGGGTGGCATCGATTTCATTACTCAGTATAAGGTTCAACTGTTGTCGGTCATCTTATCACTTGTGCATTATCGTTGAAATGGGCAAAGATATTTTCCACCATATGTCTGCATTAAATCATCCGTTATGTTCACGAAACAACATCCGATCATATTACTACTGGCACTAGTGCTATTTCTAGAACTGCAAGTAAGCCCACCAGGATACCAGTTCTGATGGGTGCAACTTCTAATGCAGAACGCCAGTGTGCTGCATACATCTTTCAAGTGTGTCACGTATTTTTTTCCAAATATACGAACGTGTATTTTGAGCCTTGAACTAGTCCAATACGGGTATCATGTCTGCCCTGCCTCCACCAAAGATTGGCTAATCTAGCAGTTTTATTGTTAGACTTTGTGAGATCTGAATCTTTTTAGTGATAGATGAAAGGGGAAAGCGGCGGTGAGTAAAGTATGCTGTTGTTTAAGTCTCGTTCATTGACGACTGAAGTGTTTTTATCTAATACATTTTATTTTTACGGTTGGTGTAATGCGTAGGTCAAATATGTTTCTTAGTGTGCTGTCAAACAGTAAAGTTTGAGAACCACTGATTTGATACACTGTTTAATACGCCTACACTAATAAATCGTACTAGTAAACAACAATCGGAATGAAAATAAGCTTGGTTGTTGCAAGGTCAAACTCGACTGCTACTTCAATTCCGACTCGAGATGATTACTGAAACTTTTGTATTGTGAATATAATAAATGAATCCATACACATTTAGGATTTAATGATTAGGCTCAGTTGGTAAGAGAGCCGTCTATCAATAACTTGGTCTGGATTTCAAATGACAATTCACAGATTCATACATCGACTTGGTTTGGTCTAACATAACATGCACAGTGAAGAGTTCACTCCCCTGAATTAGGTAAGGATTACTCCCAGTTCATGTTCCTGTTACGGAGGGGGGGGCACGAAGTCAACCCCAACTCGAAAAGGGGTTCGACAAAAACGGTTTACATTCTCATTTATGAATAGAAAATTTAGTATCAAAAATATTTCTCTTTTCGTTTAATCTCATAAAATAGACATCCGAAAATCTATATGAAAGGCTGATACTCTTTTCGATATTTTGATAATTATTCTATATTCAAGATTAATATGGAAAATAATCATAATAAATCTCCTATTCATAAGATAGAATGTATACCTTTTTTCCCCAGTTAGCTTCAGTATGAGTTTTCAATCTTACTTGTGATCTTCAGTGTACTGACGTATTAAACATTACATTAAATAGTTGCTTCCCTTACAGCTGGAGTATTGGTAGACTAATGTGTGCATATGTGCGTGCGAGTGCCCACAGAGAGAGGGTGAGAATGAGACACACATACACAGGGGAAGGAGAGAGAATGGAAGGAAAACAGAAACAGTGAGTAGTGTATGAAAAGAAATTTTAAGATAAAAAGAGAGAGACACACACACACATATATGTAATAATAATAATAATAATAATAATAATAATAATAATAATAATAATAATAATAAATAGACCTATTGTTTAAAATATTCAGACTTGAAACATAAAACTTCGTGGACACGACTTTTTTTTTATTCATTAACGCAGTCTCCACAAATTGCCTTCCAATTCACTTTCTAGAAAGAAGTGCTCCTCACATGGTCATATGTAAACGTGTACGTCACATTGTTTCTATGCGAACCCAACACAAATTTAAACAAATATATTGTGTAGAGTCAATGAATGACTTTTCAGAATTTAAAAGTCTTTTTTTCTGCCGATGCCTTGAGAAAAAAAGCAACGCAAGTTATCAGAGAGTTCTTAACAAATGACTCAACTCTGGCCAAGATAATTGGTGAAAAAACACGCCGTCACCTTGAGTTTTATTATCAAACAAGAACCATAAGTTCAACAATGCGTTCACCATCCGTGGAGGTAGAAGCAAGAGGACGAGGAAGAAAAGCAAATAGTCTTTCTTTGAGTCAATTGATTCTTATACTTGGAAAATATTGCAATATAGAAATATCCAGCGATTATTATTTTTAATGAAGATTGTAAAAGGCTTTTTTTTTATACAAAAATGAGGAACTCGTTTATTCTATTATCATATCATAACATTAATGACGTCATGCCTTTAATGGTATCACGTCTCTTCTTTTCTTCTTATTTTCGTTTTTGTTTAGTATAATTTGGACCGATCAAGAAACAGACCAGAAAGCATATAATACGGATGTGTGGACACATCAAAAATAAGTAGCTTAAAGGCCGCCAGAGGGATATCGCCAAACTGTTAGCGGCACGGAAATGGTTCCGGCGATCCGAGTTCAAAATTCTGCATTCAGTTCTCACTCATGCCCTTGGGGAAGAGGCATGAAACCATCTCTTCTGCATGCAGTGATGGATGAAATAGTTAATCTGGGAAAGCCCTAACGCTAGTCCAGCGCTGTGGGAGGCTCGCAAAGGACAAAGTAGAGAACGCATTCTCTAATGATACGATTAACGATTCTCTAGTTAAACTTCGACGGGTCTAGCAAGCTGGAAGTGGACTATAATAAATGCTCACATGAAGTAACCTCGTGATACCCTCAATGGTACTAGTCGTTGGATAGCTTGAAGGCGGCCATTAAACTCGATGTCAAGCCACTTTCTTCAAACAAAATTTATATTATAACCATTTGCAATAAATAAACCAATAAAGAAGGGCGACTATTCTATAAGTAGAATTCAATAAATTTTGAGTTACCTCCCTTGAAAGTCGGATCATCGTTTTTTATTATGTTGAACTCAGACCCCACGTTATCATTACTAATTCGCAATTTGGACAGGGGAATTCTTTTACTCCCCCAGTTAGAGAATTTAAACGGTAGTCTGCTAACACAAATGTCGTTATGATGTGCAGTTCTTGCAGTGTGACAAGAACAATCATAAAAACAGACAGAAATTTGATCAATACATTTAGTTAATATGAATACTTTCTTGATTTATTAGTATCAACCAATTAACTGCGCGTGGTGGTGAAGAAAAACTATCCATTGCAAGATGTAAGTTCTTATCCATTGTAAGATAATCCATAGCAAATTGTCCATTGCGAGTTGTTGAAAGGTACAAGCCCTGACTCACAGGCAGACCCGAGTTGTCATTAATCACAATGTATCGAAAATTTTATTGAGTTATCTGTTAAATTAAAGTGAAGGAAATTTTTTTTGTCATCCGCAATTAATATGTTAATACATTGGATGCATAAATTGGAAACAGTGTACTGATGTCTGTTCTATTCAATTCTTCCTGAGGAGATGTTTGAGAAATCAAGCAAGAGTTTCATGTATACTGATCTTGGCAGTTTTTATAATCGGTTCCTTTTCTATCTTCTCCTTCTTTTCTGTCTATTTCAAATAACATATAAAAGCGAACTTTTTTAGACCGAATTTTCTGAGAGGTGTCTATGCCTTTCTGTAAGAGGCTCTGTCAGTCTGTCCGTCGGCAAGTATTTCCCCACACTGTTTCTCAGCTGTTTCAAGTCGGATTCACTTGAAACTTGATAGAAAGGTGTCCCTTGATAAAATGTCTCTTATCTAAAAAAAAATCTTCCTCTCGGGGTCACGTGACCTGGTAACAATGGCGTTTAAACATTGTTTTTAAATCGATTTTCCCAACTGTTTTCGATCAGATTTACTTGAAACTTGATAGGAAGGTATTTCTTGTTGAGATGTTTCTTACCTAAATGATATTCCACCCACGGTTACGTTATATGTCAATAGTGGCGTTTAAAACTTATAGCAGACGCCTCATTGAACTTTTGGTTCTTGTTTTTTCAATTATCATCTTTATTGAAACATTATATCATGATGGTCTCTCATTAATTAGTACCTTCCTAATTTCAGTTTTATTTACCACCAATACTCCCGTAACAGTCCTTTGTTTGGTTATTTTTTAATGTTATTTCTACTATTTTTCATGACCGAATTGTCTATGATCGAATTTTCTGAGACCAAAATTTCTGAGACCGACTTTTTCTAGTATTGTCTGCAACTCATGTTGAGTAATTAGACTTGACCGAGAAAGAAATGAAAATAAGTAAATGGGACAAATGCCATTCTTTAAAGGCAAATATAAGTTGTTGTTTTTTTCGGTGTGTTCAGCATCTCTATAACTCACTGTGTCTGTCCCCAATTAACTTACGTCATTTGTCCCCATCAAACTGACGTCATTTATACTTTTTTAATCAATTCTCGTGCAAGATATAAAATTGATTCATCAGCGTTCACAAACATGCGATGATAGATGAAAATTGATTTTTCTAGGTATAATGATCTAGAGTTTCCCTTATCGGAGGTTTCTTGTCCAATGGTCTCTTATCCATGTTTTCCATTTCAGTGGTCCCTCTTTACCCGCAGTTTACCTCTCAGAGGTCTCCCTATCCGCAGTTTCCTTTTTCATGGTACGAGGAGACATCATTAGAATTCTGTTCTAGAGAAAGTTAATTTCAAATCTGATGTTTCCTCTCGAAAGTTCTCGAAATGCATACATACATACACACATACATACAGGACCGGTGCTACTTATTAGGCCAGACAGCTGCTTAGGGTGCATATCACAGGGCGGACTGACCTCTAAGGAGAAAATTTAAAAAGAAGATCAAACAACTTGGGGTGCAAATTTCAAGTCTCGCGTAAGGTGCTAAAAAAAACCCTTCTGTAGATTTCAAGTCTTGCCTAGGACGCACCAAACCTTTGCGCCAGCCTTGCATACAAATAGATATTCACACAAGTGCAGGGCAGTGAGTGTTTAACTTCTCCACGGCGAAGTACCCATATTTAGGAAGTAAGATTGAACACTACCACCCGTTTCTTGTTTGACGTGTGAATTACATAGTGTGCGCTGGGTAAATTATTTAACCGCATGACTAAGATTTC
Source organism: Thysanoteuthis rhombus (assembly GCA_963457665.1). Lineage (NCBI taxonomy): Eukaryota > Metazoa > Mollusca > Cephalopoda > Oegopsida > Thysanoteuthidae > Thysanoteuthis > Thysanoteuthis major. The sequence goes on along the minus strand of OY735216.1, from coordinate 48,527,867 downwards.
AAACTAGTTAAATTGTTCCATTTCACTGGGTTTTACTGCTACAAATAAACAACTAAATAAATAAAGGCCTCGTTCTATTTTCTCCTGGATCTCCCCATCCCTCTCTCTCCCTCTCTCTTCCTCTCTCTCTTTCTCTCTCTCTCTCTCTCTCTCTCTCTCTCTCTCTCTGTCTACCTCTCTCTATCTCCAATTCAAGAACGTGTTATATATCCAGTACACCATCATCAGCGACGGCAACAGCCTTTTAACGTCTGCCATTGGCCATAGACCTACCCTTAGATTCTCCAGATCTCTCAATCGTGCACGCTGCAGGGCTATTATCTCCTGAACTTGTCCAAATCGTCTCGACATCTTATTTTTTACGGACACAATTTCGCACATGATTTCTGGTGATTCACATTGTGATTCGTGATGTCCAGCGGCTGTCTGTCATTCTAGCAATATGACCAGCCCATTGCCATTTGAAGCGGATTGATGCTACAGCGTCTAAAATTAGGTCTAAAGTGTGATTCTATGATGTTTTGACATTTAACCTACGTTTTACTATTTCTTTCTTTTTTAATCTTTACTTTCTTTCTTCTCTACTCTTCTCAGCCCAAACCACCCATAAAAGAAACTTGAAACTTAGCACGAACATACACACCCCTCGTTAAGTAGGGAAAGTTTGTTTTTTTAAATAGGCTGAGTGGCCGAAATGGTTCCGTTTAGAGTGAAGTTTGACCCAAAAGCAGTCAGGCTTGTTGTTATTGATGACATTGTATTCTAACTAAAAGCCCCAATCTTTCTTCTTACGGTACAGTTTGTTTTTTTTTAATCAACGAAAATTGTCTGGGAAAGTATCGAGCAATTTTGAATGCCTCGAAAATCGGTTTTGCCGTCTTGATGTATGTTGGCAACCTTGAGACCTTACTGCATATGCGTGAATTAGCTGTCTCCCATAGGTTTACTCAGTCGACAGTGAGACACCATTGAGTGAGCTCGTGAACTGTGTGACTGTCTCATTCACATAGACCGATCCTGTCGATTCTTCATGCTTCTAGCAGGCCTTTCGGGTAAAACATCATATCACCCAGGTCTGCCTCTTTATCCACAGTATATACTTTCGCAAACTTAGAATTGCCGTTGAAAGGATTTTAGATTCAAGAATGTGGACGGGATTAAAGAGAATGCAGCGAGGCAGCAGATGGCAATCCCGAAAGAGGGCTTTGCTGAATGCTTTGAAGTGGAAGGGACTTTGGGATAATTGTGTGAAACCCAAAGGGAAGAACTTTGGATGGAACTAAAGCACCATTGCCCTAGGTGGGTTTTTTCATTAAAATGGTTGAATACTTTCTGAATATACCTCGTATATTGATTGCAATACGCCAATGGTTCCCAAACTGTGCGCACAACTCTCTCCGAGGTGTGCTGTATTAATTTTCCCAAATACGCAAACATGTATCTTGGAGCCTTGAACGTACCGAGAACGGATATTATGTCTGTCCCGCTTCCGCTACAAAATTACCAATCTAGTGGTTTTTGTAGGATCACACCTTTTTTAACGATAGATGAAAGGGGAAGGGGTTGACTACGCGCTTCTTTATGCTTATATAAAATTTTCGCTCATTGACTCCTGAAATGTTTTCATGGTTACAGTACATCAACTTATACTACACTTTTTCATTACTACTTTACATAGTTTACTGCTACGTGGAAGCTGGATGCTGATCTAACAGTAATACAAACTCATCGCACACATATTTATTTTAACTAACTGAAATTCCTGGAGTTGCCCGGGACAAAAAATAGGTCAAGACTCAAACGAGTGGAAAACGCTGAAAACCGTGTGAAGAAATTTGTTTACAAAGAAAGATTTTGTGCTTACGATCAATATGAGGTCGATTAGTAGTTCTACTTACAATGTAATTATAGTAGTAAACCGGACAGTGTTTTTTCACCATTTGAACAGAGGTACGGCTTACATTTGATTTTATTTCTTCTATTAATTTTCTCATTCCTTTATACATATTTTTTTTATAAAACATTGAATTAGCACCATTTCTAACATCGGGCGCGTGTGTGTCTGGCGGGAAGAGTGAAAAATTTAGGCATGCGCAAGTTCGAAGTAAAAAAAAAAAACTGACGCAAGTCCCATGATGTTTGAAAAATAAAAATATGTAAGAGGATTCATAAAAGTAATAAAATTTGACCTAATTGAAAATAATTCATGTAAGCCGTACTTTCGTGAAAATGGCGGAAAATGCATAGTATAGAATTATAGTAACACTTTGAAGGAAAAATAAAAAATAAAAGATAAAAGAAAATCCCCCCCAAACTTGAAAAAATAATTTTCAAACACTGACACTTCTACAGAGATAACGGAGGTGTTATTGATCGGAAAGCACAAAAAATCATTGAGGGAAAAAAATTAATACCGTTTTTGGCGTTTTCTGCTAACCCAAATCTTTACGAAGTGAGTGAATAGGCTATGAAGTGGAGGTCCAATTTACAGCGTATGTATGATGCAAAACTGGACCCTTAGTTTATGTCCGTTTTCTGACAGTGAACATTCGATTTGCAATGTAAATATAAAAAGCAAACAGTGCCTCTATTTCTTTTCCCTCTTTACACAATTAATAATTATGGTTGTGAGTGTACGCATGTAGCTTGTGAGTTCGTAGATTTTACACGTTATGCAGATGTGAAATGTAATGAAAACAAAAACGGTCAATTAGATCAAAATACTTAACAGATATGAATCCTAATAAGAGCAAAGTGTGAAGGAATCCCCAAACGGCACCTCACGATGTTCGCCAAGCGAAACAATCGTTAAGATTACGCACCTTGATTACCTCCACAAAATATTTTCAATGATTCTCAGATCATTTATTGTTCATCCACTTCATAAAACAATATATTTCAAGTATATAATTTGAATATATAAGAATAATTGAAAATATTTCCTTCAAAATTCGTCATAGTTGCTAGATATTTCAATGTTTGCAAACGAGCTTACTGTAGGAATCCATTCAAAATATTTTGGTTGGTTGATATATATATATATATATATATATATATATATATATATATATATATATATATATATATATATATATATATATATATATATATATATATATATATATAAGAGTACCACCATACAATTAAGTGCAAGAACCACTGCAATATATGTCTTTCAACTTTGGATAAGTGAAGTAAAATAGTGTCTGTTATTTTTTCTTTCCGTTTACAATAAAAGAGAAATTTTGGTTCTTTGAAAGTACATTATTCTATTCGCTTTGGCAACTTTCAAACCCAATAAACTTCGATACAAAACGATTGAATTTTTTTCTTCTCGCCTTTAAGTGTTTTAAATAAAATGGACTGACGCACAAATAGTACAAGCCATTTTTGAAACGCTGCGCAGGTGTCCGAATCATTCTAGTTTTGTTTTTGTTTGTTTTTTTGTTGTTTTTCTTTGTTTATTTACTTTTGTTTGTTTGTTCATTTGTTTGTTTGTTGGTTAGTTTTTCTTTCTTCCAGTGACTCTTACGATTTGACTTCATTCTTCATTCGTTTTCTTCCCTTCATTCCTTTATTTATTTTTCCCCTTTCTCGTTTATTTTTTTCTTAGCTCTCTCTTTCTTTCTTTTTTTTTCTTTCTTATTTTTCTTTAGTCCTTTCTCTCTATCTTTCTTTCTTTGTTGTTTTTCGTTATTGTGCCAATCAGCTTGGTCTTTCCGAATGCAACCACAACTGACAGCTGCTTTCGTAACCCGAAGCCAGACGAAATCAATTGTCTGTTGTGTATTATCATGGCTTCAAATTGAACATTTTCTAAAGATGACTGTTTTGGTAAAAATGGAATTCGCTTCTACTTTATAAATAATTACTGTCTGCCCTTTCAAATATTTATGTAACTACAGGTACACAGTCTCTCATCCGAAACCCTTGGGACAAGACAATTATTGGAATTCGGAATTTTTCGTATTTCTGAATGGTAGTGCAGGCGCCGTCTACGCAGTAGACGATTAAGTTGATTTTTAGGGAATGGTAATGTCTGTTCTTGTCTGAATTTCGTTAGACAGGTTGTTTAACCCATTGTATGTGGTATAGTCGGACTATTCCCTTCGTCCATATTGCTAATTGTTTTCACAACGTTTCGGCCGCGTACTGGTCAAAGGTTCCCAGACGTGACTTATATCGATGCTAATCGAATCGACTGAGCAAAGTATGTGGGCAGCTTTCTTCAGATGCTTTATTAGCCAGTTTTCCCCCTCTCTGTTATCTTGACCCCATTCCATAGGGTTCTGTGTCCACCCCTTTTCCCACCACACATGGTTTGCCATACCAGATTTAAGTGTCCCAACATGTTACGACTCTCATGCTCTTCAATTCTCATTTTAGGCAGGTTTGACTTGTTTTACCTTTGCTGGAAGGAACACAAAACATAGTGCCAAAAACATAGGATTAGATACATTTTTTTAAATTAAGATACTGGACAATGCGACCCAGGGTGTAATTCCAGTTTCCAGAACAAACAGAAATGAAGTCCGAAGGGTTTATGGGTGAAACGTTGAGCTAAAAAAAAATGAACAACATGGACGAGAGAAATAGCCCGACTATATATAATGGCAATATCTCAGCGATGAACTTCGTAAAGATTCACACTGAATCAGGTAAATGAAAACCATAAATAACATCTCAGTTTATTGTAGAGTCGGAAATGAGATGAAGATGGGCCATAGAATTACAGGAATACTTTTACATACAAAAAGAAAATATTCAAGTTCCTTTTATTTTTTCATGGAGAAAAGTGTTCTGTTTTTGGAACTTTCGGCTTTCAGAATTTTGGATAATCGATTGTGTACAAATAATTTTTTTCAAATAATTATGGTTATATAAATTTGAAGACTTGTCGCTTCATTATTATAACATTATCTGGCAAAAAGTTGGATTCGTGACTGGATTACTGTAATTCTCTAAACTTGTCAAATTAAAAGGCTATATGAAGTTCTGAGAATGTATGGTTATTATTCTGTAAATTATTCGATCTACTTTCCCCATCCTGGAGGTGCGAGTAGCATAACGGCAAAGGTTGGGGACAATGGAATCGGCGAGACGAGTCCAAAATCTGACCGAGACTGTTTACGTTCACTTTGCCCTACTGCCCTTAGGAAAGTCATGAAGCCATCTCTTCTCCCTTTGGCTATGAATGATAGCAGCACCGCCTAAACTCTCTTACCTTTGGAGGCAACCAGTCTAGTTGAAAGACAACACTGGATTCAAAACCAGAAAAAATGTGGCAACGGATGAGTCCAGTTAGCGAGCATCTTCTCTCCAAAACAACATTACCATGCAATCGTCAAGTGATGATTTGGGAAAAGCCTCTTTCTTGAAGTGAACCTCAGGGACTGATGATGTTGATCCCCATTATTGTTGCATTTAAGATCGGATATTCTTGGGATAAAAGGTGAATTCCAGTTTTGAAAATATGATTGATCTATAGACTAGACTCACACAAATCTACATAGATTCGTGCTTCCTTATGAACCAAAAAGAGTGGCACTTCTTTTCATCTCTGTCAACAAGGTTGGAAGAGGTATATGTATTCATTCGTGTCTATCAGTCTGTCTCTCCGTCTATCTGACAGCCCATCTGTTTGTCAACATGATATATCCGAAATTTGATGAATTTCAAAGAAATTTCATGGAAGTATGGACTGTGGGCTATGGAAGAATTATATCCAAAAGTTCTCCTTAAATTTCAATAAAATTTTGCGGTTCATGGAGTAAGAAGTAATTAAGTTCTAGGGTGGATCCAGGAAACAGTTTTCAATTGAGAGGTATTGTATTGTTCTGCAGGAAATAAAAAATGGTTATTTAAAGAACTAGATTCAAATTTTAAGGGAAGTAACTCAATATTTGTACGTATTTTCAATTTTTATTCATTTTTTAATAAGTGTACGGCATTAGCAGAGGTATGCGTTCTCGGGGTGCTTTCTTGTTCCTATATGCAATTCAAAGGAAAAAAAACGCGAAAGAGGAGAAGAATATGAAAACTGCTGGAGATGTTCAATCCTACATACTTTTGAATCTACTCAGAAACTAATCGGTGTGTCTATGAACACACACACACACACACACACACTGAAATACAAAAAAGAGGAGAAGGGGGGATAGAGGATGACTCATAAGATCTTTTCTTCTTCTTCTTCTTCTTCTTCTTCTTCTTCTTCTTCTTCTTCTTCTTCTTCTTCTTCTTTAACAATACATAGCGGGCCGTTTTCGACATTACCAAAGTGCAGCAGACTATGATACGTCGGAAGCGACCTCTGGTGTACGATTTGCTTAATGCTCGTAGTTATAATAACACGCAAATTTGACCTTGAGTTACCTCCCCTTCCCGTGCACATCCCTTACTTTCCAATTCGGACAGGATTTATTTTGACAGCTTTTTTTCTACTTTGATTTATTGTCTCAAATGAAAGTGAAAGGTCAAACGAGAGCCATCTAATGTGCCCAGTCTGATATGAAATACTGGCTGGTAAGTTGATGGCTTGGTTGGTAGGGTGGAGGGAAAAGTTTAGCGAAGCTGCTTGAAATTCAGGTTTATGAAAACGTTTTCATGTAACCACCACGTCCAAGAGTACGATGAAGTTTCAAGGTTTGACACTACGTTATTTTGAAACAAATGGTCATAAATATTGAGTTCGTGCACATGAAATGTTTTCTCACATCATAACAAATAACGTTAAGATTGAAAGATATGATAATGTAATTGCTTCTTTTTCTGCAAATTCAACGTAATTAGAGTTATAATTCGTTATCATTGAAGAGTTTTGAGCCTTTTACTGCAATGATGTTTACCCACGAAGTTTGACTAATGTTCAAATATGATTCTGAAATGGGGACATTGTGCTACTCAAGCTGCTGATTGCATCAACAAAGCATTTAAAGTGAACACAACTCCAAATACTAACTGTTCAGCGTTGGTTAAATAGGTTCAAGTCTGGAAATATAGATACCAATAATAAACTTCAAGAGACGCTAAAACCTATTCTAATGTAGAATCAAAGTTGTTGAAGCATTGGTTCATTCAGAGATCTAAAATGTAGGTTGCGTTTTTCAGCAGGTGCAATTGTGAGTTCTGAGTCAAGCTTACCAATTATAGGTTCAGATGTCATACATCGTATTAAAAGGATTAAGATGTTGTATTTGCCAAAAAATATTTGGTTCCCGCGTGGGTGACGGAATATTTTCAGGTTGGCACCATTAGAAGAGAAACAAAGGAGGTTGAATCGCCATCTTGGATTTAACAATTGGCTAACAATATGTTAATTATGTTAATTGGATTAGATAGAGATAGGAAAGTCCATGCAAGCAAATCTAAATGATGAAACAAAGGCAACATTAAACAAGTAGTGAATACAGCTAACGAAAATGCTGTTCTAATAAACCGTTGAAAATTGAGCGGAAGCAAAGATAACCGTCAAGTTTTATAATATGAAATTTAGCTTCGGTTCGTTCTTTTCTTCTTTAAAACCTTGAATAAACAGACCAAGAGAGATGAAATTTTAATACGTTGTAGGTTAGACACAAAACTTTCCTAAAAAGTATAACATACCAATATCAGATGATGATCAAAGTGCACAAGATTAATCATACGAAGAAATGAAATTAAATGTTTTTTTACATTCCACATTCAGTTTATTTATTTTGATTGAATATTGTTTTGTTCGTTTTTTTTTTGTTGTTTATATCATCCTTCATCCATGATATTCAAAAAACATTTTATACGGATCGACGTTGCATAATTAAAACCAATAGTTATTTAATTTTTTGAAATTTGACACCAGCTAAAATGGCAGAACTTCACAGCCGGCATCACTCCAAAGTAAATTATTGACAAATGAGTGAGTAAAACAATTCTGATAAAGGTCAACTTATTTATTATGTAAGGCAATATAAATAACCTTCTATGACTAATCTTTAAAACGCGATTTATATTTTCCGATTCCATGAGAATGAAATGTTAGATTCCAATCCGTTTACTGCTGTCTGTGTGAGTGGTTCTCAAACTGTGAGCTGCGGCACATTAGTGTACCTCAACTATCTCACCAGTGGGTCACGTAATTTTTTCCAAGTACACAAACATGTATTTCGAGCCTTGAGCGTGTCCAGTATGAGCATTATGACTGTCCTGCTTCCGCTACAGAGTTGCCAATCTATCGGTTTTGTGGCTAGATTATGCGAGATCTGGACCTTAGTGACAGATGGGAGGGAAAAGAGGTAATGAGTCCATACAGCAATATGTTGATATGAAAGTTTCGTTCATTGACCACGGAAATGTTTTTGTCTAATTAATTTCATTGTGATGGCCTTGCAACCAGCCGCTGGGCTTCGTACGCACCCGTTTCTTTTGGACCACACCCTCAACATCTGAAATTCACAACCCACTCCCACATGGTCAATGGTTCCTCCACCCATAAGCTAATAAGTACATAAACGCATGCTACAATGATTCGCCATCACAGTCAATGATTGAACGAGCATAGCATCAATAATTTGATGTCATGTTTTAAAGAAATCCCATCAGAGAATAAATATTGCCAGAATGAATTCTGTTTTTGATATCACTGAAGTTTTCCACGGGAAAACATCTAAAATAGAGTTTTTTTTTAATCTATATTCTGGAGAATCTAGGTGTTATCTCCACTGGCACACATCTAAAATAGACTAAAGAAACATTTAGATTCCCAAAAATGTTATTAATACATCCGTCAAAATAAGGCCCGAAAAGCGTTTCCACAACTCAAAGAAAGAAAAAAAAAAACATTTTAGAAGGGGTCTAATAAAATTCAGGAACCTTCTGCTGTTTTTCGATGACGGTTTGTTCTGATCTTCAAGATTATTCTGTTATATAAAGGGTTCCTCGAAAGGGGAGATACGTTTTCGTTTCCATTTTTTCTTTTCAGATTTCTATTCAATATCAGTGAGATATCCATCGATAGCTCAATGTCTGAGTATATCTTTTGACGTTTATGCCCCACTTCTATCCCCATTATTGTGACGATGACACTTACGTTAGGAATGAGACGCAAAAGTTTAGAGTTGGCAATTTCTTTCTTTTTTGGGGAGGAGGGGGGCTACATAAAAAACAAAGTAGCAAAGAACAAGAAACCTTTAAGAACCCAAAACAAGGATCAAATTATCGTTGTGCAAACGTTCTACTCGAAAAGCTTGCTGATGTCGAGAATGCCTGTGTCAATCGCTGGTTCGGCTAAAGTGCTTTGGAGATGTTGGCTCACATGTAGAAGAAGTCTATCAGTGGGGTGATTTATATTTGAGACTGAAAAAATTTGAATGACAAAATTCTCAAACATTCTAGTTTATGTGTGGCGATTTCAAAATGTTTTCGTCTGCTCGAAGGTGTGACTCTTGAGGCACCCTGTCTTCGTTTTTTTTTTTTAGCTGAAAAACTGGATTTTGTCACCGCATTCCCACAATGCCTGAAATAACAGTTGCCTCTGTCTCCCCCACCAGATTGGGTTCCAGACGAAATTCTTCCAAATTACACGCGCCATCTGTGCAAAACTGGTGACTAATGCTAAAAGTAGTGCCAACGAGTGCAAGCAGATGCAACAGGCATTTACATACAGAGACACGAATTCTAAATTTGTGAGCTCTGCACGCAAGTACAGAAAATAAAATAGCTAAACCAGATTGGGGACGAGACTAGAGTGCAGAGGTGAACGGTTGACAGCAGGATTGCCACGTCTGAATTGCTGCAAGGAAGGCAAGGATTTCAAAATTAGCTCAATTCACTACTTGTATCTTAGTCTGGTAACCCTGGTTGACATGGAGATTAGTTTTAAATAGAACTTTCCCACGAGTTATAGGGCCATTCACAAACAATAACCTTGTGGTATTAAACGTTGCACAGTGAGAAATTACAAAAAATAATAACATTAAAACATTATATCTTACTGAGTTTCGTGCTAAACTTTAAATCGTCAACTACGACAGTTACTGCTGATATCAAGCTAAAAAGAAGGGTATAGTTTTCAATTGTGGTCGTGATGCTGTAGATGGAAGACGTTTTTTCGAGCTTAATCGAGCCACGAAGCCGACCTTTGAAATGAGCTATCGCTCAGAATAAATAGTAATTCCCATATCTGATTCAGTGTTTTTTGTTTGTTTTTTTTAGATATTTTTTATTATCAGCCATTAAGATCCATTGTTGGACATGGAGGCCAAGTTGACGGAGTAAGTGTAAGGCATGGGAATGGGAAGTTGGTGGGTCTTGACCCTGCCACGCTGGTCCATTACGTGTTGGCAAGGGGAATAGATGGATATATGCCTTTCCCAGGGGTATTAGAGCGAAGAGAACGCAAAATGTTTGAGCTCGGCTCGTTAATTCCATCCTATGTGCCGTTAAGTGCTCGGACACTTGCCCCCTCCCTCGATTCAGTGTATAAAGATACGTGCCTATTTGCTGCAGGGTCAAACTCTACCCCTGCCCCTATTCTGACTGGGGATGATTGCTCCAACTTTTGAGTTGGTGTATATGAGGAATAAATTTTTTTAATTTGAGTATATTTTTAGTATAAATCGAATCAAATACATTATAATAAATAAAGCTAAAATCTTGAAGTTGCAACATTCAATTCAATTTTATGATTAATCATTAGAGATTTCCATTAGCATGTATTTAAAAGAAAACGGCAATATTTTGACTTCTAATGCCATTGTCAACGTTTAAAAACAAAATTTTCTAGATGTGTTATTTAGAAAAATCGGTTACGAAATTCAGCAAAAACGTGATGAGGACACGTGTAACCCTCGTATTGCAATTTAAATCACAGAACGATAATAATTCTCTTCCAAATTGCATAAAAATGTCGTGTTTCCAAACGGCGTGGGCAAAATCAGCAAAACAACGTAATTTAGCATAAATGTGCTCATTTATTAGAATGAAATTAGTCCTTGCGTGCTTCTAATATAGCCCAGTCAGTAAGAGCGCCGCCTGCCTAACAGTTGCTCGTGATGGTAGGGGAATGTTCATTTTACATATCGCTTTGTTTTAATGGGACAAGCGAACAGATTTGGAGAGGATTGTCCTTGATGTTGTTATTACGGTAGAAAAAAACAACTCCAGTCAACTCCTGACCTGGTCTGTACTTTTGCAAAAAAAAAAAAAAAAAAAATACTATCTCAAACACTCAGAACCTTTTCTGTTATTCAAGTATAAAATTTCATCTATCCACAACCGACGATCAACATTCTTTGCATTCAACGTACGAGGAATATTTTAACAATTCTTCGGAGTCTGGTGAGGGGCTACACACAGTATTGACTACAGTTAGTCTGCCACCAGCGGGGACGAACTCTACTTATAATGGATTTTGGGAACAAATAGTAGCGCAGTATACAGGGGTGAAAGGCAATGGATGAAAACGAATATCAGGACCACTGGTGAAACATGGAAGGAGAGAAATGTCTCAGCTTAGCGACGAGCCATTTAATAAAGGTTAGTCGAACCAGCAGGGAGTCCACGCGTGTTGATAACTAAGATTATCCATTACCTCGTGCCTCTGCTATCCGCTCACCCCTAGCTTGTCTTTTTTTTTTCTTCATTTCTCCCTCATCCCTTCCAATCCTCGTTGTCCGTCCGTATCTTTATCCAATTGTTATTCAAACATGCATTAATTTCGCATGCAAAAATCTTCCTATCCCCCACGCAGTATGCCACCAAATTTTCTCTACTTAACCCTCCCTTCCTACCCTCTTATTAAACTACCTTATCTGTCCCTTGTGTTATTCTTGAAAGTGTAAGATCCAAACACAGGAACAAGAATGACAATTCTATAGATTACTACATCATTTTTTAAAAGGGTGTTTGTGTTTAAATCGAACACTTTTTATTCAAAAGTTCTTCAGAAGGATATCTTCCTTGAAAAGACTATCCTTCAGTAAAAGCACCCAAAGTAAAAAAAAAAACATTCTAAATTAATGCATTGGCTTTTAAAATTCAATACTTTTTAATTGACCAGAGCTGTGAAGATTGAACTCACTCTATCTGCTAATTCACCGTGCTCACGGCGTGTGCGTTAAGAGCGGGGAGAGAGAGAAAGGGAGAATATCTATGTATCATCATTCTCCGCTTATCCACAAGTGGCGGGATTAGGTGCATACGGGCAATTGTTAGTAAGACCCACTTTCGGCTTGCCCAGCCTGTCAAAGATTTGTTCTGTCACAGTATTTGATCAGGCCCGACGTTGCTCAACTTCAATGATCTTTCGAAAACCGGTGCATCCGACGGGATTTTACCGTAGTCCTTTATCCTCGAGGTAGGGGGTCTTCAATCGTAGTCCTTGTGCGGAGAGGCATTTAGTATCATTTGAAAAGTCTACGCTATGATTCGGTGATGGATTGAACTATGGACTAGCAATCAGGGGGGTGAGCGCACTACCACTGGGCCAAGGTGATCGGTGAAAATATCTATATCATTTGAATAGCGACTTTATGTATCCACTTTATTCACTCAGAAGTACACGATGTTCGAAAAAAATACATTACAAAGCATAGAGGAAACGTGAAAAAAGACAAAATACTGTTTGATCTTCCTCGCTAAGTGCACATATTGATTGTATAATGCTTATCGATATTTTGAAAAGTGAATGATTGAAAAAAAAAACAGAGTTAAGTAAAAAAAAAAAAAAAAAAAAAGGAGGGGAATAAGAAGGAAGGAAAGAAAGTAAAAAGGAAGAAAGGAAAAATATAGTTTACAAAAGTTAAGAAACTGATAAATAAAAGAAAGATATAAAGTGCTGAGGAAAAATACGAAAGGGAGGAAGGAAAAGAGAAATACAGTCTACAGAAGAAAAGAAAGTGATAGATAAGAAAAGAAAGAAAGTGCTAGAGATAAAAGAAGAAGGAAGGAAGTGAATTTGGAAAACCTGCTGGAAAAATGAAAGACGAAATGAATGATAAAAAATAAAGAATTAAAGAAAGAAGAAAAAGATAAGTAGGAGAATGGATTAAAAGAAAGGAAAAAAGAAAATTTTACAGGAGAAAAGAGAGAGAGAGAGAGCACAAAAAAAAAGAAAACATACTGGGGAAAAATATTCATTGAATGTTCGAAGTTCTAGCTTCTGGTTTCCGATCATCTGTCCGAAACCAGGAAAAATTGAATCTCTAGTACCAGGGAAGAGGGGTGTGCCCTCAGGCTACACCTTCACATCTCACTTAAAACGGTGCCTGATGCATTAGACCAAATGTATATGGTCTAGGGACCAATTGACTAACTTCCGAACCAAAATAATCAAATAACTTAAAAACCCATCACCAGACTTAGTTCGCAGGAACAATGGATTGAAATACATATTTTCCATCGATTGTTCATGAAAATTTATCTCGTATCATATCATATTTGAGAATGGGATTGTTATATTCTGTAAATTTCTATTCAGTACCAAATCTTTATTTTCAGAATCAAATAGTCTTTTGATCAGTATTCAAACTTGCCTAATTTTGGTCTTGAAAAATACCAAATGGTAACCTTGTTTCTACAACCATTCAGACGTACGCGTGAGGTTCCCCCATACTTAACTCGACCCTGTGTCACATTTTACCCTCGTGAGGAGGTGGATGATTCCAGCTCCAGTGTGGCAATCGTTTCGATGGTTTTACCCCTTGTGAGTCTTTCACCTTTGACCTTTTGACAGGCAGGAAATGTCAGGAAGAATTGGGAAATAAAAAGGGTGAAGGAAGGGGGAGAAGAAAGAAAGAATAGAAAAGCAGTGCGAAATCAGAAGAAAAAGAACTGACTTACAAACAGAGAGAAAGAAAGAAAGACTACAGAACAGAAGCAGGGTGGCAGATAAAAAAAAAAAAAAAAAAAAAGGAAAGAAACGAAGAGTGAGAGAAGCGAAATGAAAAGAAAGTTTTTACAAAATCAACAGGGAAGTTAACCGACATTTTCGACGTATTATCCTCCCGGGGAAATGTCTCATATTTTCTCTCAAATATTTCACTAGGTCAGCATAAAAACAAGTACGGACTCTTGGGCCACAGAAATGCGAGAGCCTATTTTTATTCTTCGTCTTGTAGAACGTTTCGTCTAGTTAGTAAAATGGATTTTTTCTACTCCTCTCTCTATCCCCAGAAAGTATCCAGCCACGTAATCATCATCATCATCATCATCATCATCGGCCTTTTAACGTCCGTGGTTGCACATAGACCTTCCCCAGGATTCGCCACAATTCTCTATCATGGGCGTCGCAGAGCCAATATCGACCAATACGTTGCTTACGTAGGGCCATGGCATTTTAATCCCACCTGAAATTCTCCTCTTGGATCCTAACACAGCGTCCCATTCACTCTTCAAGACAGTCTGTGAAAGTTCCATTTTGGGATCGCCATCAGCTGCCATATTACGTTCTTCTTAATCTCACCCACGATCAGAAATCTCCATGGGTAAGCTGGAAGTCGCAGAGAGACAAGTCTGGACTATACGAGGGGTGAGGCTGACATGGATGATGCGATGAGACGTGAAGAATGACGGGTTCGATCATTGTGAACGCTACAGCCATTCAACACGATAAATGGAATGGAGTTTGGCCTGAAAGCAGGCAGGCTTGTTAAATTTTTCCTTACTTTATTGCTTTTTTTATAACTCTTTATGATACTCACTTCGTTACTTCTTTGTCCTTCTTTCTTCTTATATTAAAGCATGCGCTACGCACTAGGTGAGCTAGGCGATCCCCTGAGGAGTGAAAATCCCGGGGAGCTTTCATACACTTTGAACAACATAGGTAAAATTTGTTGAACCAACTAAAATAACAGTGGCCAAAATTAAGGATAGAAACGACGAGAAAAAAAAAAGACAAATTTCTTGAACCGTCTAAAACACGAAAATATTTGGTAATAATGACTCCAGTGGCTAAGATTGAGGGTAGAGATGTTGAGAATGAGAAAATTTGGTTTTCACAGGAAGCAACGACACTTTAGGATGGAATGGAACTTCGATCCTCTCACCTGCTTCAAACCCATCATGTCCTCCATTACCTCTAATCCACAGGTGAGATCATTCACATGATAGAGGAAGTTAGGAAGAAGAGGGATGAAGCAAGGAATGGTCGGACAGGAGAGAGTGTACATGTAGTACTGGCCTAGGGCGCTGAATACCTATGTATCGGTTCTGTGTATGTCTATCTGTGTTTGTTTTCCTCTTTCTATCAGTTGCTATACCCCTGAAGGAAATATTATAGAAAAATTCGCAACCACATTTGTAACCCCAAGGATAAAATTATATAATTTCAAGATAAGAAGACATGCACATTTTCATTGGTTACATGAATTAATCGTATATTTATCCAATTAGCTGTGCGTGCCTGACGATACGTATGTTTGAGTGTATGTATACATGTATTCATTTTGGGAAATGGACATATTTCGTCTGACAGAATTAATTAAAAATTGCATTATATCATACAAAAACTTATTTGAAATGATCTCCCGTCGTTACACTGTTAATACAATATATATATATATATATATATATATATATATGTGTGTGTGTGTGTGTGTGTGTGTGTGTGTGTAATAATTGATAATTGTGACATCCACAGATAGTTGCTTCGTTGTATTAGAACTCTTCAGTGTGGCTATAGACTACCCAATATCCCATCCAGTACCACGAGAAAGGAACGAAACCTTCGCTTCAGATCCAGAGGTTGGCAATTAA
Source organism: Thysanoteuthis rhombus (assembly GCA_963457665.1). Lineage (NCBI taxonomy): Eukaryota > Metazoa > Mollusca > Cephalopoda > Oegopsida > Thysanoteuthidae > Thysanoteuthis > Thysanoteuthis major. The sequence goes on along the minus strand of OY735216.1, from coordinate 48,512,138 downwards.
CCTCTGCCCTACGCAGAACTGCACGGTCAGTAGGACCGAATTTAAGCGATATATTTACTCACGCACAATTCCTCATTGACCAGAGTGCTCCAATCCATAATTGGAAGAGCATTGCTCATACCTTATAATGGATGAGTCGCCCTACCTTAAGAGTGCTCAATCCTAAACAAGGGAGCGTTAATTATATATATATATATATATATATATATATATATATATATATATATATATATATATATACATTTATGTGTGTGTGTGTGTGTGTGTGTGTGACGCTATATACACCATCGATACGCACATACATGTATGTAAGTATGTACTTTTGTCACATGCCTGAGACAAGTGGCACGACCAAAAGATGAAAAAACTGATATCGTATGAATTGGTCGAGAGAGGGGCCTGAAAGGAATGGAAGGAACCATAAAAGAAAGACATTGGAGGAAAACTGCTTTATCGGTCAAGGTTTGGCCATGGCGTAAAGAAAAATTGGTTAAATGTTGGGGTAGATCCAGGATCATTTTTTTCTGATTGAAACTATTTTTTCCCAAATTTCGTTTAATATACAAGATAAAAAGTTCAATTTCTTGAAAGATGAGCCACGGGCTAACGGAAAATTGAATGAATTTCAGTTATTGATCCAGAATATTTTTTTTTACAGCAACCCCCTGCATTGTCGCTATATATATATATATATATATATATATATATATATATATATATATATATATATAGCGACAATATATATATATACATATATATATATATATATATATATATATATATATATATATATATAAGTATTCATTCAGATTTGGTGGCAGTGACGTTGGTAGCTGTATTCGCTCACAGGGTGCTTTCTAGTTTGTACTTATTCCACTTGAATATCGCCGATAGCGGACGTAGCACGAGCAGACCCATCGCAGCGAGGGCTGGTTGCTCTCATTAGACACATCCAATCAAAGAATGAACATTTTTATCATTAGATCCATCTCAGAAGATACGTTGTTTTCCGTTTTCCTGTCCGCTTTGTATTCAACGAACTAGCACAATTATTTGGTAGACCTTGATGCTGGGTAAAGCGGATGCGATAGACATATTATAATTCAAAAAGAGAAAGGAACAGGTCTAGTTGGTCACGCAATAGAAACAAGACAGTGTCTTTTCATAGCATGCAGTTTGTTTGTTTTGTTTGGCACTTATCACCCCCAAAAGTCAACATTTTCGAAGCAACAAACGTGAATGCTACCGGACACATACTAAGGACCAATATAGCATAAACTTACATTGTAAATTGAACTCCCAACTATAAACCTGTATGGTTAGGAACAAACAAAAAACTGTTTTCCTAAACATGATAAGGAGTGAATGCTTAAATTTTCGGCCCTCCAGCTCCAGTGGTGCAGCCTCTACGACTAACACAAGCATGGGTAGATAGATAGCCAACAAGCTAGCGAGCCAAATCCACTTAAGAACTGAAGAAACCTATGTTGACAGTTTTGGTTGACAGTTTCTAATATCAGGAGTATTATCCTGATTTATTACAATTGGATTAAGCATTGTCAACCATTATTATTCTTTGCTAGTATTTTCTTCCGTCTTGAAAATATTCAAGATATGATTTTCCGGTGATTTTGCTGTTTAATGGTATGCACGCATAAAGAGATAACGGCTCGAAATTGCTGTATTTTCATCAGAGCGAGGCGACCCTCCAAAGAAAAGGAAATCAAGCGAACAATCACTCTAGGATGGCAAGCCTTCGGCAGAGCAAGCTCAACTTTCAAAAGCCAGACGATCCCAATAATCCTAGAAAAGAAGAGTACACAATCAATGCATCTTCCCGATGGTCACTTATGGGGCTGAAATATGGAACCTAACCAAGAGCTAGACCTGCAAACTGAGAAGCATGCAACGCACGCATGAGAGAATCATGCTCAACTTCACATGGAGAGATCATAAGGTAGCACAGTATATCAAGAAGAAAACTGGAGTCTGAGACATCATGAAATCTATTAAAAACTTAAATGGCAATGGGCAGGCCATGTTGCAAGAATGACAGACAACCAATGGACATCACGACTCACAACATGGATCCCCAGAGATCACATGCAAAATCTTGGCCAACAGAATACAACATGGAGAGAGAAACTAGACAAATTCAGAAAATAGTCGCTCTGAAACTCCTAGGATAGAGAGTTGTGGCGGATCCTGGGAAAGGTCTATGTCCAACGACGGACAATAAAAGACTGATGATGATAGTGATATTCACCATTCTGAGATTCTTGCCTTTTAGATTGTCGGATTGAACTGAAATAACAATAAAAAGCGCCCTGACGCTAGCTATTCCTACTTTTAAAAAAACTGATCCCTCAAAGCGCATAAACTCCATACAGTTTAAATCGGCCTTCAGAGCACTAAAACATTTGCTTAGAAATATCGGAAAGTATTCCCTTTGAAATTTATTGAGGGCGATTGAAATTTAATTAATCTAAATCAGTTGGCTCCGACTCTTAGATGTAAATGGATCTGTTACTGCTGACCGATTTTCTTTTCATTGAACCGATTGCGTGAGTTGCGATACTAACACAACAAGGTGGAGTCGAAGTTGTGGACACCTAATTGAATCACTGCAACATGCATGCAAACATAATTTATCTTTATTTAGTGGACATTGATGAGACAACGGTTAATTTTAGACTCATAAGTGTTGTAGTCACAGAGGTCTGCGAGGAATGCAAACGGGAATCTCCCCCCGACCCTATTAGGCCTTCTCACCGAGGGCAAAGGGGTTTGAAAGTTGAAACCTTATGATCAATAAAGGATAATGATACTGTTCAAATGCTTTACGTAACTCCAACTTAATGTAACAACATAAAAAGACAGCGTTATTCTTCGTTGTTAATAAGGTTGCCGTTGAGATATATCCCGAATATATTCATATATCTATCCCGCCTTGATAGGAGTATGACAGTCATAGTTTGAACGCTATTGGCAGATATTGTATGCGGGACTGGTAAATACTTTTGATCTATGTTTATACATAGAAGACTAGCTAGAAACTTGTCCCGTGGACATGTTTTTATGCTATTAAGTATACACACACACGCGCGTGCGCGTGCACACACACACACACACACACACACACACACATATATATATATATATATATATATTGAACAGAAGTAAGGGTCCCATTTTGCATTATAATTCCACTGTAAATAGTGCTCCCCATTTAAAACGGTTAAAAACGTTTTTTACTCTCAAAATTTTTCAATTTGATTTTAATTTAGGAAAAAGTATCTTCTCAATTTTGACCTCTTAAAGGGTAGGTTTCCCTTCACTTTACACCCCTTAGAGAATTACATGTGAATATATAAGATAAGAAGACATTTATATGGGAGGAAAGTAGGCCCCACTTTGGCATTATGGTTACATTGTAAATAGAAACCCCTCTAAAACCCCTTAAAAATATTTCCTCAAGAATTTTTGTTTTAAACCTTGGCCAGTTACACTGAGTAGCCATGCTGAATTTGGTTGGGCAGCATTTAGGTACTTTTTATAGCGTAACATACAGACACACAAACACTTCCCAGTTATATACTTTAAAAATAAGAAAATACCTAATGACGTTATCAAAGATGTTTACTTTGCAATCATTAATGTTTTGGGATCAAAAATGAATAATGACGGATTTAGACATCATTTGAATGGTAGAGGTGGCCGAGAGAAACGCTGGAAAATAAGCTAGAGAAAATAGATAGTGTTTAATAGAAAAAAATCCATGCATGTATGGATATGGTCTAAATTTTCTGGTATTTCGACATTTGATATTTGAACTGACAAATTAATCGAACTGTGAATCAGACTCAGTTGACTCCATGTTTAATGACACATGTGGCAATGATTTTGTCTCTATTTCACGAACAATCTACGAAGATCCAATCCTTGCTTGTAGCAATAGTGGGCTTTTGCGGGACCAGTAAGTAAGTTCCCCAAGTTGTAGGTTTTTTATTGGAGTTCCCTTCTCCCCGGCAGATAGTTTCAAAGATGTGACCGTTTATAAATCATATCCAACAATCTGAGCACGGAATTAACGATAAGCAACTGAACATGAGCAATGCAGATTCAATTTTTAATATTGGATTTGGTTTTAAATAATCTTGAAATAAGGGTTCAGTGTGTATGCTTTTTGTATGCTAAGGACAATTTTTTGCTCTTCTCTTAACTATTGGAAACTTATCTACTAGAAGGACAATTTTCGAACTGACAGTTTTACCACATGAGCAAAGTTACTCAAATTAGGGTGTTATGTATAGGAGAACCGTCCTCTGCTTTGCTAACTAGAACTAATTAACCGGAATTTCTTACTTTGAAATCTATAGGGGGAATTTTCGTTCCTTTGAAGTGAACATGGTTATCTCTGCAACACGAGATGCTGAAATAAGGTTGGAAGAGAATGACGCCCAAAATAAAAGGCAAATACTATTCAATAGAAGTGTCTTAGTCTCTGTCAGTCCGTCTTCCCCCTCTCTCCCCGCCCCTCTCTCTCTCTCTCTCTCTCTGTCTGTCTGTCTGTCTGTCTCTCTCTCTCTCTCTCTCTCTCTCTCTCTCTCACGCATACACAACCGCACGCAGGCACAAAGACACACACACACTTTGCATGTGTTTGTGTGTGGGTGACTAGTTGTTTAAGCCAGGATATGTTTTAGTCAAATGATACCGAGTTATATATATATATATATATATATATATATATATATAACTCGGCACATATATGTTACAATATATATTGACTCAAGGCGTCACAAGTCAACACTTTTTTTGAGCCAGTCTACAATGTGGCAAGGTTTTGGATTGAGTCATTTGTTAACTATGGCTTTTTTCCTGATGTTTTCATGCAAATTTGGCGATTTTTGCAATGGATGTTAAAAAAAGAGAGAGTGTGTGCATGATGTTTTGTTTTCTTTTGGAGAAACCTGATACTGAAACCATTGTGATGCTTTAGGAAGTGTGTGTGTATGTGATTTTTGCGTCTGTACGTGTGTGATTGTGTGCGTCTGTGCGTCTCTGTGTGTGTGTGTGATTGTGTGTGTGTGTGTGTGTGATTGTGTGTGTGTGTGTGTGTGTGGTTATATTAGCTCGTGTGTGTTTGCTTTAGCGCATCTATCAATGTATGCGTTACTCGGCAAGAGACAGGTTTGAATTTCATATAGTCAAATACTTGGTCTGATCTCTATAGTTTTGATAGCTGATCTTTTTTCTTCAAAAAATGCCACAAAACGTGTCAATTTTTATTCAAAGGTTAAAGAAAATTATTCTTTTATTAAATGAAGATTTTCCTTTTTTTTTTGAGAAAACGAAATCATGATGAGATGCCTTTGTCCCATAAGATATTTAACCTGGGACAGATGAACAACTTAAGATTAACAGATCACCAAATAAACACGTCTTCCATATGTACTGTGAATTAATTTTTGAGTTAATTTCATACTATGATGATGTCATTCTCAACGGCTGTGAAAGCCTGGAAGGTTTCATTTAGCTTATTTTTCGAGACACATTCGTCCTAATAGAATTCTTGAGGAGATCTACGGAACATACACATCCCCACAGTCATAAAAAAAATCTGGGTATATATATCCCTTGAGTCTAAAAAAACTGAAACACTCTCTTTTGACGGTAATTATCAGAAGAAGTAATTATTCTTTCGACTTTCGATGTATTTCGGTGTCATTCCGTCTCTATGGAACTATGGCGAGACTTTTCGGTTTTCTCATTCTTTATTGTACTGGTCTGTCCTCATCGTCACAATACTGGCGATTTTCGTTCACTGTCGCAGAAAATGAGAAAAAAATCACGTTTATTTTCTCAGGCTTCGTAATTTTTAATCTCCTGGTGTCTCTGATTAAACCACTTTGACGGCGATCGACACAATGAATTGAAAAATATGAATCAGCGTCTTGAGCACTCAAACATCTGGACGGAACGCAGGGAAATGAATTACAAGAAGTCGCAATGACTTTGCCATTTAATTCATACTAGCTGAACCCATGGAAATTCCACAGGTATCGGCAACTAAGTTTGTCCATCATCTCATTCCCTTGCTCTTCTCTGTCCCTTTACCCGTATCTTCTCAGTCTCTCTCTCACCCAGGTAGAAACAAGCAGAATGATATTATAGATATTAATCATTTTTAGAATACAAACCAATAAGTGTGAGTCGGTGTGCTAAGTAGCCAAGCACCTGCACTGAACTCGAGAACGTGTCTTATAAGATGGGAAAATAATCACACGATGAAGTTACAATGACTTCGTTATTCAATTCAGATCAGCTAAACCCACTTGAATCAAGTAAAAACTATCCCCTCTTTCTTACTCTTACTCTCTATTGTTTGCTGATCTCTCACGCTTGAGATCTCTCAGTCTCTCTCTCTCTCTCACTCTCTCTCTCACTCCAGAGTTATTTTTTTTCTATTATTATTATTATTATTATTATTATTATTATTATTATTAATGATAATTCATCAATTTATTTCTCTCACTTTAGATGTTACAGGTGATTGTACATATCAAGCACTCGTATGATAATTCTTGCTGTTCCAAGTAAACAAGTACTTCATAATAACGTAAGGTCTAACCTATCAGCTTCCTGAAGTTTCAGCGAGTTCGTAAACCGTTTACTAATTCTTCCAAGTTCACCGATTACAACAGGCACCACTTTTACCATTCTGCACTTCCAAAATCCAAATAACCCCCGTTCCAAGTCCTTATACTCCTCCACCTTTTCACATACCCGGTTGTCAAATGTTTGCTATTTCAATAATGGTGCAGACTCGTCTCAACTTATCATGAGTGACAATTTCTAGTCTCTTAGGTTCGGTTTGGTGATCAATTTGGATTGAAAAGTCCCAAAACATTTTAATGTTATTGTTTTCGAGGACTGGATCTCGACAATGGTTGAGCCATTCTTCTGAACACAGGAATCCAAACTTTTGATTGAGTCTCCAATGTACTATCTTGTTGTGTCTCCGTCACTCGTAATATTTTTAGGCGAGCTTCTTACATTCCAAAGTAATATGGCTGAGTGTTTATTCCCTTTCTTCTCATAATCTACTCATTGGTGACACATCTTGTTCGTCTCTATTCTGTTCTTTAAGAAATTGGTTCTCAAGGTTTGACTTCGGTCTCTCATTATGAGCATCCCCCCCCACCCCGCACTCCGTCTCACGCTCCAGCCCTTCCTTCATATGTCACGTCCAGGATTTCTCATCTTTTGTCTTTTGAGTAGGTATATGGAACCGTCTTTGTACTAACTTTTGTTTAAACCATTCCAGTTTCTCCCGCTGTATATATTTCTTCGTCTTGCTACATCCTATTGTTTGCTTATCATTTACTGCTTTCAACGTTTTCTCACTTGGGTTTACGTACTGATATAAGTTGTTCTTCTCTATTTCCGCACAATCTACAGCACTAATGAGACATCGTCCTCCCTTGCTACGTTTAATATACAGTCTATCCACATCTATCTGCTTACTCATCATTCTATATGAATTTAACAATTTCCTGGTCTTTCTCTCTACGTCTCCCAATTCGTCTTTCATCCACTTGATCATTCCTGTGCCAAACCGGATAATCGGCATTACTCTCGAGTGTTTCCTCCATTTATTTTGATTTCAAAATCTTTTCCTGCACTTCTGAAATATTCCCTTTTCAATGTGTCTTTCATTACCAGATGCATGATAGATAACATGGGCTTCCAATATACCCAGATATTTGTATCCCCACCTCCTGCAATGCCTTAATCTTCTCTTCTCCTGGCAAATATATTCAATTGCAAGTCATTAATTTCCCTCGTTTCACTACCAATATTGCACACTTTCTGATCCCAAACTACATCCCTATATCATCAGAGACTACTCCTACTGTATGCGTCAAGATGCTAACTTGCTTTTACTTCTTTCCGTACAGTTTGAAGGTATCCATGAACAGCAAGTGATTAACTGATCGTTTTTACCAGATTATATCCAAACTTAGCATCTCATGGGAATAGAAGTAGCGGTGGAGTTTGGCCACACAGCAGTCAGGCTTGTCCTTCTTGCATTCATATCATTCTAAATTGTCTCTTTTAAATCTATTACTCATTGTTCAAACCTATTCGTCAGTACATTGATCTATCTATCTAACCAACGGTATGTACTGAAATTCAAGATTTGCTGAAAAAGGATGGAAAGTCTTGCCTAATCCCCCTAAAGGATAGTTATTTTTTCAAAATTGATTCGTATGCAATACATCCATGCAGAAAATATATTTTTTGACAATTAATGAATTTAATGACGAGAGATCGAACAAGAAAATAACGCCCTGAAGAATACCCCCCAAATCACGTTCATTGTACATATCTCTCTAACAGTATATTACGAACAGCCATAATTGATTAGGATTTGAAATAAATAAATCAGTCTTTCAATGGAAGCATACTCAATGTACGAAAAGGAAATGAATGACCAGTCGTAAAAGCTCCCTCAGGTGATTTAAATTACCATGTAGTTATAGAGTGCATGAACAAAATGAAACCCCGCTGAACGTACGACGAAATAAAACCTTACTAAACCCACAGCATGTAAGACGCATATTTCTGTGTATTACGAAAATTTACGTCCACCATTGATTTTCGCTTATTGTTAGAATTCAAGGCCACCACTGATTTAAGTGCAGAAAAGTTTTTGGACGAGAATTTTCAGCATAATGCCCATACGCTAGGAAAATTCTAACTAGAATAATCGTTACTAGTAAACTCTGAACCTGAATCATATCTTTTTTAATTACATTTAATATGATATAGTTTCAGATAGTCAAGTTTTATGCTTTCATTTGAAAATTAATTTTTTTTTTTTTTATGGAAAAATGAATTCTCAGATAAAGTTTAGAAAGTGAAAAAGCTGATCAGACAAAATTTTTGAATTTGTGAAAAATGAATGCCATTCTGAGGTCCATTTACGAACACATTGCAGTTCATTCAAACTTAAAACTGTTTTGAATTTAACGCAGAAAATTGTGATAAACATATTTTTTATTCAATTTTTTAAGAATCAAATCTACAATTTCTGTTTTTATTTACTTCACAATACGATTACGGTTGCTATGTTTTAATTATCTGTCTTTTTGAAAACTGGTAATTTCATTCAATAAGAACAATACTTGAAACTAATTCTCATCATAATTTATAATCGAGAAATATTCCTACAGAAACCAAGAGATATTCAAAATCGTTAGATTGATATTCGATTAATGTTAATGTCAACTAAATTGGTTAGTATATGGGGTTGCCACACTGATGTATCCTTTCATCTGAGAGCAGCTGTAGACTTTAAGAGCCACGTTTTTGAGAAAATCGTTGAATAAAAACGAACTGACTCTGATCTTGTATTAGCAGTTTTCATGAATATTACAGATCAAAGGGTAGACATCAAAAGGAAATAATACCTCTTATCTTTTATCTACACTCACATCGATTCGCGTTCACAGACAACGTACTGCATGAAACTATCTGCAATCTTGGGAGATGGGCAAAGATTTAAATTGGAGAAAAAAATTATTTTCAAATGAAAAGCAGATTTGTGAAGTATTTCGTTCCATGCTAACTCGAATGATACTCCGTTTTGAGAGTAGATGTTTTAAGATTTGTTTGGAGAACTTGCTTAATCGATAGCAACTTCGATGTAAAGTTTTCTCTTGAGACACACTTGAAAACAGTATATATACATGCATAAATAACCTTGACAGTTTTTACAATGTACAGGTCTGTTATATGTGAAAATGGACTGGCTATCTTTGAGCTCTCTCTCCTGCTCATTTGTGTTAACGAACGGAATGTGGTATGGACTTTCACCACTGCCCTTTGTGAGCTAAGATCCAGGTGAAAGATTACTTCGAAGGAGACGATGGAATTCAGGTGCTAAGGTAATTTTATTTGGTGATCAAATTTCCAATACTTTTGAGTGGCACTTTATATATATATATACATATATATATATATATATGTGTGTGTGTGTGTGTGTGTGTGTGTGTGTGTGTGTTGGGAGAAAATCAACTCGAAATTTTTCTGTATAATTAGTATTTTTAAAGATGATATCATAAGTTAGTTTGCATGCAGTCTGAGATTATACAGATAACAGATTTAATATTTTCATGGCTCAACAACCAGTAGAAGTGACACGAACGACGAGTCTCGTCTGGTGTTATACTTATCGTCAAATACGTTTTGGGGGTAACCTACGTAAGTAAGCCCTGTGTTTAAAAATATCTAAATGATGTGCAGTATAAAATAACATCCACATACCATATATCATGATAATACCCTGTATAAAAATAACAAACTACATGTAGTATGACATGAGTAAAGCTTTCTGGACTATATATATAGTGCCCAATAAATGCAAGAAAGAAGTAAAAATTCAGGAAAAGTCATATCTATTAGAAGTTATTTGATATTCAATAACTTTGGATATTTTGTAAGAAAAAAAGTTTGTGTAAAAGATTTATTTTTCGTATGGGCCCAAAATGAAAGTTCTCCGAACAGTTTCAGCAAATATCATAAATATAATTATCATAAAGACATTCTTATATTGTTCGGCAACGATTTTACACGGTAGCAATCCGAACAGCCTTCGATCGTGTGAATAAATTAAAAAATAAATGAGCGTCGTGTGGAGATCGAACCTGTAATACATATATATGAAATCAAGATCATATATTTATTGAAATGAATATGAAGATTAACAATATCTTACTTCATAATTGATGTGATTTTGATTATCTTACCAGTTACTTTTATCCAGAAAGCGTAGATAAACGTATATCTTAAAGGGATTTAATAATCTTAGCTTAGTCTCACCAAAGTACCTTATGCACTTTAAACCAATATTGATACAGACGTTCCAGGTCTGTCCAGGTAGCAGCCAACCATTTAATTTCAAGGGGAAAATAGCCTACCAAGGACAATCGTACCTTAGTCCTCTTCAAAGTACTTCCCTCAGAATACTACATATTCTCCCAAGCGCCCCTTCCACTCAAAACAGTCTGCTAAGTAATCTCTAGGGATCGCCATTAGCTGTCCGCTTGCGTTATCCCTAATTTCGTCTGAAAAGTCCTCCCTTCCAATGGTGAAATATCTGGACTGTACTCGGGCTGATCGTCCTGTGTGATGCAATTTGTTTAAAAAAGATAAAACAAGCAAACACTCTGTACAAGACGTGAAGAATGGGCTGGCTCGACCATTGTAAATGCAATGGTCACACAGTACACAGACTCTCTCAATGGAGTCTCACTGCCAACTGAGTTAAGCCACAGGAATGCCTCTCCATGCATACGCAGTAAAATTCCTTCTGATTGGTTGCCAAGTTAATTCAAGACTACGCAATCGGTTCGAGAAGTATTTTAAAAATTGCTGGATACTTTCCAGGCAGATCTCGTAAATACGCTCCAAAAAGTAAAATGTTTGAGTAGAGAGAGAGAGAGAGAGAGTAGAGAAGACTTACCTATGTTCCTGCATTAAAAAGGTTACAATAATGACGTAGAGAGGAGAAGTCCGCCGTTGATTGTATAAGCCTTCTGTTCAGACGTGTCCGATAGTGATTACGATAGTTTCAACAAGGTACTTAAACCGCTGATTGCTTCTGTATCGACTCAACCATTTCCTTCTCGTCGAAGCTGATTATGACAACACTACATCAAGATGACTAGTGATGGGACTGAATGCATAGAAAAATGATGTCGACAGCTTCGAGCAGAGTTTGAACTCAGGCCGTCAAATCTAGACGTCACCAAATGCTTCAATTCGAATAGTAAGTATAACCACAACAGCCATGCTTTAGTAAATGAGTTTACTGCAACGATAATTACCGTTACTCTTAAATAATCTCGATAACAAGGGCGGATCCTGAATTGTGAGCGAGGGAGTCAAATGGAAAAATTTTGAGAAGAGGTTGTACAAATGGAAAAATATTTCTGCAAATGAATATGTGAAACAGGGAACAAATTTGAATATCAGAGATAAGAAAGTAATACGTGATCCAGCATTTTTCACTTACATCCAAGTCGTAGATTTTTTCGCATTAGAATTGAAATAACAAGAATGAAATTCTAATGATGAGTCCACGTACCACTGAAAGGGAAACTGCGGATAAGGGGGGGGGTGATACCACTGAAAGGGAAGCTGTGGATAAGGGGGCACTACTGAAAGGGAAACTGTGGAAAAAAGAGGACCACTGAACGGGAAGCTGCGACTAACAGAGGGCAAGTGAACGGGGGGTGCAGATAAGGAGACCACCAATTTTGTTCAGTTTTGGGGGGATGCACCCCCAAATTTAATAAATTTGTCCTCGGTCCACGGCCCACTCTTCTACAAAATGTCATCGAAAATTTTTGGAGATATTGTGTGGAGAAACATGAATGAATACAAAAAATGAAAAAAATATCTGCCAATAAAAGCCACTAAATTCAATCAATTCTTCTTTACCCCATGGCCGACCCTTCCAGAAGATTCAATTGAAATTTATTGAGATCTTTTGGAGATATTCCACGGAAATATAGATACGGCGCAGGGGAGATAACAGTAAAAAAAGACTTAAATCTGTTCCAAAATTCAATCGCATCTTTCTTAGCCCTTGACACTTCCTTCCAGAAAATAATAACTGAAATTCATTGAAAATTTTTGTTTGAACTGACAGACAAACAGAGAAACCACCGGAAAGACATGAGAAAATTCATATACTTCTCTCAACTTCCTTGGCAGAAGCAACAAAAAACAAGGAAACATTTCATCCTACACAGGTTCTTTTGGCAGGTTATCAGCACCAAGCCGTTCTCCTCTTTCAAGTTCCCTGAATTAGAAAGCGTGAATTAAAACTGTCAACATAGGTTCCTTCAGTTTTTAAGTTATTCTGGATGCTATCTGGCTTTCTATCACGCGTACAGTTCGGAAAATCGGAACTAGAGGGTTAGAAAATTCCCAAATGCACACGTATGTCGAGAAATTTTTTTTTACTTTTTGAAAAATAGTTTTTTTGAGTGGGGGTTCAATTTGCAATGAAAGTTTATGTTAGATTGGTATCTTGTTCTGTGTCTGGCAACATTCATGGTTGTTTTTTGACGACTCAGATTTTTTTCTGGTTATCGCTGCCGAATAAAAAGTGGGAGAAGTAACTTATTCATTGATCACATCCTTTTCCAATCTTTTAATTGATCACCACATGCTGCCATGTCACGAGACAGTTTCTATTGAGTGACTAACCAAACCTGTTTGTTTCATCACAACTGGTCAAACATCTGATGTTAAAGTCTATTCTGATAAGGAGACAAACCTACTTGTTGACATTAAGAAAAAAAAAAGACTTATCTGTTTTTCTCTAAATCTACAATTGGATGGCCACGATTTCGTGTAATGAAGTTACAATTTCCTGATCTCTCTTTGGCTTTTTTTCTCAGACTGAACTCAGTACATGCACACAAACTACTCAACTTTACAACGATAAGCTGAATACATATACAACTATGCACAAACTTATACATGTATCTAATCTATTCCCTCATTCACTTAACAATGTTCAGAGTTCACTACTTCGAGGTAGAGATTAGGAAACGATAGCAGTTCATAGAATCTGCTCTTTAGATCAAAAGACTACCTGAGATTAAATTCTTACTATCCGAAAGTAGAGCTTTCCTATGAAACTTCTTGTACGCTGAAATTGCGGAAAGCAGAGACGCAATTGCGATAAATTGGACCCAGAAGATCTTTGAGCGTTCCCAGACCTCGAAATAACCTCCTTTTATATCAACCAGTTTACCCTAAGTTTAACACCCTTACGAGCTCTCTTGAATTTTTCTGTAACCATTTATGCTTTATCTCGATTTATTTTGTGCATCCGTTAGCAGGATGTATATCTTGCTAGCAGATGCACTAAATAAATTGAGATAAAGCATAGATGCTCACAGACACAGTTCGAAGCTCTGACATTAGGTCTTTGGTGGAATACAAGTTGATCCCCACCCCTACTCGGGCAGTGCAAAGTTTTTTTTTTCCAGTACAATGATGGAGAAAATCCATAAATAAAAACCCCTAATAATCTCAAGTAATCACAAATTAGAATTTAGAATAAAAAATCATTATTTTGTTTTTCATTTGAAATAAGTTAGATGTCATTTGTCTCTTTCTTTATATATTTTCAATTTATTGGTTCTATGGTAAATTTCTTTGATTAATTTTTTTTTAGTTGTGTCCAACATCTCTATAACTCAACTTTGTCTATCCCCAGTTATCTGACATCATTTATTCATTTTTTAATCATTTTTTGCGATAGAAAATAATATCCGTGGTTTCCCGTTCATTAGTACGGTTTTTTTGGGGGGGGGGGCATCAAAGAACAATCCTTTATTCTTTTTTTCAAATCAATTCTCGTAATAGACATAAAATTACGTCATCAGTGTTCACAAGTATGGGATTCTAGATTAATTTTGTTTTTTAGATATGATATTTACAATGTTTCTAAGTCACTGAACGAAAAGCAAGTAATTTATAGTTATATAATTTATAGTTTCCCTTTAGTGCACCCGCTTATGAGCGGTAAGGGGAATCCAGTCCAATCCAATAACAGTGGTTGGATCTCCATGGATTGTTCAAGAAATGGAGACAAAACTTACTAATTGATCACTTTTTTTTTTTCTTTTTTCTTTTTTTTTTTTGACTAACCAGACCTGTTTTTAAACAATCTGACGGGCGACTATTTTTATCGATATTTAGTAAGCCTGGAGATGCAGATGGTTAACGACAAGAAAAATGGAATCGGCGAACCAAGTTGGAATTGTGCCGGTGACAGTTGGCGTTCAATCCCATAGATAGATAGATAGATAAATAGATACTTGGGTAAATAGTAGGGCAGTTGGAGCCTTTTAGCCCAGGAAGGTAGTCCATCTCATGCGTTGGACCGCGCTAACCGGCCCGGTATCAAGTCTACTTATCTATCAACCAACATATGTCAGTTCTATTACTTCCATTCTTTTACAAATCTCTTGATAGATAGATAGATAGATAGATAGATAGATAGATTATAAATGCATTGACTGAGATAGATAGATGAATAAAATATGTATGAATTG
Organism: Thysanoteuthis rhombus; assembly: GCA_963457665.1. NCBI lineage: Eukaryota > Metazoa > Mollusca > Cephalopoda > Oegopsida > Thysanoteuthidae > Thysanoteuthis > Thysanoteuthis major. The sequence continues at coordinate 48,496,989 of OY735216.1, read as the reverse complement.
ACTGAGATAGATAATGTGCTTATATTTATCAGATAGATATTATACTATAGTAATATGATATATGATTATTACTATATATAACTATACAACTATAATTATCACATAAATATAATATATGTGAATTGACTGAGGTAGATAGATAAATAGATAAATAAATGGAGAATGTGCCTATATTTATCAGATAGATAGATATATATGTATGAATTGACAGATAGATTGGTAGAGAGAGGTGGGGGAAGAGAGATGCTATATATGAATTGATTGAGATAGATAGATACATAGATAGATAATGATCCTACATTTATCATATATATATATATATATATATATATATATATATATATATATATATATATGCATAAATATATATATATATATATATATATATATATATATATATATATATATATATACATATATATGAATTGACTTAGATAGATAGATAGATAGATAGATGAAAATGTTAGCATCGTAGTCTTCAAGTACTTGACTGATATGAATGCTATTATGATAGTAAGATTGTATTGCACCACAATTTGTACATCGCATCACTCTGATGTCGGTAGGACATTATCCGCCTCAAAAATCATCATTCAAATCCAGGATTTTACCTGGGCTCTTACTCCGACTGCTAGTAAAAATAGGTAACTATACATCGATCAATGATAAAGTAAAGTGGATTAACACCAGAAAACCCTCTGAGAGTACATACTTCTGCCAACCCCATTGTCACGAAGAACTCAATGGAAATCAGTTCACAAATATATAGGTTACAGGTTAGGTAACCGTGAAAAGAATTCCTGGATCTGCCCCCAGCTTTAATCGATCCCTCCTTCGCCAATGGCCTGTCTTCCGACAAAATGTCATTGGAATTCATTGCGAACTTTTGGTGATATTGCATGAACAAACATAAATGAATGCATACACGTTTAAAAAAATATCGGAAAAATACTTCTCAATCGAAGAAGATTCCTGGATTAGCCCCGAAATTTAATCGATCTCTTTCCATCGCCCTTTGTCCCACACTCCATAAGATTACATTGAGAGCTTTTGGAGATATTGCAGACAGTGAACACATATACTTCTTTCAACTTCGTTGGCAGAAGTGAATAATAATAATAATAATAATAATAATAATAATAATAATAATAATAAATGATGAAACGGGAAGAGATGAAGGAGAAAATTAAGAGAGAATACCTTAGAAGGATAAGGAAAATATTAGAGACCAAATTAAACAGCAGAAATCTAATAAAGGAATGAACGCCTGGGCTGTATCAGTAGTGATATACACAGGACCATTCCTAGGATGGACAAAGGAAGAACTCCAATCAATGGACAGGCGAACGAGGAAACTTGTGACAATGCATAAAGCCTTACACCCTAGAGATAACACAGATAGACTATACGTTAAGAGAAAAGAAGGTGGCAGGGGGCTCATCAGCATAGAAGACTGTGTCCAGAGAGCTAAAGTAGATCTAGAAAAGTACGTGCAAGCAAACAGTGAAGAAATCATAAAGAGTGCATGAAACAGCACAACAAACAACAAAGTAGAAAACAATAGAACAGGACAGCAAACTAGGAAAGAAAAATGGGAAAAGAAGAAATTGTACGGAGAGTTCAAAAGACAGATACAAGATGTGGCAGACCAGAGATCATGGACGTGGTTACGGAAAGGAAACCTGAAGAGAGAAACGGAATCGCTCATCATAGTAGCTCAAAACAAAAGCATCAGGACAAACTATATAAAAACAAAAATCGACAGAACACAGACAAACGGCAAGTGCCGCCTATGCAGTGAAAGAGATGAGACTGTAAATCACATGACTAGTGAATGCAGTCAACTCGCCCAGAAGGAGTATAAGCACAGACACGATAGAGTAGCAACAATGATACACTGGGAACTGAGTAAACGAATGGAATTCAACCATGCGGAAAGGTGGTATCAGCACAAATCAGAGGCAGCCCTGGAGAATGGCAACCACAAATTACTTTAAGACTTTGACATCCAAACCGACCACCTCATCCAAGCAAGAAGACCGGACTTGGTAATCGTAAAGAAGAAGAGGAAGACCTGCCAAATAGTAGACGTAGCTGTACCTGCAGACCATAAAGTAAAGAGGAAGGAGAGTGAAAAACTGGAAAAATATCAGGATCTAGCGAGAGAACCGAAGATGATGTGGAACATGAAAGCCAGGGTCGTGCCAGTCATAGTGGGCGCTGTAGGAACTGTCCCAAAGACACTGAGGGCGAGACTGGAGGAGATCGGGATAGAGGGAAGGATTGAGACAGTACAGACCACAGCACTGCTAGTAACTGCGCAGATACTGACCAAAGTGCTAGAAATATAAAGACTGCAACACTAATTGTTTACAGTGACCTAACAAAGGAAGGGAAATGAAAGCGGAAACGTAAACCACAGCACTAGCATGATAGGCGAAGGAGAGAAGAGGTGTTGGCTGAAGACCTGAGGAGACTTATTGTCACTCAGCCTTCAGCAATGGCCACTGGGCAACCGGTGTGAAACTGTAACCCGTAGTATTACTGTGGCCTATGAGAACTAGGAGAGAAAGGCCGGAGATTTGAGGAGACTTACTGTCATTCAAACTCTAGCGGTAACCACCGGGCAACTGGTGTGAGATTGCGAATAATAATGATAATAATAATCATCTGTTTTCTTGACATGGAATAGTTGTGTTGAATTATTGACCTATTACTGTTTTCGTTACCCTTTTCGAACGTTTTCGTTATGAAAACATCACACAAACACAAATGGGTTACTTCACAAAATATGACAAGTTCTTTACGATGTTTACTAACAAATTTCAGCAGGTGTCATTAAGAATTACTCTCTATTCCGTTGCATTCCAGTAACCTCTTCCCCAACCGTTTTCTCAATTTCTGCGCCGATAACATCATACCGGGCATTTCTTGGTGCCATTCCCAGCTACTAAAATCTTTTAGAAATGTGAAGTGCCAATTACTAAATAAGCTTCAGAAATACCAGCCAGATGAAGTACATTGCCAGGATTTATTGTTTACCATCAAGGCTTCTACGTTACAGCAAAAACAAATAACCTACAATATTCTTGTGTCTTCTTGCAGACCATTAATACCGTGACATGGGTTTTCTCCTCAATGGGTGCATCACGCTAGTGACCTTGTGCCAAAACTGGAGTGAAATTTTTGAAAGTATGTCATGTGCTTGTCAAATCATTTTCAGGCAACAGCTGAAGCTACCCCCGCCCCTAACTTCCGCAGGATCTAACTAAAAAGCGCCCGGTAGGGCGGATTTTCAACTAGTTGCAGACAGCCTATCCGCCCTAAAAATTTAATTGAAATTAATCAAGAACTTTTGGAGATATTGTGTCGACAAATATGAGTGAATATGTGGAGAAAAATGAAAAATTGTATCGCCCCCAAATCAATCCAATTCTTCCTTACACCATGGACAACCCTCTGGAAAATTTAAATAAAAATCAATGTAAACCTTTTGGGGATGTATGGAAATGTAGCTACGGTGCAAGGTAGGTAACAAATCTGGGATCCACCCCAAAATTTAATCAATACTCCCAGAGCCTATTGCCCAACGTTCTGCAAATGTTCATTGAAATTTATCGGGAACGTTTGGAGTTATTGTATGAACAAACATACGGGCACAAGTGAATAGATATACCTCTGCCAACTTGAAGAGGAAAACACAGTGCCTGATTACAGACAGACATGCACACCAACACAAACATGCACACGCACACATAAATAGACACACTAACAATGTGTCAGTAACTTAACAGAATGGTCGTTTTTACAAATTATATTACTATGTAAAAAACATTAAGTTGAATAGGTGGACTACGCAAGTTCTCACATGGTTCTTCCACTCAAACTTCCCTTCTCTTTCCGTTCTTCCACACAAACTTCCCTTCTCTTTCCGTTCTTCCACTCAAACTTCCCTTCTCTTTCTGTTCTTCCACTCAAACTTCCTTTCTCTTTCTGTTCTTCCACTCAAACTTCCTTTCTCTTTCTGAGTTTCTCTCCTGTCATCGATCCCTTTGACTTTTCTTGTCCTTTTGTCGCCTCTGGTGGACCGTTGTCTGTCATGCACTCGAGAATGACAATGCACACATGTCTCAATACTGTTACTACGACGTTTTATCGAACGACGTTCGATCGAAAATGCAAAATACACGTACACGGCACAACACACACACACACACACACATTCACATACGCAAATATACACATGCACATACATGCTACATACACAAATATACACACACCTATTACATACTCACATACACACACGCTCACCAACACACTTATGCACATACGCACACATATCACTTACATACTCATACACACACATCCATACAAATATCACATGTATAAATATTCTCATGTGTTTTTATGGTATGTATTGTGTGTGCGTGCGTGTGTGTGTGTGTGTGTGTGTGTGTGTGTGTGTGTGTGTGTGTGTGTGTGTGTGTGTGTGTGTTGCCTATTCGATAGAACGACGTTCCATGAAAAGTCGAGCCACATTCAAAACTATACAGACTAGATATTGGGTATCTAAGAGCGAGGCGAGTACAATTCAAACTCTTCTATTTTTTCTTTTTCTTTTTTCTTTTTTTGTCTTTTTCTCTGAATAAACGAGTACATAAGATTGTGCTGTCGAAAGATGTTGCGTTTGAAGAGTTGCCACTTTCTTCAAATGGACGTCGCGCACGCACCGATTTCACTCGTAGAGATCGTTGTTGAAAATGGCCGACGATAATGCGTGCGTGTGAAATGGTTGCGTAAAAAGCATTTACCATAGGGCAGAGTTACTGGATAAAAAAAAACAAAAAAACTTGTTTTATTTTGCTATTCTTTTTTTTTCTTTTTCTTACCTATCTATCTGATTCGTTTACTTCTTTATTTTTGAGTAGAGGTACTAAACAGACATGACGTTTCTCTATAGAAGTCTCGTTTTTACCAAAACCTAACAAACAACTGCGATATTCTTTGGCAGTAGTATAGTGCCCTGGGAACGCGTGGGAACGGCGTTCCCTTTACTTTATATGATGGGGGCGGCGTTCCCTCAGTATTTATATGCTACTAAAATTCTCATTCTGTTTATCTCTTTTCAACCTCGAATTTGCCGAAAAGATGCATCGTAGTTGTATCTACGAAATGAAGGCACGAAATCGTTATGCTCATCAGAGCAGGCAACTTCTGGTTTCCTTGTAGTATTTCTTCTTCTAGAAACTACATCACTGTTCTTCGACGAAAAAAGGTAACATTCGAATCGCAATTTCTTAGTGATAGCACTTAATCTCGACTGTTGTCCAGGCAACAAAAAGGACTGAAGTAAAAGTCATATCACTTTAATTATAACAATAACTTGAATAATAACAAAAATCCCATTGGTATTAAAAAGAAGGGTCAACAACCAATGCATCCTCACCTAGTTGAAATATGGGACTCTCACAAAGAGATTGGCTCTCAAACTAAAAGTAAATGAACTTCGAAAAAATACTGTTTGGTTTTCCTCGGTAAGTGCACTAATCGATTGTATAATCCTTTTCGACTGTTACTAAGCTTAGCTTTATCAGGTGCACGGCCACGAAAGCGAATCCTCCAGTGAGGTTCAAACTCATTACACAAACTAATGGTGTTCGTTAAACATCACCACACAATGGGTGCCCTCACGTAATAATTACCTTGTCAATATACTAAACACCATATGTAGTTTACAATCAAATGCTAGAATGTAATATTGAACCACTGCATCAAGATTCCACGATACCAGCGTTAAATACACACACACTCATACCTAACATTACAGTCAAGCATTACGAGGAGTAATACACGTTACAAATTACTCTATTCGTCTCCATCCAAGGCACCTTCCTCTTTTTACAAGACTTATAGTTGTTCGACACACACATGTTGAGTATTTTAGAAACAGTTTAAGAAAGCTTTATATGAAAAATCATCCCTTGGGCATCAAATTTACAGGAATTGGTTTAAGGAATTGCATTACACATTCAACTCTAATACGAACCAATGCCCCTAATATTAATTCTATTTCACCCTCCCTTATTTTCGGTTGATTGGCTCAAGCACACGCAATCAACAAGTCTTTTTGATAGAATGATGCTCTATTATTACTATCATTATTAATTTTTTACTAGTATTTTCTTTCATCTTAGTTTTTAATTGCTCTTTATTGCAACTCACTCAAACTGTCAGTATACGACTGCAAGTAAAACAGTGTGGATTGGGAATAAGACGAGAGGAAATACGTCATCTATTAAACTGCTTGTGCCAAACGGAAGGGTCTATAACCAGTGCGTCCACCCGATGTTCACCTACGGAGCTGGAACATGGAACTTGACCAAGAAATTGTCTTTCAAACTGAGAGTTCATGCTTAACATCACGTGGAAAGATCCCAAAACAGCAACATATGTTAGAGGGCAAACAGGTGTTTAAGATATCCTAAAAGCCATTAGAAATCTCAAATAGCAATGGACAGGCCATGTTGCAAGACTATCAAACAATCCCTGGACATCGACTCACAACGTGTATCTCTCTTATGCATTGTCACCGGCAAAAAATTAGAGGGTGTGGCGATTAAACTCAGATGGTATTGACACCTCGACGCCCGGGGGTAACATACCTTCGACAATGCCTATTTCCCACATTAGACTTTAAAAGGCTGATTGATGAGAACGATTATGACAAATGAAAATAAATCAAGATAATGATCTATTTCTAAAGTAAGCAGTAAATACCTAATTGCTGATAGGTAACACGTTCTACAGGCTAATTATGCCAGCATTCATCGAATCTTACTGGGTAATCCACAAACGTGGTCTTGTACCAGACTTTACTAAACTTTTACGTAAAGCGCACACCCACACGAGTGCATATTAAATGAAGTTTAGTAACTCGCCGTGGTGTAACAATTAACAAGCTAATCCAGCGGACCCGACAATTACTTATGCAGTGAGTTCAATCCTCATTGGGTGTCCCATACATGTTGTCTTGTCCCAAACCTCTTCGGATAAGCTTAGTAAATCTTTGGATACCTCGCTGTAGAATAGTGGTATAACGGATATTCACAACAGTAGTGAGTTCGATCATCATCGGGTGCTACACACTTGTGACCTTGTGCCAGACTAACTTATTTCCACACATGCATTCATACTCACGATCGATATTTCATTTACCTATTTATTCGTAAGATAGGATAAACCAAGCGCGGGTCCAGAGGGTCCAGACCTCTATCCCTACTAGGACATCATCATCCTTTTAGGGTCTGTCGTTGGACATAGACCTTTCCCAAGATTTGCTAGACTCCTCTGGACGTCATACAGCTAGTACTTTTGGAATTTGTCTTGCTCGTCACGCTATCTTACTTTCTGTCGGCCACAATTTCGCATATGATCTCAGGGGATCCACGTTGTGAGTTGTGATGTCCAGCGGTTGTCTGCCATTCTTGCAACATGTCTATCCCATTGCCATTTGAGTTTTCTAATGGTTTTTATGACATCTCTTGGATACTTTGCTGAGATTGAGCATGATTCTCTTATGTGCACGTTGCATTGTTCTCAGTTTGATGGCCAATCTTTTGGTTTGATTCTATGTCTCAAAATCATTTATTAACCTTGAAACAAAAACGTATTATTTTGTTTCCCTTCTAAGTAAGATGTCTTCCTTCTTATTCTTTATAATTATTTCAACTATTCTGTAGTAAATCGCTTCGATTATTTTTTTTCATTTTCATCATCATCATCAGCCTTTAAAAGTCTGACATGAGACATAGACTTTCCCCAAGATTCGCCACGTCTGTCACCTAGCACCGCAATGCATACATCTTCTGAACTTGTCTACATCGTCACATTATCTTATTTTTTGCGAGCTACGATTTCACATGTGATCTCGGGGGAATCTACGCTATGAGTCGTGATGTCCGGCAGTTTCAGTTTCGTAAGTGACTATTTGAAGATGCATACTTTTTTTTTATCACCTCTAATGCTTAAAAGCTACGATTGAAATGTAGATAAAAAATGCTGGATCACGTATTACTTTCTTGTTTTAGATGCTCGAAATTGGATTTCCTTTCCGCGTACTTACTTGCAAAGAACAAATTTTCCACTTGAAACTCATCCTCTGCTCAAAATTTTTCCATTTGAACCCCCTCCCCACTCAAAATTCTGGGTCTTCCTCTGCTATACTGATATCGGTGATTAGTTTAGGAACATGCGTTCACGCTGCATATTTTGCTCTCACAAACCTAAGTTTCAATCCTCGGTGTGAGATTAGTGATGTTCGTTACCACATACTCACTTGAAGGGGAAAACGACTAATTCAAGATTTAAACTTACACACTTTTTGTCTGTCAGTCAATCACGTAAAAAAATATGATGAAATAGAAATTACATTAAAAGGATGGGGTAGAGGAGAGGTTCTAGGAAAAGAATTGCCACTCAAAGACCACGAATAGGGTGAATACAGGGAGTGAGGAGCAGGGTAAAGGTATACAAAAACGATAGGGGCGAAGTATAATGATATACGATAAAGGAGAACGGCCGGAAAAAAGAAGGTGAAAATGTAAAATTAGATGGAATTGAATTCGCCTTCCCTTGTCTGTAAGCGAAAGATTAAGTTAAATGCCTGGGATGGCCACGTCAGGCAACTCCCATGATTTTTTTTCAGATACTACAGTGCTTTAGATTTCCTACTCATATATACTGTTATGCAACGTGCATTTTCCCATTATTCTCTTACTGACTAGAACTTAAAAATTTTACAAGTGAATAACTGAGACTGACAGTGCTGATTGCAAAGTAGATCATATTTTTCAGTAGCATAAAAAAGAATAAAATCGAATTTCAAGCAAGGACCAAAGGCTCTCCTCAGGCCAGGCTCTAGGTACCGGTTGTCGCCCAGGGTGCCTGCCATGTGTCTGAGACAATAGAACTTTCAAGATACAAATGGGAAATTCGAAAACGAATAAATTGAACGGTATATAAACAGTCAAAATTATAAAATTCCCGGATGGGAAGTCAGATTTTCAAGAATATCTGACAGTTAAATACTTTCTCGTTTAATTGTCAGGACTGTTTTCTTTCATTTGATTATTATGATGAACTTTTCATTCCTGTATGTTTATTTTTTTTTTCGCTGTAAAACATAAATAAGATAAATCAATAGGTTCAGCTTACCTGGGTCACCAGGGATCCTAAGATCGACCCTGGCTCCCCTCAACCAATAGCTGTCCCCCAAGAGCTGATCAAAGTTATTTATCAAGTTTTGCCTATTTGGACACAATACCACAGTATTAGTTATTTATCATCCTCCCCACGAGGGAGGAATGTCACACAAGGTCGTATTTAAAACGGGGACCCTTACCCGTACACGTGAGTGCTTCCAGACATTGTCCAATTCTGTTGGTACTTCCTTTGTTGCAGCACCCCAGACATCAGATAATAAACCTGATCCTACCTTTTGGTGGAATTGAGAGACAGCTAATGGACAGAGGCAGAGGTTTGGCTTCTTGAAGGCCCCCTCTAACATTTAGTGTGATTTGTCAGTAGAAATGCAGTAAGTAAACTACTATTCCCAAAACATTTGCCCCTCCTATCTGGGACCTGCAGGCATTTTCAAATATCTTCCAGTGAATTTATCTGCAAAACAGGTTCGTTAACCAAACCAAATTACAACGGTAAACGATCTCTGAGGCCTATAGGTAGGGTGCTCGCCCCCGGTTCCGTAGGTCCATGTTTCAATCCACCACAGAGTCATAAAATGGTATTCAATGCCTCTCCACTGAGCACTCAGCACAAACGTGAAGCTTGAGGAAACTCTTTCAGAGGTTAAGGGTTTTGTTTGATACTCTGATTCACGTAAGATCACCGGCCAAGCCAAGTCAGAACGTGGATGGGTGACCAACGGGGAATACAGACAGCCGTAAGCAGAACGAAACTTCGACAGGCTTGGCAAGCCAGAAGTGTGTCTTACTGGCCGTGTGTACCTTACCCTGCGGCACCCTCACTGAGGGTATGAACGGTGATACATAAATTATGGTAGGCTCTACTCAGTGTCGGATTTAGACTTGGTGAGGCCCTAAGCTATATAAAGCTTGAGGTGCCTTATTGAAAAACTATATCAGAAGGTTTTTCAAAATTTGAAAACATATGTCACTAAAATATAGTGGGTACCGATTCTCATTGGTAGTCGAAAACAGAAGACCCATTGGTAAAGAATATTGATGTTGAAAAGATAGTCGATGGTGTGGGGTGTTGGGGCGTAAAATATTTAAATTTTAAAAGGAATTCATGGAGATGAATTCCGGGTACAGAATGAAAATGAATGTACTATTGTATTTTACAGCTTTTTATGACATCACTGTACTCTATTGTCTAATATACACTTAGAATAAAAGACAAGAAGTCAAATTGGGCGCCAAAGCAGTTCCACTGCCTGGTTTGGAATCGGTGTTGTCCTTCTCTTCGACTGGTTACCTTTCCAAAACTTGAGAGCCAAATCTTCCCTATTATTTACCCATAGCAAGGATTCATGCTTTTCCCAACACATAAAATAGCCATAAACTGGTCTGATTCGAACTCGGATCGCTGACTCAATTGTCCGAGCTGTTACCGACTACGCAAATAGGGCCGCCTATGTAAATGCATATTCATAAATAATTTCTATCTATTTAACACTGATTACAAAATTAGTAAATGAGTAGCCTGTAATGTGGCTTACATTTTTTATCTTGGACTATTACCAGTTCTGCACGGACATGGACGTTCCCTTCATTTTATGTTCTACCTCATATTGTAAGTTTGCCTTTTCAGAACCGTTTTAAAATTGATTTTGTTGTCGTAAAAAACAAATGTGCTATCTTATAAAATTCTTGCCAGCTACGAATTATATCATCTGGGGCATCAAGCTAGAACGATAGACCCATTACCGTTGAATTCGAAATTATATTCTCACATACTACGCCATCGAAAGAAGGAATACGATGTGCATCAACATCAGTAATATCGTGTTGGATTACGTGCGTTCACAGGTGGGCAATCAGGATGTTGTTTCCTTCCTGTTTTTTGTTTTTTATGTGTGAATGTTGCGTGTGTGTGTGTGTGTGTGTGTGTGTGTGTGTGTGTGTGTGTGTGTGAGTGTGTATTGTTGTTGTTGTTGTTTTAGGCACAGCCCTCGTGCTCTAATGAGCATTCCTTTTATCTTTTAACGCTTTTATTTAGTGAGACACATGTGATTTCATTCGCATTGTCAGAAAATAAAAAGAAAAACAAAAAAAACATTCATTACCTGATGAACTACTACTGGACTTTGAATGAATGAAAAAAAGAAAAACACAGACTGTCCGAAACGTGCGACGTTGTTTACGCAATTTTCTTTATAGCATTTGGCACCATTTATTTCAGTAATAAAACTATTTGTTTCCAATTGATTTTTAAAAAAAAAAGAATAATGTAAATCTGTAAAAAGATTTTTTTAGACTCTCTGAAAATAGACAACGACTGGTCTTCGCGGGCCTTGCTGCATTTTCGTTTGTAACCAAGAAGTCTACATTTATCTGTTTTCACTGTAGGTTATAGGTCATAACTCTGAGCTTACAGTATGAGATGTTGAAAATGCTTTAGCTTCTTAAATCATATATACCTTATCTTGAGTCACTTTTCTTTTTTCGAGAATTGAGAAGAAAGCCTGATTTGGTGGATGGACAGATGCCTTATTTGCCCCTCAAAGCAGACGCCTGTGGATATGGCAAAAATATAAATGTATTTATCAGTCGATTTGGCATTATTTCAGACTGAAACTACCCTGCTCAAAGAGGACGGTTCCATTGCTCTTTGCAAATTGTATGTATGACATACTTAATTAAGTAATTAAATAGGCATCTTGTATAATTTTACGCTGGACTGGGCATCCACTTCAACTTTCCAGGTGGGGTGGGGGCGCAAAAGTGTGTATTTTTATGGACGGTAGGGGGATACATATATTGTCGGGGATTGAGTCAAGAGGATATACTTAACCAGTGACAGAGATGCATGACCTGACCACGATGGAGCGAGCATTAGCGAATAATGATAAGTCTTTTTATACAGGAACACCAAGTTGGGATTACGTAAAACAATTTTACTGCGCCATTATCCTTTATTGACTATCAGGTTCAACTTTCAAACTCCTCACCCTAGGTGAGAAGGTTTTATCCCTTAGCGGACAACTATAGACGCAGGATTTTTTAGCATTGACAAGCGATGTTCAAGCAGGAGGGATGTCTGCTTGGGTACTGTACAATTAAGATAAATTTTTAAACATCTAGTAGATTTGATACATAAGAAAAACCTATATAATTTCAAGTAATCTAATATCTATTATCTGTTTAAATAGATGGTGTTTAGAAATTAAAAGTTGGACCCCCAACCTGCTCAAAATCGTGGATCCGTCCAAGGGTAATTGTTTATCATTGGTGCGATGCGAAGATCTACTCACAGAACCTATTAAGTAAGGGGGTCTGCACCATTTACAGTTTCTTCCAATGAAATCCTCACTAAAATTGTCGGCTTCAGATGTTCCTGCTTAAAACATGCCTTACAGAACCTTAAAAACGTCCTCGTGTCAAACCTTCCCTCGTGGGGTAGGGTAAAAAAAGAAAAAAACACCATGCCTAATAGATTGAACTAAAATTTGGTACTGGAGACTTTTGAACCGAGACACAACTTTATATACATCAAACTATGAAAAGAACCCTTAGACTGTCTATGGCTTCAGTCGTTCCTGCTTAGAACACCGACGCCCCCGGTCATTTTAAGTACAGAGACTCTAGAAACCATCTGAACCGACTCTAATTACGTGAAAGAAATCAAATTTATGCAAATCAGTTTACTCCGCCTCTTTGATATAAATGGAACTGTTATTATATAATGAAGACTAGACAGACGCAGATGTGGTGCCATAGCTGATTGGGGCTTTGCCTCAGGAAGCCTGGTATTGCTCTATGCAGTCATGTCCAAGGATTCATCCTGATAACTGATAAGACCAGCGCTCTAATGTCCTTGCGACATTAGTGACCAGGACTGGGGGGAATCTTTTTAGAAGGTTCACGTATATGGCATTCCCACATTAGACCGATTTTGTGTTACATCCAGTCCTCGTAGGGGCTCGGATAAGTATTACCATTAAAGACCAGACGGACGCAGATGTGGTGCCATGGCCTATTGGGGTTACACCTCATGATGCTTCATGAGGTGGTCAGAATCCTCCCCTGGCTTGCTGATGTTGTCTGGAGGATAGCTCGGTTGCAGGACGTCAAAAGAGGGTTCTACTTCCTAGTTTGGAATAAAAGTAGTTCTTCTCATAGACTGGTTGCCTTCCAAAGGCTAAGGAGTCCAATCTGTCTTGCTTTTTTACCCATGGCTGGGGAAAGAAATGTCTCATGAGATGGAATCCCACCATATTACATCTGCTCTGAGTTGTCAGGGGGTCAGGATACGCCCTGAGACCTAAAGACCACTGCTCTCGTGTCCTCGCGACAATATTTACTGGAGCCAACAATCTTTAAGACGACTTCATTAAAAATCCCCCTTGCAAAAGGAGATGTTCTGCTAAGAGCCTACTCACACGTTCGCTTGTGTGGTATTTCCACACTGAATCAACCTTGAGTAATTCTGTCCTCGTGAGGGATCGGACAAATGAGCTAATTGTGTTATGAATAAAACCTGATTATCAGTTAAATTTATGGCTTGCTTACTGATTACAAGGGCAACGATACTAACACAATGACGTGAAGCCGAAATCGTTGGTGCATAGTTTATTGTCCTATATAAGTTAATTTCGATTGAGTTTTTAGTTTTCATCTTTCTACTTACTGTAAACTTTGAAGAGTTGATAAGTTTAGATAAAAACAAAGTATTTGCTGCTGGAGATTTGATAATTTGAAAAATGAACCTTTAAGCCAACAAAGTTTAACTTCTTTTTTTCTGTGCATTGTCATTATACTGTGATGAAGGGTTTTTTTTTTTGGGGGGGGTTACCATTCACTTTTGTGAGACGGAAGCTGAACAATAGAGAACAATGTAACATTCCAGCAGACATTTAGCGTTTCGATTACCATGCAAGGTGAATTATCCACTGCCTTGGCCTCTACAGCCCTCGTAAGCTTATCCTTCTGTCCCACCTTTTGTTAAATGAAGTGATGTTGTCATATTAAATAACTTGGATCATTGTGATGTGTTTAATGACAGGCTTCGGTTCTATCTCTACAGACATTTGAACCTTCCTTCCAGGGCGCATGCCTGGGCGAAGCATATGGAGATCATGGGACGCCCGGTCGTCAGGATACCCCTCTCAGCCTCGCTAATTTTGTCTGGAAGAAAGCTGATCTGACACCAGCTCGGCTGCAGAACGTCAAAAAGAGAGCTCCACTCCCTGGTTTGGAATCAGAGTTGCTCTTCTCATGGACTGGTTGCCTTCCCAAGGCTAGAGAGCCCAATCTGTCCTGCTATTTTACCCATAGCTGGGATGGATTCTTGCCTTTCCCTGAGGCATTCGCGCGAGAAAAAAAAAACAAACATAAACAGCCCCGGCCAGAGTTTGAACTCAGATCACCAATCCCATTGTTCGCTCCAGGTATAATATCATCAAGCAATTCAACTCAATTGCTCTTGGGCCCCTACCGTAAGCTCGAGCCTGTTCAGCCTAATGGTTAATCCACTCTTGGTCATGGAGGTTAATTTCATTATCAAACAAAATCTTGATAACAATTAAACTTTGAATTGTTGTTTGAAGAGAGACAAGAAGATTGAAAACAAAGAAGATAACAGGTAGGAAAAAGTTAAACAGAAAGATATATATATATATATATATATATATATATATATATATATATATATATATATGTGTGTGTGTGTGTAGCATGTAATGGGCGAGCTAAGTTCAAAATCCAGCTAAGGCAGCATTCAATTGGAAAGAATTCATCCCCCTCCCCCAACTGTGCTCTTCAGCCTTTGTTGGCAACCAGTCTGGGAGATTTACCTATTCCAAAACAGGAAATAGGGAACCTGCCCTAGAAATATACGGATAACAGGGCGCTGGTGAAGCTTCGACGTGCTTAGCAAACCGGAAGTGGATTGAAATAAATTGCTCAAAAAGTGAAAATGAAGAAGAATAAAAACGGACAGGCGAAATAACAGCCCCACGAAACCACCAAAGTACAAGTGGAAGATAGAAAATTAACTGAAAAAAATTTTTTTTAAATTGGTCAATAAAACTTACCTCTTTCCTCCTGTATATTTTTTGTCGTGTGACATAGTAGACAGTCTGCTTCAGCGAGTATATTGTCCAACTTCATGAATGAAACATTACTTTGTGAAATAGTGGTACTTGGACCAGGCACTGGTACTCAATAGTCAACTGGTAGTTATCCTTGTCGTTGTTCTGGTAGCGAGTCACATTCTCGTTGTCATTGTAAATGTTCAGAGTTTAGAACGTGTACGTGTGCGCACACGCGCATGTGCATGTGTGTGTGTGTGTGTGTGTATGTGTGTATATGTGTGTGTGTGCGTGTGTTAACAATGGAAATTATATAATACAGAAATTCATTTATGTTTTAGTTTAACTTACAAGTGATAGCGAAAGATTGTTTTAAGCTCTAGCTTGGTAACGGCTGTGATTGTAAGTAGCCAGCAATAAAAGCTGAATGTGTGTGCAAGCACGTGTGGTTTTCTTGGTAAATAAATATAATTAGTGCGTGTTAAACACGACTCTCTGTGTGTGTGTGTGTGTGTGTGTGTGTGTGTGTGTGTGTGTGTGTGTGTGTGTATGTGTGTGTGTGTGTGTGTGTGTGTGTGTGTGACTACGAATGACAAATTATTGTAGTGGTGGTAGTAGTAGTAGTAGTAGCGGTGGTTGTGGTTGTGGTGATGGTAATAGCAGTAGTAGTAAGTATTTGTAGCTATTTTTGTGCTTTTTTTCTTTTTCAAATTTCTTTTCTATCATGGAATGTAATTAGGAAATAAAAAAAGTGTTCATTAATATTGAACCCTATTGATGATGAAAGAAAGATAAACACTTCGAAAGGTAATGTGAAATTATCGATCTGGACTATCCAATCTCTTGGATAAAATTCAGATCTTCATCAGGCAGTGTTCGGATGCGATGATGGTTTGGTAACAGCATAAAAAAATTTGGTTGCGATGATGGTAACGGTATAAAAAAAATTGGTTTAGACGATGGTAACCGTATAAGATATTTGATTGCGATTATGATAACGGTATAGAAACATTTCAGACAGAGAAATCGAATGCCAACGTACGTATCTTTAGTTTATAATCAAATGTAAGTTGTCGGATGTGTAGATAGGAGTAAAACGGGTACGATGGTGGGTTCCTTGTTGTGTAGTTTGTGCGGAGAGCTCTGTATGTTTGCAGAATGGTTGGAGCGACCTCCGAATATATCGGAAGTCAAGTGGCAGAGGTTTAGGGGTTTTAATTTGAGCCTTAGAATAGAATATCCATAATCGGGGCCGGTGTGAGGGTTTCGTGCGCCCTGGGTGAGACTCAAAATTTGCGCAAGTGTTTCATGTACCCTAGGCGAGGGTTGAAATTCGCGCCCCCGGTTGCTTATCTTTCAAATTTTTGTCTTGGAAGTTCAGGACTGCGACCTTCTGAGGCCTGTGCCCTAGTTTGTAGCACTGACACTGTCCTTATGTCCATAGAGTTGACAGAAGCACGACAATATGTTTTTAAAAATATAATTCAGAGAATATAATTGCTTGTACGTGTGTGTGCGTTAAGAAATGGAAACAAACGAGTAAAACATGGACTCAATATCAATTTGTATTTTTGTTTTTGTTTTTTAAATATTCCCAAAAGTTGTGATCCTGAAAAAATAAAACAGCAGCAGTTGACAGGACCAGGAGTTTAGCAAAAAAAATGCTTTTTAGTTCATAGTGTGTACATAACCATCATCGTGTGCACATGTGTATATCGTGTCTGCATGTGTACCAGTGTGTACGCATGGCAATGTGTATGTAGGCTGAGCATCTCGAAGTTGTATTTTCTATCTCAACGGCAAATATCGGATTATTTACCCGATAAGACTGGGCTAAAAAATGCGATTGGTGTATACAGAGTATTTAGTATTCAGGTATTTGTCTCATTTGTCCATCTCCCATTCAGATGCTTACTATCAAGTTCAGAACTGAAATTGGACATGAACAACAAGTGTTTATATTCCATCATGAAGATCTGAAAGGAGTCACTCTACTACATCATGTGTGTGTGTTCATCAAACTCGAACTGAGTAGTTGTTATGGGTCTTTGTGTTCTGTGTACGTGTGTGATTTTTTCCTGGATATATCACTCAGGTACGGTCTAATGCTTTTCATGTGGCTACATTTTTTCAATATAAGAATGTACTATAGCGATTCAAGGTCCGCCAGCTTAGTCTGGGCATTTGTGTGCGTGTGTTCCTGTTTCTGTATGTGTTTGTGTATGTGTGTGTGTCTGTCTGTCAGTCGGTCTGTCTGTCTGTCTGTCTGTGAGGGTGTGTGCCTATGTATGTGTGTGTGTGTCTATGTGTGTGTGTGTGTATCTGTATAGCGTGTGTTTCTGCTTCTGTTTGTGTATGAGTGTATGTGTGTTTGTGAGTGTTTCTGTCTGTCTGTGAGGGTGTGATTCTCTGTGCGTGTCTATGTGTGTGTGTGTGTGTGAGTGTGCGTCTGTAGAGTGCTTCTCAACACGCAGTAAATCAAGTACAAAGTACAAACTTACTCATGTAGATGTATGTCTGCAAGATGCGAGTACCTGCTAGTGTCAATAAGTAAGTTCGTACGTGGCCAGCGGAGAGAAACGATAATACTGGATATATGTTACTGTCTGTCAGTGAGGATAAGTGTCGGCAGGGTTGAATTGAACGTTGATGGGACCCGGTGCATATCATTTCCCGGGGCCCTTCTATTTTTGTACTTGACTATTATTTCCAAGCAAATGTATCATAACAAATCCTGGAACAAATTGAAACTAAGAAAAACATTGAAAAAAAGAAAATATTCTTTAAACACCCTTTTAGGTGACCCCTAAAATATTGAGGTCTTCGGCGACTGCACTGTTCACACGGTCTTACGTACAGCCCAGAGTATCAGTATGAATTGTGTATGTACGTAATAGAATGTATGTGTACTTGGGCGTGATTATATACGTGTACGTACATCAGCACCTGCAGATACACGTGTGAAAAGTGAAGAAAAGAACTGAACGTTTTTTTTTTTTTTCGGTGTCAAAAGTGTACACAAATACGGGTATTACGGGTGTTATTGTCATTCGAACGTGTATTTATGATTGTTTGTATTTGTTTGCTTGTTAGTTTGATTTTGTTTTATTTTTTTTAAAGTTCTCGTAGGATCACCGAAGTTAAGCAACGTCGAGCCTGGTCAGTACTTGGATGGATGGTTGACCGGTCGGGAATACCAGGTGCATGTTGAAGTGAGTGACGCCACTTCAGGCGCTTATCACTTCTAATTCTATTTCACACATCGCAAGTCGAGACAAGATAAGCGTGATATGGGAAGCCTAAGTACGGATGAGTGATGCCTTGGCCAGCGTAAGGGCACTAGCTAGCTTGTTTGTTATTGTTTTGTTTTGTTTCTCGCGCGAGAGAATTTCCGTAGTCAAATGCGGAAAGTTGCTGTGCTTGGCGGAAATTGTTTCATATGTTTGAACAGGTGGACACGTGTCTAGGTGTAGATCTGCATGTGTGTCTGCAGAAGAGAGGGTGATATAGAGAGTGGGGGGATTGATGCAGGGTGCACAGTGCAAACGTGCGTGCGCGGTTGCGTGCTTTCATGTAAATAAGGAGGAGGAAGTCTTTTCCCGTTTGAAACAAAAGTAAAAGCTTGAGATATTCAGTCAGTCGGCATTTAAGAACTGTTTCGTTTTTACACTAATCTTCCATAGAAATTAAATGAAAGTTGAGAGGGAAAGAAAGGAAGAAAGAAAGAGAAAAAAAAACGTTCGGAAAGAAAAAGGAAAGGAAAATGTATAATGCAATAAATAGAAAAAAAGGAGAGACTAAAAAGAAAATAAGAGAGAAGGAAGAAAAGAAAGAAAATAAGAAAGAAAGGGAAAAAGAAAGCAAGAAAGAGAAAAAAAGGAAAGAGTGGAAAGAAATTGAAAAAGGAGAGAGAGGCGCAGAGAGAGACAGAGGGGGGATGAAGCACAAATAAGCGACAGGAGATTACCTGGACAATTGACAATGAAGTCGCTGTCCAGTCTCAAATCAATTAGTGATGTACGTTCTTTCTTATTATCATTTCTGTAATGTCAAAATGGTTTGAAGCCTCTGTAAGACAAAGCTAGAGGCATGAACTGGTGATCGAGAGATGTATGTACGCTGAGACAGTGATATCGCATCTGTTTTCATCTTGCAGTGTTCTTTGTTGTTATTTTCCTAGTTGGTTGCGGCATGGTTTAACTATTGAAAAAATCCTTGTTATTGGATTGCTACGTTTGTGTCATCGTTTCCTTGACAAAACTCCAAGCCAGTGGTTCTCAAACTGTGTACCGCAGCTCAATACTGTGCCGCAACTATCTACCAAGCGTGTCACGTAATTTTTTTTCCAAATATGCAAACCTGAATTTCGTACATTGAACATGTCCAGTAGGGACAGTACAGGGTTGCCAGTTCAGTAGTTCTATCGCTAGATTTTTTGAGATCTGAATCTTTTTAGCAACAGATGACCGGGAGGAAAAGGATGATGATTACATACATCAGTATGGAATAAAAGTTTCGTTCACAGACCACTAAAATATTTTTGTCTAATTTGTTTAAATTTTCAAGTCGGTGTGCCGCGTAAGTCAGATATATTTTTCAGTGTGCCGTTATACAATAATGTTTGAGAACCACAGCCCCGAGCAAAAGTAATTTCGCTTTGCACAAGAAATGCCAGTAAAGGCACTGCAATTAAAGATGACAAAAAATGGTGATGATGATGGTAAGATGTTGATTTTGATCAAAATTCAAGAAGATCTGATTAAATCCAATTCCTCTGAGTCTTGAAAGGAGGTACCATCTTAAGTGTATCTTGCCAGAGGGACATGAGATCGAGTCTCACCGGGGGCTAATTCTTAATTTTCTTTCTGCGCTGTTTATTCACTGCCGTAAATTGATGGCCTGATTTAAGTTGTAATTAAAAATATCTAAAAAAATTAACATGAAGGTTATTAGTTGTCAAAAATTATTAATAATGATTTACAATTCACAATACTTCACCTAATAAAAAATAAATGATTAAAATGATTGCATCTTAATTTATTCATTATTAATGATTCGAAAAAATGAATGAATAAATAGATAAGTAAACAAAAATGACGCTGCGATGATATTAATTTGTTGTCAACCTCGGGGAATAATAAAGATTATTACCAAAAGTTCGAATCGACGAAAAAAAAAAGATTTAAATATAGATCAACCCCGTGAAAAAATCACGGGTACATTGGAATTTCTATGAGAGATATTTTTCTAGAAGAGAAACTACTGAACTCGTCTTCTGTCTCCAGCGGAAGGGTCTATTATTAAGTATACTAGCTCGGAGATATTTTTTATCAGAAAAATCTTTACGTTGGAAAAGTCTATTGTTATGGACATACAAACAGAAAAAATAACTCTATACGATAAGAGATAACTCCCTAGAATGTCATTTTATAGTGTTGATATTAACAGATGCAAAACCCCTTTTTTATCTTACCAGCAAAAGCTGGGGGGGGGGGGTAATACGTTTAGCCCTTCGAACTAAGGCAAGTTCACCTCAATTATAATGAATAAATGGATAGGTAAAAGTATTTGAATGTACAGAAGACTCCCATTGTTACGGAACCTTCGGGTCGTGTCGTTATAACTAATTTGCCGTTAGAACGGATGGATAAAAAATTCTACATGTTAATTTTTAAAAGCGGCATGCGAAGTAGGAAAATACGGTAAGATAATTATTTACTTTTTTATTAGCTCGGGGAGAAGTATAATCTCCGAGAAGCAAGAATATAAAAACAAACGCGCCGTTAGAACGCGTGTGTCATCCAATAGTGCCGTTAGAACGAGGGCAGTTCCAACGAGAGTTTACTGTAGAGTGAATCTTCCTTATCAATTAAGGCTTATCTTGATCTTAACTAAACAGTTCCAGAGATTAAAGGCCCCGGGGGAGAAGGGGACCTTTTTGCAAGATCGAAAAAATGATAGTACATTGGAGAGCTCGAAGAAATTCAGAGAAACTCTCTAACAATTTATACAGTTCCTGTAGTAACAGCGGCAGCGATGCATGTGTCTTGCCACCAGTTGCTGCAGATGATCGGAAACATGTCGATCAAAACGTTGTGCATGCATTTCAAATTCTAATGGTAAGAGGAAGGAAGAATCCAGATACTAATGGCAAAATAATTCCTGTGGTGTGTCGTTAGCCGAAGAAGCCCCAGAAATATTTCCTCCGCATGATTTGTAAATAAATAACGAATCCAGAGAGAGAGAGAGAGAAAGAGAGAGAGAGAGAGAGAGAGGGTAAAGAGGGGGGAGAGGAAGGTAAAAAGAGAAAGCATTGGAAAGTGAGAGAGTAGGAAAGAGAGAGAAAAAAAAAGAGATGGCGATAGTGTGTCTATTGTAAGAAGATGACTATCAAGAATTGACGTGGATTTATGTAGCTGTCTCAAAGTTAGCAGTCGCTCGCTGTTGAGAGGAGTTTGATGCCATGGTTGCTACCACTGGTAACCAATAATTTGTAACTGCTGCTGCTTTTGAGAGAGGTTGTGCACTTGGAGAATCGGGAGAGCACCCCCTTCGCGGCGGGGAGCATCCCCTTCGTATCTGCCCTCGAAATTAGGTGGAAAATCGGTGCTTTTTTCTTCTTTCTCAAATACTCATACCATACTGTTTCTTTTCTGTTGTCGCTTTTAATAAGACGATGAATTGTTTTATGAACGGCCGTCAAAAAAAAAAAAATTAAACCATATGCTTATTTTGGTTACTCGTTTTACAGTAACGTAGCAATAGATTTGGCATCCTGGGAAGCTTGACTCCTTGAGTCCCCCCCCCCCCCAACAAAACATTCATTGAGATTTGATTATAAAGAAAAATTTGCAATGAATAGATATGCACTGACACTTAATTGGTGAAAAAACAACCTGTAAGTCTTGATTATTTTTTTTATGCGATACATGTATGTGCGAATATATATCATTGTTACTGTATAATGTTCGTCGAAATGCAGTAAGTGAACAGCTATTTATAAAGCTTTTGATAGCCCCCTTCGTTGGAGGCTTGGGGCGTTTTTTAATACCCCCCTCCCCTCAACTATGCCTCTGCCTTTCATCCGTTTTTAGCCTGTTGTTAAGGAGACAAACACATGCATTCAAGAAGGCTTGTTGATAGCATTTTTTTCAATTATGATCCGTAGATTCAAAGTACTGAACAAGGAGATCAACATTTCTGTGATATTTTTTGTTTTTTCTTCAAACGCTGTTGCACAGTGTCCAATTTAACATTTACGGGGCACAGCGCATAAAATTTCTTGAGGAGCTTCCTATTTATGCATTTAGCTCTCATTTTTTAATAAATCAAAACGAAAATGGCATAATCATAGAATCATGATGTTTGATTTAATGTAAAGTACTGGATCAATGAGCTACGTCTTTGTAACATGATAAATTCTAGAAAAAAACCAGTTCGGTCAAGACCCACAATTTTTTTAAATGTGGAAAATATTTTTTTACAATTTTTGGGACATCCCTAAAATCTAGGGGCCTTTTGTACTGTTTGCACAGTCTCAAGTACGGCCCTCGGGTAAGTCGCCAAGCGAGAGGGAACCAGGACGGGTTGCTGGTCCCTCCTTGAGATCACTGCCCCCAACCAGTAAATGTGGTATGAATTAATTTTAGTGTACTGATTTATAAAACATAAACCATTTTTGCGACGCAAGCACTTCCAGTATTGTCAATTTTGTGCTTTTCGGGCTAAATCCAGCGCGTGTTTTGTTTTGGTAGTGCAAAAAAATGCCAAGTTAGCGCGAGCCTGCTTTTAACATCTTGACCATTTTTCCGCACGTTTTTAGCATCTTTTTAGTGCATTTTGGTCACTTTGGCTATTTTATTTTGATTTGGTGCTTTTCTTTTGTAGCAACACTGAGCACTTCTACAAATAGGCTTGTATTATTGAGCATAGTGCTGAGATAGGTTTCTTCCTAGGAGGATTAGTGGGATCTCTACATAAACTCTAGTTGGTCACCCATCTCGGTACTGACCAGACCTGGCGTTGCTCAACTTCGGCAATCGCGCGAGAACCTGTGTAATCAACTCCATTCGGCCGTAACCCACTGTTACTATATTATGCATCCCTTGATTATAATAAACGTGTCATGTAATTTAACAATTACGTGCAACATTTATTTCCCTCTCTCTCTCTCTCTCTCTCTCTGTCTCTCTCTGTCTCTCTCTCTCTCTCTCTCTCTCTCTCTCTTTGACACATCACTGTTCGTGGGTTTGCAGTCATCAAAAGTGGCAAGTGCGTGTATGCATTCATGCGCGCACGAGAATAGTGCGCAGTGCACGCATTGGTGAATGTGCAACAGCGAATCCAGTATTTTGTACGGGTGAAGGATCCAAAGAAATATTTCCACAAATAAAGGCACCGAAAAAGAAAACAAATTTCAAGCATCAAAAACAAGAAAGCGATGTGTGATCCGGGATTTTTCTCTTACGTTTGAGTCGTAGCTTTTCTTTTTTTTTTTTATAGCACTAGAATTGACAAAAGAGTGGAGTGAAAAGGAACAATCAAAGAAATTTACCAAAGAACCAATGAATGTGAAACAAAAATATAAAGAATGAGACGTAAAAACTTTCGCTTATATTAGATGAAAAATGATATAAGATTTTGCTTTCAAAGTTAATTTATGATTACTTTGGGTTAATTGTTTTGTTTTGTTTTGTTTTTTTCATTTGTTTGTTTTTTGTTTTTTTCAATAAATAAGATATCCTTATTAGCATGTGCGTTGCCTGAGCAAGTCGGTTGCCCGGACCCTCTGAACCCCCAAGTCTCGCAACCAATACATGTGAATGGACGTGTGTATGTGGGAGGTGACGGATAGGAACAAAAGATGCATTTTTGTGCGAAATATCATTAGCATGTTCAGATTTCTTACACTTCCCGAAAGTAAAGCGTTCCTGTAAAAAAAAAAAAAAATTCTGTGAGCCTATATGACATTAAACGAAGAAGTAATTTTCATTAAATTAAACGGGGAAAATCTTTCGATTGTTCCCAGACCTGAAAAATGGTGATGATGGTATTTTAGAGAAAGTTGCTGGAGGTTGTGGTAGTGAAAGATGCAGGATAATTGACTGTAAGGGAGAGAGGAAGGGGAGTGCAGCATCCATAACGACAAACGCTGAACACTTTGTCACTTGTTGCCTTTTCTTGGAGAAGAGAAAATTCAAAGGGAAAGTTGGTTTAATATGCCATCGAATACAATGTATTGCTATCGTCTAAAACACTGCTTCCCAACCAATTTCATCACACGGCACAGAGAATCTGGCACTAAAATTATCGAAACACGCTATCAGTATTCAAGGATAGATCTGATCATTTTAAGAAAATGAAAGATAATGTGTTCTAAACAAACCAATAATTTGTCAATTTTATTGCCCAAATTGTTGATCATAGTTTTCATGAGATCTTGAATGTTTTTCGCGTATTTGTTTTTACTACGCATTGGAACAAGGTGTCATCGAAACAGATACAATTCTTTAAAAATAATAAAAGAAGAGCGGTTCTATTATACGAAATTAGGGAGAGAATTTAAGACTGCCATAGGACTTTGATGAACTGATTCACTTATTTATTGTTCCATAGAAGTACCAGTTTGTCAAAACGTATTCATATGTTATTTTTGTATCCATATTGGGAACACTATTCCACAAAATTCCGGCGACACACCTATAGAAACTTCGCGGCACATTGATTGAAAATCACTGTTCTGCAATTTTGAGAGTAAAAAACATCTAAAACCAATATTACAGGCGTTGCCACAATCAAAAAATCTATTGGCTACTATTTTTTTATTTCCTTTACTTCACCGAAAAAAAAGTCCCTCTCTTCACGTACGAGAAGTACACATGAAGAAAAAATCGTAGAATGAATCGGCCGAAACGTTGTACAAACAATAAAAATAACAAGACGAATGAGTCCAATTGTCCGAAAAACTCTGTGAAGGTAATTGCTTTATCCAGGTGCTTTTCTACTATACGTGTATGTTATCAATCGCTTTGGAAGAAAAGAATGTCTTCATCGATTTTTGTGGGGAGATCGACTTAGTCAATCTTTTTGGGGTACTGATTAGTTTGCCAACACACACATACATACGAACATATGCACGCATGCAAGCACGCAAATACACACATGTATTCAAATAAACACAAACAAACTCATGTGCACAACAAAGACACACAAACACAGGCATAAAAAATTATTTGTTAATCAGATTCTCGATTAAACCGTCTGTCATCTTCAAAGGACTTTGAAAATGAATCGGTTTTCTTCTCCGTTTCATCGTTTTATAATTAAAACAGTTCAAATTGAATTATCCTCGACCGATTTGTTGACATTTCTTTTATTGAAGTTCATGCGAAGACCAACTTTCTTGCTTCCTTCACACAACTCGCCTAGCATTGCTGGGAGATCAGGAAGGTTTTCAGCAAAAACGATGATGTCGTAAGAAAAACTGAGGTGACTTGGACGTACGCCATCAATTCCAATTCCCTTATTTATCCAATCTAAGTATCAGAAGACCATTTCGAAGAAAGCTGTGAATAGTTTGAGTGAGATTTTGACGTTAAAGTTAATTATCAAAAACTGATATTTTAAGCCTGACAGAAAATCTGTCAGCCAAGCAAGTAAAACCTATGCATTGTTGTTCTAATGATGACTGACTGTTCTACTGAAAATGCAAATAAGAAAATATTTCTAGCGATAATGGAAGATGTGAGGAAACACACAAAAAAAGAAAGATAAATAGCCTTTATCTAAAGGAAAAAATCCGGTTCATATGCATATTTCCCCCGGGAAACATCTTTGGTAGTCGTAAGCTGAAGTACAGGTGAACAAAAATTTGAATTTCAAATTATTCATCTTAAATAACAAATTTGTTTAAATTCACTCAAAATTTCTTTGAACTATCCGCGTCTGAATTTATATACACATCAAAAGGTTGTATGAATGCATAGCGTTCCGAAGAATGTTTGTTGATGTGTGTATACAGTAAGAAAAAATCTGAAAGAATTTCGAAAGTATGGTGTTAATAAACATTGAAATATTAACGAATTTAGCTACATCTTGCTTGTTAATCAAATATTGATTTTCTTTTTTTAGGACTTATTGCATTTGCCGGCTTATAAGATGCATGGTTTTAAATGGTATTTAGGGGACTGTCGTGCCCTGCAACTCATTCAAGCCCTAAGGCTCTAGGGGAATTTGACTAGTACAATTCTACGGATACAATTTATCTTCAATGATTCTTATACAAATACAATATACCCACCAGGATATATAAAGGTGATTTACCGAATACATACATATACGTACTGTCCATATACACTGATACTCATGTATGCATGCATATGTGTGTGTATGTGTATATATGTATTTGTGTATGGGAACATGTAAAAGTAAATGTATTTATGAATGTGAACATATGTATGTGTATAAATGTTTAAGAGTATGTGTACATACGTGTATATGCCTATGTGTATACGTGTACATATGTGTATTTGTATGTGTATATATGTACGTATGTGTATACGTATGTGTGTGTATGTGTGTACATGTATATATGCAGATATGTATTCGTGTATGAATGTGTATTTGTATGCATTTATATGTATGATTGTATGCGTTTGTGTGTATGTTTGAGTGTATATGTGAGTATTTATATGTATATATCTATTTCATATCTGTAGATAAAGTATTGGGGATGAAATGTAATCTTAGATGTAATGTTGTAGCTCAACTGGTGTACACAATTTTGCTGGACACAAGCCCTAGAGCTCTCCGTTTCAAGCTTTGTTAGACAGCCCCTAGTCATAATACCAGCACATTGAACGCAGCGTACTATATTTATAGTTTTATGTGCGTCTTAGTTGCTGGAAAACACGTTATTTTGAAATTGTATTGATTCATGTTTTATCTTTATTTCAATAAGTGACATTTAAAGATTTAATGATTAAACGAACTCAGCAACAGTGATTAAACCGGTGTGTTGTAGGTACTGGTGATTAATAATATCTATCATGCCAAATTTACATATCTATATTTAATCGAATATAACTCATCATTTCAGTAGTAAATACGATAAGTTTCGAAATTGATTTGATAGTAAATGATTAACCATTTATTTCACACAAGGAAAGAAATTTCAAGTGGCAAACATCCATTAATATATATGATAGTGTACCGTATTTGCCAGCCTGTAAGACGAATGGTACACAAAGTTGATAAGGATGGTCGTGACTGTCCACTCTTTTCATGTTGTCGGACTAGCCCTCCCGTTACCGCCATCACCCTGCACCCTCCATCGACGGTTCACTATACATGACGGCTTTGCATATTCTGTTGCGCAACGTGATGTGACCGAACCACACCAGGTTCTACCGATTAACACTGGCTAGGAGGCTAGGGTCTTTTAACTTTAGTAAACAGGTTTTGGTTAATCAATCAATAGAAACAGTCACCTGACCAATGTCTTTTGGCAGCATGCCGTGTTGGGGCGAAACATTACAAATCTGGAAAAAAAGGGAGGAATAAATGGATGGATTACTTCTTTCACCTTTTGTTGGGCTGTTGTCACTAGAAAAGTACGAATATAAAAAAAAATTAAGCGTGAATCTATGGGACCAATTTAGCTTAAAATCACATTGAAAATTGAACCCCACACTAAAAACCTGGAAAAAAAACAAAACAGTTTTTTCTGGACATAATGAGTAAATGTTTAAATTTCTGTCCCTGGCTCCATAGGTGTGGCCTGTGCACGCGAAACATAGATAGATAGCCAGCTAGCCAGCCAGACCCACTTAGAAACCGACGATACCCATGTCAACAGTTTTGGTCGACGGTTTTGTAATAAATTACGATTCAAGTTTGTATGAGCTTAATCAGTTGAAGAAAAGTCAACATACTCGATTAACGCTTTAGAATGTAGCGCTAAACGAGACGAGGTCATACAGGATCCTTATAACATAGCATTAATAGAAATTGTTACAGCAATCATTTTGAAATCTATGGTGGCATTGTTGAGCCTCAACGAGATGGCTTTGATTAGTGCTGTGTATCTCATCTGGCTGTTATTTTCCGTAGCTGGTGAAATATCACTAGATGTCGATGTATATCGCTACATAATGAATTATTGTGTACGTGTATGCGTTTATCCTCATGCACATTACGCATTAACCAAAGTGTATAGTATAAGTTTATTTCAGAGACAGTCTATGATGTTGTCTTTTATCATCATTTACTTAGGAAATTCAACTAGATCGCTAGAATTCATTTCGATGAAAATTTGAAAAAGAGCGCGACAGCGAATCCGCGGTAAACGGGGCAAACTTAGCGGGGAAATACTGTACTTGTTCGTGCATGTATGAATGGTTGGGTAGGAGAGACACAGACAGAAAGAGGGAAAAAAAACATTGTCTGCCCTTCGGCATAAACCGTTTGTTATCTTGCACCTCTGCTAATGAGTTTAGTTCTCTAAAGGTTATATTTAGCCAGACAAGTGTTGGCACCTGAGCAATTAGTAGCTCAGAGAATGGGGTCGGCGTGCTGAGTTCAAACTCCGACTGAGACAGTAGGCGCTCACTTCGCTTTAGTGCGCTTGGGGAAGGCATGTATCCATCTCCAGCCCCTGATGATACATTATACGCCAGAGATGAAAGGTGAGACCCATCATCCCTTCGCGCATGTCATCTCACTAGCTGGGGGGGGGGCATGTCCAACACTTCAACGAGCCTGGCAAGCCAGGAGAGGATTATGGTAGATTGTTCAAATGGAATAAAGGAAAATAGAAGCGGACGCCATCTCCATCTACATACGGCATCTCAAGTAACGGTGGGGGATAAAATGAAATGAAAAGTGACGTAATCTTGGTTATAAAAGTCACAACGTTTTTGCCGCTGTGTACCCTGCCTTTTCAGGTATCTGTCGTAGTTATTAAACTTCTGAGAAATCAGAACCGAATCCTCCATTCAATTGTTCTCATTCCGCTGTCCATGCCAAGGAGAACTTAAGTTGAAAGCAGTTATTGGGCCTTTGCTTTACCTGCAGCTGTTTAGTTACGTTAAAGCAGCTACCTGATCGGTGGCAGGTTCGATTCCTGCAGCAGCCCCATTTTCTTTAATTGTTTATTCTGTTTAATCATCTGAATATATTATATGTAACGATGGGAGATCATTTTCAATAAGTTTATATATATATATATATATATATATATATATATATATATATATATATATATGTGTGTGTGTGTGTGTGTTGTGTGTGTGTAACGCTTTCTACTATTTATGTACATAAACACACACAAGAAAAAAAAACAATGCGACGATCGGAACTTCTCCAATTTTCTATTGGGTTCTCCCAAACTTTTTTTTTTGTATCTTTATCTAATCAGAAACCATCTACTACAACTGTCAACAGAAATTTCTTCAGTTTCTAATTTGCTTGCTATCCATGTTTGCATCACGCTTACAGACTGCATCAATGGAGCTAGAGGTTAAAAACTTATCTCTTGTTATGTCAAGAAAAGGCTTCTTTTTTTAAAATTTCTCCCCCAA